>OY992805.1:16808201-17459564 GCA_963921375.1 Tiliacea citrago
TAGCACGCGGCAGGCAGGGTTGTGTACGCAGTCTAAATGAACTTACCATCAGAAATGCAAATCAGTATATCCAGCAAAAGGCTTCAAGCCTTTAAATTCCTCAGTTTTTTAGTCAATGTAAAAAGTTCTATAAAAATTTCGGGTTTCGCATGCAACCCACTGCTGCAGACTTCTTCAAAGCGTAATATATTTCTTCTTTTCAGGGATCAGTAAACACGGAACTAAGTTTGGACCATGATGGCTTAGGTAATCTTCAAGTTGAACCTATTAATCATTCTATTAACACAAACAGTAGTGTCACCATCAATGAAATAAATGTGTATAATTCAAGCGAAGCGTTACAAAACGGAACCTCATTCATTGTAGAAAATGCAACTCAAACCTTCGAAAGAAATGTTGAGGATGAACTTAATGATTTAATACTTACAAAGTTTGGTATTGCAGTGCAGGAAAGCTCTGTTCAAAATCTAGAGAGTTTTTGGAAATTAGTAAAATTAACTAAAGATACAATATCAGATGATGATAAATTGTTGGCAAAAATAGAAAGACTATCTCTATTATTAAATATTTTTACGAATTTGTATGAAGCTGCACAATTACAAAAACCGACTGAATCAATGATTGATAGTATAATTGATATTCTTCAAATACCTTTCGTCGAAAAAAGTAACACGAGTGAATCGCAATCTAAAACAGATGTTTCTGGAGACTATGACGAAGAATGTTTGAGAAAATGTGATCTGAAACGCTCTAGAGCTCAGTTGGATTCAAATGGTACTTGTCTTTCAGGAACCGAGAGCCTGGAGGCAAGCGACAATTTAGAGCTAGAAAAGCTTGCCTTACAAAGAAGACAAAGAGGTGAGGTGAGGTCGGACGACGATTGGGTCAACACGTCTAATGATCCTGTTTCAAATCAAGTAACAGTTAGTAACCAACCCACAAATATTCTACGTAGCCAATTATTAGTTCCAAATAACTTAAATGTGGACGTACCAGACGGGTATAATGTTCGCTCTCCGATACCAACGCCGACTCTCAATCACGTCACACGTAACAATGACATTCAAAAAGATCCTAAATCAAACCAATCAATTCCTGATTCGGTACAGACAAGCGAAAATACAGACGATCATCCGTTAACCATTGAATCGAGATTGACTGATGATTTGCCGTGGACCATTGAAGATAAATCGATTAAAAATCTCCCGTGGACTATTCAAACAACAACGACTGATGATCTGCCGTGGCATATTGAAGATAAAACAATTGATCATCAGCCATGGATTATTGAACATAGAACTACTAATACGTTACCTTGGACCATTGAAGATAGAGGAACTAAAAAAGTGGCTTGGAATGTTGAAAATAGAGCAGATCCTATATCTGGCACAGTGCACGGTGTCAACAAAGGAATCAAAAAACCATATCATATATACACATATGTTATAAACCCAGCGACATCTTTATATGAGATACCAAACTCAGGCAATATCGTCAAAGTGAAGTCTACACAACCAAATGCTAAACTTGGAACAAAATTGTATCGACTGTCTACTTCTCATGGTGGAAACAAAGTTGTATATAATAATAATCCCTCATCGAGCTATTATGAATCACCATTTAGCTTATCAAAACCGACCGTTGATATTAGTCGACCTAGTAATTCCCAATTGAAACATACGAATTACGTCACTTTTGATATAAGCAACGAAGTAAATCCCTCAACTTTGATTTCTGAAACTCCTCAAGATGATTATCAACCTCAATATTTAGTTGGACATAAACCAGAAACAAATCGTAAGCCTACGGTTTTACAACCAAATAAACTTTCTGTAGATTCTCAAACTAATTCAGATCAAGCACAACCTGGAGACCTACCAATTGTTCCTTCAAACCCTTTCGAATCATTGAAAAGCCTTGGCAACATTGGACCTGTATTTACAGCAAGTGCCAGCGCCAGTGCAGACACCAATGATGTAAACCCTATCCAACAAACAAACTTACATCCAGGTGTAATTTCTAAGGCTCAATCTCATTCTGAATATACAAATTTACCGGATGACTTTGTTGTTCCCAGCCCAGTTTATGGTGGACATACGAACAAACATCCCGGTTTGATTGCCACATCTTCATCTAGTTCTGCATATACAAATTTACCGGATGACTTTGTTGTTCCCAGCCCAGATTATGGTGGACATACGAACAAACATCCCGGTTTGATTGCTACATCTTCATCTAGTTCTGCATATACAAATTTACCGGATGACTTTGTTGTTCCCAGCCCAGTTTATAGTGGACATACGAACACACATCCCGGTTTGATTGCTACATCTTCATCTAGTTCTGCATATACAAATTTACCGGATGAATATGATGAACCTGTTTATGGCGGCCAAACACACGAGCGTCCCGTTTTGATTTCTTCATCAAATTCTGAATATAAAAATGTAGCGGATGACTATGATGAACCGAACCCTGTTTACGGTGGACAAACACACAAGTATCCTGGTTTCATTTCTAAGGCTTCCGCTTATTCCGAATATACAAATCTACCAAATTATAATAAGAATCCGATACCTGATTATGAACAACACACAGACATAAATCGCGGTCTGATGACGAAAGTTAACCATTATCCTGAATATGCAAATATAGTGGATGACTATGATGAACCGATCCATGTTTACGGAGGAGAATACGATAAACCTGTTTATAGCGGTCAAGCACATCAGCGTCCAGGTTTGATTTCTTCATCAAATTCTGAATATACAAATGTAGCGGATCACTATGATGAACCGAACCCTGTTTATGGTGGACAAACACACGAGCATCCCGGTTTCCTTTCTAACGCTTCATCTAATTCTGAATACACAAATTTGCCAAATGATTATAACCCAACAGATAATTATGAAAAAGACACAGACCGATATCCCGTACAGATAAAAACACCTGTCAATGGTAGACCAATAGAAAATGAAGATAGCTTGCTAGTGTCTTACCACCCTTATGGACATACAGAACACACTATACGGCCAAGTCTCATCGCGCATCTTCACGGAAAGCAACCAACAGGACTTAATTATCTTAAACATTTGAAACTGGAATTAGCTCCATCGTATCGGCTGTTTACTTTAGACAATTTATTGAAACTGCATGATGTAGTTTTTAAAACAATAGAAGTAAATGGTGATGAACTTGATGTCTACGACAACAAAGCATTGGTCAATTTGAGGAAAATTATCAATATAATACTGATATTGGCAGAACATTTAGAGGAACCCGAAGGTAGCATTGAATGGTATGAAAAGATATTTTATAATACACACAAAAATCGACACCCATTGGAAATCTACGTTTACAATTTAATCCGGCAAAGATGGTTGCATGAACTTATGTTAGTTCTCCACAAGAATGACTTTAATTTCAATATTCTCCAAAATCCTAGAATACTTTCCTTTTTGAGTTTATGGCAATTCCCGAACTATGTTCTAAACTTTATGGCAGCAAAAGAGCTTAAACAACATAATTTTGATGCACCAGAAGTTTTCGATCAAACGTTTAGTTCGCAGCATGGATTACACGATAAGTTTGCCACCCATACATATGATGATTTGATGGAAGAAGTACCGCAAGATCTAGAAAACTATGTAACTAATAAAGTTATGAATAGTTATAAAACACCAAATACAGGCATAGTTCTAAGCATAGCTGGGGTCGAAGCTGAGCCAGATGCAAATGCTATAATACACATACTCGAAAAATACTTGCATTACAAAAGTTTTATTGAAAAACAAGAGAACGTTATCATCCGTGACAATAAGGTCGAAATGCTAAAGCAAATTATATTGTTTTTAAGAGAGAAAGGTTATGGTGCTACTACTATAGCTGATTTGATTCGTAAACTGTATACTGCAGTCTATTCGATTGAAGGTAAAGACTGTCAGACACATCACACTAATTTTGCTAAGAATATGTATGATGTAATTTTACCCGTTTTGAGAAGATCGGGACGGTAGAGTATAATTTTATGTAATATATCTATTTATGTAATACAATTACGTGTAATTTAAATATTTCACAAATTATCTTTTTATATACATTTATTTATAATGGATTAAATATTATATTGAATAGGCTTTTAAGCAACACCTAGTCAGACCTGACTTACTATTTGCAGCATTTTCGAAAATTGCAATTAAATCATTACGGTTTTTTTATTTATGTTGTTAATTACATTCTTAATACTAACTCTTACTTTTTCAATACAATATTTGTACAATTATAGTCCTTTAAGTTCTAATTATTGTATCAGTATCATATATAAAAAAATCTTAATTATGAATTGTATTCTTCTCTAGATATCCATGTACTATTTATTACGAATTTATATAATTTTATTTTATTTGAGCATCAATCTTTGAAACATTATGCATATATTTCAATTTTAAAATAAATATTATTGTAAATATGAGATTGTTGTGTTTCATTTGACAGGAGCACATCTTTTAAATTAGGGTCCGAAATTCCTCTGTCAACGTTCTGGGTTTCCGTTTTTTTGGCCATTGTAGTCATAACATAGAAAATTAGACCATTAGAGAATTTTTAGTTTTGTGAAAGTATAGCCAAGTACCTAATTATTATGAAATCTGTGTTAAAAGATTAGCTTAAAGATAAGTTCAAAATGCTGGGTTTTATGCCAATGCGAAGAATAAGGCTAGAACACAATTTGGGTATAAAACAGAATCAAAGAACCATAACATGTTTGCAGAAAAATTAAGAAAGTAAGTACCAAACTAATATTCTATTTATTCATCCGCCATCTTCCTTCTGGCTCACACATAAAACGAATTCATGATCTTTCAAACATCACTTTAAGCGAAATAACACAATAAAGCGATGTTTTGTTTGTAAACTAAGAGCTAATTATAAACGTAAGTATACTAAACACAGTTTGGTTTTGGAAATATCGAAGATATCAATAAAAGCCGATACGGCATGGATTTGGAAACACCATAATCTGCTAATAAATATTTTAGAGGATCAGTTCAAGGAAGGATTAAATTGTGACCAATCTCACCATGCTTTGTCAAGATTATACTTTACCTCTCTTTTTAACTGACTTCCAAAAAGGAGGAGGTTCTCAATTCGGCAGTATGTTTTTTTTTATTTTTTATTTTTGTTTGTTACGCGATTACTCCGTTAATTATGGACCGATTTTGAAAATTCTTTTTTTGTTTGAAAGGGTATACTCCCGAGGTGGTCCCATTGCTACCAAATCAGAATCAGATGATGAGGGTTTCCCTCGATTTCCATTGGATCCCCAATGGAAATCGAGGGAAACCCTCAAATTTTATAGGCAAACCTATAGCGATTTGGGTATTTTTTATAGTAACTCGTACATTTGCTCTCGGAAAGCACCATTTGGTGAAGTGGAACTGATGATGGAGACCACATATGGCCACCGGAACAATATAATAATGAGTACCCCTATTTAACGGGTTGTGATTAAGCAATTTATGCTCGTCACTATGCATATAGTGAGTGGCAGTTCTCCTGGTTCTTATCAGGAGAACTCCTCGACAATCAACGTCCCAGCATCGGGAAAAGCAATATTTTGTAAAAGGTGATGAGCAGTTAACATTAGGCTATTGTAACTTAGATAAATTCAAAACTGACCCACTAAAAAGTGAAAAATAAAAAACTTTTTACAAAAAAATAAGAACCGACTACCAAAATTAACACTACAAAGTGAAAAATAACTTTAATTTCGGAAGTCGGTGGCAAAAAACTGAAATACACCAAAGACACCGACTTCCGAAATTAAAGTTATTTTTCACTTTGTAGTGTTAATTTTGGTAGTCGGTTCTTATTTTTTTTAAGTGAACTATACCACCTAGTTGTCGACTACGACAGGCGGATAGAAGAACTAATCCAAATGGGATGAAAACCACACAAAAGAAGTTGTACACACAAACTACCAAACGGAAAGAAAGAAGGGATTGAAGTCAAACTTTTTATGTAAGTCCATTTCATTCGATTACTTTGGTCACAATAATCTTTGCTGCTTTCAATTCTCTCTAGCGGTTTTAAACTCATGTTTTACGTTGTTAATCCGACTTTCTAACGCCTGTTACATCTAATCCTACTCGTAAATAAGTCTACATCCACTAAGAATTTCCATTTATTCTTAGCCACTGTTGAACTTGTGTCTGCAATAAAAGAGTGCTCCTAATATAATCACCTTTGACTGAAATAAGTCACACCCAGAACGTGAGTAAAAAGCCATGGTGCTCTCATTGTTTCTGATAATTTGGCACTGTTGAACTCATATTCCTCCAATGGTAACATCGAGGTCACTACTTTGCCGATAAGGCTTTTGATAGCGTGAGTGATTAGAAGGTTCGGCAAATGAAAGAGAGTGTTCTTGCTTGAAGGTTTACTGGACGACTGATGTTGTAAACAGAGGTTGAGGTTGCTTAGAATTAACTTACGAGCTACGTCATACATTGCCTAAGACTAAAGATATTTAATATAACGCGCTACAACTCGTACCGACACCACCGGATAGGACTAGCACCTCTCTTCTCATTCTATATATATTAGTCTATGCTCTCTACAAGCCAGTGTTGCCATTTATACGGCCACTCTGATTGGCTACCACATTTTAGCAGCTACTTAAGGGGGATGCGCTAAGGTAGCCCGCGAAATTCAAGTTTTATTACGTTTTTTGCAATTTGCAGGTCTGTGTCAGGTTGTATTTGTATATTTATATTTATTTGTATATTGATCTAAATATGAATCGCGGCCGTAACAAATATAGCTTTACAGGATTATAATCATTAGAATCGGCAATACAACTAACTCTCTTCGTAAAATCCTATTGAATGACTATTTCTGAAATAATCATTCAGTAGGATTTTATGAACTTAGAGAGTTGTAATGCTGATTCTAATGATTATAATCCTGACCACAAACGACACCCCCCCTCCCCCTTACTGACCTGCAAATTGCAAAAAACGTAATTAAAATTGAATTTCGTGGGCTACCTTAGCGCATCCCCCTTAAATAAAATATTTACGATTTCCAATATTAGACATTGTAAAAATGTATTATTGATTCCATTACTCGTTGCTTTATTAAAATACATAATAGAAAAAATTACGAGATTCATGTTTATGATTTCTTACATTAAATATTACAAATTACTGGTTGGTTATACAATTATTATTATACGAGTAATAACTTCATTAACAACAAAATATATCAATAAACGTCTCTATTAATAAACCAATCCAATTTTCAATTGCATTATATCAAGAGTTGAGAGCAATTAATGTACTGGTTAAAAAGCTTCTACGGTGGCATAACACATTTATAGCTTCTAAATACCCTCGAATCCAGTAGAAAATATGTTTTTAAACAAAACAGAAATTGTTAGCTAGATAAGCCAGGCCAGCCGAAATGAGCCCAAATTACAAAACATTCACATCTGTTTTCAAAATTGTAAGATCGGATTGAAGTAAAGCTTTTAACATTGTTGATATTGATATCCTACTATCCGCGGTTTGGTTTCTCAACATATTTTCAACAATCAATGTCTTAATTTTGTTAAAACATATTCTAGTTGCCATTACCATAATAATGGCAGCTAATTTTCAGTCTTGATTCAGTAGTTAAGCTGTATCACGGAAGGCGTGCCGCAAGGTTTTACACTATGTCCATAAATTACATTTATATTTTAAACCCAATTCAGTTACTTTTGTAATGAGACTTAGTATATTCAATAGCTCAATATATTCAAGTACTTTAGTTATTTGTATTTGCTGTTGTAGTAAAAAATCTACTTGATTAATTACAGATGCAGCTGAACAGCATTGACCTCTAACATTATAAAATAAACATGCTGATTTTCATCTTCAACCACTTAGCTAGTCAACGAAAATGAGACTAGTAACAGAACTCACGGATCAGTGATGTTGTCGGGTCCATTTTATTAGGTAAGCTGGATTATTTTACATAGTACTTTATTTTGCATGGATCAAAATCGCCAGCGTTATATCAGCCAGATGAACTTCACGGCTGTCACAGGCTCCTTGAGTACTTACATGTAGAGTAACACTTTTGATTCAAAGAGAGAGAATTCCTTTTTCCCGTATACTATAAATAAAGTAATTAGTAGGTACAGAGTATAGTATGTGTTAATTAACACAACATCATTTTCGAAAATTGGAAATCGTATAACTTAGATTGTGATCGATCATTTCTTAATACAGTATGAGGCAGGTTGCGGAAATGTCGAGACGTTAATTGAAAATATACGCAGTTTCAACACGTTGATTATGCACCCATAGTTCTACCTGTACCGCAGTCTTCAAAAAAATACAACCATTTCTAAATTATAACGGCGCGGCCTATTGACTACAGTTTTTAGAAATCGAAACATATAAAACACTGTTTCTCTTAATTCGGCAAATCATTAAAAACACAACAATATATATTCTAATATAGCATTCAATCGTGTACTATATGCAAAACAGGTCGTCGATATTGTACATAGTAGAATTGCGTTCAATTATTCAATTATTGTTTTCGATTTCATGGTATATAATGTCACATGTCAATCAATTATAATACTGTGCATATTTCAATATATTTTGCAGACGCTACTTGAGGTTCCGATACGCCATAATGATTTTGCGCCTAGTGTATAGTATTTTTTTCTTTAGTTTAGTAACGGGAAATCAGCGGGTAAGTTATTAAAATACTAATAAATAATAATGAAAAGTGCGACGAATGGTTCTTGACGGCGGCGAAGGTCTACCTTGGCCTTCTTTTGAAGTTCCAATAAAACTTCCTCGCTTTAGAAGTTAAGACTTACTTCTGTGGACAATGAAGTTAATTCAACATTAGGCACTGCCTACAGGAGCTACGTTTTGCGTATTACAGAGAAGAGGCCCATAGTTTTCAGCCATTTTAGGATAGACATTATCGCTCGCGCGAGAATCAAGCTACTCATATTATGACCGTGTGGTGCCGGACGTAAAGAATAGCACCATCCTATTTCTTCCCGTGGGTGTCGTAAAAGGCGACTAAGGGACTTACTAGAGTATGGGCAGCAGCGTTCTCTTTGCATTCTTTTTGCAATACACCATACTGCGATCGCGAACCCACCTGCCAAGCGTGGTGATTATGCAAACCAAATGTTGTGGGAGGCCTATGTCCAGCAGTGGACGTCTTTCGGCTGAAGTGATATTATATCGTAGCCTCTAATATCGTAGATCTTTCATTTGTAAAATGATATTGTGGATATACCATTTACAGGCTCCTCAGGACGAGCACACACTGATGTATGCACTCACCACTCAGCATTCCACAATTTTAAATATGAAACTAAGAATTTAGTACATAAATCATTCCATATCAAGAATATGTAGATATATTCAAAATACAGGCTCCATATGACGAGCACTGATGCCTCATTATTAGTTGAGCTTAGCTTATACTTGCTTAGCCTTCCTTTCATGTCTAACTTTTGGAAATATTGAACTTTTATAAGAATCATATCAACCACGTGCTATGTCGAATGCAGTCTATTGAAAATTGTATCAAAAACTCAAAGACATTCAAGATTTTAATATTTCACTTGCTTGTGATTCAGAAAACCCATGAGTTTAGAACCAACCAGCTACATTTTATCACGCTTAGCAGGCATAGAGATATTAATCGCAGTATAATGTCTCTACGCAATAATATTTTTGTCATCATAGTCACTGGTTTATCCAAGTATAAATATGCACCCATATAAAGCAAGGCCAGCCTACAGACGGGAAATCTCAATCTAACCTAAATAATTTCCTTATTTTTAGACTAAAAATACTTGATTTGATACATAAAATACTCGTAGGTATTAAACCTAAGACAAATGTAGGCAGAACAGAAATCTAAATTCATTATTATTTGAAGTTGGAAGACTCAATGAAGACGGCCAAAACGGTTGATAGTCAAAAGAATGTTTGTGTGTGCCAAGATCAGCTGGATAACACAGCCTTACTTCACGCATCACCATTAAATTCGGCTCATCCTCAAGTATTGCCAAAAATTACCGAAACTCCACTAAAAGTGGTAGAGGTAAGAAGCTTCATCACTTAGTGCACTTATGTCATTCATCTCTCCACTTTAATTCTAAAAACTTGGGTTGTATTTTAAAAATTCACCGTGTTAAATAGGGATTGTGCTGTCATCCTATAGTTTTATCTCTTTCTTGCTTTTTGACAATTATGAACAAATAAAAATTATCTTATCTTATGGTTCTTACAAGTCAAGATACGGCTCCTGGTAATCACCACATAACGTCCCTACTGAACATTGTCTTTCTTCACCACCATGTTTTCCAACATCACTGATTCTAAGGTAAGTTTTGTAGAACATAGTATCTATGTCGTTTTCACTAACATTAGAAATATCTTTAGATATTTCCAAAATATTGGGCACATCGCGTTGTAAGCGTTGTCGCATTCAACAGACAAACTGGTAAGAAAATCTTTAAGGGTGAATTTCACCAATGAAACTGAACGCGATCAGCACATCTAAACCGAGTTCAGAGCTGTCAGTGTCAATATTCCAAAGAAATATATGACACTGACAGCTTTTAAACGTGGTTTATGTGCTGATCGCGTTCAGTTTCATTGGTCATATTGGCACTAAGTCGTACTTACACTAGAAATTTTGGATTTCTCGAAAAGCAACCCTAAACTAGGTGAAAATTAAGTTCTTAGGGAAGGATTTTAAGTACTTCTTGCTTCGATCAACTCGAAAGTTGGTTATAAATAATCTTAATGTCAAATAAAGCAAACGATTTTTTTAAAATAAACCTATGCCGTTGTGAAAAGGAGGAATATAGTTAATATGAAAGATCAGGGACGGAGGGAAGAAGTCTTTCAATCAGAAATTTCCCACTAGCAGCACGGAGTCTGGATTTGCACCCGGCTGATCTGGTGAGATGTGGTGTGGACCGTGTGGATATGTACTTGAGCTACACCTCTGCCCCCTAGGCAAAGATTACAGAGGATTACAGTCTTGATCTGATGCTTTAAAAATAATAAATAAAAATCTTTTTTTCAGAAAGTCCATTTGGTTTACACCCACGACTGTACACGGGTGTAAACTTACTACGATTTCACCAATGAAACTGAATTTGACTAGAATTTCTGTGCGAAGTGCTGAATGCGTTCAGTTTCATTGGTGAAATTTGCCCTTAGAAACTAGTGTTAGTACAACGCGAAATATAAGGAGCGTAATGACAAATTTACCAAAAATACCCTTTAATGGGGTGGAAGGGGTGTTGGAGTTCGTAGGAGATAGTACGATATCCACGCGGTCGAAGTGCTGGTCTTGTTATATTCAGATGACGTTAAAAATAACGTTTGATTGTCGTCATTCTTTTGTTGTGGGAGTTCTGTCTTGTAGGGCTAAAGTTACGGTTTCCTAGAAGAACGCTGGCCACTACATAACGGCCGCAATCACGGCTGTCGTGAAAATCATGACACCGGGGTTTGACTTACAATGTTAAAAACGCTCTCTAGGAAAACACACCAACTTACCTTCATAAATAACGTTGCAGTGACGTCATTTGACGGTAAATTGAACTATGTAGCCACCGCAGTCTTAGCAAACTTTAGCTTTATAGGTACAACTTGTTCAAGGCTGAGTTATTTGAAGATTTCAATTCATTGCAGATTAGATTATGCTGCCATCGTATTTTATCTGGATGATATTTTCAAATCTCAGCCTGCGTGTTTCGATCACATTGTCAGACCTGTACTTGATTAAACTAATTGTTCATGCCTAAAAGCTACCACTAAATTTTGGATCCTTATTAGAACTTCCACCTTCTCCGATAAAATCCATATTATTTTTTATTAAATTTATTAATTTAATGTGCTTGTTCAACTATGCTTACGCCTTAGCTTGAGGTGTGTCATGCAGCCAATCTTCTATTGAAAGCTTTGTTTCATAATCATTGATAATATTGTTTGCTTAGATTTACCATATTGTCAGATTTCATTTTGTCCGTCTTAAACCACGTGCTCTTTGTTTACAAGTAACAGTGGTACGTTGACCTTTACATCTAAGATGGACTTGAAACATTGAAAATATTTCATATCTTAAACAGTGGTTTCACCTATGCACAAACTCGTGCCTTCATTTCACAAAAAAAGCATGAAAATCAACAAGCAACCGTTTCGAATTGACCGTGAATATTGCAAATTGGCGTTACATAAATTTTAATAGGTTCCGTTTCCCCTTAAAATCATGTTCCTTTATTTTAAAGTTATGTAATATTTATCGACAGATTTTGGTAATGCGTAGATTTTGATGTAATCGTATTGTTGTTGCCAAGAAACAATAGGATTGCTTTAGCGGGAACATGTATTGTTCGATAGGTTTTAACAAATTAGATTGAAGCGTAACTTTCCCTGACTTCTTTCGATGGATTCTCATATAAATCCTTAGTTCATATTATGGGATATGACGAAGACTGTATTGTTATCAAGGCTTATTTGAGTTATAAATTCTTGAATCTATTGTTGGAGAGTTGCAGTTTTTGTTAGGATTCAAACTTCTAGTAGGTACCTATATCAAGACGAACGAGATGAATCGATTTGTATAAGGTCCTATTTAACTAGCTATTTTATAGAAAATACGCAATAAAGTTAAAGCAATAATCTGCAGGCGGTGAACCAGGTCAAAACAACTCAAGATGACTACATATTTTTCGTTATTTCAGGGTCATTATGGATATCCGGCACATGGCATGATAAGCGCAAACCCTGTGCATTCGATCAACCCTCAGTCCCGTATGGACACCAAGAGCTTTGACGTGGAATTTGTATCTGATGAAGGTCCAAATCTTCAGGTAGGTTCGGTTTAATACGGCATCAGGTTTGATTATGATGGGTCCTTAAGGAAGATCCACCTTAACGAGGACATTCCAGTACACGGTCTCTACCTATTTTATGCACTCTGATTTTTAAATGTCACTGCCGTCAGGGAGTGCGAAAGACAAGGTTTCATGAACATGGGACTCTCGACATAAAAAGTTCCCTTATTAAGACTGATTTTGATGACGAATCACTAGAGCTTCGTCGAAAGTAACAACTTTATTTTGTAAATAAACCCTTGTTTTTTTAGGTGCCACGACCCGTCCAGTATGTTGAGGAAGATACAGAAAAAACGATATGCTTCACACCCTCAATGGTGCACAAAATGATAAAGGCTGCACTTGAGTACGTAAGGCAAATGCCTTCAGATATAAATAACATTATAGATAAACTCGATCAAGAATTAAACAGAAAGTCAGATCATGAAACTATTGAGGAAAACGCTGTTAAGAAACCACTGTACCCATTAGATTCTAAACAAATATTCCAAATGCTGGATAAACCAAGATCTGAGACAAGAACTAATTTAATATTGAAATATGAACTCCCTAGCTTAAAGGAGCCTCATTGCAGAGAAGCTCTAGAGAAGTTGATTGAAATAGCATATACTGCGTATATGGAATTAGAGGAGCATCCACAATGTCGGGAATATTTATATAATTTCGCCGCCCATCAACCAGAAGATCGTCCTACAGGTTATCTCGATCAAGGACCAGGCCTTAAATCCCTGATAGCTTCAATATTGGACCAAGTAGACAAACATAAACCGAATCTAGACAATACTCCGGAAAATGATCGTTTCGGTGACATGCCGACGTACCCGAAGAGAGATATACCTCCACCCGAATATAATATCCCACAAAATCATAAGTATAATATTCCTCTAAAGCCTCAAATTCTTGAGTATAATATTCATAAATATATCATGCCTGAAGTTCCTGAGTATAATGTGCCTCAAATTCAAGAATATAATATTAATGAATATAACTTTCCACAAGCTCAGGAATTCAATAAACCTAAATTTAACCTGCCTAAAGTTCATGAATATAGTATTAATGAATATAATGTGCCCAAAGTTCATGAGTATAGTATTACACAAAATCATGAATATAATGTGCCTCAAATTAATGAATTTAGTATAACACAAAACCATGACTATAATGTTCCTAAGTTTCAAGAATACAGTATAACTCAAAGTCAAGAATATAACGTGCCGAAAGTTCATGAGTATCATATACCTCAAACTCATGAATATGATATTCCACAAATCCAGGATATTATAATTCCACAAGTCCAATCTATTGAGATGCCAGAAATTCACGAAATTATACACGAGACCATAGAAGAGGTTATACCAATGCAACCAGAAGAAACTATTAATATTCTGATAAAACTTTTGCAAAAAAGTGATCAATACGACAATGGAAACTTATTTGATCATCTCATGAATATTGTGGAAGAAAACCAAAATAATTTCCATCCGAGGATTTTCAAACTCTTGTTATCTCTTTTGAGTGCTAATAAACAGAATAACATTCCCAGGTTCAATGATATAATCGTAATGCTGCTAGATTCTCAAATAAATAGAGACTGGCCATGGAGTGACAGAGTCACAGAGCACTTGCTGTCTCACTTAATACCAGATCATACCGGCAATCTGGATTCCAGAATAGTTGAAATTATACTGAACTTGCATAAAAAGCGACCGAATGAAAAACATATCGAATATATACTGTCTCTTTTAAGACCATTAAAGGAAGGCAATCTGGATGCTAACATAGGCGATATAATACTTAAGTTGATACATTTACATCAAAATAACTTGTTGCATCCAGACTATGTGGATATTTTACTCAAACTTCTGAAACGAAACCAAAATAATCCCATAGAAGTTGACATCATCGATAATTTATCCAGGTGGAATGAAATGGGAATCAGTCCTAACCAATTAAATGGACTATTTGCACTTTTGAAGCCATATGTAAATGGACATACAGATCGTAGACCTATAGATATTATACATTTCATGTTGACCAAAAGTAGGCATTTGAATCCAAAAAAATTAGATTTCATACTGTCATTCTTGTATCCTAAAAATGAAATCATAGATACCAGACGTATTGATATAATACATTTCTTATTGAACAACGTGTCGCGGTATCCTAAACATGCAAATATTCTTCTGAATTTGCTGCAAGAGAATACATCTGGTGTTTTAAATTCAAGATTTTTAGAAATTTTGCTTTTCCTAAACAGTAATAGGTTATTGACTCCAGAACTTATAGAAACTATAATTAATCTCGTGACCAATGAGGTCACTGGACAGCTGGAAGACAACCAACTTAAGACCTTGTTCTTCCAACTAGCACCATTAAAGCAGTCAAATCCAAAACTAGTGGTGGATGTGTTAACTCTTTTAAATGAAGGAGGATTACACGGTAACATAGTTGAATGGCTTGAGACAACTAACAACAATATTGGTTTACCAAATCGCGATTCTAAACCAGCCAATTTAAAACTTGTACTTGAGGAAGTAAATCAAGAAAACGCTAATGAGTACCGAACTCCGGATGGTGGTGGATATCAAAGAGTGGATGGTGGACAACAAACTCCTGACCACGACTTCATGTCGATTTTCAAGTGGCTAGACAGTCAAGGACTAATAACTCCAGACCAAGGATCTAATACCGATTTAGTCAACAAAATTTTAAATATTTTGGAAGTGGGTCAACGTGAATTAGGTGTCGTTGAACTAACGTACATGCTCAAACATGAGAAGCCACTTATTTACCAACCTGTATATTACGTGAAATACAGACTCCCCATATTGAGTTTTATATCAAACATGAAGAGTTTGTTACTGGAGAACCCAAACCTAAATGCTGATCCCATGAAGCTGTTACAAGAACTAATAGTCATTTCCAACGTAACAGAAGTTTCGCCAAACCTACAAGGTTATCCTAAAGAAGAAATATTGAAATTGACGTTCAATGATGGAGATTTAGTGCAAGCAAAGATTCTCGACGAGCAAAACTTGAGTCTAAACGATCAGATTACGTATGTTCATGGCCTGAACTCAGACATTTCTCCGGAGGAAATATTGCAGCTGAACAGAATGAACGAAGCAAAATACTTCCCGAATTTACTAGAAGTTAAAGGGGTGCATCCTGACAAACTTACTATTAATGAAGTAGATAAGTTTATTGATGTCCCGCCGATACATTATAGGCACGTCGAAATGAACCCAGTAGTATCGCATGGAACGAAAACGATGCATCAAACGTATATTGCAAGAGCGAATCAGAAACAGGATCCCCTTCACAATAACAATGCTCAACTCATGCCTCAGAAGTAGATGAGGAAGTCAAACTTTTGTTTTTATTAAAAAATAAACTTTAGGACAAAATGTGTAGTTTTATCTTTGGGGTAGTTGGAAGCAGTAAGTTCTAACTTCCTCAAATTATGCCCTTATGTGTCTATGGTGCAACTACTGGTGTGGAGCAGAACCACCAGTTGAAGTTATTTTATAAATTTATTTGTAGTACCATAGTAAAGAGTCCGTGGCTAACAAGCCGCCGCGCAGTCCATCCACGGATGGTCGCACGCACGGATTTTCAGGACCATTCTGTCAAAGAGCAAAAATGTTGCAGCTACAATAGTCAAACACTCGAACGAACCACAAAAAACCTTCATCTCGTCACATTCTAGTGATTGGGTTGTGTATAAAATATTTAGATAATTAGTAGAGGAAGTCCCGTAACGCCGGACAGCACCTAGTGCCGGACACTCGAACTATCTCTATCTCAACAAATTGCAACGCATTCGATTAAAAAAAAGTTAAAAATCAAAACCCCGACTGCATAGAAAGTGAACATAAAAAAAGATACAAACAAGATTTATATTATTTAATATTTTTTTATATTTTTAATTAACTTTTTTTTTTACGCTTTTTAGTTAGGTTTATAAGACGGTAAGTTAGGTTATTTACTCACTTACTTACTTATAATCAGGTGATAACGGCTCTTACTCACTCACTCCAAAAGTTTGGGATAGTTTTTTACCATTAAGTTTATAAGACGGTAAGTTAGGTTATTTACTCACTTACTTACTTATAATCAGGTGATAACGGCTCTTACTCACTCACTCCAAAAGTTTGGGATAGTTTTTTACCATTAAGTTTATAAGACGGTAAGTTAGGTTATTTACTCACTTACTTACTTATAATCAGGTGATAACGGCTCTTACTCACTCACTCCAAAAGTTTGGGATAGTTTTTTACCATTAAGTTTATAAGACGGTAAGTTAGGTTATTTACTCACTTACTTACTTATAATCAGGTGATAACGGCCTCTTACTCACTCACTCCAAAAGTTTGGGATAGTTTTTTACCATTTCTCATTTAAATTACATTTAAACATATAACTTGTGTATGTTTTTGTAATCACCTTCTAAAACCCTTCATTTGATACCCCACTCGATAGGCTTGGGAGATTTTTTTTTTTTGATAACACACCTTTTGGCGCCACAAATCCGTCATTTCGATTTTTAATCATTTATACCCTAAGACACTCGCGAAATAAAGATGAATCTAACGACATATCATTCATCATAATCAGTTCGTTTAGTAGTTACAAGGGAACATAGGGACGGACATACATACATACATACATACTTTTTTGGCTTCGTCGCAGTCGGGTAAAAAAATATCGGTATGGGCGCGGGGGAGCGGTGCGATACACGTTCACGGGACTCGGTTTGCCAATGATGCGTGATGCCTAGGTGGAAGCGGCCGATTGCGGCTTTTGGCGGGAACACATTGCGTCGCGTAAGATCGAAGTAAGTATTACTTCTATGTTTTTGTGGTCAAGACTCAAGCCCCGCGCCGAGACCCATAAATTAATTAGCAGTAGGTATTTGAGGTTTTAAGTGTCGATTTTAATTGAAATTACCTATACCAGCAATAGAAAAGAAAGGGAAACAAACCAAAGGAATTAAGCCCAAAGGAAAAAGTCGAGATAAATAAAAAGAAAACCAGCGCTGGGGCTCTGTCTTGCACAGGGTCGCAGCATTATGCTGAGCGATGGCCGTTTTGCGTGAATGTTAGTCATATTTTCCCTCAACTTGTTCTTTCGTGTTTGTTTTTATTTCTTTGCGTTATGTTTACCGCAATTAAACGTATTTTCTTTCTTTTTTATATCTTTCTAAAAATAACCAATAATTGAAAAGACTAACACAGGAACTACTTGCGTGGTGTGCTTAGAAAATTAAGACGAAGACTGGATACAATGCTTGAGCTGTCGTAGGTGGGCTCATGACGCATGTGCAGACATCCCTGAATGTTCAGATGCTTATAATAATTTATATCGATCGATGCACGAAGTTTTGAAGATGTCCGGCGCTAGGAGTGCGACGTTAAGTCTGTCCGGCACTAGTTGCCACTTGCAGTGATTGCACTTTTTTTAATCGAGGTTTTTTTTTCTGTTTTGTTATGCAGAGGTTGCATTACCTATTATTACTTTGTTGGCTTAGTAATGTCAATCCACATGATTCACAGTTTGGTTTTAAAGCTGGGTTGTCCACGGAAACTGCTGTTCTGGCGCTCAAGTATACGGTTAGGTACTATACCGAATGGAACACTCCGGTGTATGCTGCTTATCTGGACCTCTAAAATGCATTTGATCTGGTTAACTACAAAATCTTATAAAGAGAAAGCCGTACCTCATGAGCTAGTTAACCTCCTCGAGTATTGGTACGACCACCAGTTAAACCAGGGGCCCTAGTCTGCTATTTTTATAAATTCAATCATTCCAACACGATCCCATTGTCATTTTGCTAAAAGTTCGTAATCTGGTAAATTCATAATGGTCGATCATTGGTCGGTCAATGTTCTCGTAATATAATTGTATTATTATAATGGCATTTTCGTATTGCCATTATTATAAAACCCATTAGTAAAAATATAATTCATTTGTCATTATGTACGAACCAATACCAACCAATACGAACCTTTACCAATATATGCAACTTCTTTCAATGTAGTGTCAGTGGCCGACCATTGGAAAGTCATAATGACGCCATTATATTAGTAGATTACCAAACTTGTCAAAATCAACAATTATGAAATCAATGATCGACTATTCTGACACTATTGTAATAGCAGACTTGAGGCCCAGGTCAGATAGTCGGGTGCATTATCTGGTGAGTATGGACTGGAGTGTGGTGTGAGGCAGGGAGGTTTGACTTCCGCGGCGCTCTTCAGTTTATACATCAATCAGCTGGTTGAGGAGCTTTGTAGCACTGGTGTTGGATGCTCTATTGATGGTAAGACTACCAATAGTGTAAGCTATACTGATGACATGGTGCTGCTGAGTCCCTCGATTGATGCGCTCAGTTACTTGGAGTGTGTGAACGATACGCCACGGCTCATGGTCTCCTGTATAATGTCAGGAAAAGTGAGGTTATGGTGTTTCGTGTGGGTTCCAGAAAACTGATGACAGTTCTTCCTATATACTTGTATGGGGTGGCACTTAAGAGAGTGTCTCGTTTTAAATACCTTGGGCACATTTTGACTGAAAACATTTTTGATGACGAGGATATTGAGAGAGAGCGAAAGGCGTTGTCGGTTCGATGTAATATGCTGGCCCGCAGGTTTGCTAGGTGTACTAAAGACGTGAAAATTACATTGTTTAGGGCATACTGCCAGACTTTTTACACCTGCAGCATATGGGTCAGGTATACGCAGAGAGCCTACAGCGCATTCAGTACAATAATGTTTTTCGAGTGTTGCTGGGGCTCCCGCGGTTCAGTAGTGCGTCGGACATGTTTGCCGAAGCAGGCATAGATAGTTTTGAGGCTATCATGTGCAAAAGAACGGCATCCCTAATGCGTAGGATACGTGTGGAAGCTCCAATAGCATCCTTAAGGTTATTGTGGAGAGGCCATACTGCCCTTTTCTGATGCACTGGTCCCGTAGACATAGCTGCGGGCCTGGTGCTGAAGAAAGATATTTGAATTGATATTGTTATTTATGTTAAGTTTGGTCATGTTTTAGATATTATTAATTTAATTTTGACATAATTTTGATTTAATTTTAATTTGATTTATATTTAATTTTGATTTGATTTTGATTTTGTTTTAATTCTAATGTGATATTGACTTTAATTTTGATTTGGATTTTGATTTTAATTTTTATTGTAATTTAAATTTGGTTTTGGAATTTGATTTTATTTTTGATTTTGATTTTAATTTAATTTTTGGTTTTGATTGGATAAGATAAGATAAGATATATTTATTGAAGTGAAACTTCTTTATCGGCGTTGGAAAAAAATTTACCGTCACATTTTTCGGTTACGCGTCACATTTTTCCGTTACGCGCCATCTTTTTCTTGCCCCTACCACGGTTGGTTTAGACGAAGAGTATATCATATATATAGAGTATAGCATATATTTCATATTTCAGTTACCATAAGCCATTAATTACAAAAATATATAATGACGATGACAATGATAGTAATAATTCTATTACAATTAATGAAATGCTGTAATAATCTTAGTAGCAAAAAGGTAAAGTGAAATAATTGTATTATTTGTATTCATGTCTATGATAATAAAATCCTTTTGTTTAAACTTTATCTAATTTAACTTTATTTAACCAATTTCTAGAAAGTTGCATGTAGATCATTTTTCGAAAAATAAGGCCATAAAGAAGTTTCACTTCTTACGTGTGTACACTAGTACACGCACACATTTTTTGTATTCATGTCTATGATAATAAAATCCTTTTGTTTAAACTTTATCTAATTTAACTTTATTTAACCAATTTCTAGAAAGTTGCATGTAGATCATTTTTCGAAAAATAAGGCCATAAAGAAGTTTCACTTCTTACGTGTGTACACTAGTACACGCACACATTTTTTTTGTCAAAACCACTTGTAAGTTTACAATCAGTTGGAGTGATTACAAAAAAAAGTAAGGTTTCAACATGTTTTCCCTAGAAAGGCGTACAAATACAATAATAAAGTCAAAGTACATAATCATAAAAAAGTAATGTATTCAAAGTACAACAATCATAAAAGTTACCTACGTCTAATTATGTCTAAAAATAATAATAAAAAATAAAAAAATGTCTAAAGTACATTTTGGAATAATAATAAAATTGTTTTTTTATTTCAATGCTACTAACATATTTTTCTAAGTTCTAATACTAATAATACAATATGGATGTTTTCCGAAATAAATAATTGAATTTAATTGAATATAGGTATAAATAAAGTTACATTTCTCGAAGCAGTTTTTTTATTGAGTAAAAACCTTAGGTGTCCGCCACTCCCCACCGAGTGTGTCTCCACGTTGTCGTCGTGGTGGGGCTTGCGTGTCTCAATGATCTTGGGGGCTTTGCCGGTAGAGTCACTCATGCCGGAAGGCCTCACGTGAGAGACCTGACTAAGAGAGACATGGGGCGGAGTCAATGTCATCTGACTTCCGCGAGGGGCGCGCCGTCTGAGGACTTCAATAGTTGTTGGTGTTCTGGACGGCGCGCGTTTCTCTCCTCATTGTTGGAGAGTGGGAAGAGTGGTTCACCTCTAGTACGTGTCTGCTCATCAGACATGACTGAGGTGAAGGAGTGGTCTGGGGACCCCACCCCATAAAAAAGGCAAAGCTGTGTTCAGCAAAACTATGGAAGCGAATCATAAAAACCAACTACCCCAGGAGGGTACCTGCTGCTCCGCAGTAGGAGAATCCCTCACCGAGCAGAGCTCGGTCAGTCCCTCGTATTCTGGTGGGGACAATGATCGCCCAAAATCCCAATCGGATTTTTACCCGTCTTTCGGAGACGCATTGAGCCAGGGTGGCTCACCTACCGGTGCTGAGGAGTCGCTGGGTTTTATTCCCAGTACGTCCACGGCACCGAAACAAAAAGCACAGAGAGTGCCAAAGGCCCGAGCACAATTTGTGCGCCCGGTTGCCGTAGAGGAAGGGAGTGATGCGGGGTCGGAGTCCGACGCTGCATCTGGCGCGAAGGGCTCTTTTAAGAGCCCGGAGCTCGTGGAGGTGGGGGCTGCAAAGTTCATGAAGAAGAAGCGCTCCAAGCCAGGGGACGGCCAGGGGTCGTCCTCTGATGGTGGCCTGAACTCGGGCCGGAGGAAAATTGGCCGGCGGGGCGGGGTCCAAGGACGGGGTGGGGGCAGAGGGCTCACCACCCAGGAGCCCAGTCGAGCTAGCCTAGCCGAGCCGGCCCAGGGAGCCGAGAGGCTCCCAATGGAGGGGCCCTCTGACACCTCAGGTGGTGAGCTGGACGCCGCTGCCGGCTCCAAGGCGGAGCGAGTCGCCAGCAGCTTTGAGCAGGTCGTGGTAGCTGCGATCAAGGGTGTGGCCTTGAAGAGGATACAAGCCTCCAAGGACAAGGTCGTACCCGCTGCCACGGCCTCCATTATGGCGGCAGCGAGGGCCCTTCAGGCCGGCCTAACGTCGGACGAAATGTCCGAGATGCGGGCGGAGGTCGGCCGCCTGACGGCCGCTATGGAGCTTCTCCGAAAGGAGAACGAGGTACTCCGAGCGGACCTGGCACGGCTCCGAGGAGCTGGCCCTCAGCAGGAGGTACGACAGGGGGTGGAGCAGCAAGGGCAGGGTCTTCCCGTGCCTGCGGAAGACCGGGTTCTGACCCTGGTGCGGCAGGAGCTGGCTGCCTTCCATAATCGGTTTTCCGTTCTGGAGGGCATTGTCCTGCGCCCTCCACTAGCGGCGAGCAAGCCAGCCACCTTTGCCGCCGCCGTGGCTGCCACGGCCCGGCCCACGGCTAAGCCCGCGGCAAATCCCGCGGCCAAACCCGCGGCGGCGAAATTGGTGCCACCCCCACCCAAGGCCAAGAAGGGCGGGACAGCTGCGCAGGCGGCTGTGCAAAGGGCGAGGCCCCCAGCCCTGGCGGCGGGAAGGCTGCCCCCACCCCCACCCCCGCCTTCCAATTCTTCTCCGGCGGATACCGAATGGCAGGTAGCTGGAGAGAACAGGAGGGCGGGTAAGGCCAAAAGGGCGGCCAATAGAAAGGAGAGGCGGCAACGGCGCAAGAAGCGAAGCGCCGCGGCTAGGCTCCGCGCCCCGAAGTCCGCAGCTGTAGTAATTACACTACAGCCGGAAGCGGAGAAGAAGGGCGTGACCTACCGCGAGGTGCTCGCTAAGGCGTGGGCGGCAGTGAACCTGGAGGAGATCGGCGTCGCCGATGGCTTCCGAATGAAGGTCACTGCGACGGGGGCCCGGATGCTGGAGATCCCCGGGGCGGCCAGTGGCCCTACCGCTGACGCCCTTGCCGAAAGGCTCAGGGCGTCCTTAAATGCGGAAGAGGCCCGGGTGTCCAGGCCTACCAAGTGCGCTGACATGCGCATTTTGGGCCTGGACGACTGTGTGACGGCGGAAGAAGTTGTGGCCGCCGTGGCTAGGACTGGAGGGTGCTCTGCCGAGCAGGTGAGGGCGGGCACCATCCGTCCTGATAACACGGGGATGCAAACCGTTACGGTGAGCTGCCCCGTGTCGGCGGCCCAAAAGATAGCCGGGGAGGGCCGAAGGCTCCGGGTGGGCTGGGTATCCGCGCAGGTTAAACTGCTGGAACCCAGACCTCTGAGGTGCTTCCGCTGCCGGGTGGGTAACCACGTGGGAGCATGTTGCACCTCGGAGGTGGACCGCAGCGATCACTGTTTCCGCTGTGGTCAGCCCGGTCACAAGGCTGGCTCTTGTAATGCCACGCCGCACTGTTTTGCATGTGCGGCGGCTGGCAAGCCGGCCGATCACCGGGCTGGGGGCAAGGCCTGCGCTCCCCCCCCCCCCAAACCCAGGGGCAGAGGCAAGCCCTCCGCCACCGCCGTCACCGCCGCAGCCGCCACTATTGCCGCCGCCGTTGCCGCCACCACCGTCGTCGCTGCCGCCGCTAACACCGCGGCAGGGCCTTCACAGGGGGCCCAGGAGGGGGCTGAAATGGAGTGCCAATAAATGGCCCCATTACGCCTCCTCCAGGCGAACATCAACCACTGCGCCGCCGCTCAGGATCTCTTGCTCCAGAGCATGGCGCAGTGGTCGATTAACATCGCCGTGGTCGCTGAGCCGTACTTTGTCCCGCCCAGGGACGACTGGGTGGAGGACCTGAGCGGCTCAGTGACCATTATTTCGTCGGCCGCCGCCGGTACCCCGTCCCTTGAGGCCGTCAAGAGGGGAGGGGGTTGCGTGGCAGCACGGTTCGGGGAGATTGTCGTGGTGGGAGTATACTTCTCCCCGAACCGAACTCTCGCCGAGTTCCACAACTCCCTTGGTGAGTTAAGAATCGTCGTCGTCGGGTACCATCCCCTCCCAGTGATCGTCCTCGGGGACTTCAATGCCAAGAACGTGGCTTGGGGTTCCCGGTATACGGACACACGGGGCAGGATGGTGGAGGACTGGGCTCTGGAGACAGGCCTGGTCGTCCTAAACCGGGGTTCTGTCCCCACGTGTGTGCGGATGCGGGGTGAATCAGTGGTGGACATCTCGTTCGCCAGCCCCGCTCTGTCACCGCGTGTCATCGACTGGCGCGTCATGGAGGGGGAGGAGACCTATTCCGATCACCGGTACATCCGGTTTGACGTCTCCACCCAGACCTCGGGCGCGCCGGTCCGACAGACCCCGAGTGGTCCGCGGTGGGCGCTGAAGCAGCTGGACCGGGAGCTCCTCCTGGAAGCCACGATCGTGCAGGCCTGGGTGTCATCACCGGACAGGCCTGCCGACATCAATGACGAGGCGGAGTGGTTCCGGGAGGCCATGTCCAAAATATGTGACGTGGCAATGCCCCGGGTCCAGCCCGGACGTGCCCGGCGCCAGGTGTACTGGTGGTCGCGTGAGCTGACCGCTTTACGCGAGGCGTGCGTTGCTGCGCGCCACCGGTACTCCAGGCACCGCAGGCTCCGTGTCCGCCCTCCGGATACGGAAGCCATTCAGGCGGAGCTATACGAGGGGTACAGAGCAGCGAAGACTGCCCTCCGAGCAGAGATCCAGCGGGCCAGAGGACTGGCCCGCGAGGAGACGCTGGAGACTCTCAACAGAGACCCGTGGGGACGCCCCTACAAATGGGTGCGAGATAAACTCCGCCCATGGGCTCCCCCGCTGACGCAGAGTCTCCGGCCCCAGCTCGTGGAGGACGTGGTGAGCGCTCTGTTCCTTTCGCGAGGGGAACATACTCCCCCGCCCATGGCTCCGCCTCCTGCGGTGCCAGATGCGGACCAGACCGACGACGACGATGCTCCAGAGGTGACCGAGGTAGATCTGAGAGTGGCGGTACGTAGGCTGAATGCCAAGAATACCGCCCCAGGACCCGATGGCTTGCCTGGAAAAGCCTGGGTTCTGGCTTTAGAGGCTCTCGGGCCTCGACTAAGGGGGCTCCTAAGCGCATGCTTGGAGAGGGGCCAGTTTCCACTTCGTTGGAAGACGGGGAAACTGGTCCTCATAAAGAAACCAGGGCGCCCGGCGGACTCTCCGTCCGCTTACCGGCCCATCGTGCTGCTCGACGAGGTGGGCAAGCTCTTTGAAAGAGTAATTGCAGACCGCCTTGTCGGGCGGCTGGTGCGGGTGGGGCCGGATTTGGCGGAGAGCCAGTTTGGTTTCCGTAAGGGGCGCTCTACGGTGGATGCCATCATGCGCGTTCGAGCCCTCACGACGGGGGATGCTGTTGCCCGGGGTGGGGTCGTCTTGGCGGTGTCTCTTGACATCGCCAATGCCTTCAATACCTTGCCCTGGAGTTGCATTAGGGAGGCACTTCGGTATCACCGGATGCCGACCTACCTCTGTCGTGTGGTCGAGGCCTATTTGACGGACAGGGCCGTCATCTACCCCGGTCACCACGGAGAGTGGAACCGGCGAGGGATGTCGTGCGGTGTCCCACAGGGATCGGTCCTGGGGCCGCATCTGTGGGACATCGGGTACGACTGGGTGCTGCGCGCCGACCTCCCTAGTGGCGTCAGCGTAGTCTGCTACGCTGACGACACGCTAGTCCTGGCACAAGGGAGTTCGCATCAGGCGGCGGCCGAACTGGCAGCACGTGGGGTTGCGACAATCGTCGATAGGATCCGGCAATTGGGACTCGAGGTGGCATTGCACAAGTCCGAGGCCATGTGTTTTTATAGTCCTCGGAACGCGCCACTGTCGGGTTCCCAGATAACGGCGGGAGGGGTTCACATCGGCGTCGAGTCGACGATGAAGTACCTGGGACTCGTCCTCGATAGCCGGTGGAACTTCGTGGAGCATTTTCGACGTTTGGCTCCCAGACTGGAGCGGGCCGGGGCTGCTTTGAAGCGGCTCCTGCCCAATCTAGGGGGTCCAAACGCCTCCTGCCGGAGGCTCTACGCGGGGATCGTGCGGTCCATGGCCCTTTACGGGGCACCGGTGTGGGCGCGTTCTCTGAGGCTGCGACCAGCGCAGCGGTTGAACGCGTCCCAAAGGGTCATGGCCATCAGGATGGTACGGGGATACCGCACGGTCTCCCGTGAGGCGGCGAGCCTCCTTGCCGGATTGCCGCCATGGGATCTGGAGGCGAAAGTCCTCGCGCACATTTGGGTG
Organism: Tiliacea citrago; assembly: GCA_963921375.1. Lineage (NCBI taxonomy): Eukaryota > Metazoa > Arthropoda > Insecta > Lepidoptera > Noctuidae > Tiliacea > Tiliacea citrago. Next base: position 16,834,712 of record OY992805.1, read on the forward strand.
TGGCGCGAAGAGGCGAAACTCCGGGGCATAACTCCGCTGCCGCAAGAAATTGCGGCACAGCGGACGGAGCTCCGGAGGGATCTCATGGCGACATGGAGAGTGCGATTGTCGCAACCCAGCGCTGGGCACGCCACAATTGTGGCGATAAGTCCCCTCTTTGAGGAGTGGCTGGAGAGGCGCCACGGCGTCCTCACCTTTCGCCTGACGCAGGTCCTCACCGGACATGGATGTTTCGGGAGGTTCCTGTTTAGGATTAAGCGGGAGGAAACGCCCGGGTGTCACCACTGTGTGGATCGCCCGGAGGACACGGTGGAGCATACGGTGGAGGTCTGCCCAGCTTGGGCGAAGCACCGCCGTGTCCTCACGGAGGCGATCGGCGGCGGCGATCTCTCGCGTCCGGGCCTGGTTCAGGCCATGGTTCGGAGCGAGAGTGCATGGGAGGCCGTCACCTCCTTCTGCGAAGCAGTTATGCTAGCGAAGGAGGAGGCGGAACGCGTGAGGGTGAGACAAGGTTCACGCCCTCATGCCCCTAGTCGTCGCAGGAGATGCCCCGGGCGTCGGGAGTCGCAAGCCGATTTCCGGCCACCGTAGGCGCGGGCCTGCGGACGGTGAGCGATGGGTAGCTCGCCGTCCGATAAGGACCAGGCCCGGGTCGACGGCGCGTTGTGTTCCACGCGCGCCTCAAAGAGATGTCAGCACAAACTGACGGGGTCCGTTAGGACCAATGCCTGCCGGGGTTGCGAGTTTGTCCGAAAGGGATATCGTGGCCCTGGCACACAGGCAACGGAAGGAACACGGGTGGGTTTTAGTCAGTAAAAGTCTGACACGCCCTCCCGCTCCGCCCAGAGCGGGAGAAGTTATTTGATGATTTCCCACCCAAAAAAAAAAAAAAAAAAAAAGGTGTCCGCCACTAGGTGACTTCCCTGGGTATGGTATGTAAAAATATGGTACCTTTATAGGTGATTCCTTTAGGGAAAAAGACCCTCGTAAGTGTTGGATAACTTCTGAAGCTGTTGCGTTTGCAATAAAATTGAGTTTTATTAGTATTTTCAAGTAGGTAGGTTACCTAAAGGAAACAACATACCTACCTAAACAAAGTGGTTAGATACTCGTTTGAACATGATCAACAGAAAGAATGGACGGCCTTTTTAGGGTTCCGCACCTCAAAAGAAAAAAAAGGAACTCATAGGTATAGGATCACTCGTGTGTCTATCTGTCTGTCTGTCTGGCTGTCTGTCCGTCTGTCACAGTCTATTTGCTCCGAATCTACTGGACACTGTATTGGCACAGTAGGTACTGGTCCGATTAAGTTGAAAGTTGGTACACATATGAACTTCTGTGATCCAAACACGGACGCGAAACGTCGCTTCTGGGGGGAAATTAGAAAATATAAAAAAATAAATGCAAGCTGTACCGTGTGACATATCAAATGAAAGGGCTTGTTGTAAGGATTTCAGATATATTTTGTTATAATTTTAAAATAAATACTTTTAAAATTATTTAAGAAAATCTATTAAAATAAATACTTTTAAAATTATTGAGGAAAATCTATTAAAATTGAACATCTCCCGAACCTACCGAACATTTTTTTTTTTTTAATACAGTACCTAAATAGTTATTTACATAAGATTACAGGAAAACCTATAAGAAGTGTATGATCTTAAAATAAATCTCTCAATATTGTGCGTACAAACTTACCTACATTTGCAGTTGGTATGAGGGAAAGTGTTTTTAAAGTACAATGTTAAGTTTGTTCAGATAAATTAATACCCACTACGGAACCCTTCATTGTGCGTTGTCCGAAGCACTTGGGCGGTTTTTAGGGTTCCGTACCTCAAAAGGAAAAAAACGGAACCCATATAAAGGACCACTCGTGTGTCTGTCGGTCTGTCCGTCTGTCACAGCCGATTTGCTCCGAATCTACTGGTCTGATTAAGTTGCGGTAGGTACACAAATTAATTTCTGTGACACAACCATGGACGTATAACTTACGTTATACGTTAATTGTTTATGTCACAGAAATAAATGATTTTTTAATAATTATAGGGGTCACTTTTGGGGGGCAAATTAAAATATTTAAAAAAAAGTTTTGCAAACTGTACCGCGTGACACATCAAATGAATTTTAAAATGAATAGAAAGTTATTTAAGAAAATAGATGAAAATTGACCATTCAGCCCTTCTTATCTCCGAAACTACTGAGCCTATAATTTTGAAAAAAATAGTGAAAAAGATAGATTTTTAGTTAAAGATTACAGGAAAACCTGAAGTCGGAAAGTCCGACACGCACTTGACCGGTTTTTAAGATTCCGTACCTCAAATGGAAAAAATGGAATTCGGAGCAAATCGGCAAATTGAGATAGTCATCCCAACTACGGAACTCTTCAATGTGCGTGGTCCGACACGCACAACGCACGCTCGAGTTTATGTTTTCGTATGCACGTCAAAGAAAAGAAAGAAAAGTCATTTTATTTGTCACAGAACAAATCAAGTTACCTACTTTTCTTCCACTTGGCCGGTTTTATTTCTGAACAGACTCATTATTAAATGAGAATATCGTTTTCATAAAATGATTAGCTCTTAGTGACTAGGTACTTTATATTATCGCAGAGAGTAGGAAGTAGAGAACACTGTTCTTCTTCGTCGTACCTATCGATAAGTACATTTATCTGTTTTAAATAGATAAGCTTCGACAGCATTATCGTTGGCCTCGTAAAGGTCTTCCTTAAGGGGGATGCGCTAAGGTAGCCCGCGAAATACAAATTTTATTACGTTTTTTGCAATTTGCAGGTCAGTAACAGGTTGTATGTTGATCTAAATATGATTCGCGGCCGTAACAAATAGGTATGGCTTTACAGAATTACAATCATTAGAATCAAAAATCAATCAAAAAACGTAAGAAATTTTGAATTTCGCGGGCTACCTTAGCGCATCCCCCAGATGCAGATGCTTTTGCACAGAGTACACGAGAAAAGGTGAGGCACCGTTTACGATGTGGCTCCACAGTCGCACTGTGGTCTAACAGAGTTCCCACCTGACTAAGTAATACCTACAGCAGCACACATGGCTTCATAATCGGTTAAGAAATTCCTAGGTAGGCCATGGCAGCTGGTGACCCGCTGGAAGCTGGCTGGCTTTTCTGCAGGCACGACCAACATAGTCAGCTGGAGGATGTTTGAAAAGCCGCAGTTCTAATGGGGCTGCACTCGAGCTACCGTCATTAGGTGGGATGGTCGACTTGAGTAAACTGTTACGCCTCTTCAGTACCTATGCCCCTCGGCTTCGTTACACTGATCACTGCTCATAATATAATGAAAATAAAAACAAGTTTTTTTTTTTAGCTTCGTACGGTTTGTGCATTTAGCCAGTGTCATGTAAAATTAGGTAACAATTACAAATTATAAAATGAACTCAATTAAATGCATGATAAAGATGATATCCCGCCCCGCTCCCATTGAGTTTCAGTAAAGACGTGGCACGTTACTGAAACCTCGCGCGGACTTCTTGAGAGAACTTAAAGTGATGTTGCACCATTTTGGTTCATTTGCCTACACTAATGCAGGTTCACGAACACCACCACTATTACACATTGATATTCGGCTAAACACTAATTTTAGAAAATAAAACAAAACTGCTAACATGACGCTTCACTTTCCCGCCAAGAAGTCCAACAAGATTCTTGAACGTAACTTTATTTGTCACTGTCATATCATAATGAATTTCTGCGCGGAGCGCGTTCCATTTAAATAATTTCAAGTTTTTTCGCACCAATTATCTTCTACTTCGCTTTTTAAAAAGAATTAGACAAAGAGCAAGCTGTTTTGAATGTTTCATAATGCACTATTGTTAGACAGCAAAAACACAGCTAAAATCAATATATCAATCTTCATCTTCAAATAAAAATAATGCAATGGAAAGCACTCCATGAATTTCGTAATGTAAATAAATAAAAGAACTGTGTAAATACGTATTATTTACTGATATAGTTGAGTGAAAAGTGTTGTATCGTTTTAAACATGTTGGGGCAAAGACCGAGGTTCATCAAGCCAGGTAATTCAACTTTTATAATGGGTTAATAGACTACACCACTTACGCCTATATTTATTACAGAAATGGAGTCTAGAAACCTCCAGAAACACTTTTCAGGCGTCAATTTGGAGTACATTATTATATTCCTTTTAGTTTAGCTTTCTTTCAAGTTGTTTATATCCTAAATTCATAATCCGGGCCTTATTTACCGGTCGTTTTATACAATTTCTTTTGACGACACCTTACCGATACCGACCCCTACTCTAAACGCTTGCTAAGCAGCAAGCGTCCCGATAAGATAATATAGCGTTTGCTATATTATCACTGATAATATAGCAAAGGTATTGATGGATAAATAAACATAATTATTATTATAGCCTCTGTTTTAACCATACTACACACCGCCTAACCTTTTACCTTTGTTCTTTTACATCTAATGGTTCCCCTTCCCTTGGTATTCAACCAACTAGGCTTAAAGAACTAGGCTACTGGATGGTGACATCTTCCCCAATATAAAAAAAAATACTTTTTGGCCAGTTCCAGATTGTTGAAAAGAAAATGATCAATAGATTCTCTGCTGTTTAGTGCAATTTAATCTGTGAATTACTTACTTGAAACCCAATAACACAAACTAAACTACTAGGTTCTTGCATTGGCAATTATATTGTTAATTATCTCTCTTTAACACATTTATCAACAGTAACTCACTGGTGTGGGGCAGTAGGGGTCCGGTCTCACTAAAATCATAAAGCTTTGATTTCTGGAAACATTTTCTTTAAAAGTTCTTGTTTTTATAAAACTGTTTTTATCCATAGTTTGTCTTTAAAGGATCGCTATTAGCAATAAAATGCCTAATGCCTATCACCATTATGTAAAATTTGTACATTTACATCTGTAATATTTACTATTTATTTAGAATTCTATCTATTTATACTATACTGCTTTCTACATGATTATATAAAAATAACAATCAAAGACTTCCACATTTAAAAGCTTCTTAATTATCTGTTATAGGAGAAGAAACCCTGTACCCAACTAGAAACAAAGATGGGGTCATTGAAACACTGGTAAACCCTAACGTAGACTCCGCATTGTCTGTAGACAGTGATTCCCGTACCTCCTTTGTGTACAACCGGTATCACCATCTACCATTTGATACTCAACGGCAGAGGTTACCAGTGTTTCAGTCCCGTAACCATATCTTGTATCTGTTGGAGCGGTATCAAACATTGGTGCTGATCGGGGAGACGGGATGCGGGAAGTCTACACAGGTGCCTCAGGTGAGTGCTTTGTTTATATAGCTGGTCCGCTTTGACGACAGACTAAGCGGATAGTCCTAATAAGTTTTATTAGAGACCTAATCCTTGACAAATATGAACTACTTATTTATTATTAGCTCTAGTAACATTTTCAGTATGGTGCAAATATTGAGGACTGGTAGGTATATCTAGATGTAGGAAGCTTAGGTTTTCGACAACAAGCCTACAGCATATCAATAAGCATAATCATCCTTTAGCGCTCTCACTTATGGGACACAGCCCTCTCTGTGAATGGGACCCATAATCTTCGAGTTTTTGGTTTTCGGAGGTTCCAGTCAAGCCTGTAAAGCATGAATTTAATAGGTCGAAAGAAAATATTATATACGATTGGTTTTGGTTATAAACTCCTACTACATTATTAATAGCAATAATACACTGAAAGTAGTTATTTATGTAGTTATTTAGTTTAGGCTGTTAGTCCACAGAGCGCCGGACATAGGCACTAACATTAGGCGACGATTCTTATTCGTAAGTATGCTTGGCACCCTTGAGGAACAAAGAAAGAGATTAACTTTTATTAAACTGACGTCAACTGCTGACCTTAGGCATTGCTTTCAACGGTCATTAGTTTAACTACCCGTTGACTTTGAATAATTATTCATTCCTCGGAGTAAAAGTACCTTTTCATGATATGAACAACTTTAGTAGGGTACCAACTCGGAATTACAACTCCCGTTTCCTATTACAAATAGAAAGCTGCGTTCAGCGAACCGGAACGCATCGTCGCGTCGATAGAGGGCACGTTCGGGTTTTCCGAACAAATGCCCGCGAAAAGTCAAATCAATTTATAAGACATGTTCCGTCATACATTCCAACTGCAAATGTAAGTTTGGACGCACAATATTGAGAGATTTAAACACCATGTTATTTTAAGACCATAGACTTCTTATAGGTTTTCCTGTAATCTATAAGTAATGAACTATTTTTTGTGTTTGTTTTTTCAAAATTTTAGTCTCATTCGTTTCGGTGATAAGGGGGGGGGGGGGGGTAATTTCATCTATTTTCTTAGATAACTTTAAAAGTTTTTATTTTAAAATTATTAGATAAAATATATCTGAAATCCTATATACAGGATGGAAACTTTCAGCGGGGCAGTAAGGGGAAGTACCTTATCCGTTGCAGCTACGCGAAAATGGTCTTAAGAGACTATCCATAATTTTTTATGGAATTTTGATCCCCATTCACAGATTTTGAAAAAAATGTACAGTCAGCAGGAAAAAGGGCAATTTTCACAAAAACTTTTTTTTGGTTTGAGTACTAGAAAAGCCATAAAACGCAAAAAACTTTTCCCATACATTTCGTAAGAAATGATAATCCAACTTTTGAATCTAATCGAGTTTTTGTGATCGATATATGGACCGCCACAACGAAGACTGGCCAAAAATAAATAAACTTCGTATTTCGAAATCGAATTCCGGCAATTCGCAAAGCAGTGGATACAAACATAATGATGGTCCTATAACGTGACCACCTCGCAGTTCTGATCTCACGCCTCTACACTTTTTTATGTAGCGCTATTTAAAAATTGAACTTTATAAAAAGAAATACAACAGAGTTCAGGAACTCAAAGATTTACTTACCACGATTCCCTATGGAATTAATCCTAGCACATTATCAGCTGCTACCCAGTCTGTAGTAAAGAGAATAAACCTATGCCTACGTCAAAACGGCTACCATTCTGAACACCTCATAACTTAAAAGTAAAATTTCTAGGTGAGTCCAAATGTAAAGTTTCAAGTTTTTAATTTTAAGGTGAAATAATACCCAAAGTAGAAGTTATAGTTTTTTATTTGTTTTTCGATCAGTCTTTTTTGCGCCGGCCAGGCCCCGCCTCGCGTCTCACGCCTCTACACTTTTTTATGTGGCGCTATTTAAAAATTGAACTTTATAAAAAGAAATACAACAGTGTTCAGGAACTCAAAGATTTACTTACCACGATTCCCTATGGAATTAATCCTAGCACATTATCAGCTGCTACCCAGTCTGTAGTAAAGAGAATAAACCTATGCCTACGTCAAAACGGCTACCATTCTGAACACCTCATAACTTAAAAGTAAAATTTCTAGGTGAGTCCAAATGTAAAGTTTCAAGTTTTTAATTTTAAGGTGAAATAATACCCAAAGTAGAAGTTATAGTTTTTTATTTGTTTTTCGATCAGTCTTTTTTGTAGCGGCCAGTTTATCGATGGTAAAAAATGTAAGTTGGAACTTCTCATTTCCTACGAAAAGTATGGGAAAAGTTTTTTGCGATTTATGAATTTTCTAGTACTCAAACCTCAATTGGTCCAATAGAGGTTTTTGATCCTTATAAGAAAGAGGATCGATTGGCATAAAAAAAAGTTTTTGTGAAAATAGCCCATTTTCCTGCTGACTACATTTTTTCAAAATCTGTGAATGGGGATCAAAATTCCATAAAAAATTATGGATAGTCTCTTAAGACCATTTTCGCGTAGCTGCAAAGGATAAGGTACTTCCCCTTACTGCCCCGCTGAAAGTTTCCATCCTGTATATCCTAATAGGTAGCAGCTTAAAAGTAATCAACATTTTTGGGGTAGAAGGTACTGTATTGTTTCAATAATAAAGTTATTAAGGTAGGGCACGTGATTCTCAACTCGTTTATGATTAAGTTAACGTGATCTTTTATGAAGAAAATGTAATTATTTTTAAATAAAGGTTAATTGGGGTTTACTTGTTTTCCTCACAGCGTGGCGTGTTCTTTTGTTTTGCTATAACATCAGCCTGTAACAATGATGTCTTACCTTTAGATGCGTTACCCGCGCTCAATAATGGCAAAGTAAATGCCAGGCAATTGCCTGACATTTAAAATAATAATTATTATTATTACGTACGCGCCAATGAACATGCAGCAGCTAGTGACGTAACTAAATATGTATGTTCATCTCTTTCTAACAACAGATATCGGTATAGGTCTTTCCTTTTCTTCACGCGCTGTATGATTGTATGCAAGTATGTAGCTACATTCATGGCTTACGGTGTTTTTGAATGCACTAATGTTCGTGTATGACGCGTCTATTTATAATACGTCATTAGCCTGTAAGTAATCCACTAGGGCAAAGGTGTAATTGCATACAGAGAAGACAAAAATATTAAGTATTTGTTTTCTAATTTTCCTAATATGATATTATGTCAGTGCTGACTAAATAAAGTACTTGAGTAAATAATGTTTCTGAGAATACTAATACCCAATCTGAAAAACTATATCAAGCCTAGCGAAAACGCTCAGTTCGGCCGCCTACGCTGTCAGGAAAGTAATACAATACACTGACGTTGATACAGCCCGATTAGTCTAGTTATTTTTGCTAGATTTACCTTTTGATGCGTTTAAAGTTAAATCCAATTGAACATTTTTGTTCTAAGCTATACAGCGACCAACTATTCTTATCGTTTAGTCGTTGATAGAATAGTATATCAAATTATCAATGTCTACTTAAACGATAAGAATAGTTTGGTCGCTGTGTTTAACTCAAGACAATATTCATGTTCTTTCTCCACAATTAGCGTACCTACTGACAGGTTATATGAGTTCATATAATTGTTTATTTTATTTGACCGTCTAAGTTAATTTAATTGAATTTATTAATAACAATGTTTTTTTTATGAGTTGTATTGCAATAAGTGGTTAGCTAGCGACCTCGACAGTTGATCATATTATTCTTGCCTGAGCAACCGGCAGCAAGTTCGTCGTGCTCCCTTAGATGTCACTGCTTTTTTTTTTTGGGTGGGAAATTATCAAATAACTTTTTCCCGCTCTGGGTGGGTTTTAGTCAGTAAAAGTCTGACACTCCCTGTGTCAGACTTTTACTGACTAAAACCCACCCGTGTTCCTTCAGCTTTGGCCCTTTCGGACACAACGCGCCGTCGGCGTCGACCTGGGCCTGGTCCTTATCGCACGGCGAGCTACCCATCGCTCACCGCCCGCAAGCCTGCCCCTACGGTGGCCGGGAATCGGCCTGCGATTCCCGACGCCCGGGATAGATGTCACTGCTCAAAATCAAAATCAAATCAAAACACATTAATTCAAACTTGGCAAAAATTATATAAGACAGTCCCCTAAAAACGCCCGCCCTTCACCACTTCCTAGTGCTTTAGCTGGGAAGAAGAAGTGGTGCAACGAGCTTGCGTCGGGGGTCGGGTTGCCTCCTTCCCCCCTCAAATATGGCGAGGCGGGTGGCTGATCTTTGAGTTATGCTTGTGAACGGGTCAAAGAGAGTATAATAATATTATAGGAGGACGGGTGCTGCTTGTGGTGACTGGTCGTCTTGCTGACCATGGTTTTGTTATTGTTATTAATAATTTAGCTGTTTATTTATTTTACTTCGATGGTGCTAGTTTATCATTTTTGAGTTCGAGTTACAGCTATAGCTTTATGTAAGCAGGCACGCCCGTTATGCCTGGAGGCTTTTATTTAGGTACGTTCTGTTTACGTTTTTAGGGTTCCGTACCCAAAGGGTAGAACGGGAACCCTATTACTAAGGCTCCGCCGTCTGTCTGTCTGTCCGTCCGTCTGTCACCAAGCTGTATCTCATGAACCGTGATGGTTAGACAGTTGAAATTTTCACAGAGGATGTATTTCTGTTGCCACTATAACCACAAATACTAAAAAACAGAATAAAATAAATATTTAAGGGGGCTCCCATACAGCAAACTTGATTTTTTTGCTCCTTTTTTGCTCTATATTGATAACAGCAACAGGTAGACGCTTGAAATATTCACAGAATATTTAGTTATATTTTCACTTTAAAAATAAATAGTTAAATTAAAATAAAACATATATTTAAGGGGGGCTCCCATACAAAACGTGATTTTTTTTGCCGTTTTTATAGATAATGGTACGGAACCGGAACCCTTCGTGTGCGAGTCCGAGTCGCACTTGGCCGGTTTTTTTTTCTGCTTGATTATAGTTTTCGATGATTATTATTGTTATTGTTTTTTTTTTGGTATAGTGGCGTGTGCTAGCTAACATAATTATGGCAAATAATGTAATTTAATGTTTTGTGTTGCGTAGTGCAAATTATTTTACATTCTATTGTATAGAATCAAGTTTTCTTACTGAACAGACAGCTGTGCTGCTGGGGAGTTTGTTGCGCCACTTCTTCTTCCCAGCTAAAGCACTAGGAAGTGGTGAAGGGTGGGGTTTTTGGGGGACTGTATTATGTAACTTTTGACGTTCGAAATGTGCTGATTCTCAGCCTGGTTTGAATAAATGACTTTTACTATCTGTGGCCTACACATTAGACGGAAATAATGGTTTTTAGGGTTCCGTAGTCAACAAGGAAGCCTGTAGTTTCGCCATGTCCGTCTGGTGTTCAGTCTGTTCCTGGCTGAGCTCAGAGACTCTTAGTAAGTACTAGAAATCTTTAATTTGGCATATCGTTGAAAAGGCCGTTCAAAAATATTGCGAGCCTTGTAATACCATTTTTTCGATTCATGGATCAGTTTGCGTAATATTTAAAGTGCTAATTTTTGTTTAGAGTCATGTGTCCCTGCCAGCTAAATGGTTGTGTTTGGATATGTGAAAAAAATCCTGGCAGTAGTATAATATATAATTTAATTAAAAGGAAAAGTATCACATCTAAGTAGGCTTTACAAGTTAACGAGTAATAGTCGACTTTAACCTGACTAAACTGAAGGCAGGTTTTGAGTAACAGGTCGATATAAAAGTAAACTAGGCCTTCTGAACAATACTTTAATTTAATTTCTAACACTAATTCACAGGTAGATGGTTATCGGACTAATTCTCAAATAGTAATGCCCGCGCAACTCGGGTTAGTCCCTTTATAATGTCGTGTCGACGGCGATTTCAGTAGCCTGGCACTATCGTCCGGTAGGAGGCGCTGCGTAGCTGCTACCGGTCGTAGTGTTCCCAACACGACCAACTTACATTTGCAGTTGGAGAATCGATCGTGACGTATATCGATGTATGGGAGAACATGTTTTTTTGTATTTGGGATAAATTCATCCCAACTGCGGAACCCTTCATTGTGCGTGGTCCGACACGCACTTGGAATCGAACCTACGAGTAGCGTAAACGCAGAAAGATAGCAATCGCTCAAACACTGCGCCACCAACCGTTCGTTCGGTAGCTTTAAAATTTATAAATTAAGGACGCTAACACATTTTGAACTCGCTCGAGTTTAGGTATCTGAATCGCAACACAACAACATTACGCGCACGCACACATTGAAACCGCTGACCGCTCGATTTTATACGTAACTTAACTAATCTTGGTACTTGAAGGTATATTTTTTATATTTTTTTTTAATTTTACTGGTATTGATTGAGTAAAGTTAGTTGTAAGTTTGCAATTGAATTTTAGTAACTGTGGCTAAGTACTACCTGCGTGATAATTATGTTTTTAGTATTTTTAAAATTCATCAGCCATTACGTAGCGTCGGTAGGTACCCAAAAATTTCAAGCGCTGGCCATATGGATTAAATACCATATTTTTACATAACTACCAACCTAAACATTTTACTATTACAAGGAACACCTACGATTATTCCCCTGACTACTATTAGTTAGAAAAGATGTAAGTAGGTACTTGTAATTATTATTTTTACTGGCAAATGTTGGAGCATTACATAATCAAATACTAGCCTGGGAGTTTATCGTAGACTTTCGTTGTGATATTTAAAAATAGTCATTGCCTTATGAAAACAGTATTTTATTTACAGAGACTGGGGCGCGATTTCAGTACTTTTGATAAAAATTAAACCAAAGTAGGTAGTAATAAGTATATTTTCATTTCATGTTTCAAAGAAGTTCAAATTTAGAATGAAGGCCAGCTCTTTCTAGGGTTCCGTACCCGAAGCGTCCAAGCGGAGCACTATTGCTGTCACTCACGTGTCCGTCTATCACACAAGTTTTACAACCAAACGGTTGATGAAGCTATAGTCTTTAAATTTTCACAGTATAAGCATCTTGTTAACCCTTGTTTTTTCTTTATTCATAATGAGATACTTCACACGCCGCAATCAAAAAGAGGAGTGTGGCTACCAGCCAACAAGGATTAGCTGCTCAGAAAGGAAATCCATCTCGATTATTTTTGTGCCTTTTGGCTTATATTCTCTTATTGCGCATTCTTGCTCCTGAAAATAAAAAACCGGTCATGAGCGAGTCGGACTCGCGCACATATATAATGTTGACGATTTCTGAAAAACTGTGCTATTTAGAGACATCGTTTTATTTTTCCTATAATCTCTACATAAAGTTCTATCACATAGAATAATATCAGATTTTAATCTATGCAAACTTCGGAGATAAGGGGAAAGGTATTTTTTTTTACAATTTGCATCAAAAGACGGAAACTACGCTGCCTAAAAAAAAAAACATTTTTGGGAAGATGCAAACAGCGCTCTTTCATATGACACGTATCTTTCATATGCACTAGTAGCTCCATTTCAAATTATTAGACCCCCTTTCAGTCCCTTTTGCAAAACAGGTATAGTTTTTTTAATTTCTTTCTTGTTTGAAAAATAGTTGGGCAAACGTCATCTAAAACTATTCTAAATTTCAAGTTGATAGCATTAGTAGTTCTTGAGATATCCAGGTGTGACAGACAGACAGACTTAGTCTCACCATAAGGGTTCTTTTTTACCATTTTGGTACGGAACCCTAAAAGACAACATTAGTAAGTACCTAAGGTAAATCAAATAAAACAAATTACCAACAGACGTATATCAACGTCTGTAACAAAACTCCAGAGTAGATTTGTGATTTCCAAATGAAAATACAAAGTCTCATTACTTTTGTTTACTGCTACGTGTATGGCTTTTTGTCCTTTATCCAAATTTCTGAATTCGTGGCATCTGTAATAACAAATGTAAATATTTTAGCAATGCACACCACAATCAAAAACCATACTAGGTATCGAAAGTTATAACCATCTACTATTCTGGATTTATGAATTGACAACCAAGTCGATTTATCACCAAAATGTACATCCGCCATCATGAATAAAAAGTTGGATGGTATATTTGTAAACACCACCTTCAACAATTGATAACAAACCTCCACAATTGCTAACAGTGTCGAATTTTTCATTTAAAAAAATACACCCGCCATCTTGGATAAAAAAAAATTATGACATACGTAATCACCACCCCCAAAAACCCTAAAATTGACTATGTATCGAATATCTAAAAAAAGAAAATATTTCCGCCATTTGATTAAAGATAATATAATTATTTACACAATGTTTATCCGTAATCTACAACCATGATTTGATTCATACAAAAATTTTGAACTATGTATTTATTTTTAAAACAAATTCCAATAATCGTACTTACTTTTATTTCGGTCCGAAAAAGTATCAACTTCGTGTACCCACAGTATACAATACAGCACAAACTTCTGTACGTAAATATTTTTTTGCGAAAAGTCGATACACCGGTGCTTCCACGAGCGCGTCTGAGCGCGGAATGACGAACCGCGAGTAGAAAATGTATGGAGAAATTTGAGGGCGCTTCTTATTTTAATCATAAATAAAAAAGTTATTTATTTACTTACAAAATATTTAGTTGACCGTATAGAGGACTATATAAGCAATAGTTTGTTATTATTTTTATGTATAACTATGCAGTGGATTTAGCTATATTGGTCCCTATTCAGACCTCATGTTTTTTCATTTGTTGGTTTTATTGTGATTGTTAAAACGTATTTGTGTGCAAAATTTGTATGGGGCTATACATTTTTTATGTGCCCATTCTGGAGATGAATATATTATCTTTAATTTGAGACAATGATATCCTTGCAGTTGTGACTCCTAATTCATTAAAATGGTACCTGAAAAGCACTGATATTTGAGGAAATATGTGATAGCGTCCTTAAGTATGTATAGGAAGTCTTGGGAATCGGACTCGGGGAAATCATAGGCTCAGAAAGGGGGATTGATATCTGTAAAATATCTATCAATACCATGGTCAATCCAGGTACTTATAGGTGAATGTACTGTTGGAGTAACGCATGATCATTTTCATCGCGCGACGAAATCGCATCGTTAAGGGTGCTTGGAGAGGGGCCAGTTTCCACTTCGTTGGAAGACGGAGAAACTGGTCCTCATAAAGAAACCAGGGCGCCCGGCGGACTCTCCGTCCGCTTACCGGCCCATCGTGCTGCTCGACGAGGTGGGCAAGCTCTTTGAAAGAGTAATTGCAGACCGCCTTGTCGGGCGGCTGGTGCGGGTGGGGCCGGATTTGGCGGAGAGCCAGTTTGGTTTCCGTAAGGGGCGCTCTACGGTGGATGCCATCATGCGCGTTCGAGCCCTCACGACGGGGGATGCTGTTGCCCGGGGTGGGGTCGTCTTGGCGGTGTCTCTTGACATCGCTAATGCCTTCAATACCTTGCCCTGGAGTTGCATTAGGGAGGCACTTCGGTATCACCGGATGCCGACCTACCTCTGTCGTGTGGTCGAGGCCTATTTGACGGACAGGACCGTCATCTACCCCGGTCACCACGGAGAGTGGAACCGGCGAGAGATGTCGTGCGGTGTCCCACAGGGATCGGTCCTGGGGCCGCATCTGTGGGACATCGGGTACGACTGGGTGCTGCGCGCCGACCTCCCTGGTGGCGTCAGCGTAGTCTGCTACGCTGACGACACGCTAGTCCTGGCACAAGGGAGTTCGCATCAGGCGGCGGCCGAACTGGCGGCACGTGGGGTTGCGACAATCGTCGATAGGATCCGGCAATTGGGACTCGAGGTGGCATTGCACAAGTCCGAGGCCATGTGTTTTTATGGTCCTCGGAACGCGCCACTGTCGGGTTCCCAGATAACGGCGGGAGGGGTTCACATCGGCGTCGAGTCGACGATGAAGTACCTGGGACTCGTCCTCGACAGCCGGTGGAACTTCGTCGAGCACTTCCGACGTTTGGCTCCCAGACTGGAGCGGGCCGGGGCTGCCTTGAAGCGGCTTCTGCCCAATCTGGGGGGTCCAAACGCCTCCTGCCGGAGGCTCTACGCGGGGATCGTGCGGTCCATGGCCCTTTACGGGGCACCGGTGTGGGCGCGTTCTCTGAGGCTGCGACCAGCGCAGCGGTTGAACGCGTCCCAAAGGGTCATGGCCATCAGGATGGTACGGGGATACCGCACGGTCTCCCGTGAGGCGGCGAGCCTCCTTGCTGGACTGCCGCCATGGGATCTGGAGGCGAAAGTCCTCGCGCACATTTGGGTGTGGCGCGAAGAGGCGAAACTCCGGGGCATAACTCCGCTGCCGCAAGAAATCGCGGCACAGCGGACGGAGCTCCGGAGGGATCTCATGGCGACATGGAGAGTGCGATTGTCGCAACCCAGCGCTGGGCACGCCACAATTGTGGCGATAAGTCCCCTCTTTGAGGAGTGGCTAGAGAGGCGCCACGGCGTCCTCACCTTCCGCCTGACGCAGGTCCTCACCGGACATGGATGTTTCGGGAGGTTCCTGTTTAGGATTAAGCGGGAGGAAACACCCGGGTGTCACCACTGTGTGGATCGCCCGGAGGACACGGTGGAGCATACGGTGGAGGTCTGCCCAGCTTGGGCGGAGCACCGCCGTGTCCTCACGGAGGCGATCGGCGGCGGCGATCTCTCGCGTCCGGCCCTGGTTCAGGCCATGGTTCGGAGCGAGAGTGCATGGGAGGCCGTCACCTCCTTCTGCGAAGCAGTTATGCTAGCGAAGGAGGAGGCGGAACGCGTGAGGGTGAGACAAGGTTCGCGCCCTCATGCCCCTAGTCGCCGCAGGAGACGCCCCGGGCGTCGGGAGTCGCAAGCCGATTTCCGGCCACCGTAGGCGCGGGCCTGCGGACGGTGAGCGATGGGTAGCTCGCCGTCCGATAAGGACCAGGCCCGGGTCGACGGCGCGTTGTGTTCCACGCGCGCCTCAAAGAGATGTCAGCACAAACTGACGGCGTCCGTTAGGACCAATGCCTGCCGGGGTTGCGAGTTTGTCCGAAAGGGATATCGTGGCCCTGGCACACAGGCAACGGAAGGAACACGGGTGGGTTTTAGTCAGTAAAAGTCTGACACGCCCTCCCGCTCCGCCCAGAGCGGGAGAAGTTATTTGATGATTACCCACCCAAAAAAAAAAAAATTGTGATTTTTGTGTGAATGTAGAATAGAATAGAATACTCTTTATTATGTACACCATAAAAGTTACAGATATAAATGTTGAAATTTTACATAGGGTGACACAATGGGTGGTCTTATCGCTAAAAGCGATCTTTTACAGACAACCTTTGGATGGATTAAAGGGAGAAGGAGAAACAATACTGCAGGTAGTCAGTGGTGTACTATTTACATGTACAATAAATACATACATACATACACAAAGCATACACTTATCTATATAAATATATATATACAATATACAATAATAAACATGAAACAAGAGCAAGGAACTGTATTCTGTAACGATGCTGTTTAAGAAGAGAGAAAGTGTTTTTTTACCAGAATTTATAATTTCTTTCTGACAAAAATCGCTGAGAAAATCGCTCGTGGGTGGGTACCCTAACTCATACGACCGTTAGCCAATTAAACATTAGGCCAGGGTTTCTTAAACTTTTCGTAGTCACGCACGGACCACTTTCACAATTTAAACAATTCCAAAAACGACCCCTGTCAAAGAATATTTTAGGAAAAAACAAGCCTTAAGTATATTAAAAAAAACCGGCCAAGTGCGAGTCGGACTCGCGCACGAAGGGTTGATGGGAATGAATTCCTTGTTTGCTTTCCTTCCAAACAAGATATGCATACTACTTTATCTTTGTTTTCCGTTTTCACACCAGTATTTTCCAATAGTTTGTGCAGGTCTTCAAAGTTTAAATGTGCAATTCTCTGATGCCAAAGGTAGCATAATTTCTTTTGTTGCAGATATGTATGCTGGAATACTTTTTGTATTTAGCCGGTATATATTTTTTGTTAATTTTGCAGTTGCTACTTCTTCAGAAAGTTTGTTAAAAAATTGACATCCTTCTTTGTCAAATTGTATTAGACAGCCGTTTTTTTTGAAAAATTTACACCTCGCGTTACTAATTTGGCTCTAATTCCACAAAAAACATTATTTTTCTATTTTGTTTTTGGATTATAACTGCTGAATACATGTGCTATCTTATGAAAATAACTGTTTTACTGTAAACTTACTTACGTAAGCTTATTATTACCCAAACGGATCCTTGAATCGAAAAATTGTTTTCACAGACCTGCAATATTTTTGAACTGCCTATTCAACGATACTCCATATCATAGGATCGACGAGAAAAAAAAATATCATCCCCACTTTACGTGTAAGGGAGGTAGGGTGGTTGCGCCGGTTTTACGACCACCGGTAAGCGACCACTTGTCTGGACTAGGTATTTTTCTTCAGGAAATAAAAATAAAAAGGATGCCTTAAATATTATTTGAATAGTTACGTAATATACGCGCATACTACGAGACAATGTCCTCAGCGCGCATCGGCAGGCCAAGTCACTCAAAACTGATCAAATTGGTATCTCCGGGTTCTCTACAAATATTTACATAAATGAGCACCTAACGTTAAGGAACAAAGCTTTATTTCGTAAATGTAAGGAAGCTGCAAAGCTTTATCAGTATAAATATGTTTGGGTTAAGAATTGTACCGTCCTTGTTCGTAAAAAAGACGGCGATGCTGCCTTTGCAATCAGATCAGATGATGATATTTCCAATCTTAAATGCAATGAGAACAATCCCAAGGACAATATTAATAATTAGTTATATTTTTATTCATTTCTTTTTATTTATTTACCGTAATTACTGGACTTTGTTATATAATGATCTCTTGCATGTTTATTTGTTGTGTGTACTAAGTATAAAACATAGTTTTTTTAAATTAAGCCCCGCCTACATAGCTTTTGGATCAAAATTATTTTTCCACTTAATGTGCTTAATAGATTTGGTGAAAGGTGATATACATCGTCCTAGTACTGTAGTTAATAAATATTATATTTTTCTCAATTTAATCAAGTGTTGTGGTCCATACTGCCTGTTTTATCCGATATCCTTATTCATTAATTTTATTTTCATGCTAATATTCTATTCTCAGTATGAACACTCTCATATCGTAAACATGTATTTATATTATAGTATCAAAAATGTCTAATAAACATATAACAATTTTCTATCAAAACTGTAGGGGCATTCGCACAAAACTAGATCAACTATACAAGAACATTCTTATGAACACTTATGAAATCTTAGTATTAACTGAAACTTGGCTAACACCTGAAATTTACGACAGTGAGTTCATAGACCAGCGCTATACAGTATTTCGATGCGATCGTGATCGTATTGCTACAAATAAACAGGATGGTGGCGGTGTATTGATTGCAATTTTGAGCTCTCTTAAGCCATCTGAGCTAGATCTCGCGCTAACTCAGCGTCGCGACTTTTCACACAACCATATTGAACACCTCATTGTAGAACTGCAAAGCACCTGTAATAAAAAACGGCACATCGTAAGTGCTGCCTATATACCACCTAAGACTACCTCGTTAGTGTACAATAAGCATTTCGAAACGTTGCAGGAGGTGTTGAGTCATCCTACTGTTGATAGCTTTTATATTATGGGTGACTACAATCTTCCGGAAGCCGATTGGTTAGCATCCTCTGTCGTGGATTCACCTGGAGCTGCCACCCTCAACTCTGTCGCATCTGTGACTTGTGCTAACTTGTGTAATCTCATTTCACTTCTTGGTGCTTCTCAACTCAATAGTGTGCTGAATGACAAAGGTAAAATACTTGACTTAATTGTATCTAACAACGCCTGTATTGTTTCCTGTTCCACAACTACGCTACTACCTATTGACACTTACCAACCTGCCTTAACCTGCGAAACCTGCTTGGATATTAAAATTTCCCCTTTGACAAAGATTCCCCTACACAAATATAATTTTCATAAAGCTAATTTCGATAACATTAACTGTAACATACAACAAATGAATTGGACTGATCTGCTTGGCTCTAAAAATTCCGAAGACGCACTAACTTCTTTCTACGATGAGTTGGATAATATTATTAGGCAAGACGCCCCTTTGGCTCGTGCTAGATCACTTAGTTATCCTATCTGGTTCTCAAGGACTCTTATAACTATCTCGAAAAAGAAACACAAGGCGTGGGTTAAGTGGAGGAAATTTGGTAACATTTCGGACTACAATACATTTGCTAAATACAGAAAACAATTTAAGGATGCGTGTCTAAAATGTTTCAACTCATACATTAGGTCTGTGGAGGATAGTCTGTGTAAAAACATTAAGCATTTCTGGACATACGTTTCGAATCGGAAAGAGAAACCAGGGATACCAGCTAAGCTTCAATACAAAAACTCTGAATCTAATGATCCGATTTCTATCTGCAATATGTTTTCTGATTTCTTCTACTCCGTTTTTGAACCTGCTTCACCGTCGTTGCCTCAATGGAAACCCCCGCCTGACAATGCGCTACACGATTCTTCGATCTGTGATATATCTTTTAGTGAAGATATGATACTGAAAGAGCTAAAATCTCTAGATGCATCAAAAGGACCAGGACCAGATGGACTTTCTCCTTATTTCTTGAAAAATGCCGCCGTTTCTATCTGCAAGCCTCTTTTTATTATTTATAATAAATGCATGTCGGAAGGTGTGGTGCCTAAGCTGTGGAAAGATGCATTTATTGTGCCTGTCCTCAAAGGCGGATCAAGACGCAATGTTGAACACTATCGTCCTATTTCTATCTTGTCTGCCTTGTCGAAGCTCTTTGAGAGGTTAGTGCATAATGTAATATATCCTATTCTGCATAATATTATTATTCAACAACAGCACGGTTTTGTTAAACGGCGGTCCACAATCACTAATCTCTTACTGTTCTCAAGCTTTTTATTTGATAATGTTGACAGCCGCGTACAGGTGGATGCAGTTTATACAGATTTCTGCAAGGCTTTCGACAGGGTAGATCATGAAATGTTACTCAATAAATTAGCGTTTAATGGAATCCGTGGTAACTTGCTGAGATGGTTTGCTTCCTACATCACTAACCGTAGTCAGAGAGTTGTAATTAATGGTCATTCATCTTGCATAGCGCAGGTCACCTCTGGTGTACCACAGGGTTCTATTCTTGGTCCCCTTTTATTTGTTTTGTATATTAACGACATCAGCCAGTGTTTTCTTAATGCCAAATTCCTCTTATATGCCGATGATCTTAAGGTATATAGAACAATACGCGACAGTAATAAGTTGCAGCTTAGTTTACCTAAATGTAATGTTATAAACTTCACAAAAAATAAAAATATCGTAAGATACACATACACACTATGCGATGTTCCCCTAACAAAAGTGGATTCTGTCCGTGATCTCGGCATTATCCTTGACTCCAAGCTTTGCTTAGATTTGCATATTAGCAAAATAGTTAATAAAGCGTACCAACTTTATGGATTTGTTATGCGCTCGACATTAGATTTTAAAAAGCCTTCTTCATATATTTGCCTTTATAAGTCTCTTGTACGCTCGCAACTGGAGTATGCCGTGTCCGTCTGGAGTCCATATTATAAGAAATACATTGAGGCGATTGAGTGTGTTCAACAAAAATTCCTACGTTCTATGCATT
This sequence comes from Tiliacea citrago, assembly GCA_963921375.1. Taxonomy (NCBI): domain Eukaryota; kingdom Metazoa; phylum Arthropoda; class Insecta; order Lepidoptera; family Noctuidae; genus Tiliacea; species Tiliacea citrago. The sequence goes on from OY992805.1 coordinate 16,855,644, forward strand.
TTAGATGCTTCGGATATTATTTGCCATATCAGGATTTACTTAGTAAGTATAAACTCACAACACTTGAAAATAGACGTAAGTACTTGGATGCCATGAATCTTTATAACATTGTTAGTAATAAATTTGACTGTATTGAGTTAACCAACATGTTATGCTATGTTGTCCCTAGAACAGTGTACAAGCGAAAGGTGCGCGCTGGCAGACTATTTTCCGTGCGTACTTGCCATTCTAATACGGGTTTGCGCTCACCTGTTCACAGAATGACAGATGCCTACAATAGGACTTTTGAACATATTGACATTTTTGCATGTCCTCCCAGTAAGTTCAAAGGTCTTATACTAAAGGAGCTGTCTTGATTTAGGTGTAAATATATAGTTCAAGATAAAGATAAACATGATAGTTAAGTAGGTAAGTTTAGTTTTTAATAATATTATGTATTAATTTACCCTAGCGTTTAATTAATTGTATATTCCACAGTTAATCTGTGAACAGCGTTGTGGGCTACAATATTGTTAAACTGTTTTGTGTATTTATTTTTCTATACTGTATATTGTAGCTGTTTGTTGTTCCTTGTGAATAAAATAAAATAAAATAAAATAAAATAAAATAAATAAAATAAAAGTAATAAGAATTTAAAAAATTTTATACCAACCGCTTGACCCAAAGCAAAGAAAAAGGACGTGAAGTCCACGTCTTGACTCAGTGGTGTTTGGATGTGCTGCGCAAGAGCATAAATTTGCAAGGCGCGCGGCGTTCAAATGTACGTTTTTAGGGTTCCGTACCCAAAGGGTAACCCTATTACTAAGGCTCCGCCGCACAGTGGGCTGAAACGGGCCGGTAAAGGACTTAGCATTTAAAAAAAAAAGTTTATTTTCTGAAATTTAAAATATTGTGTTGAATTTATCTATCGATTATAAGTAATTATTTCTATGAGGGTCGTTCAGATAACTTAGTATTTTCGGAGTTATAAATATCCAAAGTAATTTTTGTATGAAGCAAAAGAAAAAAATGTGAAAATCTCGAAATTCTCAAATTTTCTCAAAGAATTGACTCTACGTATGCATAGTACGTATATTTGTCCTATTTTAGCGCCTATTCTCGGGTTGCGATTTTCTGCGATTTGGTCGCAATTTCAAATTTTGTTCTCTATTCCACACCACCATAGAGGTTAAGAACTAGGCGCGTTTTTTTTATGTAGTGGTCTCCCCTTTAGGCCTAATCCACTAAGGACTAATAAAATAAATAAGTAAAAATCACAATCACTACTGGCCACTGCACTGTTTTAATTTAATCACTGTCAAGGGTATCCACATTAACGAATGCAAAATTTTCGTATTCGTCATCATCAAATGTTTCCGCTTGTTCAATTACTAATAAACTTTGTGCTTCTAATGACAAAGTTTTATGTTTTCTGCGAAGTTTGTGACGTTTCGCTGAGATGAGTGGATCAGAGCTGGTCAATAAATTATTTAAAATGTCTTCATTTGTAGTTTTTCTACTGCATTTCCTGGAATGGTGTTGGCGGTACCTACGAAAGTCTTTATTTCTAGCTTCAGCAGCTTCTTCAGATAGCTGTCCAATTGGTATTAGACCAAAAGTTTCAATAATAGCTGCACCATGCATAAGAACTTTATAAACACTTGAAGGCATATAATACCAGCTATATAATTCCAAATACAGTTGCATGGTCACTTGAGCATATTCGTGAAATTTCGCTGTGTCAATGTGGTAACCTGATGAAATTGCCTCTAAAATGATTGCAAATCGCCTTATTAATTCTTCACTAACACCAGTTATCTCAGCAGTCATGTTTGGATTTGCAAAAAATCTTCTAGCAGTATTTCCGTCATTCGTGGAGCCGTGCCCTTGTTTAACAACGTCAATCAGAAGTCCCATTCTATTTTTAACAGCGTCTTGTATGTCTTTCTTTCTTCTTTCCATGTTGTAGATCTATAATCGAAACCATTGCGCCCTATTTAGCTTTTATATTTAACACCAGTGTGGATCAAGGAGTCTTTCCGGATCTCATGAAACACAGTAAAGTAGTTCCTTTGTTCAAATCCGGAGATAGTAAAGAACCCAATAATTATAGGCCTGTGTCAATTCTGCCAGTTCTCAGTAAGGTGTTTGAAAAGTTGATGCTCAATCAAATGTTACGTCACTTTAATAAAAAATCCATCTTTCATGAACAGCAGTACGGTTTCACTAAAGGGCGTTGTACCACTGACGCCGGTGTTACCCTAATAAAGAACATTTTTAACGCCTGGGAGGAAGCACAAGATGCCATTGGAATCTTTTGCGACCTCTCTAAAGCGTTCGATTGCGTGAACCATGAGACACTTTTGCTGAAACTAGAGCACTATGGGATTAGGAATGCAGCTCTTGATTTACTAAGATCATACCTAAAAGATAGAAAGGTTAAAGTTCAAATAAACGGCGTTAACTCATTAGGGTCTGAAATGGCAATGGGCGTTCCTCAAGGTTCGATATTGGGTCCATTCCTCTTTTTAGTTTACATTAATGATTTACCCCAATTACTTCAAAATCAACCGAAGATGGTGTTATTTGCTGATGACACATCATTGATCTTTAAAATAGATCGACGATCACAAAATCTTGACGAAGTGAATAACTCTATTCTTCAGGTCCAAGATTGGTTTACGGTAAATAATTTGGTATTAAATGAAAAAAAAACCAAATGTATTAGATTTAAATTACCTAATGTTAGAAGTAGCGAATGTGATATCATATTGAACGGAGAAAAACTGGAATTTATTAATCAAACGGTTTTCCTAGGAATCACTATAGACGAGAAACTGCAATGGGGACCACATATAACCTCTCTGGCGGGGCGGCTAAGCTCGGCCGCTTATGCTGTTAGAAAGATAAGACAGCTAACAGATATAGAAACCGCGCGTTTGGTTTATTTTAGTTACTTCCACAGCATTATGTCGTATGGCATTTTACTGTGGGGTCGGGCTGCTGACATTGAGTCCATCTTTATTTTGCAAAAGAGAGCTGTCAGAGCAATTTATAATCTCCGTCGCCGCGAATCTCTTAGGGAACTATTTAAAAGGATTAATATTATGACGGTACCTTGCCAATTCATTTATGAAAATATTATGTATGTAAGGAAAAATCTACATATTTTTAACAAGATAAGCGATAGACATAATTTTAATACTAGAAATAAAGATAAAATAGATCAACCATTTTTCAGATTATCTAAAGTACATACATCTTTTATGGGGTACTGTGTTAAATGTTACAACAAAATACCTTGTGATATATTGAAATTAAATGAGAGAAAATTTAAAACACATATTAAAAGTACACTTTGTAAACAAGCATATTACAAGTTAGAGGATTATATCCAGGACAGGAATGCTTGGAAACATGCTGGTCCAGCTCCATAGGACAATCTAGAGTCTAGACAAAATCAAACTGGTTGCTATTTTTATGGTAAAATCTGTTATTTTTATGATATTCATTTTACATTCTGTGATAACCTATACTCACACACTGACTTATTTTTTTAGAAAAACATACTTGTATGATGTTTGTAAATATGTGAACACCACGTATCTATCTAATAATTAAGTTATTTTTCATTGCTTAGTTTTTAATTCGTTTTACCTATTATGGTATAGTAATTTTATTCTAGGTGCATCGTCTTCACATATAATCATATAATTAATGTAATCAAACAAAATATTGTAAAACATTTTTAAAAGAGTACCGGTGGAGTTTCTTGCCCATTCTTCTCCATACGAAACTACCTTTTGGAAGGGGCAACTAGAAGCAATTCTATTTTTTTTGTAAATTTTGACGTTCAAAAGTGCCTCTTATGTGCCTATTTGAAATAAATGGTTTGACTTTGACTTTATGATGCACTTGTTGTCTCCCTTTACTGTCCATGTCTGTATCGTTAATCTGTAGGCTATATGCAGAATGCATTCCATCATTCGTATCCAGGTATGCAATGATGACAATCCGTATTTACAGAGATCTGGATCAGTCGGTTTTGATGCAATTAAGGGCAAATTATTCATCTCTGTTGGAGTGGCTTTACAAATGTCGCATCTCTGAGATGAAGTATCACATAAAATTGATGTTGCTTTTCCGTCTATCATAGGCATTAATAAAGAGTGTGAAATTTTTATTTCTCCAACTTCTGTTTTCACTAAATTTTTAATCTCTGCCTTAATAGCACTTTTTTCCCACAATATCGTTATTTTATTTTCTTTCACAAATTCGAAAAAGATTGGACGACACCAGTAAGATGAATTTGGTGAATCGTTTTGCCAGATAACTTGTTCGCCGCACACTAATTTTATTGGCACTAAACTACCCATAAATATGCTTGAATCGTCAAGTTGACTTTCTTGTTCATCGTCTGTTTGCATTTTTTGTTTGTAATTGGCTTGATTAGAAGCACCGTCAAATCCCCACTTACTGATTAGTGTAAATTCTTTACAACCACTATCTATGACGAGTGACGTCATTATTCTTGTTGTCGTTATATCCAATAGTGCTTGTAACTTTATTTTAGCTGAGGTTTCTGTCACTGTAATAGCATCTTTTGGTGGATAGCATTTCTGTTTCGCATGTTGCACTTGATAATAAGATGGAAATATATTACTGTCTTTTTCGTTAATACTTTTTCTTAAAGTATTGTATTGCCACTTGGTCAGCTTAAGTGATAAAAATAACCCTAAAGCCTCATCCGGAGAAAACACAGGTTTTGTTTCTTTAACAGATATGCACTTTTTAACTTTTTTTACATCTTGGGGATTCTTTAGTAAATGTTCTAGTATTTTAGCCACCTCCTCATTCCCATCCGCTTTCAACTGCTCAAAATATGCATATTTTATTTCGTCCGAAGATAAATGAAAGTTTTCTGCACGTCTTTTTTTCTGTTTAGGCGCTAATTCACAAAAAGGTTTTCTTGGGCTTTGTTCGGTGGAGACACCGACAGAAACTTTTGATGGTGATACATACTGAGTTGATGTACTCGGTGCTGATTGATCTTCATTACTGCCTATTAAACACTTAATAAAGTCTGGCCATATTATGTTTTCTTGTAACCATTCACTATTTTTAGTTCTGAATATATTTTCTTTACGATAAGCGTTTTCCCATCTTCTATTTAAATTATAACAAAATTTTGCACAAAACAACTTTAAGGTCTTTTCGTGATCATCACTTAATTCGACTAAAAATTTAGACCTTATCTCACTACACAAACTGTCATTATTTTTAATACTGCTACTGTTTTTTAAAATAACGAAAAGATCAAGGTTTGTCACTAAATTTTCAAACATTTTCAGAAATACAAAATAACAAATAAGTAAGTAATGAATGTGTGGGGGTAGTGCGTCTATTATGGTGGGTAATAGAACACTGAAGTACGTTTGAATGCAACCGAACATTCCGTAGATACCCTATCGTTGCACCAATCACGTTACGACACGTCATAACTTGTTGTTGCGCTCGCGCACTCTTATCCCTTGATTCCCGGAAATAAGTCTCAAAACAAATTACGTCATACCTACCTATGGTGGTGGAAAATGTCGAACATTGTTTTTTTTTTAAAGAACTAAGTAGGTATTGAGGTTTTCAGGCCGTTTAGTATACATTATTTTCAATTTCAATTTAATTGGAATAAATTGCTTAACTAAAATAACATGACTCTTCATACAAATTTGATATGGCTGTATCTCCGAAAGTACTCGTTAAATAAAAAAAAGTCAAAGAATAAAAACGTTTTAAATTTATGCCTAGATACCTAAAAATACATTTGATCTCTTAAGACCCAACCTTGTAATCCCAGCCCACTGTGCGCCGCCGCGCCGTGCCGTCTGTCTGTCTGTCTATCACCAGGCTGTATCTCAGGAACCGTGATAGTTAGACAGTTGAGATTTTCACAGATGATGTATTTCTGTTGCCGCTATGACAACAAATACTAAAAACAGAATATAATAAACGAAATACTACGAAATGTATGGGAAAAGTTTTTTGCGATTTATGACTTTCCTAGTACTCGAAACCTCAATTGGTCCAATAGAGGTTTTTGATCCTTATAAGAAAGAGGATCGATTGGCATAAAAAAAGTTTTTGTGAAAATTGCCCATTTCCCTGCTGACTGTACATTTTTTTCAAAATCTGTGAATGCAGATAAAATTTTTTCAAAAAGTTAAGGACAGTCTCTTAAGACCGTTTTCCTGTAGCTACAATGGTTAAGGTAGCTGCCCTTACTGCCCCATCTCAAAAATCCACCCTGTATGATTACTTTAAAAATAAATAATTTAATTAATAAAATAAAACAAATATTTATCCCATACAACAAACGTGATTTTTTCGCCATTTTTATAGATAATGGTACGGAACTCTTCACGCGCAAGTCCGACTCGCACTTGGCCGGTTTTTTGTTACTTAGTATACATAGAACAGGCAGTTTAAATCAAATTTCGAACGCAAGCTGCGCCCCTCGCTCCCCGCCACTCCGTAATGAGCTATAAACGCTAATAATATACATCAGTAATAAAGTTGAATATCGTGTGTGCTCTTTGATCGTATCCGAAAAATAAACTAAATAACATCAAGTCTCAATTCTTATTTCGTTTATAACTAAAGTAATAATTGATCTAGAGCAAAATATCTTGTGTCGGGATAATAAACTATAATTATTTTCTTGCTGTGAATGTTTATTTTAGACATAAAAGCTAAACAATCTTGCTTATTTTTTATAATTATCCTTAAAAAAGGAGTCTCCCGTGTTTGACCGAAAGGAATTTGACAAATTTTCGCTTCCCAAAAAATTTCTCGCATAATTTCATTTGCCAAATTATTACTTAGCAAAAAATCTATTCACAAAAAATTGTAACGCAAACCTAATGTTTGACAAATGAACGTTTAAACTATAACTTGTTTACCAACTAGTACTTTTAACATTTTTTATTTAGTCAAATATTTCAGTTGGAATAACAGTTTTTACGCAAAATCAAATAATAATATAAATAAGTAATTAACCTAATCTAAATAGTTCAGATCCGGGTAACCTACTAAAAACAATCTCTTTTTTCTATTAATGCAAGTCGTTTCTGGCTGTCTTTTCTGAAAAATATCCAATAAATCATAAACTAAAGTTTCATTTTGCTTGTATGTGTGACTATTTCAGAATATTCATGCAAATTAACATAAAAATAGGGAGCCTCCTCTTAAGTTGTTTACTCAAATTAGAAGCGTGGGTTCTTCAATTATGTAGTGATTTCATTTGTTGTTTTTGCATTTAAGTAAATTTTTAACTTAGCATATTTTATTAAATACGTTACCATTACCACTTTGTGATTAATATGTATATCCATGCCAAAGTAGTTTTCTAGTACTAAGAGTCTCGTGAGCTAAGCCGGGGACAGGCAGACAGACAGACATTACGGAACTCTAAAAACCTGCCAAATGCGTATCGGTCGCACAGTGAAAGGTTCCACAATTGGGATTAATGTTTACAAATGTACAGTATAGATTTGATCTACGGAAACAAGTTTGTTATTATTAAAAAAAAAAAAAAACTATGAAATACTTATTTAGGTATATTTCTGCGGTTTTAACTGAAAATATCCCGCATCTCACAAACGAATATGTTAAGGTAGATCCGCACTGTAGCCCGCGAAATTAAAAAGAATAGCGTCTCTGATGCGCCGCATACGGGACAGCCCCAACAGCTTCCTGCAGCGTATTATAAGGAGAATGGATGTGGATTGCTCCTTCATGGAGGGCAAAACTACATGTACGAGTAGTGAGGTCCTGATCTAATGTTTCCATTGTTGTGTCTATTTCGTCATTGTGTGTCTGTATTATTAAAAATAAATAAACATGTAAGTATGGATGATTATAATTACATTAACGATTGTAAATCTGAAATAAAATGTTTGAATTGAAATTCAAATTTTCATATGTACATTGCTATTTGCAGGTCAGTATCAGGTTGTAACACTTGTGACCTGGAGGCCGATCGCGCTATTTCTCAACGTAATTACCGTTCGAACGGAACGTTTTTGGTTTAGCTGATGTAAGCAACGGTATCGCGCTATTTTTTCTGAGCGACAAAATCGTTGACGTTACCCAATACTGAAAGTTCGATCGATCGTTCCTCCAACGTAACTTCCAAAGTAAAGCTAAATCGTTTCCGTTGATATGATTAGCGCGATACGAAATGTGTCTAACGTAACGTTTTAGGTTGTGGTTTAGTTTTGGTATTAACGTTCAAAATTAGCGCGATCGGCCCCCAGATCAAATTATGATTCGCGACTTTATCAGATAATTATGTATTTACAGAATTATAATCATTAGAATCATTAATACATCTCTCTAAGTTAGATTTGTTACATTGAACGACTTTTTCATGAAATCATGACGCCTCATGTTCCAAGTCGCCATAAAGTTTGAATCGGGCTAGTAGGTAGTTAGTAGTTCAGAAAACGGCCTGATTTTGATGTAGGTATTGAAAAACTGCAATTCACTCAAATAACTAGCTTAATAGCTATAAATCCTAGATGGGTAAGTAATAGTATCCTATAGACGCTTCTTAAGGTTTCTTCTACATACTGACGCTACTTGTCGCGTGAAGCGACACCGGTAGAACAATTTCCTTGAATTTTTCATAGAAATTGGTAAGCCTTTACGTCCCACGAAGTTAGGACAATACTTACCTACCTCTATTTTTAGCATTCACGAACGCTCGTATTTTTCCTGATAGACTTCGAAAAATACCATCAAAAGTACCAAAGTTAACCTTTTCTACCATTGAAGTAGTATACCTTAGCTACCTTCCCTTAAAATCAGTAACTGCGCCGGCAGAAGTAAAAAAAAAACCGGCCAAGTGCGACTTGGACTCGCGCACGAAGGGTTCCGTACCATTATCTATAAAAACGGCAAAAAAAAACAAGTTTGTTTAATTATTGATTTTTAAACTGAATATATAACTAAATATTCTGTGAATATTTCAAGTGTCTACCTGTTACCGTTATCAATATCGAGCAAAAACGAGCAAAAAAATCACGTTTGTTGTATGGGAGCCCCCTTAAATATTTATATTATTCAAGTTTTTAGTATTTGTTGTTATAGTGGCAACAGAAATACATCTTCTGTGAAAATTTCAACTGTCTAACTATCACGGTTCATGAGATACAGCCTGGCGACAGACGGACAGACAGACAGACAGACGGCGGAGCCGTAGTAATAGGGTTCCCGTTTTACCATTTGGGTACGGAACCCTAAAAAGAACAACATTAGACGTTCTTAAAAAACTTGGTTTGAATGAACTCGCTCGGACGATCACTATCACGAGATGTTCGTACTAGAACGAATAAACGAACACTACAGTAATTTAGTAGAAGTATAATAAATATGATTTTATACTTCCAGTGACAAATCTCATCTAGTTTTGAAAATATGATTGACGTGTAAAAGTGTTTGTACAAACCTACTTACAGAAATAAAATTCATTTATCATTTATTATCATTTAAACAAATGTTTACTAATTAACGAACTATCCTCATTAACATTACAGTAATGGCTAAAAGCGAAAAACAGCATTTTTGTTTATAAATTCAAAGGTTAGCTAATTACGGTCACTAAACAACAAATAGAAATTCATAGATAAATAATAAATATCCATATTTTTAAATAATACATATATTAGTCAATTTAAGCTAATTAGGGACCTTTTAAATGTATTGATGTTAGTTGTTAAGTAATTATGTGTATTATTACCTGCTTTTACTTACTTACTTATTTATTCCATATCAAATTTAACTTAAAAGAACTTACGAAAATAAAAATGAAGCTTTTTATTTTATGTAATTTTTTTTTTTTTTATCCATTTATTTGGCAGATTTGCAACTTTGTGCACTTTTTCATAGCATCAAATGATAGTAGACTAGACCAGGGGGCCGATCGCGCTATTTCTCAACGTAATTACCGTTCGAACGGAACGTTTTTGGTTTTGGTTTAGTTTTGATTTAGCTGATGTAAGAAACGGTATCGCGCTATTTTTTCTGAACGACAAAATCGTTGACGTTACCCAATACTGAAAGTTCGATCGATCGTTCCTCCAACGTAACTTCCAAAGTAAAGCTAAATCGTATCCGTTGAAATGATTAGCGCGATACGAAATGTGTCTAAGGTAACGTTTTTGGTTGTGGTTTAGTTATGGTATTAAAGTTCAAAATTAGCGCGATCGGCCCCAAGGTATAAGAAAAATAAAGTTTCAAAGCAGGATCACACGCTACTTAGCACGAATTTAATTGAATTTGATCCGCTCCATACAAAAAAATAACAAAACACATTTTTCTACCCAAAGTATAAAGTTTAGGAAAAAACATCAGGGCAATTACTATTTTAGGTTAATGAGCTCCGATCCGCATAAAGAAAAAGTAAAAAACAAAGTTTATAACCAAGTTTGTTTTTTTACTTCAGTCACTAAAATCATAGTTTCGACCCACTGTGCGCCGTCTGCCGTCGCGACCCGCTCGACCCGCACCCACTGCCTGTGTATTGAGCTTAACACGTTTAGCTGGCTTATTGGTCGATTCGCATGAATTTACTCGCCCAAAACGTACGAATCGACAACTCCAGAAATACGTATTAAGGCTCTTACAGACTCACGCGATATCGCGGGCGCGACGCGACATTATTAGGACAATTTCTTTGTCGGTGCCTGTCGCGCCCGCGATATCGCTTGAGTTTGTAAGAGCCTTTAAGGCTCGTACAGACTAGTGCGATATCGCGGGCGCGATGCGACACTAGTAGCACAATTTCTTTGTCGGTGCCTGTCGCGCCCGCGGTATCAAGCGAGTCTGTACTAGCCTTTAGGCAATAGGCACACAAAATATTTTTTTCTATATTTACTCATAAACAGTTGCTGAATAAAATATAAAGTTGTACAAAAATAATTGTTAAAGTGTAGTTTCTAGTGTACCTACTTTTTTCATAACGTAAATTTAAAACGTGATATTTGCCTAATAAGTATTTCTGGAGTTTTCGATTCGCCCACTGATAAATTAACTTGGTGCGAATTACCTACAGAAAAAAAACATATTGCTTATTTAAAGTGTTGATAGTTTCGGGCGAGAAAATTCGTGCGAATCTACTAATAAGCCGTTTAGCCTAACTAGAAATAAATAATATCCAAACATAAATAGCGAACGAAATATCACTCGTTATTCTACGTAATAATAATGTAGAAAGGTAAAAGTTGTAATATCGTTATGTTTAGTTGACAATAGTTGCCATGACTTCTACAAAAAATTACAAACTAGTACAAATAGAAGCGACATAGATCCCGATATTGAAGAGTTCACTAGTTTAAGTTTCTAGTATTTTTTTATTTGCATCGCTATCTGTTGACAGCGATGCAAATAAAAAAATGGAAAAGTGCCCAAAAGGCTGGCAGCATGGCCAAGTTGTATGGCGATGCTGATTCTTTGCCCTTAAAATAGACCAGCCCTCTGGTCACGTGAAGAGTCGACCAACCGCTTGGCGATATCTTGAAAAACCAAGTGGGCACTTGGACCCTATGGCCCTAGTGTTTCAACCCCAATCGGCTCGAACATATAACTCCCAATAAGATTGCAATATTTTCGCCGTTTGAGGTTTTCTGCACCTGCAGCAGCCGCCCCAGCACAGCTCGCCGTGCTAGGAAGATGGGATGGCGCAAGGGATTATCAATATATTAATTGATAATAAATAATATATCCAAATTCTATAAAAAAAAAACCTATGAATAATAAAAAAAAGAAGAAAAATAAATAAATATTGTGTAAAGACGAGTCATTATTTTAAATATAAAACCAATTTTTCTTGTTAAGGAAAAACGAGACATCGACACACAATCAAAATATGTTTTCAAATTACGATAAACAACGGGCAATATTGTTAGATGAAAATAATAACAAATTTGTAGTGTATATTCTTGATTAAAGTACATTTATCTTTTGAAACCAAAGAGCGTTTTCTTTAATCGCCCCTGCCGAAAAGTTGTGTTTATTGACATATCCCCCTTTTTTTAAATAATAGTTTAATGGCCTGGTTGTTTTACTTTGACACCACAGATTATTATCGTTTTGTTTCATTTGACATTACTTTTGGCGGGAAAGGCGCCACGGTCGTTTGGAAACATTGACCGTGCTTCTCCCGCATTAATTATGTGTTGCTAGAATATAGTATTTTCCTCTGATCGCGGAAAAATTAAATGTATTGCCGCGTTGATATGACTAACATTATTTTGACATTTTATTTGAAATGTGCAGTTTTCTTAAGTACTTACAAAAGAAAATATTTTTCGTAAAAAATATTGGCTTGAAAAAAAACAATTTTTCAATCAATTTCATGATTGTAGCTTAATTAATTTGCATGCACATTTTTGTAATCTTTTGTTCTCAAGCGAATGTTTATTTACGCGATAACATACGGTGAAAAGATACGTCACATTGTTAAACAAACATAAAATATGTGAAAAAATTAAACATCGAATAGCATCAGCCGTTTCACCATCTCGGCTGCTTTAAAAAATACCACAAAATAAAATACAAAGGAATTTGTAAACTGGGCCTGGCTACCCCGAGGCCCTGTCCCTCCCGCATTCGCTTCGCAAGTTCGCTCGCTAGCCGCCTCGCAGTTCTATTCAGTCGAACGTAGCGTCTTGTTGCGCACGCATGTCGAACCTTTATTCAACGGGACGCGGACTGTATTGTCGATCGACGATAAAAATAAATACGATATGCACCGATGAAACAAACTGTTCAACAAAGCAAGTGTGCTCAAAGACTGTTATGGTAATATACCAGCAACTTGTAACTTACACTGGGGCTGTTTTAATAACATACGAACCGAGAACGTTTGTGTATGCATCGATTTTACCGAGAAAAAAAAATACTTTGGGAATGAAGTGTTTTCAAAAGTGATTAGTGGCTCTTAGAGGAGAGTACGCTACTATGAAAAGTGTAAACAGTGTTTTTAGTACAAAGTTAAACCGATTTCAATACATGATCGTTGTTGTGATAAAACCGTGAAGTTTGTGTGATTATTTTTGGAATTACGTGCGTGGGTTTGCGTTGCCCACGCCGGTTCTGTTTGACTCAGTTCATGTATAATCGTGCAAGAGGCCTAACCCGTGCATCCTTCGTATTTCGATTAAAAGGCATTCACAGCAAAAATGATGTGGCCGTCTTCGCAAGCTAGTAAAATACTGACATGTCTACTTCTAGTCATTGTTCTGTACTGCATTTGTATGGACACGTTCTTATTTCTTAGGATACAGAACTATAAAATAGACTTTTTTGATGTAGAACCTAATGTCACGCAAGAAACTTCTACTTTGAAAGAAACGAGAAAGTTGCCGAATTATGAGGAAGTAACATGGGTTCCTTGTACCATAAACCCGTTATGTCATCCTACGGTGAAGTCACTAATGGTGGACCATATCAACCACTATATTTATGGGCCTTTGTGTGCGATTATGGATGTAGGTCTAGGCATTTCTGAGAGCATGCTGCTTATAACACCGAACATGATATCTGTCTTCCATGTTTTCGTTGCACTTCTTGGCGCGAAACTGTTGACGTGCCCGAATTTGGCGGCGAGGAGAGTAGCCATAGTTCTGTTCCAAATTCGAATGTTTTTGGATGATCTGGATGGCCATGTAGCCAGAGAGAGAAAGCATATAAAAGGGGAGAGGTCAGACGTTGGAACTTTGGGCTACTGGGTCGACGGGATTTGTGATTTACTTGGTGTTATTGCGATGATGATTGGGATAACTATGTACTTGCGGAACAATCCTCCGAGACGAGGCTATAAGAACACGCCAGTAAGCACTCTCCCCTACCATCAATTAAAAGAAATAAACTCGACAGAAGACATAGAAAAGGACCATAATGCCGACAGCGGGATTTCATACAAAACTAAAGTGACTTTCCAGAAGATTGCTCAAGTGATCGGTGTGTTTTCGGGACAAATGTTGCTATCATCCTTAGCTTGGAACAGGTACATAGATATCTATCAAGATCTGTTAGAGAATTACTATTGTACTGAATACGATGTTTTTAGACGAGAAATTATGTTTAAATCTGGCAGGTTTTTCTTTGCGTCAGCCATTTGGAGGATAATGAATCCTCATAGTTACCTCCATGTACTGTCTTTGGCAGTGTTTTGTGATAAAACCTGGTGGTTCTTGAAAACTGTACATTACATTGGATATTTAGGTTTAGTAGTAGCTGTGGGTACTTCAGAATACCTGATTGACAACATAAGAGCTTATGTGTTGAATGGTGTCGATGGGCGATGATTATTTTTCTTTGTACATTGTTAAAAAAATATATTAAAGGTCCCTGTTATATCTTTGGATATTAAAAATGAATCTAAAAATAGTTGTTTCTTCCAAATTTTATTAGGTTAGTCTCCGCTTTCGAGATTCGTAAAAAACGGTTCAAGCAATGATTATATAAGTCAATGGGATCAAGGAAGTAATTTGACCCTCTTAGGAATACATTCCGAATTCCGATTATTTCTGAGGTAAAATTAGAATGAAGATCAAAATAGATGTTTTGGTTCCTAACCATTTGCGTTCTGCTTTGTTTATGGCATGCCGGTTGCATTGTTGTTTATAATGTGAATTAATGTGTCTATGGTTTTTGTATAGAATAGAATCGTCGAAGTGGGTTGGGCTTGGGAGTTTCAAATCGTGAAAGTTGAACATTAAAACTGATTTGAATTTAGAACGATAAATTCGTTGTCTTGATAAAATGGCAGAGCTTTCGGATTTTCAATGATCAGTTTAGTGAATTAAATAAAAAATACAAAAGAAAAAGATTACATAAGTTTCACATAACAATAATTATTATGCTGGTATTGTCACGATCTACCTACGTTAGTTTTTAAACTGCTTCTGATTTATTTATAAAATTAATCAACGAATTGAATTGAAAATATCGATATTTTTAGTAAAGCTTGAATACCTACACGATCAACTTAGAAAATAAAATCGTAATAGGTAGGTACCTACCTACTACTTTTACGAATACGAATACCAATTGTACTATTCGCAGAATACGAATACCTACCTGATTTTACTATAGCCGCACGAAATTATTAATCAAAGAAGGTGAAAGGAAATTAAACACGATAAGCAATATAATATTTATTCACATGTAAACATACCTAATTTAATAATTAAAATGAACTATAGGTCATTTTTTATTTCAAAAACATAATAGTTGCCAGTTTTTTGGCGACAAACGATTCATTTTTTCTGTCTGTATAGTTTCTGCTGTTGACAATAGCTTAGCTAAATACGTGCCCACTCTTACCAACTTAGCTACAAACAAAAACTAAAAGGTCGTCACAATTGCTGTAACTTAAGTCAGATAATCGCCATTGACCTTAGCCATACAAATGCGCGTCACGCTCTCACCACGTCACGCGTCACCATTAACTTTCATAGGGAATATTTATTTATAGTAACGAAAATATGAATATTTGAAAAAAATCACAGATAGAATTGTAGATAATACAACAGTCTATTCATACAAAAACAAGCATGAAAATATCTTAAGTATTTTGAAAGTAATATCGTTTTGTATGCTTTGGGTGGACATTACTTCCTGAATTTATTTCATTAAGTATTTTACTACAATACTTAAATATTCACATATAGAATTGATGTGTATGCGTTCTAGTTTAACATACATTTTTTCATAACATACTTGCATTTTATGAAGGCGTAATAACAGATTTAAAAGTCACTAAACTCATATATCTGCGTCTTAACGCAATTAATCGGGCGATAAGATAAGATTTTCCTAAAATAATCAAACATACAGTCCAAACGGTTAATATCTCTGCACTATTACAGCATGACTTCTGTAAGTAAGTGCATAAATGTTGAAGATTCTCCCGCGCATTCATTATGTGAATCACAAATTCACTATTTATACTATTGTTTGATGATGCAATGAAAAGGAATCTATAAAAAGTTTACAAAACATAGGAAAACGTAAAATATTTAGGAACCCGTTAGTCGTTAAACGGTGAGTTGCATGAAACCAACATTAGTTCAACGGAGACTTTAAATTGATGTTGCCACTTTCTTTTTGTTACAAAATGTAAGGGATGGCATGAATTTAAAGTCTCCGTGTAACTAACGTTGGTTTTGTGCAACTCAACGTGTCTCCAAATGAAGTGTTAACATATAGGATTGGGCACTTTAGCAGATTAGGGTTGCTAAAATATTATTTTGTCGTACAATATTTATAAAAACTGGCCAAGTGCGTGTCGGACCACGCACAATAAAGGGTTCCGTAGTTCGGATGAATTGATCCCAAAAACAAACTTAACATTGTAGTTGAAAAACATGCTCCCCCATACATCGATATACGTTACGGTCAATTCTTCAACTGCAAATTTTAGTTACTCGTTAACTAGTAAACCCTACTTAGCTGTGATAGTTTTCCTTTTAATTTCGTTATTTATACTACTGCCATGATTTTTTTCACATATCCAAAACCAACCATTTAGCTGGCAGGGGGGGGGGGGGACACTTGACTCTAACAAAAAATAGCACTTTAAAGCTTAATATTACGCAAACGGATCTCAGAATTGAAAAATGGCTTATCCAACGATGCCCCACACCATGTATTAGATGAGAATAATAAATATCATCCCCGTTTTACGTGCAAGGGAGGTACCCTAAAAAAAATGTTTTTCATGGTTTTATTTACGACTTTTTCAGCTTTCTAGGACTAAGTGTCTCCGAGCTAAGCCGGGGACAGACGGGCGGACGGACAGACAGACAGACGGACATGGCGAAACTATAAGGGTTCCTTGTTTACTACGAAACTCTAAAAAGTATACAAAACATAGGAAAACGTAAAATATTTATGAACCCGTTACTTCGTTGAAAGTCTCCAAATTAAGCAATAACATACAGGATTGGACACTTTAGCAGATTAGGGTTACTAAAATATTATTTTGTCGTACAATATTAGTTGTTAGTCTAACGATTGCTATCACGTTTCGAGTCACTAAAGATACGGCACTCACAACTAGCAAAGCAAAAGTGGTCAAAAAGCCACTTAATTTTGTCACAAGTTTCCTTTTTAGTCTTTTACCAAGATCAATAGGTGCACTGCCTAAAAATCCTCTTCTTCCTTACTGACGAAGAAAATGTCCATTAATAAGATTAAAATCATGATAAAAATTCATTCATTCAAGGAGAATGGTCACGTTTTGAATGTCTGAAGTTACAAGGAACTGCACCAGAACTCCGTAGTGGTTTGATCACAGAACTCTTTATGATTTGTCCAGAATCGGATATGACCATGAGCTCGTTCAATGTTGCTGCCTGAGTGCTTCTTGATAATAAGCCTTGCATAGGAAGTCTTGAAGACTACAATAGGGCTATTAAGTTTTTTAGAGCGTAAACTTAGCACTTGAAGCGAATTAATGCCGAATGTCCTTAATGATCTGTTCGTTAAAAAAAAAAATTATCTGTGCTTTCTCTACGAAAAAGATTAAACGTTTGTAGATGACAGCTGTAAGGAGCCCAAAAAAACGATGGATGGAATGTGTGAAAGATGATAACGGCTAGCAGGGGTGCTAAGATGACGGCTTATTAAGATGACGGCTTAGTAAGATGAATGGAAGAAGACATGCCGCAGGCAGCTTACTTTTAATTGACGGCACGGTTGGCGCAGTGGTTAAGCGATTGACTGCTGCGCTGCGTGTCGCGGGTTCGATTCCCGCACGGAACAAATATTTGTATGACCTACAAGTAGTTTTTCAGGGTCTGGCTGTTTGTGTATGTGAGTTTAAATGTTTGTAAACGCACCCACGATACAGGAGAAATTCCTAGTGTGGGGCAACGATTATAAAAATAAATAATAATAATTGGAATAACAACAGGAACATGATGATGAATATACTCTATAATATACATACCATAAAATTACAGAAATAAATGTAGAAATTGTACATAGGGTGACACAATGGGCGGTCTTATCGCTGAAAGCGATCTGTTAAGATTAATCTGCAGCTGCAGCCCGCAAAATTCAAATTTTCTTAAGTTTTTTGCTATTTGCAGTGTAAATAGCAAACAACGTAAGAAAATTAGAATTTCGCGCGCTGCAGCTTGAGATTTCTTGAAAATGGTCAAAAAGGTGGTTTTTTAAAGCAGTGTACCGTAAATATTTATTCCAATTAAATAAATTTAGGGACGCAAAGAAAAAAAAATCAACTATGAATATTTTATTTATAAAAAAATACAAATTCTAATGTATGGAACCAGTGCTAGACGTACTTTACTTTTTGAAGTAATTCCTTCTGTCCTTTTACATATTTATAAAAGTCCGTGCAAGTCATGTTGAAGTTAACCTGCAACTGTAATATCGACTCCACAGTCTCCGGCAGCAGGCGGTTTCTTTCGTCAGTCCACTGGCTCGACATTAACGAAGATACTCTTTCCACAGTGGCTTTGTGGCCTGGGGGCCGATCGCGCTAATTTTGAACGTTAATACCAAAACTAAACTACAACCAAAAACGTTACGTTAGACACATTCGTATCGCGCTAATCATTTCAACGGAAACGATTTAGCTTTACTTTGGAAGTTACGTTGGAGGAACGATCGATCGAACTTTCAGTATTGGGTAACGTCAACGATTTTGTCGCTCAGTAAAAATAGCGCGATACCGTTTCTTACATCAGCTAAACCAAAACTAAACCAAAACCAAAAACGTTCCGTTCGAACGGTAATTACGTTGAGAAATAGCGCGATCGGCCTCTAGGTATCTTTATAGGCTTTATAAAACTCCATTATTTTGTATAGTCATCCGAAAAATGGCACTTTCTTTTTCTTGTTGTAGACATTTTCGTGATGATAACAGGCTAAAGACGACAAAAATTGTTCTAGCTAAACACTAAAACAATCAACAACACGTACGCGAAAGTGCGAGCGTCTCACTCACTGTAGTTTTGTTTACCGACTGACTCGCTGTTGCTACGAATCTACGATAGAACGCGGCGATGCGGCGGCGCCTCCCTTCCCCGCCGCGGATGAATAATTTGGCGCGCGTATTTGAATTGCCGTGACAGCGCGATAAAACGGGACGTAATAATGCTTTGTCGGGACGTCGGGACAGAGGGTCTAATGATGGTGACAGTCCCGATATATCGGGACGAATGGCAACCCTACAGCAGTGGGAACATTATAGGCTGATTCTGTAGTCTATACTTCTCTAGGTACCTCATAAACGGGTCTATTTTGATTTGAATGTAATTTCGTCGGCAGTTGTCTTTTGTCAATGTTCACGGAATTCATGGTTTTAATCGCTATGTTCCATCTGTATCGATTGGTCCATTAAAATCGTATTAGCTGGTATAAGTATGTCTATCACTGATGGTTCGATTTGATTGTATGTGTACCGTTTACCTGTTTATTAAAAAAAAAAACTGCGGTCGAAAGCAAATATACGGGTTCCGAAATTCTCAATTTACTACTGTCCAACCTTATCTCAAACCACATTGTTTGATTTTGTTTTTTTGGTCAGTCAATCTCAGCTATTAATGACGTCAGAGCTGGCCCCTCTGACTTTTTTTTACCAGAAATCTCCTGGCCCCTATTTTAAGAATATTTGACCGAGCTGTGGTACCCTTTGGGCAGGGCTTGGTACCAAAAGTACAGGTTCTGTATCGGTACTTAGCGGTTCTTGCCATAACAGTCCCTGGGTACCTGTTCCAGATGGCTACCGGTACTTCACCTAACGGTACCAGGTAACGGTACAGGTATACCCGGTATTCAGGTACCGGCGCGTACTACAAATCTCATTTTTGTACGAGGAACCTCGTACGGTTGGCAACCTTGAAGTTATTTTTTTAATGCCTAAAACTAGATCCTTTTTATTTACTATATCTGTTTTCTCACTCTAACTTATGGAAATATTTGTTTGGTACCGGTACAGTACCGATACTGATTAGAAAGAACAACAGTACATTTACGTTACGCTACGTTATTTGTACGCATCTGGGCAAAACTACCCATCTCGCACACTGTTAATTTGACCTATGTTTACAAATAAAGCATTCTGATTCTACGTCTGGTACCGGTACCAATAGTACAGGTACTACGTCTGGTACCGGTATCACACCAGGCCAATGGTACCGGTTCCCAAAAATACCAGTATTTCAAGCTCTGCCTATGGCAAGGTTCCTGTTTGCAAGTTTGACTATGATGGAAGAACCTTGAAATAATGTACAATGGCTTATTCAAATCTTTGAACCTTCATTTATGTTTCGATACGCGTTGAAAAACCAGAGACGCCACGGACTTTTAATACAAGCCAACTGCGCCTTGTTGAGTTAAATACAAATATTTTGGACGTTTGTTAGTTTTCAATACAGGCGAGTTCTGCCAATGTCTATTTTTGTGGTTGGCTAAATCTCCAAATCAACTGGATAAAATATGATGCTTCTAAAGTCTAAAACGACGACGGCACGGTTGGCGCAGTGGTTCAGCGATTGTCTGCTGCGCTGCGTGTCGCGGGTTCGATTCCCGCACGGAACAAATATTTGTATGACCTATAAGTAGTTGTTCCGGGTCTGGCTGTTTGTGTATGTGAGTTTAAATATTTGTAAACGCACCCACGATACAGGAGAAATTCCTAGTGTGGGGCAACGTTTTTATTGAAAAAAAAAGAAAAAAAAAAGTTATTGACGTCTTCCTGTTTGAAAGAAAGCAGTCGTGGACTGAAAACAGTGGCTATAGTCTGGCCTAGCTTTCTAAATTTGTTCAAGCAAAATAGACTTCTGATCCTTTAATTACTTAGATAATTTCAATCCTCAAAATTAATATCAACTCTATTCAAAACAATAAGTAAATTGAGTCCACTGATCATGTCATTTCAGCCGAAAGACGTCCACTGCACAGACTTAAAAGCTAAACAATCTTGTTTGTTTTTAATAATAATTATTATCCTTAAAAAAATACATGATTTTCGAATAAAAAATGTATTGAGAGAAAATATTACAATTACGTAACTGTCTTCAACATAGAAAGAAAAAGATCCAATAAATCGTATACTAAAGTTTTATTTTGCTTGTTTTTTTTTCAGAATATTCATGCAAATTAACATAAAAATAGGGAGCGTCCTTTTAACAACACGCTTGCTTATCGTGGTCATATCAGGTTTTATTCCCATCAGTTTCTTAAACATTTGCTGCATTTCTTCGAAACCACATTTGTCTTGTCTGAGAGTTTATATGTATGAAGTTTATACTCCGCTTTGTCTTTATTATTGGCTGTAGATTTAGATGGCGTTCACGTAGGGCTGTTATGTTAATTCGGAGATTTGTAAGCCTATGTCGTAATGTTTTGTTTCAAGTTGATGCTAAAGATGCTTTTTTAGAATTAATAGACGATTGTTAGGGCCACTTGCAGCAAAATGATACAAATCTCGGTTTAATTAAATCTCGATTTTGCCCTAAATTCGACTTAACTTAAATCTTATTAGGCATGTCTTGCACAGTCACGTTTCACATTCGATTTAACTAAACTGAGATTAGTCATTATTACATTCGCCATTCATTCTTTGCGTTCAGTTCAAATAAATCGTGATGGCAACTCAGTTCTGCGTATAGAGAAAAAAATTGTGAGCCATCACGGGACGCCTATCAGATGTGAAACATCGAAATCAAATTGGTTGTAGTCTTGTGTTATTTTCTAGTTTGTGTTAGCGTACCATTAATAAATAGTGCTCGGTGCTATGAGCACAACTGAAGAAAGCTTACCTGTTAAAATCACTTGGAAACTTAAGGATAATTTTATCACAAAGGAGCTTTGTACTCTAGTTTACTTAAGCAGAACCGTTTCAAAAATTCGTCATCTCGTAATGTATTAAGTAAATCGCTTCTAATGTACACTCTACGAGAAAAAACGGAGTGTGTAAATATTGTACGATCTCCTCATCATCTGATAACAAATCATAATGATTAAGCGAAAAGAAATCTATTTTCACAAATAAAAAGAGGAATTAAAAATGCCACTGTATAGTCTGTCTATAAAATCGAGATTTAACAACTCTAAACCGACCTGGATGCCGGTTTAACTTTGACGTTTATTTAAATCGAGATTTAAGCTAAATCGATGACATGCAAGTCGTTAAATTAAGTTTAAGCCTAAGTCGAGTTTAAATCGAGATTTAAGTAAAAGCTGCAAGTCGCCCTTAGAGTCATACTATTAAGTGAGGGTAGGAAGTATTGCATCCTCCAAAAAAGTTACTGTTGAATTCTCATCCTAAAATCAGAGATTGACTTGATTATATGAAAATACTTCAACTTTTAATTAATGGATTTTGTGAAAAGACATCACAATTTTGCCAATAATAATAATATTTTGCCAATAATTTCACGTAGGTCATATGATGATAAACCGTCATACCCTAAAGATTGATCAGTGAATAGAATATATACCAGGGGGCCAAGTCTGCTAACGCAGTTGTGTCCGAATGGCCGATCATTGGCACCGTAATTGTAGTTTGACAGTTTTGCTAATCTCCTAATTGAAAGGCGTCTTTATGATTTTCCAATGACGTGCGACTGATACTCCATTGGAAAAATTGTCTGTATTTGGTAATCTCGTACTGACAAGCGCCTATTATTTTGACTTCCCTATTGACCACTGTCACGCCATTATGAATTTAGGAGATTAAAAACTATTGGCACAATGTTCATGGCGTTGCTTTGGTATGGTCGTCATAATGACCAATCATTGAAAATAGCAGACTTGGCCCCCTGGTTTCTGTTTTGCACCTTTAAGTTATTCTTTTAAGGTTGCTATTTTGCTAATCTCACGATTTTAATAGGACAAAGCTATTAATAGCTGCAACTGTAACTTTATCGTCCTCTACATTAACTGCCATTGTGACTATCACTAATACAGTAGTACGTCAAGCTGTCTGTTCTCCTTTAATTTCCCAGAAAGGCTAATTACCTAGGTTGTAATTTATTCGACCCTGAGGTAATGTTACCCTATTGGCTAGTTTGTTGTCTGTGAGTATCTACTCCAGATTATTCTCAACAGCCTCTCTCGTGTTGATAAGTTGATGCTCTTGTGGTTCTATGATAGGCTACGTCAGGTATGAACTTGAAGCTGAAGTATTTGTTATACTCGTGGAAAATGTCAGACAAAAAAGGTATTTTATTAATAAGGACCGATTTCCACGAAAGCGGAGATGAATGTCTCGCGAACATGAAAAGTTTATTGTATTTCATTGAAACTAAGCCAAGAGTAAATTAATTAAATGTACACCAATACCGTTGTTCAAGATAACCTTCGCTTAAGTGTAAACCGGCCCAAATACGTGGGATCTCGGACTGAAAATTAAAAAAACGAGACAGCTTTACAGTAGTCGCGTATGATGTGTAACATCTGACATCTCACCTCGGTAATAAGCAACTGAGCAGCGACAGAAATTAAGCTCAAAATGTAAAAAACCTAAATACTGAAATATTTATTCGAATAATTATTCATTACTAGTCACGATCCTCTCTACTTACAATCTATATAGTACTTACTAATTCCATGAGTTATTAATTCCATGTTATTATAAAGTACTTACTAGTTCCATGCTATTAAAAAGTACTTAGTTATTCCATGCTCAAGCTGTCACTTCTTGTTACACATGTCCCTTTTCACGAAATCACTCGCAGAAAGCGAGAAGAAAGGATGTTACACATCAAAATATTATAACAGAAGCAGACAAATCCCAAATGTTTAATTGAACCCCGGATTGTGAACGACTTACGTCAACACCTTCTCCCAAGATCTCATAGTACTGAGAAATAAAAAAAAACCGGCCATATGCGAGTCGGACTCGCGCACGACGGGTTCCGTACCATCCACTAAGAAAGGATTTTTTGAAATTCGACCCCTAAGAGGGTGAAATAGGGGATGGAAGTTTAAATGAAAGTCCGTCAGTTTTGAAGTTAGAATATTCAAATTTTGTGTTTAGGCTGACAATTGAAAATTAATTTATATGTATCTCAGCGTTTTTGAGAATTTCACCCCCGAAGGGTTAAAAAGAGGGATGAAGTTGTGTATGGAAAGTCCTTAATTTTCGAAGTAAAAATTACTAAATTTATTATCTAGGCTTATAGTTGAAAGCTTACGCAACGGTGTTGTAAGAATTTCAACCCTTAAGGGGAGAAAAGGGGGATGAAATTCATTATTTTTCAAGTTAAAATAACTAATATTTTGGCTTATGGTTGGAAACTAACAGAACGTAAACCATTGTTTTTTGTTTTATTTCAACCCACAAGGGGGTGAAAAGGGGGATGACGTTTTTTATATAAGAACACGTGTACCGTTTCTAACTTTTCATAGAATGTAGCGATTGCGATGAAACAAAACGAAATGTTACTCCAACTTATACAAATACATAATATTTATTTAAATATAAGGTCGTGGGACTGACTGGGCTATCAACACACAGCTCGCACAGCAGAAATTCGACCTTTAAGGAGGTAAAAGGGGGAATTTTGTTTGTGGAACATTGTGCAAAGAACATCAACAATCTTCTTCCATAACCACAGTTATAGCGTGCTTCAACAGACTAAAAACAGAAACATTAGCATTCTAACAGTATTGAACTCAAAAACATTGGTTTTGTTACCTATAAGGCTATAACCACTTTCATCTGCAATTCAATAAGGTGATACGGTCACTTATAGTATACGAATATCAATGAAAATGCTGTTTTATGATGGTAGAACTGCCATATTCGTATTTTTCGTTACGTCGACTCAGTTTATGATTGCGTAACGTCTCTAATAGTTTCTAAGGGTCATTTCATTGACCTGGCGAAAATATTCGACGGATTCTAGGCCTTATTATCCTTTAGCTGTCTTCTGTTGAACTTAAAAGTATTCATTGTTGTTGTTGTGTTTTTTGTGCCCACTATGGTCCATTGTTGGTCAAAATAAAGGGTTTTTTTATTTATTTTATCGTACGCTACTCAGCTCGATACATGGCCACTATTACCCAACGCTTTTTTTTTCATATTCTCGTCTGTGTCACCGCTGACAGGGGCTCGTGGTTAAATAATAACAGCCGCACGGGTCGATCGTTCAGGTTAAGCTACACTTGCCGACGCCGCTCCGTGGCTGGGTGACCATCTTTACATACCCCTCGGTGCCTCGGAAAGCACGTTCAGTAGCTGTCATTCGTGGATCTTTGACAGTCGTTACGGGTTGTCAGAAGCCCGAAAGTCTGACAACCAGTCTTACCAAGGAGTATCGTGCTACCCAGTAACGTGTCTGTGGAGGAAAGGCAGGCACTCGCTGTATGTAATGTAGCCACGACATGTCAAATCAAATCAGTCATAAACCACCTTGACTTGTGCCAACCAAGGTCTCGAACTTACTCCAATTTAATGATAGCTTCATTGAGATTTATAATAAAAACTGGCGTGGGATGTAGCCTTGTTCTTGTGATGAAGTAATAACGGTTAGATATCGATCAATGTTGAATGATCGCTCTTCTTGGCCGTTTGACGATTTTTTTGTAGAAGCTGTTTTTGAACTGTTTTTCTTGCTGAGTCCTTGACATTAGCACATTAGGCTTACCGATTTGTTTCTCCAAAGAAACACATGGTTCATTTGTTTTTTTCACGTGGCACAATTAGTTGGTTTATCGTT
The DNA here is from genome assembly GCA_963921375.1 of Tiliacea citrago. Classification (NCBI taxonomy): domain Eukaryota; kingdom Metazoa; phylum Arthropoda; class Insecta; order Lepidoptera; family Noctuidae; genus Tiliacea; species Tiliacea citrago. The sequence continues at coordinate 16,881,386 of OY992805.1, forward strand.
TTAATTATTACAAAGTCCTTGGGCAGTCAGCTTCGCTACCACTTGTTATTTTTTTACCATACATGGTATGAGCTTTTCTCATAATATAGTTAGTGCCTTTATTTGAAAATAATATTTTTTAAAGTAAGAGATTTAAATTGAAATGTCTAGGTATTCTGCATACTTGCTGAAAACCCCTCGATCGTCCAGATTAGGTTTAAAACTCTGATTTCGAAGTCCTTTGGACTCCCAGACTGTAACATTTTATGTTAATGTCGCAATCGATTCTACAATAGAGACGCTATTTGAAAACATCTCATCAAATTGAAGCGTCGTCTGATAGTTTGTACGGCTTCTTCCAATATATGGGTGGTAAGGTTTCAAGATGAGCTGCTAGGATTAACCTTACAATTCTCTTTTATGTAAGCGTTGATAATAGTCTCTAGTATTATATCGAAAAACAAAATAAAGCCATCAACAGTATATATAAAGTCGTAAAAACATTTATGAGTTTTTTATATGTTTTGTTATTGAACAATAAGATTGTTACTTGAGTAGTTTTTCCTTCTTGTTCGTAAGTCTCGTCATATGGCCTATCCTTATCCATTTTAGGGTTCCGCAGTCAACAACTTATAGTTTCGCCATGTCCGTCTATCTGTCTGTCCGCGGCTTAGCTCAGAGACTACATTATATTAAATCATTTAAAAAAATGGGGTACCTCCCTTGCACGTAAAGTGGGGATGATATTTTTTTTCTCGTCTATCCCATGGTGTGGGGTATCGTTGGATAGTCCGTTCAAAAATATTGCGGATTTGTGAAAACCTATATTAAACCTCTGCCAGCTAAATGGTTGTTTTTCGATAAGTGAATAAATCATGGCACTATATAAAATGAAGTTAAAAGGAAAAGGGGCTGTATAAATTAACGAGTAATAGTCGACCAACTTACATTTGCAGTTGAAATGTATGGGAGAACACGTTTTTCAACTACAATGTTAGGTTCTTTTTGGGATAAATTCATCCCATCTATAATACGGAACCGTTTATTGTGCTTGGTCCGGCACGCAATTGGCCGGTTTTTAGGGTTCCGTACCCAAAGGGTAAAACGGGAACCCTATTACTGAGGCTCCGCCGTCTGTCTGTCTGTCTGTCCGTCTGTCACCAGGCTGTATCTCATGAACCGTGATAGTTAGACAGTGTAAATTTTCACAGATCATGTATTTCTGTTGCCGCTATAACACCAAATACTAAAAAAACAGAATAAAATAAATATTTAAGGGGGCTCCCATACAACAAACGTGATTTTTTTTTGCTCGTTTTTGCTCGATACTGATAACGGCAACAGGTAGACGCTTGAAACATTCACAGAGTATTTAGTTATATATTCACTTTAGAAATAAATAATTAATTTAAAATAAAATAAGTATTTAAGGCGGGCTCCCATACAACAAAAGTGATTTTTTGCCATTTTTTTTAGATAATGGTACGGAACCCTTCCTGCGCGAGTCCGACTCGCACTTGGCCGGTTTTATAATAATGAAATGAGAGAGCACTAACCTTACTTTAGTTGGGAGAAGTTTATGAAGCCTTTATTAAACTACCTTTCTTATGCTGTATTTTTACAAAGCTATAGTTCGTCTCTTATAGGAGAGTTGTATCTGAGTCATTGTGGTCATTGTTCGTCATGGAGATCCTATATGGGTTATCCGCCTTCAGATCTGCAGGCTTAGAATAGAAATCCCCTGACTACCGTCGATCAACTGTCTACACAGAAACGCCATTTTTGTCTACTCGTCCGCCGACAAAACGCTTCTATACGGTTCTCGTGCTAACCCTGCTGTGGGGTCTGAGTTCAAACTCGTTTAAAAACCTATATTTTGTTATGTATCTCATTATCAGAGGTCATGATTGTGACCACTTTAATATTAGAGATTTTATCAACAGTCTCGTCATCCCTTGCAATGGCACCACAAGGAATGTAGTAATACAGTCTATCGAGTAATATATTACAATCTCGTAATTCAAATGATTATGTTACAATCATCTTTTCAGCCGAAATATGGACTGCTGGACATAGCCGTCCCCCAAAAGGGGGGGTTGCCATAATCGCCACGCTTGGTAGGCGGGTTGGCGATCGCAGTATGGTGTTAAAACGCATAGAGAACGCTGCTGCCCATTCTCTAGTAAGTCCCTTAGTCGCCTTTTACGACACCCACGGGAAGAAATAGGATGGTGCTATCCTTTACGTCCAGCACCACGGGCGCACATTATGTTACTATTTTAGCATCTTTTGTAATTGGAGACGCCTATGTCCACCAGTGGACTGCTCTACGCTGATGGATACTATCATCTTTGTTCTGATGTCTTTTACAGTAATATACTGGATCTCTAGGGACTAACCGATTTTACAATTGAGTTTATTCAATACTTTCCTCTTACGATGCGTGGACAATTCCAAGTATTATCGAGCATTGACACCACTTATAACAAAGTAATGTTTCCTTAAGATCTTGAGCAAAAAGTCCCGAGTGTTGTAGCAGTATTTTCCAACCTACCTATTTAATAATTTCGAGTACGTCCTTAAGGTCAGCAGCTGTATCCTTATTCCCCATAAATAAGTTACTATGATTAGCGTAATGATTAGATAATCTTCCTTCACGTCACTGAAAAATCCGGTTTTGTTCTCTCTGTCGATGATATGAGTCAAACGAAAAACATTATTTGAAAATAAATGACACATATAATTTATTTTCAAATAGAGTTTTTCCTTAAAAGGTGTTCCTTAAAAGGTTTAAAAGGAGTTGTAAATTAAATTGGTAATCAGATCACTATGTTTTGCCATTAACGGCATACCAGAGCTGCCTGCTTTTGGTTGGCTGATGGCAACCAGGCAGGGTTAATAGAAATCATTACATTTTGTTTACGACAGATTTTTTTGATTAAAAAAAAACAAATGTAGGTACTTATCATGATTTTTTTATAAATTTATCTTTTTTTTTCTCCGTAAATGGTAGATTTTGACTTTGTTAACTGACAACTCATGAAAAAAACTAAGAAAACACTGGGATTCCCCTAAAATGGTCTAACATTGACAACACTGAGAAAAAACTAGTGTATTTCCGGGAATTCCCAAATTGTCAAAATATTAACGATCGTTCGCCGGATGAATATTGCATCGAGCGATATCAATGATCGCGTGTCATAAAATATTGTGTTAAGTATACTAATAATAATTGTGAATTTTCAATTCTCATTTGTGCTGTGTTGTGACAATCACTGGACGAAAAAAAAACCTATTTGGCAGCATTATACTGAAGTACATGATTTACATTTTAAAAAAACCGGTAAAGAGCGAGTAGGACTTGCGCACCGAGGGTTCCGTACGTATATATGATGTTGATGATTTATGACAAACTGTGCTATTTAGACATCGTTTTATTTTTCATGTAATATTTACATAAACTTCTATCACATAAAATAATTTCAGATTTTTCTCCATGCAAACTTATATATGGGGAACGGTATTTTTTTACATTTTTCATCAAAAGTTGAAAACCATAATGACTAAAAAAAAAAATGTTTGAGAATGTGCAAACAGCGCTCTTTCATATGATACCCCACATGCCGACGTACGAGTAGACTCCATTCGAATTTTAAGACTTTCTTTCAGGCCCTGTTGCAAAAAAGATATATTTTTTTAACCTTTTCTTATTTCATTTTTGTTTGCAAAATAATTGGGTAAACGTCATCCAAAACTATTCCAAATTTCAAGTTGATAGCATTAGTAGTTCTTGAGATATCCAGCTGTGACAGACAGACAGACAGACTTAGTCTCACCATAAGGGTTCCTTTTTACCATTTTGGTACGGAACCCTAAAAAGGGATCTAGGGCAGTGTGAAATAAATGCCATATAGAGATACAAGGAATACCGCAGCTATTAAAATACCATTTTAAATATCGAGGTACATAAAATTATAAGTAATCCGTGAACTTTTATAAAAAAAAAATCAAGTTTGGTTTAATCTAACATGATTTTTATTTAAAAAAATCACTTGATTTAAATCAATCAACCCTGACCAGGATGTGCCGAAAGCACTTTCGTGTCGTCACCCGCCGTCACCCACTTCTTTTATTGCAGCTCCAAAGGGTCATGGGCTGACATGGTATTGCACTGTAAATTGCCGTAAATATTTTCAGTTCATCTTATGTTACTACACTTGCTGGCTAAGTAGGAAGTAGAAATTTAAACCTTTTTTATTGCTCGGTAACCGTATTTAGCTATAAAAGTTTCATGTTTATTTATTTTTTCCTGGCTTGTCACGTGTTTGCGTATTTTATTATCATCTTCAGTAAAAGGCGAAACTGATACTGATCAGTTTTATAGTTTCTTTTGAATAGATATCTGGTAAAACTTATATCTTTATTTTATCTGTTTATTGTGTTTTAAATTGTATAACGACGTTTTATATTAAGCCTTTGTGTTCACGACAATAGGCATCCTTAGTGACAGCTTCAATGAATGTTATAGGCTGGGGAACACAAATTTAAATATATAAACACAATACTTTAGCTTTGTAGACGGCTTGGTTATTAAATATGTCATTATTTTACTGTCTCACAAGACCAAGTTGTGATGCTTCACATAGATAAAAGCTATTAAAATCACAAATATCTCGTTCAACGTAAAACTTATTTAAATGATAAATGATTTTTATTTCTGTAAGTAGGTTTGTACAAACACTTTTACACGTCAGTCATATTTTTAAAACTAGATGAGGTCGGCGTTTCCTATCTGACTACTCTGAGAAGAAATGCCGAAACAAACTCAGAGGTCACAGTCTCTTTGACACAGGTCTCTGTAGTGTCATGAAACATGTGTCTCCAGGGGCTAGTGTGAATCTTTGGGTTCATTCGAGCAATACAGTCTTGTTTAACCACGCTGGGGTCGGTCCATTTCATTCATTCATTCAAACGTAAAACTTAATTGACATTAAAAAAAATTAAAGCCACCAAAACAAAAATTCGTTCAGCCATTCGTTTCTCTTCGAGACATTGTCTAACAATAATTTCAAGGCTTCAACCTTCCTAAGTACTATTTAAAATAACAAAGGCTACAAAATAACATTGAATTCCAACTGGGTGGCTCCTGCAACCCTGTTAAAATCGACCTACAGTTGTTAGTTGTTATTTGAGCCGGGTTTCCAAATGCCTCCGATTCTCTCCTGCCAAAATGTCTTGGCTCGTTGCCAGGTTACGTTACTTTTAACGTCCTATCGACCCTGACTTGACCAATGCTTCATAATTTTCTAAGTTGGCAGCCTTTTTTGGGACGTCGGGTTTTACTCTTTCGCTAATGGTACGACCTGATAGTCTGCCGGTAACGATTTGTGTTACATTTTCGATTGGTTTATGCAGATTAAGAGCTAATCAGTTGCGTTCCATGTTTTGCCTTGTCTAGTTCACACGCTCTCTCGTCACCTCGCTGCTCTTTCTTTTTTTCTTCCCGATATTTAACAAAACTAGCTTCTTTATTATTATTTAAAACTAGCTGCTGCCCGCGGCTTCGATCGCGTGTCTTTTTCTAAAATAAAAGTATGTCTAAGCTGCTCCTTCTTCTTTCTTCTTCTTCCTTCTTTTCAGCTATCTACCATTCAAAGTCTTATCAAAATCGGTCCAGCCGTTTCGGAGATAAGCCGGAAAAGACAGTAAGATATAGTAAAGTCACCATCAGTTCTCCTGGTAAGAACCAGGAGAACTGATGGTGACTTTACTATATGCATTTTGACGAGCATAAATTGCGTAGGTATCACCCATATTAAAGTGCCTAATCGAATCGCAACGGTGAAATACTTATTATTAAGTAGTTCCGATGGCCATCTGTGGTCTTCATCATCAGTTCCACTTCACCAAATGGTGCTTTCCAAGAGCAAATGCACGAGTTACTATAAAAAAACTCAAATCGCTATAGGTATGCCTATAAAACTTGAGGATTTCCCTCGATTTCCATGGGATCCCCTCATCAGATTCTGATTTGGTGGCAATGGCACCACCTCGAGAGCATACCCTTCCAAAAAAAAAATGAATTTTCAAAATCCGTCCACAATTGACGGAGTAATCGGTGAACATACATACAAAAAAAAACAAACATACAGCCGAACATATAACCTCCTCCTTTTTGGAAGTCGGTTAAAAAGTGCAGACATGTCAGAATTATTTTGAGATTGTCAATCAATTTTGTGTTAGTCATCCTGAGCTTTTAATTGGTATAATTGGCATGATTGTGCCCCCAGACCATTTTAGCGACATTTGTCATCGATTTAATAGACAGGAGCATTTTTAGACCTCTAGAATTTGGGGCAACTGGGTATTTGCCTCCATTTAGAAGCGATGAGTAATAGACGGATCTTCCCACTCAAGTTACAAAAATATAAGTCAAGGGTTCCGTTATCACTATAAAAAGTTTAATCCATGCAAGTTGAAGATAAGGATGATTCATACATTTTTTTTGCAAGATTTGTCATAGTCTCGTTTATATTAGATTTTGTAAAAGCATTGAGTCACATTTATGCCTTCTTAATTTCTTTTTCTTCACCTAAGACGTCATCATTCAGTTTAATATTTTCTTTTCTAAATCAGCTGATTTCGCCTTGACGTGGTTCACCTGCACAAATATCGCCTGGTTTAGATCAATAACTCGTTTTGGTATTTAAATAACTTCTTGGCCTTGATCGAAGAAATTTTTTATGCGTTCAGTATTCTCACGTGATTTGAAAGCCTAGTTCTCGTGCATCATCTTTATTCTCTAAGTTTTTAGGGATCCGTACCCAAAGGGTAAAACGGGAACCCTATTACTGAGTCTCCGCCGTCTGTCTGTCTGTCTGTCCGTCTGTCACCAGGCTGTATCTCATGAACCGTGATAGTTAGAAAGTTGAAATTTTCACAGATGATGTATTTCTGTTGCCGCTATAACAACAAATACTAAAAAACCGAATAAAATAAATATTTAAGGGCAAATTGCTATTGAGAGTTTTCTGTTAGGAATTTCTCAGCAGTAGCTCGGAGCTGGAACTTGTAGCCGGTTAAAGGCAACTGTGACTTAAACATAACTGGCGATATGGGTGTGCTTTACAACTCTGAGCGCCTACCTCTTCGAGGAATACATAATCAGCCTATAATGTTCACACAGGCCTCCTCTCTGTTAGAGGGAATGGGCCGTAACCCACCGCACGGGCATTGTGGGTCGGTCGATGTCACACGTCTTTATTTTTTTTTTGTTCTAGGACATGCCGCCGGTTTCCTCACGATGTTTTCCTTCACCACTTTGAGAGCAGTGGTGGTTCGAACCCACGATCTAATACTACTCGTAGGTCGAGGCCGTTACCACTGCTCTCACTGGGCCATTACTGCTCTCACTTCGGGTAATACAGGCGTCATATTATAATATGTTGGAATCCAATACCTTTTAATACAAGGGTGTACAATATTGATGTCACACGTAGTGCATGCACGCGACCCTATCGCAGTTCACTGCAGACCTTCGTAAAGCCGATATAAAATAACATACTGTTATAAAAAAATCATTGTATAGCCCTGATTTACCTAAAGTAGAACGTTTCTTGGCTTTTTGTCAATTTACTTCTTTAAAATTCAATCAATTCGTTCGGTTTTGTTAAAAAACAGAAAGGCACTTTTCACTTACATAATATTTATTATATGACCATTGTGACTGCAGTATAATAATAAATAATAATATTTTTATTCAGTATTACAATTGGTAAAATATTAACATAAAATCAAATAATTTACAAAGGTATTATAATGTTAGATGCCTGTACTAGGTTAAACCTGTATCACAGGCGGCATGAGCTCATACTATATGGTAATTGTAGGATGATAAAATTCTTAACAATATTTAACAATACAAGTCTTGAAATAATGACAAAATTTAATTACTTAATTCAATATCTTAAACCTAGTTTACTTAAATATAAAAATAACAAAAAGTCTTATAAACGTAATTTCTTATTCAGTTTGCGTCAAATAGTTTCTTGCACTTTATAACCTAGTTAAGCACATAATTATGTTATGATTCTGCGCCAGCAGAATCGGTAAGTCTAATTGTTTTACAATCACATCACATCACATTCGAGGCTATGTGTATATTCGATTTTTGATGCGGGTGACGGATGTGCTTAGACATCAACAAAATCGAGGATTTGTATTTGTTTTTGTTGAGTCAGCAGCAGGCATTAAACACGAAAGTCTGGCTTTGATTATGACGCTCTAGGCGCCCTCATAGTCGATAGAGTTGATGTACCTGTATTCCGCTATTTTCCTAGCAGGGTTCGCAGCATCTCCCGTTTTGTGGTTATTGGGCTTTTTAAAGCGTGAGCAAGTTGCACATTTCGGTGTGTCAGCTTTCTTTGCGCACTCTGACATCGAGTGTCCTTCTTCACCGCAGTGACCACACGTAGATTTCAGCTCTCTGCATGTTTTTGCTGCATGACCATATTGTTGGCATTTATAGCATCTGGTAACTAGGGTGAAGTCCCTGACAGGGCAGGATGTCCAATTTATAAAAAGCATTGATTGGGACAATAGGGCTTTACGTATATTGGCTGTAACTTCAATATTGTAATTACAGGTCAACGCATCCTTCCTACCTGATTTGTGGCTTAATTTAACCAAGCTCAAAAAGGACTCCATAGGCATTTCTGGAAATTATATGGTATAATTTGCTATAGGTACTTTTCTTAACTTTTTTTTTTTGTGTGGGAAATTATCAAATAACTTTTCCCGCTCTGGGCGGAGCGGGAGGGCGTTTCAGACTTTTACTGACTAAAACCCACCCGTGTTCCTTCAGATGCCTGTGGGCCCTGATATCCCTTTCGGACAAACTCGTAACCCTGGCAGGCATTGGCCCTTTCGGACCTCGTCAATTGGTGCTGTCATCTTTTGAGGCGCGCGTGGAACACAACGCGTTGTCGAGCCGGGCCTGGGGGCTAATTGCGTAACACACTATCAGTAGTAATCGGATTCAATTTGACAGTTCAGCAACATTCATTGCGTTATTTACGTTGTTGAGCGGACAATTTTTCTAACTTAAGAAGCAATGGATTAGCAATATACTTCAAAATCATTCCGTTCATCAAGATTCCGATTCAAACTGCGTTACGCAATTAGGGTACTGGTCCTTATCGGACGGCGAGCTGACCATCGCTCACCGTCCGCAAGCCCGCGCTTACGGTGGCCAGGAATCGGCCTGCGACTCCCGACGTCGCGCCCGGGGCGTCTCCTGCGGCGACTAGGGCGCGAGGGCGCGGATAATCAACCTGCGAGCGTACCTACTTATTAAACAGTTTTAATAGTTGGAAATGTCACTGCAAAGCAGTGCATAACTTCTACTAGTTTGAAAGTCAAAGCAATTATTTCAAGTCGACCATTTAAAGGGACGTTTCAATTTTCAAAAATTCTGCCATTTAGAAAGTTAGTTCCAATATTTTTTCAGTAAATATTATTCTGAAAAGCTGGAAATAACTTCTATTTGTTTGAAAGTCAAAGCATTTATTTCAACTATTGGTCGCTCTCTGGTCGAAATTCGACCCCCTCTACTTACAATCTTTAAAGTACTTAGTAATTCCATACCCGTTCCGTGTTCCATATTTACTTATTCCATGGTTAAGCTGTCACTTCTGTCATCTATCTATTTTCAAGTCATGAGGCCCTGGTACTATGTTTTTTTATTAATTGAATTTATTTCTAATGCATAATATAATTTAAAGATAATTATTAGCTTTCTGCACTCTACCACATAAACTTTGCCAAATTTCATACTCCTCCGTTCGTGTAATTTCCGTAAAAAGGGGTACAAAGTTTACGCTTCACGTATTTAATATAATGATTAAACTATTCCAAAGCACTTTTAAATTCTCAACAAGTCTGACGCTTAGAAAGTTAGTTGCAGTCTTTTATCAGTAAATATTTGTTTGTAAATTCATTGGAGCCAACGAAGAATCAATACCAGCATACCCCATACTTACAACAACACCGTGTTTCACTGGAAATGCTATAATAACGTAGCATACGACACCAGAGTGACACCAATCGATATGGGCGTCATTATAAGAATTGATCCAGTAATTTACACGGCATTTGTGAGCTTGGCAAATTATATGGTCGGTCGGGTTGAAACGTACCCAGCGAGTCGAGTAGGTTTCGTTGTTGCATATGTTGTATTTTTTAAAATTCATCAGGGTTTGAAGACTTTAGTTGAAGGTAAGACTCGAGTTCAAATACCTTATTTCAATTTATTTGCAGTCGGGGGCGGCAACATGTATTTTCATCCATATTTGTCTATTAGTCGTCATCTCAGTAGTCGCCTCTTTTCTAGCCATATCATCTTTCACACAGTCCAACCATCGTCTCTTTGATCTTCCTCTACTCTAGATTGCTAGATACAAACATTCAGTTGAAATTGTATTGAACGAAAAAGGGTTACTCTAGTTTTGGACAAAGTATTTAGTTAAAAACTAAATACTTGGTCCAAAACTAGTGTAACCCTTTTGGAAAGAACTACATTGGAAGAGGGTAGGAATAAAACGTCACAATCGCAAATTATGCTGTATGTAGTAGTGTCTTATGTTCAATTACTGGAAGTAGAAATAAAGAAGATATGACTAGGAATGACGTTAACAATGAGGTGATAGCTGTCAATGATGTGTGAAAAAAGTCGTACTGCGCCAACCCCTAATGAATTGAAGAAACATCATCATTAATTTATCAATTACAATCCTGTCAAAATCAATGTCAACATTGAACGCAGTGCGTGAACAAGTGACTTATCCGATTGTAAAGACCTATATTTCGATTTTATACAAATAGCTAATAAGTAAGCACTTTCTTGGCGAAATGCACAAACAACACACAACCTTCGCCTTCTATGCTCCACAGACGTATTATATTTGTAAACTTCTGTTAATTCGGGAGTGCCCCTAACAATACAGAACGATAACGATGTTGTTGCCGTACGATTAAATATTATTTGGGATGCCTGAAACTAAACAAAATTAAACCAAATATATTTTGTGAAATGGATTAAAAAAAACCGGCCAAGTGCGTGTCGGACTCGCGCATGAAGGGTTCCGTACCGTTATCTATAAAAACGGCAAAAAAACACGTTTTTTTATGGGAGCCCCCCTTAAATATTTGTTTTATTTTAATTTAATTATTTATTTTTAAAGTGAATATATAACTAAATACTCTGTGAATATTTCAAGCGTCTACCTGTTGCCGTTATCAATATAGAGCAAAAAGGAGCAAAAAAATCATGTTTGTTGTATGGGAGCCCCCTTAAATATTTATTTTATTATGTTTTTTAGTATTTTTTGTTATAGCGGTAACAGAAATACATCATCTGTCAAAATTTCAACTGTCTAACTATCACGGTTCATGAGATACAGCCTGGTGACAGACGGACAGACAGACAGACAGACGGCGGAGCCTTAGTAATAGGGTTCCCGTTTTACCCTTTGGGTGCGGAATCCTAAAAATATTAAATACTCTGACGTTGCGGGCCTCGAAAATGTAAGCGGCGCGGGCCTTGCTTTCGATAGCCCATCTAGACAAACCACCATCATTATATTTCCTAACAAAACCTGCCCTTTCGAAAACGTAACAACTTTAAAAGATTTTTTTTTACCGGGCCAGTTGAATATGCCTTCAACCAACTGCCATTATTTATAAAGCAGAGTTAGAATTTTGAAGTACATATCTTGAACTTAAAAATATCTAGATTTATATCTGTCTAGAGCGTGCACCTAATGAGGTCACTTCTGACATTTTGGTCCGTGGCCTTCAGAATGTCACGCGTCTGACTGTGAACTGCTTCAAGTATTATTATTTAGAGAATCTTCAAGTGTTGGGTAAGGACAGGTTTCTTAAGCTGTGTTGAAGTTTATAAGCTATGCAGCAGTATGCGATAATACTACGCTATGATATTCTTTATTTTTTTATTGATAGAATTTTGTCATCTCAAATTCAAATTCAAATTGTTTATTTGCAAGAAAATACAAGGTTTACAAGGGAAGATCTTACAGCCTTAAAGTCATAGTCTGCGAGCAAGCAAGCAAATTATTCATGATTTTAAGTCACAATTATTATGCAGATTCTAAGTACATTATTATTACCACATTATTATCACGCATTATTATTCCATAAAAATGTCCTTTAAACTAAAATGAACTAACTAATTACTCTAACAGATATTTTTATGAAATTCTTTTTTTCTTTGATTCTTTTTCAAACAGAGATGTGCTGCTTGGATGCTGTTGCATTGCAGTATTTCTTCTTCCCAGTCTTTTATTAGGCACCGTTGAGGGTTAGGTACTAGGTCTGTTTTGAATTTAATGAACATCAAAAAAATAATTTATATAATTGGTCCACATTGGACGAAAATATCGATGAACATAATATATTAAAAAAATATATACCATCCCGGCCACCTGAATCGAGCCACTTTGCATGTTTTTGTTTAAAGGTCTTATCGATATATCTTATCGGTATATACTACAAAGTAAAAAAATATGTCATTTTGAAGCCAGTCCACTCACTATCATTTCTGTTTCACATTGAAATCCAAATCTCACTCGGAAACTCTTTCACCTTTTGGAGGCTGTATGACTTACACGTATGTTTGTAATAACGGCCCCCAAATCTTCCAGGTTTCACCGTTTCCTATCTAAAAACTGTGCAAGAAACAAGAAAAAGTGCAATCATCATCCATCCTCCGATACAAAACAACGTTAATAATAAAGAAAAGAAAGAAACACAACATTCAAATAACAAAATCAAAAGGCGAAAATAATGTTAATAAAAAAAAACTACATCCTCCTTCGGGCGACGAAAGGACTTACTAGAGAATGGGCAGCAGCGTTCTCTATGCATTTTGACACCATACTGCGATCGCCAACCCGCCTGCCAAGCGTGGCGATTATGGCTAAACCCCCCCCCCCCCCCCAAATGTCGGTTAGGCCTATGTCCACCAGTGGAAGTCTTTCGACTGAAACGATATCCTCCTTACTTCAACATTCCTTGGGAGCTACTTTGTAAAGTATTATATTATTTTAATTATTATGAATGTGAGGACTATGTGAATTGTTTTTTTATTTTTATTCTCAATCAAAAAAATTTTTAATGCAGGTCTGGCAGTTTGAGTACTTTATGCGGCCTAACCAATTCTCCTTTCTTTGGTATTGTTCGTCGAATCGCTGAGCTCCTTAAGTTTTGAGTTGAGCTGCACGATAACTGACAAATGCGTGCACTGACTGGACAGGTCCACTCAAATCTGTGTGGTTCTTTCGTCAAAAGACCATGTCAGACACCAATCTACATGGTTCTCAAATGATCTGACCAAGATTATATCCGTATTTTATATACACATTGACAGTGATTAATTTTATATATACAATGACATGAATATTTACTTTGTTAAGTATTATATTGTTTTAAGTATTGTAAATGTGAAGACTATGTGGGTTATTGTTCATTTTCCTTTTTTTTTCTCATTTAGTTTTTATCATAGTCTGGCAGTTTGAGTGATTTTATGCGGCCTACCCAAATGTCCTTTCTTTGGTATTGTTCGTTGAATCGTTGAGCTCCTTAAGTTCTTAGTTGAGCTGCACGACTACTGACAAATGCGTGCACTGACTGGACAGGTCCCCTCAACCTGTGTGGTTCTTTCGTCAAAAGATCATTTCAGGCACCAATCTACATGGTCTTCACATGATCTGACCAAGATTATGTCTGGACTTTAAAAAGAGACTGTGACCTCTGAGTTTGTTTCGGCCTTTCTTCTCAGAGTAGTCGGATACGAAACGCCGACCTCATCTAGTTTTTTTTTAATATGATTGACGTGTAAAAGTGTTTGTACAAACCTACTTACAGAAATAAATCATTTATCATTTATCATTTAGCTTTGCACCTCCCAGAAGGAATACCCTCACTTAGAAACTACCGTAATCTTACGCATACCTTGAGATGAGTAATGCTTTTTTTGTTTGTACTTATGAGATTAGCTTAGAGTGGCTGTGACTGTACATACACCTCAGCGTTGCCAGAACGTAACTTTTGTAACGTTTTACGTTACTTTTTGAACCCCTTACGTTACATTTACGTTACACGGCTGAAAAAGTTTACGTTACCTTTCGGAGTAATTATAATTACTTATAGTTGAATCAAAAACTAGTTGAAACGGAAACCAAGCAAATGTCGTGCGTAATGTTGGCAATTCGGCATTGCACCTAAACTAAAATTAAAGTTAAGTAATGTCTCTCTTTCTCTATCGCACTGCTAGAATCAGCAAACAGAAAGAGCGAGTTGTATGAATGCAAGTTTGTGTGCATTCCTGCCCTAATGTTGTGGTGTGTAGGCTATAGTTGTGGGGTGTGTAAAACATTAAAACGCTGAAATATTATAGTAATTGAAGTGTGATAAAAGTTCTAAATACAATTAAATTGTTTATATAGTAATACTCGTAAATAACATATAATTTTTTTTTAAACCGTTACTTTTTTTGTGAAAACGTTACTTTTCGAACAGTCTTGGCTAACTTTTGACGGCAGGGCACTGGCAACACTGAATTACACCTGGCGTAAAAAAGTATCAGTAAGTTATTTTGAGTTAGATGAGAAATGAATATGAATGTTTCAGTTTAGTGTAGTTATGAAATACGTACGATGTAATAATTAAAAAAAATAATTCGTGATTATATTGGCTCAAACATTCTTCCATTGTTGGGCAAACCTCATCATCATCAGCCCATAGCAGTCCACTGCTGGACATATCTGCAATTGCACGCCATTCAACTCGATTCTCGGCAACTCACCCAGCTGCCACCAGCCACCCTGCGAATATCGTGGCAAACCTATTCTTATATTTCTTGTCATTTTGAACTAATACTCGATGATAAAGTATATACATGTATTTAGTCGCCTTTGCCCAGTTTGCCATGGACTGTCTGTAACGTCATCCTTTTAAAAACGTAACTAAGTAACAATAAGTTTTAATACAATGAAAAATATAGTAAATTTAATAAATTTGCGACATCACTGTACATCATCATGTTTGTTGTTTTGATAAAAAAAATACCGACGATAAAAACTGAGTAGAAGAGAAGTTGAAAGAAAAAAGAAATCAATATGCAACATACATAGCGTTCATGTCAAAATAAAACTCGTCTGCCAACCCTCAGTCAATGACGTAATAGGACTGAATTATTGCCTAGACTGAACCATAAATAACTTCCACACAAATTCAGACTCCACCGTCTATGTCTTAAAGTTTATTTATGGTTATATTCCAAGATTTATCTGGCTATGGTATGTGTCAGAATTTTTCGCAGAAAGGCATCCTGGCATGACTGCATAGTTCCATAGTATTTGTACGATTTCTGTCGTTCTTTGAAACGACTGTGTAGATAAAACGGTTGAATCAAATAAACTTGCATTACTAATTGTTTTTCATGCGTCGGGATTATTTTTGCATACCCTCAACAAATGAAACAACAAGTCTCCTCCATACTTAATGATTCAAATCAGTAGACTTAGCCTTTCTCCGCCTCCGTGCCTCGGAAAGCACGTTAAGCCGGTGGTCCCGGCTGTCATTTGTAAATGTTTGGCGGTCGTTACAGGTAGTCAGAAGACCGAAAGTCTAATAACCTGTTTTACCGAGGGGTATCGTGTTACCTAGTTACTGGGTTGAGGAGGTCAGATAGGTAGTAGAGCTCGATGAACAATACTGCAACACCAGATTTCTCCACGTTTCGCATCCGGTCTGTCGACATAAAGAAAAAAGTGAACAATATAGGCAGTATAGCAATATTCTTTTAACCTGACTGTGGCGGCCAACAAGGAGAGTAATGTTTTTAATTAAATGAATATTATCAGTGCTACTGAAGGGGAAAATGTTACGTATTAAAACCACTAACCAAATCGTGACAATACCGAATATTAAAATTAAATCAAAAACGTCAAAAGTCAGAAGCTAGGTGCACAATAAATTCCAATCGTTTCTTATGGAGCAGAGACGGCAAGAAACTCCGCGGTTACTCTTGTAAAAATAATTGGATTTTACAATGTTTTCAAATGGCATGTATTTAACGCAGCGACAAATTAATCGGAATTTGGGATTAAAAAATAATGAAAGCCGGTAGCAAAAATAGTAGGTTAGCAGCTACAGCGAAGTATTATTTTAAGTAGAAAGTAGCAGCTCAATAATCAGTTTTTAGCTTTATTTTAATTTAAACTGGCATCGAATTATAGTTTTGGTAACTGAATTTACCAACAATAGAGGGGATCTGGCGCTCGGCGGCCGCTGCCGCGGCACGCTCGCTTCGCTCGCTCGCCTTCGCTTGTTAATGGTTACTGTTCTAACCTAACCTAACCCAAATGATTCAATAACAGTAGATGACTTTGCAGCGATTAAGAAATAATATTTAATCGCTGCCATGTTATTTTTTTTTGCAGCAAATAATTAGTCGCCCTTTAAGTTGTAAGTCGCCTCGAAAATTATTAGCCTTTTCAAATTACTGTTAATAGGTATGGAAGGACAGTGTAGGCCTGAGCTGCACTATTACTGACAAATGCTTGCACTGATGGGACAGGTCCACTCAAATTTGTGTGGTTCTTTCCTCAAAAGACCATTTCAGACACGGATCTACATGGTCCTCACATGATCAGACCAAGATTATGTCTGGACTTTAAAAGAGACTGACCTGAGTTTGTTTCGCCATTTCTGCTCAGGGGTAGTCAGATAGGAAATGTCGACTACATCTAGCTTATTTTTTAATTTTTAATAAGACGTGTAAAAGTGATTCTGATATGAATCGTTTATTCTGTAAATAGGATTATTGACAGAATAAACGATTTCATTTCATTTCCTGTCAACAAGAACCAGGTAATAAACAATATAGAAAATGGTCTACAAATCTACAAGGTCAAATTAAATTTAGTAGCGAAACTCCGCAGGCGTGATAGGTGTGGATGATCTTAACATGATAAAACAAAAATTTAATTAATTTGGTCATTTGTTTTTGTTGGATCATCGATCGCAGTTCGTGTAGTCACTTGAAATATCTGTTTTTTTTTGTGTACACTTCACAAACGTAATTGCTATCAATAACTAAACTCGATATAAAAAAAGGAAACAGATTTTCTCGACTCATGCTTCAAGTAACAACACTACCAGGAGACGTTAACTCCCAACTACTTTTTTTTTTTTTTTCATATATTTTTATATGTTTAGATATTGATGCCATTCACGACTGCAGAGTTCCGCTAGCTAATTTAATTTGACTCTGTATTGTCTATTAAGTTTACAACATTCTCACATTCGCAAAATATAAAATAGTCTATTTAAAAATCAATAAAAATATTAAGTCAATGTCAAGGAAGTATGTAAAAAAAAAATAACATCGTAATTTTGGAGCAGTTAATAGACATTTACATGTTATGCCGTTAATGAGGTAGGTACCGGGAAGCCACATGTGCAGAAGGAATTATTGCCAAACTTCCTTGTCTTCAACTTAGTCTTTAATCGTATAATATGCTTTTTTGATAAGGGCACGTTTGATGCGGGTTTTGAACTTGCTATCGTCCAAAGTTATGTAGGTTACATAACTTTGGAACGATACTTTGGCATTTTGTTATAATAACGGATACTTTTGATAAGAAATGATTTACTACGTGTATTTATATTATTGACTGTATTAGGTATGTATTATTCCCAGAGGGAAATGCTAAAATAATACATACGCTTACCATTACATTAAAAAAAACTGCGGTTATTAGTAACAACATCCAAATTCTGAAGTTCCATTTACCCGCCAGACTATCAATTATTCACATTACAGTCAGAATATTTCCGAATGTAAACAATTTTATCACTAATATATTAAACATTGCACAGAATTCAAATGTTTTCTGATAACTGCGCCTTCAGCTCGCGTCTGGCCGGAAGCTGCGATCAAGGGCACTGGTCAATCTGTTGAAGCTTTATGTTACACAATTTTTTCTTAAACATTGCTTTAATTAAGTTAAGAGACGTTTTAAAAATGTCAAAAATGTATGGTAAATGCAGACGTTATTGTTATTAATCATTACTACATGATAAATTATATTTATTTCTGTAAATTGTTTTGAAAACTAGGTGAGTTCAGTATGAGGACCATGCAGGTTTATGTCTGAGATGGTCTTTTGAGGAAAGAATTAGATACAGATTAGAATAAGAACAGTCAATCAAAATCATTTTTTTTTTATTTCACATAAACCTACATGGGCACTTATGAAACGTCAGAAGCTAGGTGCACGGTTCCAATTGGTCGTTTCCTATGGAGAAGAGCCGGCAAGAAACTCCATGGCTACTCTTTTAAAAAAAGTGGGCTTTAACAATGTTATTAGTTACAGTGTTAATAGTTATAGGTATAGGACAGTGTAGGCCCGTCAACAAGTACCAAGTACTTAACAAAATAACAGTTAGTTTACAAAGCTACAGTCTATTAAGCCTACAACGTTCTCACATTCACAAATTAAAAAAGAATCTATATAAAATATTACTAAAGTAATAAAAATAAAACCTACATATTTAAACCAAATGACAACATTGTCATTACAACTGTAAAAAAAAAAACTGAATAGATATTCTGTCCACAAGTCACTAATATATATTTTAAATTAAAATTTGTAGGTTATGTCAAAGTATGTAAAAAACAGAAATAAAAATCGTAATTTAGGAGCAGTTAATAGACGTTCACATAGTTATGCCGTTAATGAGGTACCAGGGAAGCCACATGTGCAGAAGGAATTATTGCCAAACTTCCTTGTCTTCAACGTAGTCCTTAATCTTATAGTATGCTTTTTTGATTAGGACACGTTTGATGTGGGTTTTGAACTTTCCATCGCTAAGTTCTATAACCGACTTTGGCAACTTGTTATAGAAGCGGATACTGTTTATAAGAAACGACTTGCTTGTTTTAGTTAATCTAAATTTCGTTTGCGTTAAAATTTGACCGATATATCATAATGCTAAGACTATAAGGGTGAGAATAAAAATCTTAACGCAAACGCGCTAGTTACGTTTACTCTCTTGCAAACTTACACTTAGGGTACAGATTTGAGTGGAGCTGTCCAGTCAGTGCACGTATTTGTCAGTAATCGTATATTGGTGTACTCAGAACTTATTTCAACTTAGAAATTACTTTTAATTTTCAGCAACGTTTATGTAGTTGTGGTAATGTTTCAGAACTTTTTGTTTAAGAAATCCGTCAGCGGTGTTTTGATTTGTTTTTCAATAAACGATTCTAATAATACTTAAGTACTTATTATATAACTTAAGCAATGAGCTGGACATCGAATTTAATTGTCATGCATTTAAAAAACAATGTGTTCACAGTATTTTATCGTTACAACTGAAACCATGTCTGGGTATCCGTAGGAAACTCTAATAATAACGTATGACATATGTTTTGTTCTCACAACGGCGACAAATGGCACTAAAACATCAACATAGCTTGCATGTGTAGTGTTGATACTACAAGTGTGAACCATTCATTACAATACTTATTTTGAGACTCTTAAAGTTCTGTGAGAAATTTATGGGATCTCCGAAGGCAATCTGTGCAGTTGGAACATGCAGAAGATGTTACATCGAATGAAATTAAAAAAAAAAACATGTATCGTCATAGTATAATATGAAGACCTTAATATATGAAGATATTACGACTTATACTATCTGACAGAGTGTAAACTTGACATTTGTCACAAAGTTAAATAGATTATTGACTCATGGGAGCCGGGTACAAAAAAAACCGAGAGCAGTAGGACCCAGGTACTGCCTTGACAATTCAGGTACTAAACGCAGCCTCAAACCTATGTGAAGAACAAAATGGTTGCGGTCTGAATTCTGGGCTCTAAGACTCATAAATATTCGGAATTCCCCAAACGTCCTTGAACGTCCATAACTGCATTTCGGAATATATCGAAAAATTCTACTATGTAAGTCACTGGCGTGGTACCAACACGTGTCAAGTCCAATACAGTAAATACATTTATACTTAGATTGTGGAAATGAGGGATACGTGTCACTGTGTCGAAAATTTCTATTGACGAACGAAAAAAGACGTTGCATAGGCAGTCGAAAACCTTTCCCAAATCCATTGATTCAACTTTTTAATTCATTGATAGCCAACCTCTAAAGGCTCGTGCAGACCGGAGCGATATCAAGGGCGTGACAGGCAGCGCGACGCTTGTCGCGGCCGCGATATCGTTCCAGTCTGCACGAGCCTTAAAGTAACTTCAAACTGTACTTTACTCAAAAAAGACCATGTTCAATTTAATAAACGTGTGTGAAATGCCTATATTTACAGACACGTGTTTGTTATTTGCAATTGCAACACTACAGTCTGTAATTTGAAAACGACACATGTCCCTTAATTCTATAGTCGGAGGTTTTATTCATAATGTCGCCTTGTCACGTTGCGGGTTGAAGTATTATAGTATCTAATGATGTGGTAGACGGAGTGTGTATAATCATATTATCATACAAACGCCATGGACTTAGCAATCAATTGCCTTCAAACAAACCTGGTATTCAATGGGTGTTGAATCAAACATTTCTGAAAGAATCGTGATTTAATTAGCTGAGAAACACATAAAGAACAATATAAAAAATAATGTGTGTCAACACACATATTGAACAAAAATGCATCAATATGTGTGTGTAACTTATATCAAATCATAGTAGAATGCACGCGTAAATATGTGTTGACACAATTATACGGTTCTTGTTCCCAAAATTCTTGGTGACACTATTTTTAGGTCCTTGTTTCCAAAATTCTTGGTGACACTATTTTTAGGTCCTTGTTTCCAAAATTCTTGGTTTATCAAAAGCCGATGTCAATCCTTAGAAAGGGGCAAGAGCAGGCCAAGATACCCTTATAATGACTAATAGTAGCATGCTAAAAACTAAACAAGAACATTATGAAAATCTCGATGACTGGTCCTTGTTGTCATGGTTTTAATTTTAAATGGTGGACCCGTAGCACCCCTCTTCTTTAATGATTGACATCGATCTATAGAGGACCCTTCTTGAAGATCCTATTATTTCCACTAAAACCACTAAACCTTCGTTCATAAAGTCTCAGGCGTTTGTATGAATATTAATTTAATATTGTGAGGTGATTAAAGATGCCTTGTGTTAGAGACTCGTTGTGCCAACTGTTCTGGCAAATAGAATACAAATGTAATCGCTAGATTTTCGACTGATTTCGGTGTAAGGATTTGTTGGTTGCGATAATGTTGATATGCCACTGTAATGTAAAGTACATTTTGTATGTCGTACGCATGTTGATGTATTTTTGTAAGGGTAGTTTTAGATTTATGTAAATGGTGCTCTGTTTCCCGCAGCAGTGTGTCATTTGCGTTGAGGTAATGGTGTCGATTAGCAACAAACTTTTACGGATCTTTTTCTTTAACAATAAAGAATTTTCTAGAACATCATAATGTTCAGTGTGCTAAGTTATTAAGTACGTAGTAATAACTTATTCGAAATGGATATCGGATCCAATTTCGTCTTGAACTATAAATCACAGGTTCTTAGAAAAATGGCGCTGGCCAAAGCTTTTGAAGAGAGAATTTCGTCTGAATGACGTCACTAGCCGCCATTGTAAAATATTTCTGCTTTATCTTTTTCCTCTTTTATTTTAAAGTTTACTAAGCCACTTTTCTTGTTTTGAATTCTTGATTCTAAGGGGTTTAAGTGGCTATTGTTAAGGCAAGCTTGAGTAAGGGCTGCCAATATTGTGGGTTGAGTAATTCTTGGGGAAAAAAAGGAGTCTTAAATATTTAGAAGCTCTTGAAAGAATTAATTCCGGTGATTGTAACATAATTGAGATATATTTTATTTGTGGTCTCAGACAGCCTATTAAAAAAAACAAAAAACAGAAAAAAAAATGTCTAAAGTTTGTTGTTAATTCGAATTAAAGTATTTGTAAATGCCATCATATCTTAAATGTCAGTCATTATTGTAATGAATTGTTTATATCTGTGATTATTTGTTTAATTAAAATGCGGGTAGTATACTTACATTTAGGTTTTTTTATTACTTTTAAGGTGAACATGGTGAAAAGATGTTTATTTATTATTACTGTTGTGTGTAAGATATTTTAGGGGACAATTTAAATGTGCCTGCAAACATTGTTTCGTTTTTATTGTACTTTCTCGTCGACAAACTGAGAATAAATACGTCGTGTTAAGAATATTCCGTTTTTTTTTATTTTTTCCTTATTTCTACAGAAATTTATTATATATAATATGTTTTTTTATTATATATAATATGTTTTTTTATTATATATAATATGTTTTTTTATTATATATATAAACAGGCTATTACCCCTTGCACCTATTATACCTTGCATCATGATGACTAATGATGAGTCAATTAAAAAAATTACGTTAGTTGCATAACGCATGTGACCTTGATTGGGTGACTACAGTTGACAACCCTAGTTACTCATACATTAGTTGGATTGACGGACACTAGTCAGAATAACTGTGGTGGAAACCCTACTGCACTGCCTTTACAATATCTCCAAGTTCAAAATAGTACTAAAGCAAACTGTTAAATAAGACGAAGTATATTATCCTATGTCAATAATGTTGTTAAGTACTCCGACTTGGACTGCCCCGTTGGTCTCGTGGTCGCAAGCGCGACTGCTGAGCATTGGGAACTGGGTTTGATTCTCGGGTCGGGCAAAGTGTTATTGGGTTTTTCCATTAGCAATTTCTTAGCAACAGCCCGGAGTTTGGAAGTTGGCGGTGTGATACTTCGGAAAGCACGTTAAGCCAGTGGCCCTGCGCCAGATCTCTCTCTGATCGTGTTGGATTTCCGTCCCACCAGCTTATGAAAGTGAGGGAAGGGAGAGTGCACCTGTGTCTGCGCACACACTGGCTGCTCTGCGCTGAGATTGGCCGCCATGGCCCAAATTCGGTCTGGAGGACTATTATTATTACTCCGACTTGATTCTTTGCTTGTCCTAGATTATTTGCCTTAATCCTGAAACAACAGCCTCCAAAAATAATTTAAGTTTGAAACTGTTTAAAAGCAGCGTGCCAATAAAATACACTAGTAATCTATATTATCCTGTGTATAATTTACAAATTATTGCACTGCAGTATAACAGCAGATATACTGTTCATTTTGATAGCAGTATCTGCTCGAACGATTGTGGGCGGATTAGTCACAGATTGAGCCACTCTGATAAGTGGATGGATGGTACGGTACGTACTGAAAAATCGGGACTTTTTTGACCTCTAAAGGCACGGTCACTCACATGTCGAGATATGTTAATTCCTGGCTATCGAAAACTGCTCATTATTATGGGGATTTTTGTAATTATAACACAAATAGCCAGATATTTTACACATGCTACGGACGGAGAATAATATAGATCGCAAGTAGGCTATAGTTTCTCACTTAACAAAAAGCAATTGGTTTGATTAGCCTAGTCTTTTCTCAATTAAGTGCCAATGAGCGAACTCCATCTGACGTTTACCATCCTGATGTCAAATACTATACATACCTATATATACTTGATAAAAGGACATACACATCGATTAAACTTGGGTTGCCGTATGAACAGTCACCACAACCTTGCCTATCCTCTTGACGTAGTACTTCAATCGTCCATAATGATCTTACCACCGTTTTTTTTTTTCTGTGTGGGCTAAGTACACATTCCGGAATGCAATAAATGATTGAGTATTGAGTATCGTCACTCATACCTATGGGAAAGGACTAAAAGACGAACTCGAAAAGTCAGGCATAGGCTAACTGCTGATGACGTAATTGTGCTGAAACTACTTATTTTCCGATATCTATTGCTGATACTTACCACCCACAAGTGCATTGCTTTGCTGTTATCAACATGAAGTGCAATGCTCTGTATTGTGGAGCATAACATAGGAAAATTTCAGTTTAGACACAAACCTGCCTAAGTAGGTGTATAACCCAATGAGAAAACCCCAGGAGGTTGACGCTAAGAGTTACGTGGTAACGGTTTCAGTCGCAAAACCAAGAAAACACTTCACAATGACAGGAAACCAAGCGGGTAGTCTTATCCTAAGCATGTGGTTTGCATACGTTTGTTGTCACAACAACGGTTTTTTTTTTACACTTTTTAGTTATTATTATTTATTTATTCTTATTCAAGTTATTTTTCGCTCACTGTATTAAGTAACGCTTTAGATAACGGTCGATAAAATTATCTTTCAAAGCATTAAAATTCTGGGTTTGTCAATCGATTTTATGAATAATATTGATTATATTATAATAATAATTTATCACGTCAATAAGACCTATTATACGATTATATACGTACTTTATCCCAGATTTATTATAAGTTTTGAAGATTTAAGTGAGAATGGTTGCTTGTTATAGATTCGTCATCGTCATGAAACATTAAAAATGATTAGAGAAAAAGATGATTTTCAAATACGTATTCAATGATTTTCAAATAACAAGTGGGGTATTTCGGCATAGTTCGTCGAGTTTAATTTCTTATTTTTCATAATATGAAGTATGCTGGTTATCGCCATATTGAATTTTGATGACGCCATGTCTTTAGTGACACAAGATTACGACAAATCGATTGACGTAAGAATCATCAAAATCAACCCACGCGTTTGGTGTCTAGAGCGCCACAAAGGAATAAACATACATACATACATAGGCTGCTAAACACATTACCCTCCTTTGCGTCGCGCAGCCAGGTAAAAGCAACGGACCTTAAAGGCTGCCATTGTGGTCTTTGCAGCTTCATGGGACAACCGCTGTTACATACATAATGAAATTGAAAACCGCCTCTCCTCATAGAAATACCTCTTCACTGTCATACGATATTGCATTAAATATGCATCATGCCCCGTATCTACTCTTCCTTAGGTCGGTAGCATACAAGACATTCAGGTAGGACATTCACGATCCACGTAAAACCATTAGTAAGTTACCACGTAGTCATTGCAGTGTAACTCTTATCTCGGTGACATATGAATTAATTAACTAATGAAATGCACAGACCCCAGCGTGGTTAAACCAGGCTCGATCACTCAAATGAACCCTAACATTCACACTAGCCCCTGGAGCCTCATGTTTCATGGGATTACAGAGACCATTGTATATCAAAGAGTAGACCGGGGGGCACGATAATGGTAGGGAATAATTGCCCTTGGGATATGGAAGGATTATTACAGCCGCACCGGATATGCATCCTTAAGCAAGCATTGGGATAGTGGAGAGGTGGGTTATATTTATCTATGGGTGGACTTGGATAGGTATCTTTTAATGACATCGGCGCCAGAGTTTTAAATTAGAATGATTACCGAGAGTTTTCTCAAACTCTGCAACCATTTATTTATTTATATAAACTTCTCACACACAATAATGTACAAAGGCGGACTTAATGCCTTAGTCATTCTCTACCAGTCAACCAAAGGTGGTGAAGAGATAAGATGGCGGGTGCTCTGATTGAGAGAAAATAATAATATTAAAAAATATTAAAATATAACATAATTAAATATAAATATAATAGGTACAAAAGTACATAGATAGGTTATAAACTTAGTTATAATACACATATATTTACTATAATATATCCCTACACTATATATATATACATACAAATTCAATGAAAAGACATTAAATTGAGATGACTCTACGCTATTTGTTTTGACAAATAACTCTGCAATTTTCGCTTAAATGCAAACCGACTGGTGGCCGTCCTGATATCGAGAGAAAGCGCATTCCAAAGAAGAATGGACTGAATATGAAAGGAAATCATTCTAATTATACTTTACATATTAGGTTGGGGAAAAAGTTTCTTCGCATTTTTTAAGAAAATTCAAAACTTTTTTTAATATAGTTTATTTACATTTAACTAAAGTATGTAGGTACTATTTTGTTCGATAACTTTTTGCCATCTTGTAGGTAGGGACATGATCCCATTGCTATAGAAATTTTGGGACTTCTGATCAAAATACCGCGACAAGTGGTTTTGGCAGTCCTCTCGTGATGTTAACCTGACACTGCCTAAAGAATTCTGAAGAGACCGAAACAGGTGCAAATCTGAAGGTTCAAGGTCAGGACTATACGGCGGATGCATTAACACCTCTCAGCCAAACTCTTTTAATTTTTGCTGAGTGGCTAAAGATGTGTGAGGTCTAGCGTTATCATGATGAAAAACCACACCCCTTCTGTTGATTATTTCCGGCCGCTTTCTCTCAACTTCTTGCTTTAATCTTATCAGTTGTTCGCAGTAGAGTTCAGAATCGATGGTCCTGCCTGGTGGTAACAACTCATAATGAATAATGCCCTTCCAATCCCACCACACACACAGCATCACCTTGTTGCGAGTTAACCCGGGTTTCGCCACAGTCTGTGAAGCCTGACCGGCCTTTGACCACGACCTTTTTCGCACGTTCTTGTCGTACGTGATCCACTTTTCATCACCAGTTATCAGCTTCTTCAAAAATGGTTCGGTTTCATTACGTCGTAATAAAGAATCACAAATGAATACACGGTTCATTAGGTTTCTTTCAGTGAGCTCGTGAGGTACCCAAATATCGAGCTTTTTTGTGTACCAGTTTTTTTCAAATGTGCCAAAACTGTTTTGTGGTCAATTCCCAGTTCTTCAGCTACGTCGTAACTACTGACATTTCATGATGTCATCTTGCTCCACTTTTTCAAAAATGGCATCCATTTTATCCGTAATAGGGCGACCAGAGCGACGTGCATCATTGACATAAAAATTTCCGGATTGAAAACGCTTAAACCAAATTTGTGCTACTCTCACAGTCACTGCACTAGGTCCATAAACATCGCAATTTTTTTTCGCGGCTTGCGTTGCATTTTTACCTTTTTTGTAGTAAAATTTTAAAATGTATCGAATTTCTTCATTAGATTCACTCATCTTGACAGTACGAAAAACAAATGAAAATCACACATTTTCCTAATTTGAATTTGGAATTATGTTCTTTAAAATTTAAACTTTCAATGATACCGAAACCAGCCAGATACAAATAGTATAGCCAAAGAGATTTTATTATAAGTTCATACATACTATAATGCGAAAAGACTTTTTCCCCAACCTATTATAATAATTATGAGATAATAATTACATTGCAATGACTTACTAATGGCTTAACGTCAGTCAAATTTTGTGAATGTGCTTCTTTAGGAGATTTGAGTGGAATACAGCCTACCCAACCTTCGCAACTCAGGTCAGTACAGGCACCGGCATTACCGTTCCAATCCGTGATTATCTGTTGTCTAATTAACTTATTGGCTACTAATTATGTGACCGCTTTCTTTTAGCATCGCTCTACCCAGCTGGGACATAGCTACTGCTAAAGGCATAATTTGTCACGCCTGCAGTAACTATTGCACTGTTACACGAGTGTATGCGTTGCGCAGTTAACTGTTAGAACTTCCGGCTGATAAGCTGCTGGCTATATACATGTCCCGGAATTAACGCACAACCTCTTATGGGGTCATTGTACTCATCATTATGAACAACTTTTACTCTGGGACCAAACCTGAAATCGCGAAAAAAGAATCGGCTGCTCCCTACATTTCGACGAGTTATGAGAACATTAATGTAGGGAGCAGCTGATTTTTTTTTCGCGGTTTTAGGTTTGGTTCCATAGTAAAAGTTGTTCATAATGATGAGTACAATGACCCCTTAAGAGGTTGTGCGTTAAATCCGGGACATGTTGTATATGCACGTAATAATTATTTTGTTTTACGTATTATGAAACTAGGAAAGTAGAAATTATTTGCCTATGGATTCAGATAAATAAATAAATGATAAGATATTGGATGAAGGACTAATTCCAGCAACCCAATGCGTAACACACTTTTAATTACAGTCCGAAGGATTTTGAAGGAAATTCCTAATGCGTTGCTTCATTAGTTTGAAAAATTCAAAATCAAAAAAATTTATTTCACGTAAACTTACATGGGCACTTATGAAACGTCAGAAGCTAGGTGCACGGTTCCAATTGGTCGCTTACTATGGAGAAGAGCCGGCAAGAAACTCCACGGTTACTCTTTTAAAAAAAAGTGGGCTTTTACAATGTTTCCAAGTTTAGGCCCGTCAACAAGTACCAAGTACTTAAGGGGGATGCGCCAAGGCAGCCCGCGAAACCCAAACCCCTTCACGCCTTCCGCAACTTGCAGGTCGGCAACAGGCTACACGTCGCGTCGATGCAAACATGAGTCGCGGCCACAACAAATACGGCTCCATATAACTATAATCAATAGAATCAGCATTACAACGCTCTAAGTTCAAAAAATCCTACTGAATGATTATTTCAGAAATAATCTTTCAGCAGGACCTTTTAAACTGATGATGATGCTTTTTTGATTCTAATGATTACAACCCTGCAAAGCCACTAATCCCATGGCCGCGAACCACACTCAGATCAAAACACAACCCGCTAACGACCATCAAATTGCAAAAAACGCAATAAAGCCTGAACCCCGCGGGCCACCCCAGCGCATCCCCCTTAACAAAATAAAAGATAGTTTACAAGGCTAGTTTATTAAGCCTACAACGTTCTCACATTCACAAATTAAAAAGAATCTATTATATAAAATATTACTGAAATAATAAAAATAAAAAAAACCGGCCAAGTGCGAGTCGGACTCGCGCACGAAGGGTTCCATACCATTATCTATAAAACGGCAAAAAAAATCACGTTTGTTGTATGGGAGCCCCCCTTGAATATTTGTTTTATTTAAACTTAATTATTGATTTTTAAAGTGAATATATAACTAAATATTCTGTGAATATTTCAAGTGTCTACCTGTTACCGTTACCAATATCGAGCAAAAACGACCAAAAAAATCACGTTTGTTGTATGGGAGCCCCTTTAAATATTTATGTTATTCTGGTTTTTAGTATATGCTGCTATGCGGTAACAGAAATACATCATCTGTGAAAATTTCAACTGTCTAGCTATCACGGATCATGAGATACAGCCTGGTGACAGACGGACAGGCAGACAGACGGCGGGTCCTTAGTAATAGGGTTCCCGTTTTACCCTTTGGGTACGGAACCCTAAAAACCTACATATTTAAACCAAATGACGTCGTCTGCTCAACGACGTAAATAACGCAATGGATGGTGTTGAACTGTTAAAATGCTTGGCATGGTTATTGTGTGTTACGCACTTACCCCACAGGCTCCCTAAATCTCACGTAAATAAATGTTATTTTTAGCGTACCGTACCTCAAAAGGTAAAAATGGAACCCTTATAGGATCACTTCGTTCTCAGTCTGTCAACACCCTTTTTCCCAGGAACGCGTGGAAGTAACAAGTTGAAATTTATATCAAATACGTAAGTCTATGGTCCCTTGGTGTTCTAAAAAAATCGAGGTTCTAAGTCAACGCAATAAAAAAATACAGCCATTTATGCGACAAATTTTGATAGTCGCAAATAAATCAAAACCTATAGGGTACTTCCCGTTGATCTAGAACCATGAAATTTGGAAAGAAGCAAGGTTTCATAGTACAAGTAAAGGAAAAAGTCCGAAACTCGATAAGTTGTAGTTTTATCACATATTTTTGTTTTTGTGGTTATAACTCACATTTGCAGTTGGAAAATTGACCGTGGCATATATCGATGTACGAGTATGGTAGTAGTACATGTTTTTCAACTACAATGTTAAGTTAGTTTTTGGGATAAATTCATCCCAACTACGGAACCCTTCATTGTGCGTGGTCGACCGTCCCACACGCAACTGGCCGGTTTTTTATTACAAGTGGTTATCAGTCTGTTAAAATGATAAAATAAACAATTTGACAAAAATAGAAAACTGAATTATTCATACAAAATAAATAGCCAAAACATTTGTTATTAATTATTTTTATTTTGTATGTTTAAAATACTTACGTAATGTAGAATAGGTGGTTTCATTTAGGGCCCACGAGCGATTTTCTCGGCGATTTTTGTCAGAATGTATTGAATGAATACATCTGACAAAAATCGCCGAGAAAAACAAATATTTAAGGGGGGCTCCCATACAACAAACGTGTTTTTTTGCCATTTTCATAGATAATGGTACGGAACCCTTCGTGCGCGAGTCCGACTCGCACTTGGCCGGTTTTTTATTCTCTCATAAATCATTGACGATATACGTGCAGTCACGAGTGAGTGACTCGTATCAAATAAAAAACATAACAAAAAAAAAAAATATTGCCATGAACTCATGAGTCGACCTCAACTTCGATTCTACCTTGAACGCAATAAAAAGGTTATCGGTAGAAAAATAATGAGAATGTACCTAATTTTAAGGCGTTCGTTAATCCTAGATGCCTCCGACTGCATTTATTTATTTTTGGTACTTAAAGGATACTGGTTTACTTTTCATCTTGTTTCCATCCTTTCAGTTCATTTTTTGCAGTCGGGTTTTTTGTTTTTTTTAAACTTAAC
This sequence comes from Tiliacea citrago, assembly GCA_963921375.1. Lineage (NCBI taxonomy): Eukaryota > Metazoa > Arthropoda > Insecta > Lepidoptera > Noctuidae > Tiliacea > Tiliacea citrago. The sequence continues at coordinate 16,911,904 of OY992805.1, forward strand.
TGCAATGCATTAAGGCCATCACACACGGCACCGCGCACCGCCGCGGTAGGCGGTGAAGCGGATCTCATGTCGCATTGGCCTCTTATAAATCCGTTGATGCCTAACACACGTATACCGCCCGACCGCGCGGTCGAGCTATGCTCTCACCCTCTGCGACCGCGGCGGTGCGCGGTGTCGTGTGTTAATCGCCTTAAAGCTGTAATGATGTTATTAAAAAATTAAGAAAAAATAACAAATAAATATGACCCACATAGTCTTCACATTCACAATAATTAAAATAATATAATAAGTATTTTACATGTAAATTCATGGCATTGTATAAATAAAATCCATCAATGTGAATGTATAGAACATAAATTAAAATGGAAATAATCTTGGTCATATCATTTGAGGACCATGTCCATTGGTATAAATACTATCCATATTTCTCTATAGTTTGTGAAAGCAGCCGTAATAATATTGTCCAGTGAATATTTACCTACGTAACAAATAGTATCATACGATCTTATGTAGGTAACGTGCTTAATGCATTAGGATCGAATAAATTAGTATTGTTCATGAAATGATTACAGATAAACTACACGGTTTCCTTATCATCACGCTATGACAAAAGTCGGCAAGCGGTGTTGGTATAAATTGACGTGACGAAGTAGTAGGGTTGTTGCACTTTCCAGTGTTTTTTGGACACCAAGAAAAGTGAAGTAAAGTTAATTGAAAGAAAGAAAGAAAGAACAATATTTTATTTAGGACACGCACAAGAAATACAAAAATAGAAACTAACAATATCCAAAAATAAAAACAATCAAGACTTTTGCGATGCCAAAAAGGCTCCTATCTCAGCATAATGCTGCGATATTTAAAAAATAAATACCGCAGCGCTGGTATTCAGATAGGGCCCGTGGTATTCTAATAGGGCCCGTGGTATTCTGATAGGGCCCGTGGTATTCTGATAGGGCCCGTGATATTCTGATAGGGCCCGTGGTATTCTGATAGGGCCAGTGGTATTCCGATAGGGCCCGTGGTATTCTGATAGGGCCAGTGGTATTCCGATAGGGCCCGTGGTATTCTGATAGGGCCCGTGGTATTCTGATAGGGCCCGTGGTATTCTGATAGGGCCAGTGGTATTCCGATAGGGCCCGTGGTATTCTGATAGGGCCCGTGGTATTCTGATAGGGCCCGTGATATTCTGATAGGGCCCGTGGTATTCTGATAGGGCCCGTGGTATTCCGATAGGGCCCGTGGTATTCTGATAGGGCCCGTGGTATTCTGATAGGGCCAGTGGTATTCCGATAGGGCCCGTGGTATTCTGATAGGGCCCGTGGTATTCTGATAGGGCCCGTGGTATTCTGATAGGGCCCGTGGTATTCTGATAGGGCCCGTGGTATTCTGATAGGGCCCGTGGTATTCTGATAGGGCCCGTGGTATTCTGATAGGGCCCGGGTACTTACTTTCCATTTTTTTTTCAGTCTTAATTTCCTATAAACTTAGCCTACTTATCATACTAATTTGTTTTGTTGGAAAGGAAGAAAAGTTATATTCTTTTACGTTTCATATCATCATCATTCTCTTGCTTATCCCAATTTATTTTAGGTTAGTGCATCATGTCTTCTTTTTTATAGGTAAGTACTTACTCCAGAATGTAGTCACCCTATTTCTAGCCATAATATCTTTCACACAGTCCATTTATCGTCTCTTTGGCCTTCCTCTACTCTTATAGCCATTCATACTCAAAACTTTTCAGTAACCATAAATAAAAAAGAATAACCTACTATAGATTTCAAGTAGTGCTCGATGCCGTATCCTATCCTGCTTTTGACCGACCGAAATTTCCTTAGTCCTAGATAACAGATAAGCAATCTGCATCGCCAGATCTGATGCATTTCCTTGCGTTTCTAGCGCAGAAAAAAAGTAAAAAAAAAAGAAAACAAAATGTTTTATTTCACATAAACCTACATGGGCACCTATGAAACGTCAGAAGCTAGGTGCACGGTTCCAATTGGTCGTTTCCTATGGAGAAGAGCCCGCAAGAAACTCCACGGTTACTCTTTTAAAAATAATTGGCTTTTACAATGTTTTCAAATTACAGTGTTAATAGGTATTCGAGGACAGTGTAGGCCCATCAAAAAGCACCAGGTACTTAATAAAATAGAAAATGGTTTACAAAGCTACAGTCTGTTTAGCCTACAACGTTCTCACATTCACAAATTAAAAAATAATCCATATGAACTATGACTAAAATAATAAAAATAAAAACCTATTATAATATTATTAATGACATAATTGCCATTATTACAATTACTGTAACAAAATATCTGTGGTAATATCCTGTTCACAAAAGCCACTAATAAATATTTTAAATTAAAATTGCAGGTATTTAGTGTCAAATAATGAAAACAATATGTCAAGGAAGTATGTAAAAAAAAAAATCGTAAATTGGGAGCAGTTTTGAGTGACAGATCATAAAATGTAACAGTTCCGTATTAGGGCTTAGCAAAGCATTGTAAAAGTATGAAACAGTACTTATCTCAAGCCTATCTCAAGTAGGCTATACCGATTACGGTCTGTGTGAGTGCGTCGATTCAGGCGTTTTCACGTGACTGCGCGACACCAAAGCAAGGGTTATGTTTTTCACGCGTATCTTTGTATTAAGAGAGTTACGCAGATTAAGTACTTGGGTCACTGGTCACGGAGGACCTCGCTGAGGATGTGGACGTTGAGAGGGAACGAAGGGCGTTAGCGTCCGTGGGAACATGCTGGGTCGTGGGTTTAAACGGTGCCCGAATGAGGTAAAATGCACAATGCTCAGGGCTTGCTGTCAATCTATTTTATTCGCGACTCTGTGGGTCAGCTGTACCCATCGGACAATGAATCCCCTTCGTGTACAATATTATAACGCTTTTAGGATGCTATTGGGGCTGCCGAGTTGCTGTAGTGTGTCTGGCATGTTTATGGAGGCTCAGATTGATGGCTTTCATGCCATCATGAGAAAGAGAGCGGCCTCCATATTGCACCGTATCCGAGCAAGCTCTAGCAGCATTCTGAAACTGAAATTAATAGTGGACCGGTTAGACGGTCCTTTTCTTAGACACTGGATCGCACTCCATGTGTCTATTTGATCCTGCCAGGGTTACGAGCCTGTCCGAAAGGGATATCGTGGCCCTGGCACACAGGCATTTGAAGGAACACGGGTGGTTTTTAGTCAGTAAAAGTCTGACACGCCCTCAAGCTCCGCCCAGAGCGGGAGAAGTTATTTGATAATTTCCCACCCAAAAAAAAATGTGTCTATTTGATTTCATTTGTTTGTTTTTTTTGTTTCACTCCTTTGTGTTTTTCACTCATTTCTTGCACTCCCCTTCAGCATCCTAACGGCTGGATGGATTTCAATACATGAGGTGTCTATCGACTCGTCTAGTTGCCGCGATGTTTAGGCTATGTTGTTATAAATCAAAATGGCGGATTTTAGCAGTCAATACGTAAGTAATGTCTTGATTTTTTTTTCTTTGTTTCCTTGAACATGTGGGGTACGAAAATAAAGGGCATGAGGAGACGATTCCGAACATGAACACACTAAAAGGTTGAAAAAAAAACCCGACTGCAAATTAAAAGTTTACTTTTCAAGCAGTTTGATGCAGATGGTCATCAAATCTGAGATTTAACAACTACCAAATGCATCAGACACTGCTTGAAAAGTGAACTTTCTTTTCACTTTTTAGTTGCAATCAACTTAGTATAGTTGTTTTACTGTTCATTACATAAACTGTGGTAATAAAAAGCCCTTTTGGGACTTCATAACAATACATCGTAATGCGTAGCTCATCATTGTGATCAGTTTATCTATGTATTCAGTATCAATTCATGCAGCTATCATCAATGGATCAATACACAATGGCCTGTTACTATTTCCGACCTTAAGGTCACCGGCGTAGCGTACCTACAGATACATAAACTCACGCCTCATTCCAATGGGGGTAGGCAGAAACTATAGAACACAGCCTGCTACGCTCCTTACATACTCCTTTTGCTTCGTTTACGTTCATACATCGATATTGATTTTCTTTTTTTGAAATAAAGGCCAGTAAATGTAGGTGTAATGACCGCTATTGCCACGCTAAAACGCTTCGGGTATAATAGATTAGACCGTATAGAGCTACGCACAGCCTAATGGCTACTTACTGTATTGGGTCGATCAAAGGGCCAATTCCAGATAACGTTCGCATTCCAATCTCAGTCTCAATCTGTCAAAAATACCTCTCATTTACCTATATTTTTGACAGTTTTCAAATTAATAAAAAAATGGTTTTTTATTTCAGGCAAAATACCCATATAGATATAATTGAAGGATCCGTTTGCGTAATATTAACCTTTAAAGTGCTATTTTTTGTTAGAGTCAAGTGTCCCCCCCCCTCCTGCCAGCTAAATGGTTGATTTTGGATATGTGAAAAAATTCATGACAATAGTACCTATATATAACGAAATTACAAGGAAAACTATCACAGCTAAGTAGGCTTCACAAGTTAACGAGTAATAGTCGACCAACTTAAATTTGCAGTTGGAGAATTGGCCGTAACGTTTATCGATGTATGGGAGAGCATGTTTTTCAACTACAATGTTAAGTTTGTTTTTGGGATAAATTCGGAACCCTTCATGGTGCGTGGTCCGAAATGCACTTGGCCGTTTTTTGTTCTCGCTTAGGTGAACAGAAATCTGATGCTTGCTTGATATGGGGCTTGCTAGGTTGTACGATACAACCCTCAAAATGCTGTTACTGGAGCGTCTCAAACTTTGCCAAAAAGACACGACCCTCGACCTCATAATAATTTTCGCTGAAATGCGACTACTTATATTTTTGACGTTTTTACTACGGGAGTTTACCTTCAGAAGGGCGGGCATCAGTATCTTTCGACTAGTTTCATGCAATTTTCCGCTTATCTTTTAATTGTCTGACTATCTTCACGTCTATCTATAAGTACCCACGAAACTTATTTATACCTACCATAGCAATGCCGGCGGACAGGATTTACCCGCCATATCAGGCTGAGATCGCCCAGCTAAATATAAACCTACACTAGCATCTACCATATTTAGTAACTCGTTTGTCATGAACCCATGATAATAAATCATAAAGATGGCTAGAGGAATTCCAATGAATGTTTATTTGCCCTATCAGAATACCAGCGCTGAGGTTTTTTTTTTTTTTCAAATATCGCAGTATCATGCTCAGATAGGAGCCTTTTTGGCCCCTTCTTTTTGTTGACAAAACTTCAATACCTACTCTACCCTTTATAGGACAGCTGATTATTTTTTCGCGATTACGCTGTTGGTCCCATGGAGAGAGTTGTTTAGCTTGACGATAACTGGTGAGTCGTGGGTGTACCTATTGTAGAACACCTCTGTCTAACCCTTCAGGGAATACAGGCATGATGTTGTGTATTTCTGATAGACGCTGTAGACTAGCTACCGCCACGGGCCATCCACCATAAATAGAAACTAGTTTTTCATATCATAAACTTGTACTTGAATGAATTAACTTTGTACAGGGATACAAAAAGGCACGCTAGGCTAAAAATTGAACTTTAAACTTATAAACTAACGTTATAATTCACCTATGCGATTCACGTAGGAATAATAAAGCTGTAGACATACGTCTATGACAAGATGTCACGGCTATCAAATCTTGTATGATCTCATTCTATTACAATTAAGATCCCACAGAGTCTGTGGGATCACAGACAAACCAAGTGGTGCAGCTAAATAAAAATATCCAAAAAAAGAAGCCGATGATAATTATACAGGGTGTCCCGTAAATAATGGATCAAACGTAACGGGTAGGTAGCTTACCTCATTTCCAACAACTAATTTGAACAGTAAAAAAAAAACCGATAAGGTAACCAAGATATTTTTTTTTTCGATTTTTACTATTTTCTGTACCAGCATTCAGTGTTTTTAATGCTGTTGCTGCAAATGGTATCATATTTAGGTGTGATTTTTGTCAAACATTTCTGAATAGTTTACTAATGTTATAAGATACCATTTTTTTAAATAACATTTTATTTGCCTTAAAAAAAATCTTGAATTGAAAAGTTTTGTTTTTACGATGAAAAGACCAGAATTGGAAAAATTCTCCAAAAAAATGTATGACACCAAAGTGTACCATTATTTTAAAAACTTGTAAAATTACTAAGGTTTGCAAATTGGTATAAAACTTACGCCTAGTCTTTGTCGTTACAAAGATATTGCTATGAATCTGACAGAGGTGCCAAATTACGAAATAAAATAAAATTTGAAAAAGTGTGCACAATTCAACTATTTTCTTAAAAATGTTTAGGTATCTCAGCGTATGAAAAAAATTAGGAGGTTAAATTAAAAAAAAAAATACAAATAAATCGTTTATTTTGTTTTTACAGTAAATGTTCAAACTGACGTCCCCCTACGAGAATGCAAAGTCTGCACCTCCTAATAAAGGAAGCTCTTATCCGACGGACAAAATGGCTGTTGTTTATTTCTGATACAGCAGATTGGATGTGCTGACGTAATTCTTCTTCCGACGTTATTCGTTGTTTGTAAACTTTGTCTTTTAAACATCCCCAATAAAAAAAATCTAAGGGATTTAAATCCGGAGATCGCGGAGGCCACAAAATTGGTCCTAATCGGCCGATCCATCTGTCAGGGTAAGTTTCATTGAGTTGCGCCCTTACTGCCGTCGCATAGTGAGCGGGGCAACCATCATTTTGTAACCACATTGCTTGCCGCACGTCTTCTGGAATATTTTCTAATAACGTTGGCAACTCATTCCTTAAAAAATGCAGATAGTTTTCGGCGTTTAGAGTTGCTGGTAGTTCAAAGGGCCCTATTATTTGCCCATTTATTATGCCCTTGCCCTTGCCTGCCCATAAATTTATTTTAAATTGATGTTGGCTCCTGTCCTCTCGCATCAAATGTGGGTTTACCAGCTGCCAACTGTGCAAATTATGCAAATTGAGATATCCATCTCGCCGGCATGAAGACTCGTCACTCCATAAAATTTTATTAAAAACTGTGGGTCCGCCCGTATCATTCTAAGCATCCTTTGGCAAAATGCTACTCTTTGCGGGTAATCACGTGACGTCAGCGTTTGAACACGTTGCACGTGATATGGGTGCAACCGGTGCCTTTTTAGAACTCGATGTACCGTCGATCTTGGAATACCTGTGTGTTGCGCTATGACGCGAATTGAGACCGACGAATCTTCCTCGATTTCTCGAATAATAATTTCGTCATTGACTTGTGACGGTCGCCCTTCACTGGCACCCCCAACTCCGGTGCCAAGAATTCTTCCCTCAAGAAGCGCGTTATGCACTCTAATGAATACGTGATAGTCGGGATGTCGATTCCGGTTCGGGTATCTTTCACGATACAATCTTGCGGCCGCCCTGGCATTACCTCTTGCTTCTCCGTAGATAAAATTTGGCCCATATAAGTTGGCACACTTTAGAGAATATGTTGCCCTCAATTTGTTTTCTTTTCTTCCTTTTCAATTTTAATTCTTGTTTTTATGCAAATGTCAATTATGTCATACGCCAAGTCGAAAAGTCCACAGATTAACTATAACAAAAAGGCAGATTCGAAGTTTGACATATTGATCGGATACGTTCGCGACTTATATATTCATAATTATTTTACTTTTATTCTATTTCGCCATTATAATTTTTTTGTGTAAACTTAGTTTTTTAACTCGGTATTATTGAAATTTTATTATGTTTTGTTAATAGGTTTTTTTTTATTTTTTTTCCTGAGTGCTTTTTAATTAGTTTAACCAATGTTTAGATTTAGATGGTGTTGTGAGCTGGCCGGTGGTGCAGAGATGCAAACGTTGTATCATTAGTGTAGTGTTTTTAGCGTTGTATATAATTATATATTTATAGATATTTATTTAATTAAGTTTTATGACTTCTGATAACGAATCTTTTTATTCTGCCAACAATTCTAGTGCCTCTTCCAGCGATGAAAGTTTTTGTTCTCTTACAGACACCCTAGGTGTTCTTTTACGCCAAAATTTCAGCCAAAATACTGGTCGGCTATTTAACGTATGCCACCTCAATGCTCAGAGCATTCCCAGTCACTTCAACGAACTTTACGATACTTTCACCGATAACAACGTTCATGCCGTCCTGATTTCCGAGACTTGGCTCAAACCTAACCTGCTTTCAACCACTTACCCACTACCTGGTTTTGTTCTTCTTCGGAATGACCGGATCGGTAAGAGAGGGGGTGGTGTAGCCATCTACCTTCGTGGTGATTTCCCTTTTAAAATTCTGGCTTCTTCCTCTCCCGATAAATCTGCAGAGTTTCTTTTCCTCGAGGTTTGTGTCAAAGGAGCTAAAATCGTCCTTGGTGTTGTCTATTGCCCGCCGTCCACTGATTACTTCACTGAATTCGAGTCGGTTCTTGAATCTTTGGGTTCGGAGTATGCACATCATGTCGTTATGGGGGATTTTAACACCAATCTTCTTGCCCACAACTCCCCTCGGTCCCGTAAACTCCTGCATCTCATCGAGTCAGCCAGTCTGCACGTATTGCCTCTCCAACCCACTCATCACAATATAGTAGGAGATGATACTTGGCTTGACCTGATCCTCACCTCTAATCCTTCTCTAGTTTCTTTACATGGTCAACATGTTGCTCCTGGTTTTTCCTATCACGACCTTATTTTCCTATCCTATGTCCTTAAACCCCCTAAACATAAACCCGTGTTTCAGTACAGGCGTGCCTTTGCACGTATGAATAATGAGAGGCTTCAACAAGATGCATCTAATATTGACTGGTCACCCCTGGAAGCAGCTGCTTCAGTTGACGAGAAAGTTAGTTTTTTCAACGATGTTGTGGTGAAACTATATGACGCCCATGCACCTGTCAAGAAAATAAAGTTAAAGCGTCCGCCTGCGCCATGGATGAACACGGGTGTTCGGATGGCAATGCGACGGAGGGACCGCGCGTTTCGGAAATTTAAAAAAGATCGCACGGAGGACCATTGGACCTTCTTTAAAGCTGCTAGGAATCGGTGTAATCAGATGATACGCAACGCTAAACGCCGCCACATCCTAAATAATATCACTTCTTCTTCTCCTGCCGATATTTGGAAGTTCCTTGGAACTTTAGGTATCGGCAAATCGCGACATTCAGACCTTCCTAACACAATTGGTTTAGACGATCTAAATCGCCATTTCTCCACTGTTCCAACTCTAGATAGTCTAACCAAATGTCAAACCCTCGACTACCTTGCTGGTCTGACGCGTCCCAATATCAACCCCTTTGTCTTCACCCCAGTCGACCCGGGAGAGATCAAAAAGATTATCCTATCCATTAAATCCAAAGCAGTGGGCTGCGATAATATCAGCCGCCATATGATCGTGACGGCTCTTGATCAACTCCTCCCTGCAATCACCCACATAATAAACTTTTCCCTTTACACCGGTGTTTTTCCTCCCCTGTGGCGCAAAGCCCTCGTTCGGCCCCTGCCTAAGATACCCAATCCCTCTCTTCCCAGTCACTTCCGCCCAATTTCCATCCTTCCCTTTCTATCTAAAGTGCTCGAGGCCAGTGTTCACAAACAATTCTCTCACTTTATTCACTGCAACTCCCTTATCAGTCCATTTCAATCCGGATTCAGGCCCGGGCACAGTACCGTTTCAGCTCTCCTTAAAGTGACTGACGATATAAGGCGGGGTATGGAAGACACTAAGGTTACGGTCTTAGTGTTAATTGACTTTTCCAATGCTTTTAATACCGTCAGTCACGAAGTCCTTTTATCCATCCTTTCCTATCTTATGGTCTCTCCGGGAGTATTGGAATGGTTTTCATCTTATCTTCAGGGGCGACAGCAGTCTGTTTATGCTGGAGACTCTTCGTCGAGTTGGTGTGATCTTGCAGCTGGCGTCCCTCAAGGCGGTATATTATCTCCTCTTTTATTCTCCATTTTTATTAACCTCATTACTACCGAGCTTCGGACTGCGTATCATCTTTATGCTGACGATTTGCAGCTTTATTGTCGGGCAACTGTTGACAACATATCCGATGCGATTGAGGAGCTAAACCGGGATTTAGATGTCGTTAAAAACTGGTCTGATCGATTTGGGGTAGCGGTTAACCCAACCAAGTGCCAGACTATCATAGTAGGGAGCCCCTACAGTATGAGGAAGCTGAATGGCTTAACTGTGCCACCTGTAATCTTCGACAATTCAGTCATCCCGTTTAGCTCCGATGTTAAGAATCTTGGTCTGCATGTCGACAGTTGTCTTGACTGGCGAAAGCAGGTCACGACTGTAAGTCAAAAAGTCACCGGAACGTTGCGGTCGCTCTATCGGTTGAAAAATCTTCTTCCATCACACATAAAGGCAATGCTTGTACAGTCCCTAATATTTCCCATGATTGACTATGGTGATGTGTGTTACTATGACCTGAATGCAGATCTCCTCAATAAACTTGACCGCCTTCTCAATAACTGTATTCGATTCGTTTTCAATCTTCGTAAGTATGACCATGTATCCGCGCACCGACTGCTTTTGAAATGGTTACCCATTCGTCAGCGCAGAGAGTTGAGGGCTCTGTCTATGTTGTTCTCTATTCTCGACAAACCCACTTCTCCTTCTTACCTGACTTCCCAAATTAAATACTTATGCTCTGCCCATAGTAAAAATCTTCGTTCCACCAACAATCGTCTTCTACGATGTCCTTCGCACCGTTCTGGCTTCATTCATTCTTCTTTCTTTGTCCAGGCGGTCTTTCTTTGGAATGCGCTCCCTCTGAACATCAGGACGGCAACCAGCCGGCTATCATTTAAAGTGAAGGCACGTGAACATATTCGTCAGAAGTTGGCCGAAGCATCTCAGCGGTGATTTGCTGGAGTCGTTTTCTTCGCTACCGGTCGTTATTTCTCCTGACAAAGTTTATTTTGGTATATTATGTATATATGTATATATCTATCTATGTATTTGTATGTATGCTTGTATTTTATAGTTATTTCCGAGCTATCTATCCCATACGTTGCACCTGCCATGTTTTGTCTCTGCATCACCCTAAGGTTGACTGGTAGAAAATGCCTTAGGCATTAAGTCCGCCTTTGTACAGTGTACTTTTTACTTGTGCATAAAGTTTTAATAAATAAAAAATAAATAAAAATAAAATGCATTTCGGCATACTCCCGTGGCGTGTACTCGTAACGAGGCATCGTACTACTGCACACACGTACAACCTCACACAAACGATTGTTTTCGAAGTCCGTAGGATTGCCAAGTCATTCGTCCAAAACACAAACAGTTACAAATCGTTAGGCAAAGCAAAGTCCAAATACACAGCACAAGTTTAATTTTAAGGAACACAACAGTTAGGCACAGCGGGAGTGAAAGTAGTCTGACGTACGTATCAACTCGAAGAGAGATTCGTGTCAACTAAACAAATAAAATCATGCAACAATGAAGCCCTGTATGAGTGAAGGGTGAAGGAAAAAAAATACCTGCACAAAGACACCGATTTACCAAAAATACAAAAGCGGCGCTATCTATCCCTTTCACACTGAGTGAGGTGCAACTCCGAACAGATGACGTCATCGGCTCGGAATTACGCTACACGCTTAACCACATGCTTAGATTACTAGCATAAGCCATTACGAGAAAGAAAAGTTAGATTGTACCATTTTAATTTCTGTTCTGTCTTCTTCATCACATTCATAGCAATATCTTTGTAACCGCAAGGACTAGACGTAAGTTTTATACCAATTTGTAAACCTTAGTAATTTTACAAGTTTTAAAAAAAATGGTATCTTATAACATTAGTAAACTATTCAGAAATGTTTGACAAAATCACACCTAAATATGATACCATTTGCAGCAACAGCATTAAAAACACTGAATGCTGGTACAGAAAATAGTAAAAATCGAAAAAAAAAAATATCTTGGTTACCTTATCGGTTTTTTTTTTACTGTTCAAATTAGTTGTTGGAAATGAGGTAAGCTACCTACCCGTTACGTTTGATCCATTATTTACGAGACACCCTGTATAAATAAAGATGTGTTGACAAAAATTTAAAAGAGTATGCTTAGATGGTTTGATCATGTTAAGAGGATGAATGAAAGGCGACTAACAAAAGTTATTTACAAGGCAGATGTGAGTGGTGTCCTTTTAGGGCGTCCCATTACGCCCTAAAAGGACAATTAGTGACCTTATTGGTGATGTTCTTCAGAAACAGAAACGTCAGGTGGCGTAGTATTCTCAACCGGTACGTGTATGACCAGATGTATGAAAAGGTAAAGTAAACGAAGTAAAAGGAGTAGTACATAGGTATATTGTGTAAGAATCGTAGCAGGAAATGAAGTGAAATGATATCGTTGAAATAAAATCGTTTATTCTATAAATAGGATATCGGAATCACTTTTACACGTCATATTAAAAAGAAAACAATAAGCTAGATGTAGTCGACATTTCCTATCTGACTACCCCTGAGAAGAAATGGCGAAACAAACTCAGGGGTCAAAGTCTCTTTTAAAGTCCAGACATAATCTTGGTCAGATCATGTGAGGACCATGTAGATCTGTGTCTGAAATGGTCTTTTGAGGAAAGAACCACACAAATTTGAGTGGACCTGTCCAATCAGTGCAAGCATTTGTCTCTAATCGTGTAGCTCAACTCAAGACTTAAGGACCTCAACGACTTGACGAACAATAGCAAAGAAAGGACATTTGGGTAGGCCGCATAAAGTGCTCAAAATGCCAGACCATCATTAAAACTAACAGAGAAAAACAAAAAAAAAACCAGGTGGCGGTCTTTAGGTTTCTGCCTACACCCATGGGAAAAAGGCGTGAGCTTATGTACCTATGTATGTGTATGTAATACCCACCCAGTCTAATATTAGGTCAATACTAAACGAAAATGTAGTGTCATTCGATGTTATAACATGTGCGGTTCAACTGTAAACTGTCTCCTTGACCTGCCCTGCACATCACCTGCCTGATTATGATAGGACGACTGACTTATAATTTTCCCACTGCGTGGTACCTAGACTTTAACCTCATCCTGCCAGGGTTGCAGGTTTGTCCGAAAGGGATACCGTGGCCCTGGCACACAGGCAACTGAAGGAACACGGGTGGGGTTTAGTCAATAAAAGTCTGATACGCTACGCCCAGAGCGATAGAAGATATTTGATAATATCCCAACCAAAAAAAAATAAAATGTGTCTATTTGATTTCATTTGTTTATTTTAATTTTTGTGTTTTACTAACATAAATATGTTTGTTCTGTAATGAATAGTCTGAAATACAGTTATTATACATATACCTATATATAATATAATAATAATAAACCATTCATTTTCAGGTTACTATAGATAACCTTAACCTAAAAAAAAAGTTTGTAAAAAGTTTTTTATTTTTCACTTTTTAGTGAGTCAGTTTGTAATTTATCTAAGTTACAATAGCCAAATGTCAAATTCTCATCACCTTTTACAAAATATTGCTTTTCCCGATGCAGGGTTCTTGAGGAGTTCTCCTGGTAAGAACCAGGAGAACTGGAACTGATGGTGACTTAACCAAATGCATAGTGACGAGCATAAATTGCTTAGCAACCATATTAAAGTGCCTAATCGAATCGCAGCAGTGAAATACTTCGGGCCTGCGGCCGGTGAGCGATGGGTAGCTCGCCGTCCGATAAGGACCAGGCCCGGGTCGACGGCGCGTTGTGTTCCACGCGCGCCTCAAAGAGATGTCAGCACCAACTGACGGGGTCCGTTAGGACCAATGTCTGCCGGGGTTGCGAGTTTGTCCAAAAGGGATATCGTGGCCCTGGCACACAAGCAACGGAAGGAACACGGGTGGGTTTTAGTCAGTAAAAGTCTGACACGCCCGCTCCGCCCAGAGCGGGAGAAGTTATTTGATGATTTCCCAACCAAAAAAAAAAAAAAAAGCAGTGAAATACTTATTAAGTAGCTCCGGTGGCCATCTGTGGTCTTCATCATCTGTTCCACTTCACCAAATGGTGCTTTCCGAGTGCAAATGCATAAAAAAATACCCAAATCGTTATATGTATGCCTATAAAATTTGAGGAATTCCCTCGATTTTCATTCTTATCAGAATCTGACTTGGTGATAATGGGACCACCTCGAGAGCATACCCTTTCTAACAAAAAAAATATTTTATAAATCCGTCAAAGTAATGACGGAGTTATGCCCGAACATAAAAAAAAAATAAACATCCGAATTGATAACCTTTTGGAAGTCGGTTAAAAATGTACTTACTCTAAAAAAGAAAAAATAATATTTATCTGAGCAAGATTATTCATTTAAACCAATCTCTATTGTCGGTAATTGGGATGCAGTCTTTTAATTGGATGAAATTTTATCGCTATGCGGCGTTAAATGTTGTGGCGTAACTTGAGCGCTTGGCTCTGATATGCTGCTAGTTTGATTGTATTATTCAACAACTTCAGTTTTAATCAAATAATTGTGTCGGTGACAACAATATTGGGTAAAAAAACTTTTTACTAAAAAAAAACCGACTTCCAAAAAAACACTACAAAGTGAAAAATAACTTTAATTTCGAAAGTCGGTGTCTTTGGATCTGTATTTTAGTTTTATGCCACCGACTTCCGAAATTAAAGTTATTTTTCACTTTGTAGTGTTTTTTTGGAAGTCGGTTATTTTTTTTTGTAATAAGTTTTTTATTTTTCACTTTTTAGTGCCGAAAAAGAATTTTCCAAATCGGTTCGTAACTGACGGAATTATGCGCGAACAAAAAACGCAATGCAGAGTAAACGAAAAGATCGTTAATGTAGACAATGTAGATACATTTTTAGATGTTTGTTGATTTTTCAAAAACCGCTTGTCCGATTTCGATAAAATTTTCTTGGGACTATTTGGGAAGTAAACCCTTTCCACCAAAAAAATATTTTTTCAAATCAGTTGGCAAGCGACGGAGCTATGCGCGAACTAACATAAAAAAAATACAAACATCCGAATTGAGAACCTCCTCCTTTTTTAGAAGTTGGTTAAAAATATATTTAAGTATCTTAGCATTTTTTTGGACTGTGTCTGTGTTTCAGTATTAGCATAATCTTTTTGAGAAATTATCTCTCTTTGCCCAGATACTTTAAGCCTCCCCGACAAGGGAAGTAAGTCTCCGTCCTCGTCATATGCCTCTTCCTTCTTCCTATGTTCACAAATCCATTCAAGTATCTTCTAAGTACCTAATTATCAAACTGGTAGTTTTGGCATTAGCATCACTTAATCGTTAACAGACCAGAATAGTAATCACAGCACATTGTCTTTAGAAGATCTTCCATCTCAGACCGCATCATCTCACAGCAGCCTTTACGACATCCACTCCACCCTCAGATATTATGCTGTAATCTATAATCTCTTTGTCACAAACCACTCCACAATAAGTACACTCAACAAGGCTGTCTCCAACTTGATTAAGTTGCACTTTGTCGGTGACTAGCTGCCAGCTTTTCCGTAGGTATCTCCTAACCACTAGATAAACGGTCTGGCAACGTGCCAAAACCTACTGGAAGAAAAAGGTTAGGGAGATTGTGTTAAAGTAACAATGGAGCCATTCTGCAGGATATTTACTTCATTAAAGTTATTGCTTTCTCTGTCTTGCAGATGGAATATGAAGGAGATGGGAATAGGTGTCATGCTAAGCTTCCACATTATTTTGAAGCAAGCAAGCGTGCTTTCTCTTTATGTGAATAGCGGACGTTGCTTTGTAGTTGAATAACTTCAGGCTGGTATTATATGTAGTTTTATACTGCGTATTCTGTGATATCTCTCAAGGCTGTCTAGAAGCTTTAATTCAACCTAAGCTGGCAAATATATTTTCATCTCTTTCTTACCAGCAAGATAAAGATGGCAATTTTATATGGACGAGGCCAATTGACGAGCCATTCCACTAAGCCGAGCCTAACCGAAAAAATAGAAATTGTTCTAATTTAATGGATTGTCTTTATCAATGACCAGAAGACACTCCATTGTAATGGATTGTCTCTATTTGCACAACGCCAACAATGGCTTGGCTTAGTGGAATAGCTAGTCAATTGGCCTCGTGTAAATGGTCCATTACGTCTTGTCTAGTCCCTCTACAACAAATGAACAACCCGCGACCAGTAAGCTGGTGTCCGTGTGGACTAGAAAACGGAGAATAAATCGCCATTACGTCGAGTGATATCCGACAGGAGCACCCACCCCTTTCTCAGTAGGCATTGTAAAAGCGAGTAAGAGATCATGTCGAGATGATAAAACTACAGAATTCCTACTGACAGGAGACCAGAAGGCAGTGTATTTTCACAACTCAGGGTAACAGCTCATTGCTTTCAAGCATCATATCCATTAAGTACATAGGTAAGTTTTATTACGAAGTCTGCTTCGGCAGGTTAAATTTACAGTTTAATTGATAAAATTTCTGCATCAAGTTCAGACTTGTTGAGAATGTTAACACAGTGCTAGGAGGTAGACCCATAAGGGTAAATCTGAACAAGCGTAATCCAGCATAGTTTGTATAGCTCGAAATAAGACCTTCTTCCTTTATGAAACTGCATAGCGTAATTTTGTAAATTTGCACTGACGTAAGTTCTCGTAATCGGTACTCGAGTACACTAGTCTGTCTTCCTCCTTTTATCACTGCAAGCAAAATTTATAATTTCGGCAGGTTATTGACACCGCATGTGTTCCCTATGGATTACCGTGACGCCTATTAGACACCAACTCCATTGACACGCCTCTTAATTAATTGAATAATGCCGCATACAAATTAACGCAAATTAACACGGTGATAAAAACTACTGTAGGTATTTATGGATTGAGGTCATGGCCATCAGATGGCGTTGTGTATGTAAAGTATGGTTTTATGTTCTGCATGTATTAAAAAGGCATTTAAGAGTGACGCTGGAGCTTTACGAGTACGTCTACAGCGTTTCCACAGCATATTTTTTTAAAAATATTTGTTAGACTGTTAGAGTATTAGTTAGTGAATTTATTTTGGTTTAAAGGACATTTGTATGTAATAATAATGCATGATAATAATTTAAAGTTAATAATGTACTATTATTAGAATCTGCTTAATAATTGTGACATAAACACATGAATAATTTTCACGCTTGCTCGCAGGCAGAATACAATGACTCTAAGGCTGTAAGATCTTCCCTTGTAAACCATGTATTTTCTTGCAAATAAACAATTTGAATTTGAACATAACTGAAGAAATGCCACCTACATTTAGTTTATTTTCACGTTCTATAGTAGGTACACATCTACTATAGGTGCATACACCTCTGCCTTACCCTTAGGAGAAATACAGGCGTGATTTTACGGTACGCGCTATTCTCGAATAGGTCGTGCTTACACTAAAGAAAATGTCATAATTAAGACACTGACAACAGCTACACCGCGGTCACTGTCCGACTGCATACAAAAGAAAGAGAAGCGCGATGACACAACGCTTGTAATTTATTGCAAAATATGAAGCAATTATCTATTTACTCAAAAATGAGTTGAGTAATCGAAAATAAAAAACAACCAAGTTCTGCATACAAATAAGACGTTCTTGTTATTAATTAAATACCAACCGTACGTTGATATTTAATACAGATATTTTGGATTGAAATTCAAAGTAAAAGGTTAGTTTACCGATAATTTGTATAGAGATTTTTTTTTCTTAACGGGTTTTGGTAACAACCAAGTTCTGAGAAGTATGTTCAAGAATAATATCTGGGGGCACGGCAGTGCCCCCGCCAAGACGAGCCAAGCGAAGCGCAAGGGCACTACTACTACTACTACTTTTCTCGAAGTGTTTCGTCGTTTTTTGAACCCTCATAGAGTTGGTTTCCGATGTACCAGATAGTTCATATTCTCAGGATATGATGTCAATAATAGACTAATTAAACATACAAAGTCTCAATTGAATAGCTCTAATACTTTAGATTTTATTGATATCTAATAAATACACCAATTTCTTCACTGACACACTCACTGATACACTGACACACTGATGATCATCAAAATGTTTGGCTACTTCCTGAAGTGCTAGAAAGCTGAAATTTGGTATGTAATCAAGTTTAGTATACAACCAACAAAAAAATTCATAAACTTATAACTTTCGCCCCCCATCCCCTAAAATGGGGGGTGGAAGTTTGTATGAGACTTCAAAATGTTAGGGTACTTTCTGAAGTGCTAGAAAGCCGAAATAACACTAAAAAGACTGCCTAGCAACTTACAAAAAGAACCAAAAACATTTCATGTAAAATGTTGCCAAGATGACCACATAAGGTTTGCCCTGTGAAAAAGATATCAGATCTCATGTAGAGCCAAGCTTCTGAATCTACACGGCCTAACTCTACCGACCCTAACTTCACAAATTCTACATAGCAGTAAAAATGTATGGCTTGGCTGTTTCGTTACTTACTTCAGAAACTAAATATTCGCATAACCTCCACGACGGTAGCGAAACTTTTTACAAAAAAATAACAACCGACTACCAAAAATAACACTACAAAGTGAAAAATAACTTTAATTACGGAAGTCGGTGGCAAAAAACTCAAATACAGATCCATAGACACCGACTTCCGAAATAAAAGTTATTTTTCACTTTGTAGTGTTATTTTTGGTAGTAGGTTGTTATTTTTTAGGGTTCCGTACCCAAAGGGTAAAACGGGAACCCTATTACTAAGGCTCCGCCGTCTGTCTGTCTGTCTGTCCGTCCGTCTGCCACCAGGCTGTATCTCATGAACCGTGATAGTTAGACAGTTGAAATTTTCACAGATGATGAATTTCTGTTGCCGCTATAACAACAAATACTAAAAAACCGAATAAAATAAATATTTAAGGGTGCTCCCATACAACTAACGTGATGTTTTTGCTCGATATTTATAACGGCAACAGGTAGACGCTTGAAATATCCACAGAATATGTAGTTTTAAATTCATTTTAAAAATAAATATTTAAATTAAAATAAAACAAATATTTAAGGGGGGCTTCCATACAACAAACGTGATTTTTTTGCCGTTTTTATAGATAATGGTACGGAACCCTTCGTGCGCGAGTCCGACGCGCACTTGGCCAGTTTTTTGTAAAAAGTTTTTATCATTTGCCTCTTGTGAGCGCCTTTAACGTACCACTTCTGCCTGCCCTGTTGCCTGTTACTTGGGGATGGCGTAGTAATGAATCCTCTTCCAGTGTCTCTAGTTCGCCGCCGCGCCCGCGCCGTCGCGTTATCGTTCGCCTCACACAACCCACCTATCATTTCTTTGAGTTTCTCTCCATTTATCCATCAATTAAACCTAGGTACAACGCTACAACTATTTAACACCCATTCATAGGCAAGAGTAATGTTTAACAATATTTATCTTTGCTCATATTAAATCCTAACTTTAATGGTGAAGGAGAAGTTTGTCAAAAACAACCGCGAATCGCGAACATTACACTGTCACGCTGGCATGAACCAGCGGCACGATAACTGACAAGTGCGTGCACTAACTGGACAGGTCCACTCAAATCTGTATGGCTCTTTCGTCAAAACACCATTTCGGACACCAATCTTCATGGTCCTCAAATGATCTGACCAATATTATGTCCTGATTTTTATAAATACACATTGACGTTGATGAATTTTCATAATAATTATATACAATGACATGAATATTTACTTTGTAGTGTATTAATGTATGTAGTAGTAAGCTACATCGTGATGGAAGTATATTAAGTTAGTTGGTAATAAACGCTTGTCTTGAACCGACGTGTTTCCTTCCAACCTCCATACTTCATGGCGACCCTGCCATACGCGTTCCGGGAACAGAGCTTGCGAGCTATGGGATAGCCGGCGCGCAAAACTGCAAACGAGGCGAATTCCTGTGTGCATCAGTGCATAAAGTTAGAATGTTTAACGAAGAGAATAATAGGATCACGAGTGTGATTGACTTTAGTTGTGTCGTATTAGACGTTAAACGAAACCAAAATGGGAAAAAGTTACTCCAAAACTGATGAAAAGGAAATTGTCATCGCCCAAAACGGGATGAAATAATAGCGCGAGTGATTCAGAACAAGAGTAATAAATCAAGTTCAATAACATTCTGATGACTACTTTTCCTAGTGCTGATGGATATTGTAATACTTGCATTAATTTATAAGAAAGTGATAAAAGGTCCTAAGAAATGGATAGACCAGCAGGTGGATTCTGCATTTATGAGAAGGATGCGCGGCTTCGTTTATCGGGAGGGAGAGACCAACCTCACCAAGCTCATGGTGAAGAAGATGTTTGAGTGCAGTCAATTCAATTCGAGAGAAGATTCGTAAATAAGTGTTGATAAAGTGAGTTGAAAAAGAAAAAAACCGGCCAAGTGCGAGTCGGACTCGCGCACGAAGGGTTCCGTACCATTATCTATAAAATGGCAAAAAAATCACGTTTGTTGTATGGGAGCCCCCCTTAAATATTTGGTTTATTTTAATATAATTATTATTTAATTTTAATATTTATTTTTAAAGTGGATATATAACTAAATATTCTGTCAATATTTCAAGCGTCTACCTGTTGCCATTATCAATATCGAGAAAAAACGAGTAAAAAAATCACGTTTGTTCTATGGGAGCCCCCCCTCTTAAATATTTATTTTATTCTGTTTTTAAGTATTTGTTGTTATAGCGGCAACAGAAATACACATCTGTGAAAAATTTCAACTGTCTAACTATCACGGTTCATGAGATACAGCCTGGTGACAGACAGACAGACAGACGGACAGACAGACAGACAGATGGCGGAGCCTTAGTAATAGGGTTCCCGTTTTACGCTTTGGGTAAACCTCAAAAAAGGCCACAGTAGATAATATAAAGGTTTAGTTTCGACAGATAAGTTGCAAGAGGCCGAGATATTAAAACCTAAACCATGCCATGGCCTAAACAATGACATGAATATTTACTTTGTAAAGTATTATATTACTTTAATTATTATGAATATGAAGACTATGTGTATTGTAGTAGTTTGTTTTGTAGTTTTATCACATAAAAAAATCATTTTTTGCGATTACAAACTTAAATTTTCAGTTGGAAAATTGACCGTGGCGTATATCGATGTATGGGAGAACACGTTTTTCAACTACAATGTTAAGTTTGTTTTAGGGATAAATTCATCCTAACTACGGAACCCTTCATTGTGCGTGGTCCGACACGCACTTGGCCGGTTTTTTATTTTTATTCTCTTAGTTTTAAACTTTTAATGCTGGTCTGGAAGTTTGAGTACTTTATGCGGCCTAACCAAATGTCCTTTCTTTGGTATGTAGCCGGCTGTAACTGGCCGGCCGTTGCGAGCTCTTGAACTGCTAGATTTTGTGTATATTTGCTCCATAGAAAAAAATTGTAAGGAAATTATAAAATGTGTTCTCACCGAGTACTAAAAAACAATAAGGCCTATCTTTTGGTATACTTTTACATGGCTTAACGAAGTAATCTCTTCAAGGTACACGTTTTAAATAGTGATTTAGTGTCATCTTTGTGATTTTTTTTTATCGAGCCAATTAATTTAATTCATGTTTCTATCTTCACACAGTGCTTGATAATATGTTCAATTTTCTTAAAATATTTTATTTTTAAGCAAAATTTATATTTTGCTAGATTTACAGAGGATTGAAAAAGTTAAAAAGTACTGCAACCTCGCCTTAAGTTTTGAGTTGAGCTGCACGATAACTGATAAATGCGTGCACTGACTGGACAGGTCCACTCAAATCTGTGTGGTTCTTTCGTCAAAAGACCATGTCAGACACCAGACTGGTGTCTGACATGGTCTCACATGGTTCTCAAATGATCTGACCAAGATTATATCCGTATTTTATATACACATTGACATTGATTAATTTTATATATACAATGACATGAATATTTACTTTGTTAAGTATTATATTGTTTTAATTACGTATTGTAAATGTGAAGACTATGTGGGTTATTGTTTATTTTTCTTTTTTTCTCAGTTTTATCATGGTCTGGCAGTTTGAGTAATTTATGCGGCCTACCCAAATGTCCTTTCTTTGGTATTGTTCGTTGAATCGTTGAGCTCCTTAAGTTCTTAGTTGAGCAGCACGACTACTGACAAATGCGTGACTCAGAAGTGAAAGGTGATTTTTTGTTCCCGCTAGAATAGGATGTTTTCCTAGCCGGAACAATAGTTAGGCCTAAAAATAAAAGAGTTCCTATAAAAAATTTAAATACGCGAGATGAAGAAGTAAGTTTAAACAATTTAGTATTAAACGTAGAGGCTTTAGTTAGAGGACTATCATATCTTTGAATTTGTCTGAAACATCTCTGTTTGAAAATCATGTTTGCTAAATTCAAAGATATGATAGTCCTCTAAACTATCATATCTTTGAATTTAGCAAACATGAAAGTAGTTTAAAAAGAGCCAATACATTATTACCTTTTATATATTACCTTTATTAGAGAATTTACAACATTTAAACAGAGAGGAAAAGGAATCCATAGAGAAGATTTGTACTAAATATTCAGATTTTTCCTTTTTACCCGGTGATAAGTTAGAAACAACTAAATTAAACAACATTTGCGAACAATCTATAACATTGAAGAGTAACATTAATCCTATTTATACCAAACCATATAGGCTACCACAAGGCTTAAAGCCGGAAGTAAATAAACAAATAGATAATATAGAAGAATCATCTAGTGAATGGTCTAGTCCGATCCTTCTAGTCCCAAAAAAATCAGAAGGTTCAAAAGTGGCGTTTAGTGATAGATTTCCGAAAATTTAATGAAAATATTGTAAATGATAAATTTAATTTGCCTAACATACAGATATTTTAGATTCATTGTCTGGCTCAATCAATTTTACTCATTTAGACTTTCAACAAGGATATTATCAAGTGAA
Organism: Tiliacea citrago; assembly: GCA_963921375.1. Classification (NCBI taxonomy): domain Eukaryota; kingdom Metazoa; phylum Arthropoda; class Insecta; order Lepidoptera; family Noctuidae; genus Tiliacea; species Tiliacea citrago. Next base: position 16,934,781 of record OY992805.1, read on the forward strand.
ACTGGCACCTGACAGCCGAAAATATACTGCATATTCGACTAGTACAGGACATTACCAATTAAAACTATTACCGATGGGTCTTAAGACTTCTTGTAGCGCTTTCAGTAGATGTCAATTGCGATGTCAGCATTAGCTTTTGACAAGTTTTTTTTATCTATTTAGATGATCTAATCGTTTTTGGAAGATCTTTAACTATTCATAACCAAAATCTCATCGCTGTTTTTGAAAGACCGAGGAAGGTAAATTTAAGGTTAAATCCAACTGTCAATTCTTAAAAAATAAATTTTATATCTGGGTCATTTAGTTTCTGCTGACGGTGTTTCACCTGACTCTGACAAAACTAGGGTTTTAGAAAAAGATCCTGTACTTAAAAACGTGGATGAAGTGAGACGGTTTGTTGCCTTCTGCAACTACTACAGAAATTTCGTGCCGTCTTTTGCAACAATTACTATGCCCTTAAATCGTTTGCTTAAGAAAGATGAACCTTTTGTTTGGAGTTCGGGAGTCAAAATGCATTTAGTTTTCTAAAAACCTCATTAACGACGCCTCCTATACTACAGTATCCAGATTTTTCTGAGACAAATGAATTCATATTACAGACAGATGCGTCTGATTTGGCTGTATGAGCCGCATTGTGTAATAATAACATGAAACCAGTTGCTTATGCCAGCAGGCCATTAAATGAGGCAGAGAAAAATTATCCAGTAATACAGAAATAGTTAACAGCAATTGTATGGGCAGTAAAGTACTTCAGACCATATTTATTTGGCAGAAATTTTACTATTATGACAGACCACAAACCATTAGTTTATTTATTCGGCATCAAAGATCCATCCAGTAGGCTAATTAAATTCCGATTAATACTTGAAGAAAATGATTTTAAGGTAGTGTATGTGAAAGGCAAGGACAATGTAATCGCGGATGCATTGTCTAGGGTGTGTATAACATCGAGTGAATTGAAGGACATGAAAGAGCAAATTTTAGCAGTAACAACTAGGGGACAAAAGAAGAGGTTGGAAGAGAGTAGTAAGAAAAAACAAACTGTGCTCAGTAAAACCACCGACAACTGGCTTGATCAAACAAGAGTCGTGGAATTACTAAGGCAGCCGTATGATTCTATAGATCTAGATTAAGTTAGTAGAAGAAAAAACTATAAGGAAGTTTAAAAGAGAAAGAATGATAAAGGAACAAAAGAATTTGTAGCTACCACGTTTTGACTCTCTGTTCCAAGAAACATGGAAAACAACAGTTCTCAAAAGAACTTTTATCATGGCACGTTTTGACGATCTGCACAAGAAACACAGACACAAACAGTTCTGAAAAGAACTCTTTCTGCTAAAGAAACAGTAGTCCAGCAGTACAGGAACTGCCGACGCCACATGACGCTGTCGGTCTTCGCCCAATCATCAGCCGCGCGCAGGAGCACAACACACATCTTCACTGGCTGCTGCCGCCACTAGGAATGCCGCACAATTTTTTTTAATACGGACCTATTGCAGATGGCTCCGGAGTGCCTTTTCTGCGTAACCGAGCGTTGGCGGGGCCAGAAGGGCCTCTCACCGGGATGAAATGTCCGTGCATCACCCATATTTATAACCGCGGTGTCCCGCGCGGCGACGAGCGTGAGCGCGCGTCTGCAGCGACACCGTGCGGAACAAGCGGACAACAGTGTGCTGTGATCTGATTGGTCAAAGCTACCTAAATATACAGTAGTTACACTGTTTAACTAATGATAGTAAATAGTATTTAAGTAGGAACATTTTAAATAAAGGGATTCAATATTCATACAGTCTAGAGTCCGAGTATTATTTATACCTACCTACCTACCTACGATACTCCTCCAAAAATTGTTATGTTTATATACCAAGCAAAATGTTAGTGTGCATTAACCTTGACTTTAAATTGCAATTCTCGCGAGCCGAATTTGTGACTAAGTTAAAGGAGTTTTGTGAAAGAATAAATATAAAAGAACTATGCATAGTGAAAGATGATAACAATAATGAATTTATAAACGGTTTATGTAATGAAATTAAATCCATAAAGGAATGGACCGGACCCCGAATATGTATTTTGAGAGGAATTGAAAGAATATATGATGAAAAGGAATTTATTTTGAATAACTATCATTTATTACCCAAAAAAAATATTACTGGCCAGGTTTAGATATAGATATTCGTAATTTTATAAGTAAATGTGAGATGTGTCAGAAAATGAAACAAAGTAAGCATACGAGACAACCCATGACTACTCGTATAACTACAACAGCATTAGCTGCCTTTGAGAAAGTTTACCTCGATTTAGTGGGACATTTGGACAGGCATGAGTCAGGAAATTGTTATATTTTAACCCTACAATGCGAATTGACAAAAAATATAGAGGCGATACTCAATAAGGAAACGGTTATATATGTATAATATCCTCAACAATTTCCTCTAAACTCTGTATTGTTTTATAACTCCAAAGATTGTGAATATAAAACTGCCGATGCCAGCTTAACGTGGAATAAACAAACTTATTGGAAGACAGCCAATTTCTAAACAATCAAATGAATTGATTTCATGAAAAAATCGAAAGGCGGTCAAGAGAGCGGCTGGTTAAGAAATAGGGCGATGGGCTATCTACATTTTTGGTTTATTAAACAATATTAAACCGAGATATTATCTCATTTCGGTGTTATCCTTATCCATACTTCCATAACTCTGTCTGTCTGTTAGGTGAATGCATAGAGTGTAATGGTGAATGGATTTGGATAAAATTTTAAACACGGATCGATCATGACCTGGGTTACGACGTAAGATATTTTTCAATATTATAGTGAGTTATTATCTCATCTCTGTGTTTTTTCCTGCAACAACAATAGCTCCCGAATTTATCCAGTGGGGATTTATCCTGGATACAGGTTATTACTGACTCCTTTGATAACGCCAGTAGCACACCTCCGCCGCGAAACCATTACAGCGAAACCGCAGTAGTTAAATTCAACTAGTTCGCATTATGTTCCGCTAGTCGCATCCGATTCGAGTAACGAAACATGACGCGAGCCAGTTGAATTGAACTACCGCGGTTTCGCTGCTATGGTTTCGCGGCGGAGGTGTGCTACTGGCGTCAGAATTGTGTTTTTGATTATCTTACCTCGGTGCTTCGAATACCTTAGTCATTCCATTACACAACACATAACATCACTCCAGTTTTCCCCGAAGGCCTAGGCAGAGGTGTACACCCAGATTTCGCCAGAACGTTTCATTATTTGTTATGGTAGGTATTTCATCATTTAGCATTGTTTCAAACCCTTTCTTTCATCTTTCCAGTACGTGCACGAGATAGGCCACAAAGTGTGCGTGACGCAGCCGCGCGTTGCTGCGGCTGTGTCGCTAGCGTGCCGCGTGGCAGAGGAGCGGGGCGAAACGATCGGTGATCAAGTGGGGTATGCTGCTGCTAATACAAGCTGCAGGGGGCCTGGCACTGGGATTGTTGTAAGTACCATGAAACAAAATTTTAGGCTCAGTCGTTTCGGAGATATGGGGTGGAATGGCCAATTTTCCTTTAATTATTTTCTTAAATAACTTTAAAAGTATTTATTTAAAATTACAAAAAAATAAGTGTTTCCTTTAACAAAAATCTTGTTTAATGTGATCCACACATCTTGACTCCATTCGAGCCTAACAATATCTTGACTTCTCAAGCTAGGAGAACTTTGTTAAATTATCATACCTAGTTCCGTCTACAGTTTAATTACGGGTAGTTATTTAATTAAGCTCAAATGTTGGCCAGTTTAAGAATGTTAACAAGTTGCTTGTTACCATGAACTTAAATTATTATTTGATATACAAAAGTGAAGAAGTAAAATCAAACAAAGTATGTATGATGTAAGAAAGACCCGTGATTATTCTGTACATGTCTCATTGTCGATATAAATAAAATAAATTTGTTCCGGCAAATATGCTATCTTGTTTACCCCAGTAGCACACCTCCGCCGCGAAACTCTCACAGCGAAACCGCAGTAGTCTCACAGCGAAACATGACGCGAACCAGTACAATTAAACTACTGCGGTTTCGCTGCTAGAATCGCGCCGTTAATAGATAAATAATGATTCTGAACTAAGGGAAAATGTATCTTAGTTAGTCTGCATTTCTTTCAGTGTAAGTACATTTAACTGTAATCCTTAACAAGCCCTTTCATTTGATATGTTACACATGGGTCTTCTAATTGGCTTAAAACGGTTGACAAATTGAATAATAAACTAGAATAGCAATATATTAATTAGGCAATCGACATTGTTGTCGATTGCCACCACTGTTTATTGGTTTACTGGTTGTTATTGAGATCCACTAATGTTGCCTACGTTAGTGGATCTGCACAAGGACGTCACTAACTCGTCGCAAGATACAGCGGCCGTACTACGCGATGCGTCCGCATAAATAAAGTATTGTTTTGTGATTTTTACATTGATTGTCCAGTCACTAAGCGACATATTTAGGTAGTGGTTAAGAAGCAATGTATTTCATGCAAAATAGTACAGTCGCTGTGACATATGAAAACAAAAGTAACGTAGTAAAAGCAAGATATATTTTACGATTTCATGATTTTAAAGACAAATATAGTCAAATACTTATTAATGTTAATCACTTAACATTAATAAGTATTTGACTATTTTTGTTCCTTGGTTTATAAAGTTTTTAGTTTGGCTTCGTTTTTTACAAGAAACCACCGCACAGTACTTCAATCTTAAATGTTGTCACGATCGGGGTTGAAATCGCACTATTTCTCAGAAACGACCATTTGCCTGTGGCATGAATGAGCGTTTCGATCACGTCGCGCGGACACAGACATGCCCCCTTGCCTCTTCTCCTGTTTTTAATATTTCTATGCTCGATACCGACTCATTATTTTGGTATTGAATTAAAGATGAGAAGAAGAACCTTCTAATTTACTGCATTTTGTCCTTTCTATACGGACTGCATTATGTTTTGCAAACTAGAAATTGAAATGTTGGGTCATTTCAGTTAATAACCAAACATTTCAATTTCTAGTTTTAGGGTGGTTTTAAGGATAATACAAACTATGAAACATAATGCAGCTACCTACGCAGCTACCTAACTATATAACTTGTAACTGTTCTGCTTAGCTTTCTCCGATTTCAGTGCCGTTTTTAACCGACTTCAAAAAAGGAAGAGGTTCTAGTTTGTCTGTATATAATATATATTTTTTATGTATGTTCATCGATATTCAATCGTGGACCGATTATGTTTTTTTATTATAAATTTTATTAACTTTGCTTGGATAGTTTTTGTGTTAGCTTCAATAATACGTATCTTTCCCACTTAGTGCATGTGGATGATGTTGAACCTAATAACTTCCTGTCACTGTTATTTACATAGCAAGCAGTGGTATTCGAATTTGTACAACTTGTGTACTTGAAGTAGGTACCACAACAACAAAAATAAAAATTAAATATTTTATGAAATTAACAACATAACGCCTTTTTCCCCGAAGAGTTAAAATCAGAGGAGCATCTGTCTGTAGTACAGTCAGCCCCAAAAAGAAGTATACAGGGACAAGGAACCATTTCATTGTTAACAACCTTTGCTCCTTAACATTATATCCACCAATTTATTTTACCAAAACAAAGTGAACTTTAGTCCCAAAACATCTACACACCCTATGACCGTGTAGGTACTTGTACGGTGGATACAATGTTATGGAACAATGGTAGTAGAAAATAAAATGGCTCCTTGTCCGTGTGTTACAATTTTTTGGGGTTGACTGTACACCTACATTTCTTCAGTTATGTTGAGACTTAAAAATTGAAATCTTAAAATTTTATACGCTCTGTGATTTAATACGAGATTATTTGTTTCAGTTCATGACAGAAGGCGTTTTGTTACGAGAGATGTTCGCCTCACCACTACTGATGCAGTATTCCTGCATAGTTCTCGATGAGGTCAGTATTTTACATTACAGAGTGTGAGCTTAAACGAGGGATATATTTTAAGGGAGTTTAGTACTCATGAAAATTAACAAGCTTTACCATGGCACAACAACGCAATAGGAAAAAAAAACGATGTTCCCTACACGATCAAAATGTAGGGAGCAGATGATTTAAGCTAAACTAAAATTAGGGACGCAAGAAGTGACATAAAGTATCAATGTATATATAGTACTTATCGCTGTTTAAAAAAAAATATTATCGACTTCAATATTTCGCTGAAATTAAAAAAAAATGAAATTCATGTTTGTGTTTCATTCAAATAAATACCAAACAAGGAACATCATTTCTGATGCACCTTCATAAATTAATAAAACATTGATAAAAATAAGTCTACTTTTAGTAAAACATTGATAAAAATTAATCATTATTGATAAAAATAAGTCTACTTTTAGTAAAACATTGATAAAAACTAATCATTATTGATAAAAATAAGTCTACTTTTACATTACTGAATTCCAGCGGTTTTAGTGAGTGGCGAAAAAGGTGTAGCTATTGGAAACATTATCGCATTTGATACATTTTCAATACTAGCTTTACCCGGCCCGGCGTCGCACGAGTAGCGCTAAGTATCCACCCTACCCTACCTGCCTACCCTATCTACCTACCCTACCTGCCTACCCTATTTACCTACCCTACCTATCTATAGATATCGAAATAGTAGATAATATAGCCAAAAATATCGTTATACCGAACAAAAAATATCGATGTATTGATACATCGATTTTTTTCTACAAACCTAACTAATGAAAATGAACGCCTTTGTTATTTCATATTACTGCCCGTACAAATTGGTTACATTACCCAATTATTTTATTATTTTTTGATACAATTGGTCAACGGATTTTGAAATAACTCACTGATAAAACAGAAATAAAGATTATTTATATAATTTCAATTAAAAAAAAAAATTGTTCAATTCCAGGTCCATGAACGAACACAGATGACAGATGTATTGATGGGGCTGCTAAAGAAAATAATAAAGGTAAAATTATGGTTATCAATTTGCAAATTACAAAACAAAAAAAACATCATTGAACTTTGCGGGAAACAAACATACGATCCGTAATACAAAAGGCAATCATTCAGTCACTGTTTTTCTTGAATATTTCATAATCATTGTTTCTCAGGACTTCGTCGTCTGTGTCATAATTTTTATACAAATATGCAGGATGAAATACAAAGTCGAATAATTGCTGTGGAAATGCTTTCCTTGCGAAGCATGTCAGCGGGGCGAGCACGGCCTACTGTGACATGACTTGAGTCACACCACCATAGACTAATATATATAGAATGAGATTATAAACTAGTTAGTAAACACTTTGTAAATTGTCTTTGGTCCCTGACATCAACCAATGGACAAGATTGTCAGAATGCTTAAAGTATTGGATGCGAGGCTTTTGGCTACTTTGTATGTTTTTTTTTTTTTGACTTATTTTGTTGTACTGTGCGTTTTGTTTGTGCAGAATAAATAATTTTTCTTTCTTTTCTTTTTTTTTTTTTTATCACACATTTTATCACAGTTTGGGCGATAAAACAGTTTTGTCATAAAATGCTAGTACAAATTGACATGACATAATTTATCATGTTTTGTCACAAATGTCTTGGCACGCCACTGCTCGGCCCGCTGGTGTGACTATGAATGATAGGCTGAAAAATTATGTGATAAGGCAATGGTGCAGTTTAAAAGAAGATGTAGTGATAAAAATTGAAAAGAGTATGCTTAGGTGGGAAGGCGACTAAGAAAAGGTATTTACAAAGCAGAGGTGAGTGGAAACGCTGGGAGGGAACGCCTTGAGGACATAGTCACCTAATTGGAGATGTTCCTTAGAATGGTCAGGTGCGTAGTAGTCACAACCGGCGGCGTGCGTGTATGACCAGATGTATGAACGTAGGCGAAGCAAAAGGAGTATGTAAGGATCGTGGCAGGTGGCGTTCTATAGTTTCTGCCTACCCCCATGGGAAGAAGGCGTCAGTTTATGTATGTATGTTTGTACCCAGGATTAAGGCCTATGTCCATCTCCAGGTCCCAGGCTACCAATCTCGCAAACTGAACGATCGGTTCAGTGGTAAAAAGGTGACAGACAGACTGACACACAGAGTTACCGTATTTATATTAAATTTTTTACCGTATTTATATTATATTAAATTAAAATATATTATCGTATTTATAACATAACATGACACCTGTAATCCCCGAAGGGTTAGGCAGAAGTGTACCTACAGTAACCCCCACATTTCGTCAGTTGTGTTTAAGTCCCATGTAATAGGGGGCGAGCCTATTGCCATCAATCGGACACAAATCCAGACGCCGGGCTGCTACTGAGAAATTCCAGGTGGAAAACCAAATAACATTTTGCCCGACCTGGGAATCGAACCCCGGACCTCGTGCTCAGCAGTAGCGCTTGCGACCACTAGAAGAACGAGGCAATTACAATTAATCGATAATTCGAGGAATATTAATTAATATTATGGATTATTCAATCATGTCCACTTTTAAAATTTTGGTAAATAAACAATTGCTCTCTCCTTTAATATTATTATTACATACATAATACAGTTCCTTGCCCCTATTTTATGTTTATTAATGTATATATATTTACTTTATGTATGTAAATGGTACATCACAGACTACCTACAGTATTGTCTCTCTTTCCCCCTTAATTCATCCAAAGATTGTCTTTAAAAGATAAGACCGCCCATTGTGTCACCCTATGTAAAATTTCAAAATTTATATCTGTGATTTTAATGGTGTACATAATAAAAAAGTATTCTATTCTGTTATTTATTTCTAGAAACGCAAGACCCTCAAACTAGTAATATCTTCAGCGACAATGGACGCGGAGTTTCTGCGAGACTTCTTCAACCTAACTGAGAGGAAGTCAGACAAACCCAGCACATCTACTATAATGTCTATGCAAGGCAGGACGCATCCTATTGACGTGTTCTACAGTGAAGGTAAAATCAATCCATAATCCCCATTGTATCAAACCAGCGACCCTGCTTCATACCTACAAACAAACTTCCCAAGCAGCACCCAAGCGTTTTCAACATTAATATACCAGCTTATTTAGAACTTAGATTCTTTTAGAGACGTACAAGGGTGTCAAAAAATTATTTTGTCTTTTTATGAGTGATTTATGAGTTATTATACAGTTCAAACTGTATACAATCTTTATTAAGGGATCCGCGTAAGCTGGGTGCTTAAGCAGAATTTTAAAACTATAATAATTATACAACTTTAAGAAATTTGTGATACTTCAATCTGGTGTCATCGTTAAAGCTGTATACAGGCTGTATTTTGCATGTGATCACTTACTTATTACAGCTCTAAGTGTTATTATTATTATAGTATCACTTGATACTTGTTTCTGCACAGTGGTATATGCATACTCCGTTCTCAAACTTATTTTTATGGCGTAATTATACACTCTTGTAATTACTGTAGTTTTATCAGTTCTGTCTATGAAGGTGTTTTAAAACTAAAAAAAAAAGACAGCCTGCTACAGTACAGATTTTAGTCTTCTAATTAATGTTTTCATTGTGATTAAATGCAATATGTGAAAAAAATGAAAAAGATCTGGTGCAGTCAAGAGGAGGATTGGAAGGGAATATTTTAATATTACAAACCAAATAAAAGTAATGATAGTAAACCATCATTTATTGAGGAAGATAGAGAATCATTAATAAATCGGACAACCTACAGTCAAGCGTCAATTCTATCGACGTCCAACGAAGAGGTTCCGTAGCAAAAACATTAAACAGTGATATTTTGAACCATGAGATCTAATTCTCTTACTGCTTCGTCGTATGACGATGATGATAGCCTTTTCACACACCATTTTAAGGTGGACAAATTATCTAATGGCTGAGATATTGCATCCTGTAGGGGATCCCTACACTTAGTGATATGATAACGGGGCGATTCTATTGGGATAATGAAATAAAACCGACTGATTTGAATGTTCGTTAAACACTGATTTATTGAAATATATTTTTACGTATTATTTGCAATAATAGGTACAAATGCTGTGTGTGCAGAATGTGAATATTTTGACGGAAGACATACACAGGTTCACAATAAATTTTAATCTGCACTCTCAATTCACCAATAACCATCAGATATCCAAGTCCAAGATTATCTTTTATACTAATAAATATTGTATAAATAATAATGTCGCCATTCAGTACATTTTTGTTACATGTGTCATCGATAATTGTTTTAATTATTATTCTTTTGTAATTCATTTCAAAAACCTATTTTAGAACACTTGTTTACAATATACTTATAAGATGATATCTGTAGTGTAATGGTTTCTTTGTACACCGAATAACAGCTCTAATACAGCTATTATGCAGATGATCTATTGCTTCTACAGCTACTATACCGCTCTACTAACGCAAAAAACTGTATAATATGGGCCCTTTTTTACTTATAAGGACTGTTTAAGAGCATAATCAGCCTATAATGTTCCCACTGCTGGGACACAGGCCTCCGACGCGGGCCCAGTGCGGGATGGTAGATGTCACATGTCGTCGAATTTTTGGTTCTAGGACATGCCTGTTTCCTCACGATGTTTTTCTTCACCGTTTATAAGCAAGTGATAATTATACAATACCCACATGATTCTGAAAAGTCAGAGGTGCGTGTCTTGGGTTCGAACTCCAGACCTATGACTTAGCAGTCATAAGACAATTATTGGTATTTAATCAAACAATCCAGAGCTGTCTATGAAAGAACTCGTCTGGGAAATTCGACCTTGTAATATCTATTTCCACAATATAATAATATTCAATATGTTTGCAACTTTGCACCTACTAACGCCATCTATTGATAAAGTTACCAACTAATATTGGAAAATTAATAAAATATGGTTTTGGTTTATTTTCAGAGCCTGTTCCAGACTACGTGAAAGCTACAATGGACACAGTGATTAAAATACATGAAAACGAACCATTTGGGGATATCCTAGCGTTTTTAACATCACAAGTAAGTTTCACACCGCTGAATATTCATCAATTTAGCTATCTTCTAAACGTTACCCTTAGTTACCCAAAAGGGAGGGGCTGTAAAGTGCGTGAGCAGGGACCTAAGCGATTCCTTCAGAAACTTGTTCAGAGTGCTCAGGGTGTGACATACTAAAAGTCCGGACGACTTGGAGGTGAGCCGGAGTGGGGGGGGGCATAAAGTTCTCATTTTTGGGTTTTTCGCTTATTTCTCAAAATCGGTGCGTCGTAGGGCAAAATGTATAGTTTTATTTTTATGACGGTTTGATTGTCTTGTCTAGTTAATAGACATTGTGCCTCGTTGCAAAATAATATGTATTTATATGACCCTCAGATAATAATTAATTCATATATTATAATAGCTTTATCACTAAAACACCTATTTACAGGAAGAAATCCAAACCGCCCTAGAAACCCTGCGAGCCTACGCGGACGTGAACAACGACACAAACAGGACTCGAACCCACTTCCCCAGCGGCATCAAGGCCGCCAACATGCTGCCTGTACCTATGTACGGCAGTTTACCTCATTATAAACAAATAAAGGTGTTTCAGAGGACTGAGGATAATGTGAGGAAGGTTGTGTTAGCTACTAACGTGGCTGAGACTAGTGTTACTATACCGGGGGTTGTCTATGGTGAGTTTATATCTTATCTATACAATATTATATAATAAAATAGTAACGATGAATTTTTGTCTGAATGTATGTTCCGGATTGGCGGAAATACGGCTGAACGGATTTGGATAAAATTCGGCACACAGATGAAAAAACGACAAAAAACACTGTAGTGTTTACTTTGCAAAGTGAAAAATAATATATTTTTTATCTTTCACTTTTTAGTTATGCTACCTACCCCACACAAATTCGAATACCACTACTTGCTATGTAACTAACAGTGACAGGAAGTTATTCATCATCCACATAGACTAAGTGGGAAACTTCTATGGGACCACCCCAAGACAAGACGTCCAAGTTTCCTCCTACCAAATGAAAAAATAATTTCCAAAGTCAGTCCGCAATTGACGAAAAAATAACCTATGGATGAACAGATAACCTCCTCCTGTTCCTGCTCCTGAATATTGTTTAAAAAAAAAAATCACATAAAATAATTGCAGTTCTTTCGGTATGCAATCAGTGATATCCAAAGAGATTTAAAATAGATATTATAGAGAGGCTATCAGAAGTAATTTCAAGGAAAAATTGTGATCCCATGTCTCAGTGACGCCATCTAGCGTAATATAGAAAAATTACATAGGTTAGTTTGACACGTTACACTTCTACCGACACCAACCTTTGATTACCAACCGTCAGATAGTTTGAAACATCTAAGAAAATGATTTATTTTATCTAAATACTGGGTAAATTACAAAATACTCCAAAATAAACCGTGGTTAAGTCTAGTTGTTTTATCACTACGAGATTTGAAGTACCATAATGGTATAATTCGGCGGATATACTTCGAAAATAATTTTCTTTTGGTGGACACGAATGCGACTTGATATGCAAGCGTACCACACTAGACTGAGCGACTTTTGCCCACTAGGGCAAATGTATCGGATTACTATTTTTTTTGCTAAGTCCCGTCTATTGTTGAATAAATGATTTAATGTCTTTGGACTCATCAAGCAGTTCCAAAGTTCCAATGTGAATTTTTCTTGTTCTATTACTCACGGCTTTCGTCAGAGCCTACCCTTCTGCAATATTTACCTATATTATACTGTAACAAACATTACAATTTGCAGTAATAGACAGCGGTTTCCACAAGCTGCCTTTCTTCGATCCTTCAGTTGGAGTAGAGAGTTTAACAGTGACTTGTATCTCTAAGAACAACGCGACGCAACGAGCAGGCCGGGCGGGCAGGACTAGTCGCGGGAAGTGCTACAGGTAAACTATAACAACATTACTTTGTTTACATTAGTTAGTGAAACCTCACAGGTGATGTGAAGTTTCTCCTAGAAATTAGGGTTATTATACAAGGTGGCAGGGACATCGACGCACCACCTGTTACCATGGCTTCAGTACGTGAATCTGAACCTCCCTGAGTAGACAGACAACGTGGGTTATTAAAAAAAAAAAATGAGAGCCTTACAGTAGTCGTATATGATGTGTAACATCTGACATCTCACCATAGTAATAAGCAACTGATCAGTGACAGAAATTAACCTCAAAATTTAAAAAGCTAATTACTAAAATATTTATTCGAAAAATTATTCATTACTAGTGGTTGCCCACTGGTCAAAATTAGACCCTCTCTACTTACAGTCTATATGGTACCTACGAATTCCATGAGTACACTAATCCCATGCTACTACAAAGTACTTGCTAATTCCACGCTATTAAAAACTACTTATTTATTCCATGCGCAAGCATGCACTTCCATTTACACACTTCCGTCCCTTTTCACGAAATCACTCCCACAGAAAGCGAGAGGCTTTAAAGATGTTACCTACACATCAAAAAAATATGCCGTCATGGAGACAGCCAACAGAAGTGAAAACTTAAAACTTTGGAACAAAATGTATAGGCGAATACATGTACACAGGCCGTTGCACGTGGCTAGTCGGGCGCTACACGTCACGTGACGCGGTTAGCATGTCGGTGACGTGAACCCATAAGTTTTGTCTCTACCATAAGTCGCACAACGCGCTTAAAGAAGTTCTCACTTCAAAAAATAAGTAGGAAACTGCAGATGTTTTGAAGTGAGAACTTCTTTGAGCGATTCTAATTTTAAGTTTTCCATAAATTTTGAGCACGTAGGTATTGTGCTACGAGCTATTTTTTATATAACTGACTAAAAATTTGAACCCCTGCGTTGAATTTTTTTTTTGACGAAACATTATTTTTTTAAATTACTGACTAAAAATTTAGAATCGCTTAAAAAACGTTCTCACTTAAAAAAATCTGCAGTTTCCTACAGAAGTGATTGCACTTTCGATTCAAGTTTTTGAAGTGAGAACTTCTTTAAGCGATTCAAATTTTTATTTAGTCATCAAAAAAAAAATGTTTTTCCTACTATTGTAAATGTTTTTCCTGGTATTGACCTACGCGCTTTTTTAAAATTATCTGGCTAATAATTACAACGCAGGTGGTCCAGGATCATTGTACTGAATCCATGGTCAGGTTGTGCGTCGATGTCCCTGCCAGCCTGTATAGAGACACAAACGTAGGGTCGGAATTAGTTTATCAGGTTCAATCAATCAATTAATCTTTATTCCAATCCATAATGTACACATGCAGGTGGTAAATATTAAATAATTACGGAACCGGTTGGGCACAGCAAAATTTTAAATAACTAGGAGAGAGGAAGAGCTGTTAAACATGGATTGCAAAAAGCGCTGACTGAATGCCTTGTTCGTCTAGTGGGCGCAAGCGCTACTGCTGAGCATGAGGACTTGGGTTCGATTCCCAGGTCAGGCAAAGTGTTATTGGAATTTATCAGTAGCAGCCCGTAGTTTGGACTCTGGATTTGTGTCCGGTTGATGGCAATAGGCTCGCCCTCTATTACATGAGATTTGAACATACCTGGCGAAATATAGATGTACCTATAGGTACACCTCCGCCCAACCCTTCGGGGAAACAAGGCGTGATGTTATGCAAAAAGTACAGTAATCGACCGAAGAACTATAAATGTAAAATCACCCGGAAAATGATAAAACATGCCAGGAGTGTTTACGTCTAGAAATATACTTCTATTTTTTTTTTTACATTAAACATAACATAAAATCACGCCTGTGTCCCTGAAAGGGCAGGCAGAGGTGATAATACACCCATATTCCGACATAAATATGGTTTATGTCCCATGTAAGGAATCCCATCATCGAGGCTCAAATCACAACAAGCTCAACTGTTTCTGCAACACAAAAAAACTATGCTCGCAACGCAAACCACAGTCTGTTCTAACATGTTGATTTGTTTCAGGTTGTACACAGAAGCGGAGTATGAGAAACTACCACCCTCAGTGCCTCCTGAGATGTGTAGAAGTGATCTGTCTGGGATGCTGTTGCAGCTAAAAGCTTTAGGCATACATAACTTGCTTAGGTTAGTATTTATATTTTTACATCTAGAATAGTACATAAGCAAGTTTATATGTAATGATGTAAAGTGGAAGTGCGGGGTGAGTGTGAGTGGGGGTATGTGTGTGAGTGTGAATGTGAGTGTGTGTAAGATGTGCAATTAGTCCAGTCTAGTCTAATGTTAGCGTGCGAATTTATTTATGATACCACAAGTTGCTCAGTTGCATCATAGGACATGGATTTAACCCATTCGGTGATCTGTGAATCAAATGAAGCCTAATTCAACTTACTGTAGTGAAAAAAACAAGATTATTAAGAGGAAAGATGATTATTTTGTGGCAGTAACTAAGGCATATTAAATTCATATTTTATGGGCAGTCAAGACAAGTTAGCTATACTGTGTCTTACGGCTGCACTAATCAGAGGTTTAGTTCAGGATGTGCCAGGCACCACACACTTCTTCCTTTATTACAAGGTTGATAAATTTTGGACAAGATTGTCAAAATGTTTAGGGTATTGGATACGAGGCTTTTGGCTACTTTGTATGTATGTATTTTGACTGTGTTATTTCGTTGTAATATGCGTTTTGTTTGTGTAGGATAAATATTTTTTCTTTCTTTTTTTCTTTTTTTATAAGAGGTAAGTTAATAAGCTAAAACTTGATAAGCTATTTCATCAAATCAAATCAAAAGTCATTTATTCAAACTAGGCTGAGAATCAGCACTTTTCGAACGTCAAAATGACATAAGACAGTCCCCCAAAAACGCCCACCCTTCACCACTTCCTCGTGCTTTAGCGGAACAAGAAGTGACGCAACTAACTGTCCCGCAGCACAGCTGTCTGTTCAGATATTAAACTTGAATCTGTACACGTAGATGTATACCTATGGTGCTACCACACTGAGCCTCGAGGGCGGGCTTAGGCAATTTAGCTGTGTTTGTGTCCTTACTAACAATACTAATATAGAATATAAGTACTTTCTGTTACTAACCCATCACTTAACTACCTATGGACTGTTCATGTATATGTGTTCCTGTCTGAAATAAAGTTTATTTTTTTATTTTTTATTATTATCTTTCTACTAGCTGCGCCCCGCAGTTTCACCCGCGTAAGTCTCGATCCCGTGGGAATATCGGGATAAAAAGTGGCCTATGTCTTAATCCAGGGTGTCAGCTACCTCCATCGTCTAACCGTTTGAGCGTGAAGAAGTAACAAACATATACACACACACACTCACAAACTTTCGCCTTTATAATATTAGTGTGATTTGCTTCCAATATTTCCAACAGTTTATTCTACAAAGCACCTAATTAAATAATGTTTCCAGATTCACCTTCCCCACCCCCCCGCCAGCCAAGAGCATCCTGTCAGGACTAGAAACACTCTACGCTTTGAAGGTCATAGACAAACTGGGAGAATTGACATCTGTAGGAGAAATAGTGGCAGAGTTACCGCTGAAACCTATGTGTGCGACCATGCTGTGTAATAGTGGTGAGTTAACTTTATATTCTACTATTACGCTTTTGAGGGGTAATATACAGGGTTATTTTTAAGTCGTTTATAACCTCTTAAGGGGTCATTGTACTCATCATTATGAACAACTTTTACTATGGGACCAAAACTGAAATCGCGAAAAAAACCAGCTGTCCCTACATTTTAACAAATTATTCAAACATAAATGTAGGGAACAGCTGGTTTTTTTTCACGATTTCAGTTTTGGTCCCATAGTAAAAGTTGTTCATAATGATGAGTACAATGACCCCTTGAGAGCAGTGGTGGCCCAGTGGTAACGTCCCCGACTTACGAGTTGTAGGTCGTGGGTTCGAACCCAGGCAGGCGTTTTACTTTGTATAAATAATTTCATCACCACTGCTCTCAAACGGTGAAGGAAAACATCGTGAGGAAACCGGCATGTCCTGTGAGAGGAGGCCTGTGTCCCAGCTGTGGGAACATTATAGGCTGATTATGTGTGATGACCCCTTAAGAGGTTATAAACGACTTAAAAATAACCCTGTAGAAATATAAATAATAAATGTTTTACGAAGTGTACCGTACCGTGTGACATATCAAATGAAAGAGCTTATAGTGAGGGTTTCAAATATATATTTTTAAAATGTATACATAGTTTTAAAGTTATTTAAAGAAAATATATGAAAATTGACCCCTTTAGCTCCGAAACTACTGAGAGTCATCATCATCATCATTTCAGCCAAAAGACGTCCACTGCTGGACATAGGCTTCCCCCTAAGGCCTCCACATGCCAAGCGTGGTGATTATGGCAAACACCCCCCGGTGTTTGCCATAATCACCACGCTTGGCAGGCGGGTTGGCGATCACAGTATGGTGTTAAAATGCATAGAGAACGCTGCTGCCCATTCTCTAGTAAGTCCCTTAGTCGCCTTTTACTCGTACGACACCCACGGGAAGAAATGGGGTGGTGCTATTCTTTACGCCCGGCACCACACGGAGCCTACTGAGAGTACTGAGCCTAAAATTTTGAAAAAAATACAAAATATTTTTTAACTTAGATTACAGGAAAACCTATAAGAAGTCTATGGTTTTAAAATTTTTTTAACATTTGCTGTTGGAATTTATGGGGGCACATGTCTTTTAACTACAATGTTAAGTTTGTTTTTGGGATTAATACATACTACGGAACCCTTTCATAATGCCTGGTCTGACACGCACTTGGTCAGTTTTTTTGTAATGTGTCTTGTTTGTGCAGAATAAACAATTTTTCTTTATTTTCTTTTATTAGCATTTTTGTTTTTATTGTTACGTTCCCAGGTGAGTGGGGCTGCATAGACGAGGCTCTGTCGATAGCCGCCATGCTGCAAGTGGACAACGTGTTCCTTAAGCCTAGCGGTGGACAAGAGACTGTTAATGCTAAGATTAGTAGGAGGAATAATTTCGAGGTAATTATATTTCTTCTTAGATAGATAGCTGAAACATGAGTATACACACACAAAGCATGCAATATGTGAAGTATATTGCAGAAAGGATCACAGGCATGTTCTTCTCATACATGAAACTCACACCTTCTTCCCATGGGGTAGGCAGAAACTATAGAACGCCACCTGCTACGCTCCTTACATACTCCTTTTGCTTCGCCTACGTTCATACATCTGATCATACACGCACGCCGATTGCGAGTAATATGCACCTGACCTAACTGAAGAACATCACCAATTAGGGCACTAATGTATAATCTATACAATCATATAATAAAGTAGTAACGAAGTCAAAACTGTACATTCAATCAAAAAAAAAAAAAAAGGAATTGCTACGAGGTGTTGGAACGAGTCTGATGCCGAAAATGTAGTTTTTAGAATTTTTGTCCATTTGTCTGTTTGATTAGTACAAAAACGACTGAACGTATTTGGATGTTCGGCACACAGATAGTTTATAACCTGGATTAATACATAGGGTACTTTTAATCCCGGTAGTACGTTCTCGAGGGATATTTTCCGACATCCACGCGAGCGAAGCCGAGGACAAAAGCTAATAATAATATGAGTATGGCTGTTCATTTAAATTTCGCCAATCGTTGAGGTTATTTTAATGTTTATTGAAATTATTCAAGTAAGTGGATTATGTTCCGTGTGGTGCCGGACGTAAAGAATAGCACCACCCCATTTCTTCCCGTGGGTGTCGTAAAAGGCGACTAAGGGACTTACTAGAGAATGGGCAGCAGCGTTCTCTATGCATTTGAACACCATACTGCGATCGCCAACCCGCCTGCCAAGCGTGGCGATTATGGCAACCCCTCCCCCCGACTGGAAGAGGTCTATGTCCAGCAGTGGACGTCTTTCGGCTGAAATGATGAAGGGGATTATGGTGATACACCGTACGCCTTTGTTTATAAACGTTGCATGGTTAAGCAATCGCTAATCATTACTTAACTTTAATCAACGTTTATAAATACTACGGGGTTTCCGTAGTATAAAAACCTAACTAATATAATAAATGAGAAAGTGAGTTTGTTTGTTACGCTTTCACGCTAAAACGACTGAACGGATTCGGATGAAATTTGGCACACAGATAGACTATGACCTGTGGAGTTACTGCGTAACACACTATCAGTAGCAGTGGATGTCATTTTGACAGGTCAACAACATTCATTGCGTTATTTACGTTGTTGAGCAAAGTTTTCGAACATAATGAAGCATTGGATTAGCAATATACTTAACGGCGCAGGATAGCCATTACCAGAAGTGGTCATCGTATTAGTGGTTCAGCAGCTGCAATAACATCAGGATTGTGCCGGAATATAGCAGTTCGTCGTGGACGTGGTACGACAGCGGCTCCCTTCACATCTTCTTCTGTCATCAGAACAGCCGCCACGTAACCATCGATGCGACGCTCTGCTAGAGTGACTGTCACCAGCCAGTTTCACTCTTATCTGACCTTTTCGGTGATTCCAGGAACTTCATAACAAAACTAGACGGCGCCACTTGTTACGCCGTCATACTTTATAATCATTCAGATTCTGATTCATAGTTTATTACGCAGTCAGGGTGCTGGTAAGGACACAGGCCACCTTTTGTCCTGGATCGCAGACGTAGTTGCGGGCAACAACTAGTATTTTATACAAAAACAATAACCGGGCGTTAAGGCACTGACAAGAGGCAAATGATAAAAGTAGGGTTGTCTTAAACAAAAAAATTGCCAAATCTATATAGTTTGTGGTAGCGGAAAAAATATATGTTATTCTTGAACATATTTTTCACAACCTAGTTGTTACCAAAACGTTTAGAAAAAAAACTCAATACAAATTAACGGTTAACTAACCCTTTACTTTGAGTTTCAATCTCGTAAATATCACGTACGGTTGGTATTTAATTAATAACAAGAACGTCTTATTTGTGTGCAGAACTTGGTTGTTTTTATTTTCGATTACTCAACTCATTTTTGAGTAAATAGATAATTCCTTCATATTTTGCAATAAATTACAAGCGTTGTATCATCGCGCTTCTCTTTCTTTCGTATACAGTCTGACAGTGACCGCGGTTTAGCAGTTGTCAGCGTCTTAATACAAAAACAATATCCGGACGTTAATATAATATGACAATCGAGCTTCAAAGGGACACTGCCACACAAGTTTGAGTGACAGAAAGGATGCTCTACGAAGGTTCTCTATAACTCAATGTGCCATATGTACGGTCCGGTACTGTTAATTTGCATAACATCACGCCTGCATTCCCCGAAGGGACTGGCAGAGGTGTACCTGTAATCATGTTTTGGACAAATAAATGATCCTTACCTATACTGCCCTGATAACAAAGAATGCAGTAATCGACATTTTTGAGATTTTCACTTTTTTCCAGAAATGGCATCCCAAGAGGTTCACGTACATGAAAAAAAAATATTTTCATAAAAAAAATCACTCGAAGTATGTTTTTTATGTAATGATTTTCGCCGTACTTGCATAAAAACTGCTTCAATGATAAGAAAAAACGCAGTATTAAACATGGCCTAAGAAAGAATGCAGTACTTGCAAGAATACCCTAAAACAGAATGCAGTAATATCCACTACTTTATTATTTTGTTTTAAATTCAGTAGACAAATTGCTAAATTAAAAAGCAGTACTCCACATTACTGTATTTAAGTGTAGTAAAGGCTTGCGAAGTCGTAGCAGTGCGATCCATTGCCGCGTTTTTTCTTAGTAAATCAGATCGGCGACGTCATTCGGTGGAGTAATACGTGTGCCACGAGCGGGACTTCGGTGCGCCTCTTGTTGTTTTTTGTTTTATTTTATTTCACCCTAATGCTTTATATTATAAGAACATGAAGTAGGTTTTTAACATCCGTATAGTTTACTCAATACTTTATTTGCATTCCACGATGTAAAAACTTAGGTCGTAGCTAAGAGACTAAAAAAACCTTAACCTTAAAATGCACCTATATAAATCCTTGAGAAGACACAGTACACTTCAACTTAGTTCCGAGCATATAATAATGGCAATAATTACTAAAAAATAATGCAGTAATCGACTTGTGCTACGACATAATGCAGTAATACGCGCAAGTGCTGCATTTAGTTTTAGTATCCTGTGACTCGGAAACGACCTGATACTAAACCGAAACGCAGTAATACGTATTATAATTGCATATATTAGTAAATTAAATACAGGAAAATTATCTTGTAAAAGCTTGATTTTTTCCGAATTTTTAGATATATATTACGACCAATAAAATACGAACATCTTGCTCAGATGATATGAAATATGTTTTTTGCGTTCATCTCGTAACCGCCATTTTGCGATTACTGCATTCTTAGTTATGACGGCAGTATAGTACACCCACATTTCGCCAGTTATGTTTAAGCCCCATGTAATAGGGGGCGAGTCTATTGCCGTCATCAGACTTCGGGCTGAGAAAGTTCAGATGGAAAAACCTAATAACATTATTGCCCCACCCGGGAATCGAACCCGGGACCTTACAATCAGCAGTAGCGATTGCGACCACTAGACCAACGGCGGTCCAACGGCAGTCTACTGTAAATTAAATTAATTGAAAATAAGAGTGTTATGAAAATTGTTACCGTTTATGTCAGAACATGGAAGAAGGAAGAAAATGGCCACTGAAATTGTAGCTAATATAGATTTGCCTAAGAAAAATACATAATCAATTAAAATACTTAAGTATTACAAACTTTCAGGTAGCGGAAGGCGACATAATAATGTATCTAAACATAATGGATGCGTACTTAAAACTAAAGAGTTCTCAAGATGAGAAGAGATACGCCAAAGTATGCAAACAATGGTGCCAGAAATATTATGTTAACTATAAAGTTATGGAAAAGGTAAGACATTCAATATTACTGTTTAATAATGGGAAGGCGGGTCAAAGCTATTTGTAGATGGCGTGACTATAGCTAGGTGTCTTCGGCGGGCGTATACTAAATTTGACATTGCGTCCATTGAATGCCTTTCATTTCGTGTTCATTCAATGGTTCATTCATGAGTTTGGTTTTATTTCAATCAATCAACTCAGCCTATAGCAGTCCACTGCTGGACATAGGCCTCTCCCAGGCTGCGCCACAACACCCTGCCCTCCGCTTTCCGCATCCAGTCTGTCCCAGCCACCTTTTAAGGTCGTCGGTCCATCTAGCTGGGGGGCGCCCCACACTACGCTTGCCGATACGCGGTCTCCACTCCAGAACTCGTCTGCTCCACCGGCCACCGGTCCTTCGACAAACATGGCCAGCCCACTGCCACTTCAGCTTGCTTAGTCTGCAGGCTATGTCGGTAACTCCGGATCTCTTCCGGGTTTATTTCACTATTAATCCGTTATTTTCAGTGATTTTAATAGTTTAAATCAATATTCGTCATGGAATGTGTCAGAATTTAAAACCTTAATTATTGTTTATTTCGTCGTAATTAGATTTTTCAAAATGTTTACGACATAACCTCAAACTAAGCTAAAATCTTTTAATTTTAAAGTCTTTCGGAAAATGGTGGACTCCAATTTCGGAGCATTTGAACAGAACGATTAATCATACATACATACATAAACTCACGCCTTCTTCCCATGGGGTAGGCAGAAACTATAGAACGCCACCTGCTACGCTCCTTACATACCCCTTTTGCTTCGCCTACGTTCATACATCTGGTCAATACACGCACGCCGATTGCGAGTACTACGCACCTATCTGAAGAACATCACCAATTAAATCACTATGTCCTCCTAGAGTGTCCCCTCCCGGCGTTTCCACTCTCCTCTGCTTTATAAATACAGGTTGTTAGTCGCGTTTCACTCATCCTCTCAACATGACCAAACCATCTAAGCATACTCTTTTTAATTTTTATCACTACATCTTCTTTTAAACTGCACCGTTGCCTTATCACCTCATTTTTCAGCCTATCATTCATAGTCACGCCAGACATGCTTCGCAAGGAACGCATTTCCACTGCATTTATTCTACTTCCATGCTTATTTTGCCACACCCAACATTCACTTCCATACATAAGCGTGGGCACCAGCACACCATTGTGAACAGCCAGTCAAGCCTTTTTGGGCATCGACTGATTGGTCACAATCGCATGTATAGCACCATTCACTTTATTTCCTGCATTTACTCTCCTTTCCACATCTTCATCAATCTTTCCAACGATTAATCATTTTCGCAAAAATGTAATAAAACCGCCGAGTAATTATTAGCTTGTTGTGGGAACGAGCTACGACTGCGCCATTTTGACAGTTGCCTTCTCCGTTTTTAGGTATTTTAATATTATTTGGCTCTCAAGTATTGTTAGTAAAGAAGTTACTTGTTCCTCATATAAAGTTCGACACATGCAAAATGCCTGATGTATTTATTAATTCGACCACTATATATTTTTTTTGCATATAGAATAAATAAATAACTGATAAGCATTTTGTTTTTCGTATATAGGCATACTCTGGTTGGGATTCACCCTCTCTCAGGGAGGATGTCCTTTAGCCAAGAGCGGTCCCACTATTAATAAAGAAATATATTCAGCAGTAGAATATGTTATATTTTTATATAATTTTCAGGCTTGTGAAGTTCGAGACAGCTTAGAGAAGCTAATAAAAAGAAAATTCCAAATGGAAGACAAAATCTTTGATGGCATTGATTTAGGTTTAGGTAAATATAAGAATATTTTTAACTTTGTGTTTTTACGGACCTGCATAGCTATTCACTACTATTCGACAGGCTATCGTGTCGAAAATGACATATTTCGATTACCTGATTTACCTAGCTCCAGACAGCAAACAGCTGCCGAAAGAATAGTGGCCGTACATTTGATTTAAACTCACAAAATTTTCGGGTTTTCGATTTGTGAACAACGTTTAAAGAACTTTTTCGATGCTATTGATTGATATCCGATTCGGCACGGAAGCGTATATAGTGATATTTTTTTCAAAACAGTATTCAAAGATCCGATTTTCCAACCGTCAGATAACTTTTATTTAAAGAATTAATATGACTGTTTCATATTTTCTGTACAAAATCCCTCAAAAAAATATTTATCTGAAGATTGAAAAATCGGCCCTTAATAATTTGCTAAATTTCAAACAATACTATTATAATATAAACAATAAAAGAGAGTAGTGGTGGCCCAGTGTTAACGGCCTCTACTACGAGTTGTAGGTCGTGGGTTCGAACCCAGACAGGCGCTTTACTTTGTGTAATGTATTTTTAGTCACCACTGCTCTCAAAACAGTGAAGGAAAACATCGTGAGGAAACCGGCAGGTCCTAGAACTAAAAAATCGAAGTCATGTGACATCTACCAACCCGCACTGGGCCTGCGTGGTGGATTACATACAGCCCACTCCCTCTGGAAGAGGAGGTCTGTGTCCCAACAGTGGGAACATTAAATGGACTGATTATGCGGTTATGGGGTAGACAATAAAATGTAACAAAGTGTATTTAACAAATATTTAACGTTTTCAGGAAAAACAGAACGCATAATGAAATGCGTTCTCTCGGGCTACTTCCCTCAGGCCGCTTACCTAAATACAGTGTCTGCTTATAGCGGCATACGAGGGGCCGCGCTACACATCAGTCCTGATAGTTGTCTGTTCAGAGTGCAGCAACCCAAGTGGTGAGTTTAAGTGGGATATTATGATTAACTATTTCCATTAGGAATTTCTCACTAGCAGCTTGGAGTTTGGATTTGTGCTCAGCTGATGGCAATAGACTCTTAGACGTTATTGGGGTTTTTATAATATATTGTAGCAACTAGCATCAACGACCAACATACAACTAACTTCGTGGCGCGACGCGCGCGGTATTTATGATTCGAGCAATAACGACCGCTCAGCTGTGATTGGTCAATAGATATTATTGTAGATCTGTAGCCCTCCACCTATGTGTAATCCAAAATTGTATATAAATACAAATAAATACGGCACCTAAAATATAAGATCATGAAATCCGAATATTCTTTTATTATCTCCTGACGACTGGTAAAATATATTTGTTATTATTTCTTTCGTCTGTTAAGTTAAAATTCCATAAAATAGGGACGAGCGTACTGCCATCACTCAGAGCAGAAATCTTGACTCTACAGCTAAAGTCAGCCTTAAAAAGATGTATACAAGAATTCATCTGATTGTCTACAATTTCTGTTCCATAATATTGTATCAATGTGTAGCTACAAAATATATTACACTTTGGGTAAGTACTTAATTGTAGCGACACATTGTAATAGTACGATGGAACACATATTGTAGACAATTAAATGAATTCTTGTGGATGAGTTGATCTTGATGACAGATTGTTGATAATTGAATCTTTTTGAGTCTAATTCTACTAGAAAAAAAATATTATGGAAAAACCTAATAATAAACACTTTGCTAAACCCGGGGATCGAACCTAACAACACTATGTCGTAGCAGACGCGGTTGAGACCACTAGACCAGAGAGGAAAATGTTTCAGTTTAACATTGAAATGTCACATTTGATCCAAATAGCAACCGTAATCAAATACGGTGCCGTAGTAATAATTCTTGTGTCGAATTACCTTACTGAATAAAACACTGCTACAAGAATCATTTGGCGCGCGTATCACGTTGACAGGGGGTGGTGTTGGTGAAAATTATGTGCAATCGTTTTGTGTAACGTATTGAAAACCGGCAAAGCGCGTGTTGGACCACGCACAATGAAGGGTTCCGTAGTTGGGATGAATTTATCCCAAGAACAAACTTAACATTGTAGTTGAAAAACATGTTCCCTCATACATTCCAACTGCAAATGTAAGTTTGTACGCACAATATTGAGAGAATTACCATGTTTCTTTTCTAAACCATAGATTTCTTAAAGGTTTTCCTGTAATAAATAAAGAACAATTATCTGTTTATTTTCAAAATTTTACAGACAGACACGAGTGATCCTCTATGGATTCCGTTTTTTCCTTTTGAGGTACGGAACTCTAAAAACAAGATGTCGGCATTAGTTCCGATTCTGGCCACGCACCAAGAGATCTTTGTACAGTTATAAAAGCCCTTTGACATTTAGAGAGCTAATTCCGTAATCCTTTGTCCAATCAATAAAAACTTAAACACTTAATCTTCTTTTCCAGGGTAATGTTCGCGAGCGTTCAAAGCACAGGAGACAAGACGTACATGCGGGAAATGATGACCATAGACCAAACGTGGCTGCTAGAACTGGCGCCGCATTATTATAAACAGACGTGATAATAAAATTATATAGTTTGTTTGTTATATACCTACGAGTTTTATTTTAAAATTGTGTATTTCGGAATCGGAGATAATATTGAATACCATCTTGTCTTTTCTTACCTTAGACTTAGAGGACTTGTCCTAGATTTCTAGGTACATATAGAAGGTCTCTGGCTGGACATAATAATTATGTTCTATATTATAGAATCATCATCTGCCTAGCCTTTTCCCAATTATGTTGGGGTCAACTTCCAGTCTTAACCGGATGCAGCTGTATACCAGTATTTTACATGGAGCGCTATCTATCTGACCTCCACAATCCAGTTACTGGGTGACACGATACCCCTTGGTAAGACTGGTCAGACAGTATCTCCCAAAATAATTCTAAAATTTTGTCGAACAGCTGTTGGATAAGTTAGCTGGAGAAGATCTGTTTTACCTTCTCCGGCCTTAAGATTTTGGAATATAATTTTTACTTAAATTAGGTAACTTTGTTCTGCTTACATTAAAACAATGCAAACAATTTCTCAAATATTGGCATAAAAATGAAACCCTGCAACATCAGAAGTATCTAATGCGATATTTGTATTTTTGTGGCAGCTGCGGTCATGAAAAGCAGGCGGCAGGAGCAAAATGACACCAGATTCCTGTACTAAATATATTTCGTCCTACTCACACGTTTTATGACCGCGATTGCCCCTTGGTTAGAGACCTACGAGTATCTTTTGGCGCTCGAATCACGTTGATATGGGAGCGCTGTTGCTAAACGTTTGTGTATTGTAAAAATCTTATTTAGAGCAAAGCCACACGATGCGTTGCCGGCCTGGTGAGATGTCTGAGCGGCGACGTACGAACCACAGCGACCTACGTACGAACCACGTGTACGTTACCCCAGCAGGAAAGTGTCTCCTAGAGTTATATGAGTGGAACATTTAATTGGTGCCTTAGCTGCTGTAAATGTGCCCCCACATAAAAAATGTGTGCCCCCCTGTCGTTTTGGAAAAAAACGGAAAAAACGATTCCTGCTGGGGTAACGTTTTTCTAGCAGGAAAATTCTAAACGAATGATCGGAGAGAGAAAAATTGTGCATGGCCAGATAGCTTATATGTGTGCCAAAATGTGCCCCCATAAATAAAATCTGTGCCCCTTCAGGTTTTCGAGATATTGCATTTCCTGCTGGAGTAACGTTTTGCAGAATCGTATATCTCTAAAACCATTGCATGTGCCCCTGTAGAATAAACATACACGAGTAGCTCTTAATGTGTGCCCCTTAGTGCCCCAATTAGATTTAAGAAAATATTTGTAGTTTTCAAGTTATCGCGGTTTTATGAAAACCCGAAAAAACATCGCAGCGCCTAAATGAGATAAGGTATAAGTTCGCTGAAAATTGTATTCGGTCCGTCTTGACGCTAATAATAACCATACAAAGTTTCAAAACTGTTCATGCATGCGTTCTTGAATAATCTTGCTAAAAGTCAAAACGATGGTGTCATAACTTTGACGGCAAAATACAAGGAACCGGCTCAATCCCAGATGTGTAGGTGTAAACCAAAATCTTGTGCCTTTAGTCAAAAATATATGGTGAAAATATTCAGCTTGGAATGTTTCGCATTAAGTAAATATTAACAAAAAACCAAAATATGTAAACAACGGCTGGTTATCCGACCAAATTCGAATGACTACTACAAAGCGATGGATTCATACATATTGATGACCTTCTTTATTGGACGTATTATACCTGAGCTGTTGTCCTTACAGTCACGTTCAAAAGTTTTGGGGGCTAATTAAAAATATATATTAAATGCGCCTTGTGACCATATTAAATGAAACAGCTTGTTGATGTGGAAATTATTATTTTTATTCCCTTAATTTTTCTTTCCTTCAGACATAAATTACTGGATGTATTTTAATTAAATTTAGAATGGAGCAGATAGCTTACCTTGGAATAGCACTTAGGCTACTATTTATAATGTACTTAATCATGTGTAAAGTCACAGAAACAGCTAGTGGAATATAATCCAATAACAACTTTATTTTGTTACTTACTAGCTGCGCCCCGCGGTTTCTCCCGTGTAAGTCTCGATCCCGTAGGAATATTGGGATAAAAAGTAGCCTATGTCTTATTCCAGGGTGTCAGCTACCTCCATACCAAATTTTATCAAAATTGGTCCAGCCGTTTGAGCGTGAAGAAGTAACAAACATACACACACACACACGCACAAACTTTCACCTTTATAATATTAGTGTGATTACTTTTCTACTTCAGTGTACTCAGGCACACCACGTGTGAACCGGTTAGTGAGTAAAGTAATGAAGGTCATCGATATGTATGAATCCATCGCTTTTTAGTAGTCATTCGAATGTGGTCGGATAACCAGCCGTTGTTTACATATTTTGGTTTTTTGTTAATATTTACTTAACGCGAAACATTCCAAGCTGAATATTTTCACCATATATTTTTGACTAAAGGCACAAGATTTTGGTTTACACTTACACATCTGGGATTGAGCCGGTTCCTTGTATTTTGCCGTCAAAGTTATGACACCATCGTTTTGACTTTTAGCAAGATTATTCAAAAACGCATGCATGAACAGTTTTGAAACTTTATGTGGTTATTATTAGCGTCAAGAAGGACCGAATACAATTTTCAGCGAACTTATACCTTCTCTCATTTAGGCGCTGCGATGTTTTTTCGGGTTTACATAAAACCGCGATAACGTCAAATATTTTCTTAAATCTAATTGGGGCACTAAAGGGCACACATTAAGAGCTACTCGTGTATGTTTATTCTACAGGAGCACATGCAATGGTTTAGAGATATATGATTCTGCAAAACGTTACTCCAGCAGGAAATGCAATATCTCGAAAACCTGAAGGGGCACAGATTTTATTTATGGGGGCACATTTTGGCACACATATAAGCTATGTGGCCATGCACAATTTTTCTCTCTCCGATCATTCGTTTAGAATTTTCCTGCTAGAAAAACGTTACCCCAGCAGGAATCGTTTTTTCCGTTTTTTTCCAAAACGACAGGGGGGCACACATTTTTTATGTTGGGACACATTTACTAAGGCACCAATTAAATGTTCCACTCATATAACTCTAGGAGACACTTTCCTGCTGGGGTAACGTACACACGAACCACAGCGACCTGCCGCGCGGTGCGGCGACGCAACGCACACAAACGCGCAGCACATTGTTGCTTGTACCACCTTGTTCTAAAGAAAACTGACTCATCCAACACTGAGACCCTGCGATGTCGTAGTATAAGTGGCGTTGCGCATTTTAATCACTAATATTATAAAGGCGAAAGTTTGTCAGTGTGTGTGTATGTTTGTTACTTCTTCACGCTCAAACGGCTGGACCCATTTTGATAAAATTTTGTATGGAGTTAGCTGACACCCTGGATTAAGACATAGGCTACTTTTTATCCCGATATTCCCACGGGATCGAGACTTACGCGGGTGAAACCGCGGGGCGCAGCTAGTAAATAATATTTTTTTTATTTGCATAAAAAAATGTGTACAAACAAAGTGAAGGTCAGGGCTTCACTGCGCTAGGTAAAAACACCTGTGTTACAGGAGCCAAAACGTACGTGTGGCGTTGAAATCATACCGGTGCGCCGACGCAACGCACCGGTAAGGCCCGTGTGGCCTACACTCTTTGGCCGCGTGTCAAAAGATCCTTGTACAGTGTAGTAATTTCAAAACTCATCATTGCCGGAGATGGCCAAAGATATTCGAAGACGCCCGAAGATAACCGAAGACGCCTGAAGACCGTCGAAGACACCCGATCCGTTACTCAGGCGGGGCTGGAATATAGTTTTGTGATAGTTATTAGTTTTCTCAAAATTATGTTCCAGCCGAATCTGGTATGGATGTTCAACAGTCGTACAACCGATGGAGTGCAAGTGAAGAAAAGAGAAATGTAATGTCGATTAGAATCCTTGTTTCCAATTTTATTGATGTTATTTCCACTTAAACAAATATCAACTTTATTCAAGTGTAAATTAAGTTGATTTTTGATATGAAAAAGTCATGCATTGTAGCGCAAACTGAACTTTATGAGTAAGTAGATATTAATGTTATTTTTCCAGAAAACTCATATTTGTTTAAGTACTTACATGTTTCAAAACTAAATTGCGAAAGGTTTATTTGAATGTAATTTTAACTATCAGCGTCAAAAATAAAGGGCAACAAAGAAAATTAAACTGTATTTCAACTGCACAAGGTGTGTTTCAAAATTAACTCAGTAAATGAGAACTGTTATTCTGATAGCGAATTGAAATAAAGTTTAATTTTCTTAGTTGTGATCATTCCAAATTTTTGACGCTTGCAGAATGTTTGATTACTTAAACATTCCTTCTCTTTTCTATTATTTGCTATGATTTCTTTCCGGTTTTTTTAATAATATTGTTCTATCCAGATATCCATGATAAATATGAATGTTCTACTAGTTACTAGCCTATTTATTAATGAATTAAGTAATTTGGGTTTTCTTTAAGGTTTTAGAGTGAGTTAGGTACTTTTTTGACTGTGTATGACTGCAAGTATGTAATGATGAATATCTAGATTTTCTGTGTGATGTTCCCCAATGTGTAGCGAAAAAAAATCGATCTACTGAATGTAGAGCGTCATCTATCCCGTTACATTACAACTACGCAGTTCAATAGCGATATTAGTTGCGATTCAAGCCCAAAGATGTCGCTAGTCGTAGTTTTTAAAGGTGAATTTATTAAAATTACATAAATTGCATATTTTCTATGAATTGCTTCAACATATAAAATCCCTTTTCTCTCGTCAATAATCTAATATCAGTAAGATTTTTACAATAAATAATATTGGTTTATACTGAAACATAAATTACAAAATTCCCAACTGCTGTTGAAAATAGCATTAGTTACCTGCTTTTTATGACTAATTAAGAGAATGATTCAGGATGAGAGGGTGAATCAATATTGAACTTATTTTTCATATTTTCCTGCTGATAAAACTCAATAATACTTTGCCCAACCCGGAGATCGAATCCCATGCTCAAAAGTCGCCCTTGCTACCACTAGCCAGGCCAACTAGGCGCTTATATAATATGCTTATACCTCTACAATGTAAACGCGACATATTCTCGGATTGATTTAGGTCGGGTATGTAATTTGAAAAGCGTGGCAGGCAAGCATACCGAACTTTCCATCGCTTATTACCTATCCGTAGCTGATGTGCCGATAAACATAAACTCAGGAATGTTTATAATTGTATATTCTTCTATAACTTCTGTACATTTAATAAATCTGAAGACGAGGCGTTTCTGAACATAAAAAATATATTAAAAAAAAATGCCAGGCATGGGGACTGCCTACAGAACTGAAAACTTAAAACTGGAATATTATACATAATATTCGTATACATGTACACTGGCCGCCGCACTTCGCCAGTCTGGCGCAATATTAGCATGTCGGTGACGCGAACTCATAAGTTTTTACCCATAGCAAAATCGCTAGTTTTCACTTTAAAAAAAAGATGCCTTAAAAACCATTTTATGTTTTTTTGTTGAGTTAACCACCGTATTTAATAGATGGCGATGGCGTTAAGTAAATGTTTTAATTTTCTGAATCGCGGTGTTGAAATCAAAATTAAAATAATTGGTTGTGGATTTATCTGTATAGGTCTCATCACACTCAAGTTCTCACTCGGTTCTCTTCAACCGAATCTAAAGAAGAAAAACTGGAGATTCTATAAAACCCGACTTCAAAAAGGAAGAAGTTTAATTAAACCCTAAAAATGTGATTTGTGGGGCACCGCAATTAAAAAACTTTTTTACCGACTTCAAAAACAAAACACTTTAAAGTGCAAAAAACCTTTAGTTTCGGTAATTTCTTGCTAATGACTTCCAAAACTAAATTTATGTTGCATTTTATAAGTAGTGTTTTTTTTTATGGTAGTCGGTTTTATGGTTTATATAATAAAAAAAACCGGCCAAGTGCGAGTCGGACTCGCGCACGAAGGGTTTCGTACCATTATCTATAAAAACGGCAAAAAAATCAAAAGTTTGTTGTATGGGATGTGCCTTAAATATTTGTTTTATTTTAATTTAATTATTTATTTTTAAATTGAATATTTATCTAAATATTCTGTGAATATTTCAAGCGTCTCCTGTTGCCGTTATCAATATCGAGCAAAAACGAGCAAAAAAGTCACGTTTGTTGTATGGGAGCCCCCTTAAATATTTATTTTATTCTGTTTTTTAGTATTTGTTGTTATAGCGGCAACAGAAATACATCATCTGTGAAAATTTCAATTGTCTATTATTAGATATCCGGCTCGAAGGACCATTTGTTAGGGACCTAACTAAGGACTTTACTAAAAGACAATACAACAAACTTTAACTTATAGAAATTTAATCCAAAATAGGTACAGTAATATCGATGTTGGTAAGCGTATGGAGTGCGCGCGTGTCGTCGTCGGAGATCGGTAGTGGAGTGACGAATCATCGAGTCCTCTCATGCATCCACATAGCCCGTCCCGCTCGCCCGCGCAGTCGCTAGACTCCAGACACGAAAATAGCCGACGGTGCCCGAACATCGGGGGTGTAATTTTTTTGGTTTTCGGGAGTATAAGGGGGTCTTAATCAAAATGATGTGCAACATTTTCGTTGTCTGTCATCTTCATAGTTTTCGAGGGTGCCGCCGCCGCCGCACTGGTGTCGAAAATCAGGAAAATCAAAATCCAAATTGTCGGCCGTAACCAGAGGTGGACCTTAGTAAATAGGTTGCTTTTCACATGGGCTACAGCATTTTCTTACTTAAAACAAGTTTTTAAGATATTTATTTATTTTGGATCTCCAGCAAAAGATACGCAGATACCTGAATAGAAATCACAATAATATTAGGTGTATTGATAAATTAGTAGTTATAGATTTTTTTGCCTGTTTTCTTAGAAAATTTTCAACGGCGCTCTTAAAGCGTGATCCTCCTTCACCATGCTAACGCTTCAGCACCAGGCGACCAGGCGCCTGGACTTTTACTTATTCTTAAAAATCAAAGTGACACTTCGTCGCATTGACATTATGGATCCTGAAGACGCAATGGCTGCATTCGAAAGGGCAGAGAACCCCTAATTAGCGCTTCCCACCAGGCAAGATCGGAAGATTCTTCCTTTTCAATGGAGGAGTGGTAGGTACTCTACACCTCTAAACGACACATTACTGCTTTCCGACATGCACACGAACGAAGTTGCCGGCACAGCTAGTATTTAAATAAATGAATACATCTGAGAGCCTTGAACCCATTGCCACGGACCTCGTGTCTGATAGCCAGTCGTTTGCACCCAGACAAACAGACAGACGGTCAAACACCTAATAGTAATAACAATCTACACATTACAGGAGATATGCTAGACTCAGGGTTGTGACTATTAATAACTCCTACGACTTATTAATGGACATACTTAACAAAATAGTGGGGGTTTGTGGTTAAATAAAAATAACCGCGTGGGTTAATCTTCAGGATGGGTGACATATATTACCTACCGAGACCTTCGGAAAGTTCGCTAAGCACTTGGTACCTGTTATTCGTAGATCTTTGACAGTTGTTACGGGGAGTCAGAAGCCCGATAGTCTGACAGCCAGTTTTACCGAGGGGTATCGTAGTACCCAGCAACTGGGTTGTGAAGGTCAGAGAGGCAGTCGCTCTATGTAAAATACTGGTAGGTACTCAGCTGCATCCGGTTAGACTAGAAGCCAACCCCACCATAGTTGGGAAAAGGCATGCAGATTATGAAGATCTCAATTTGCTACGGTCTGTAGCATGATGGAGATTGGAGATGATGGGGTGCAACGTTCTTCAGCCCTATTATATTATTGTATCTAAAAGATATCTGGAGGCTCTGTTATTAAACAGTTAGTCACTTTGATACAACGGCGACGTAGGTAGTGTTCAAACACACCGTAACAAATGAAGATCTACTGATCACGAAATTATTCTTGAGTCTTCCTCATGTGCCTGGTTGATGGCAATAGGCTCGCCCCCTATTACATGGGACCTCAACATAACTGGCGAAATGTGGGTGTACCTACTATAGGTATTACACCTCTGCCTCGGCCTAACTTTACCGGGAAAACAGGCGTTATGTTATGTTACTTTATTTACAATATAAGGTTTTTTTTTTTTGTTGGCAGGCTGGAAAATCCTCATGGATGTCTTCCGCCCTGGGGCGGGCGGAGGGGTCTGTCACACTCTTAGGGTCAGCTCACACCGAGACGCGACGCGACGTGACGATACTGGGGGAGGCCAGTGATTTTGCACTGCGCCGCGCGCCGCCGCGAGACGCATCGCAACGTCGCGAAGCGCATAGTAAAATCTTTGGCAACACGACGCATCGCTTCGCAGCGAGATGCCGTGCGGCGCAGTGGAATGTGTCTACATTCGCCAAATGGTAGACTGCAGGTGGACGCGGGGGGGGGGGGGGGGGGAGCCCCCCCCGCGTCCACCTGCAGTCTACCATTTGCAAGCGCATGAGAACGACGTACGGCTGCGCCTCGGGGTGTCGCGCGGCGCAGCGCGGCGTCGCACGGCTTCTTGAGGCGCAGCGCCGCTCTTGCACGCCGCGCGTACCGGTGATTCACCGCTGCGTCGCGATGCGTCGCTCTACGCCGCGAGGCATCTCTAGGCGTAGTGTAACGTATTCTAAATTCTCACAATGAAATGTGCGTCTTTTCGTGTAGAAAATAAAGTTATATTTTGAGTCGCTCTTTTAAAGTGTGCGCGCAGCGTCGCGTCGCGTCGCGCCTCGGTGTGAGCTGACCCTTACTGACTAAAAACCCCACCCCAGTGTTCCCTTCCCACACTTGCACGGTGGTTCTTGGGAGCTAGTATTACTTCCGCTAAGGTGCAGGTGGTTTGAAGGCCGGAGCCGGCCAGCGTGACCATTAACGCGCGAAGGCGAGCGAGAGAAGCGAGCGTGCCGCGGAAGCGGCTGCCGACCGCCAGATCCCCTCTATAATTTAGGCGTTTGGTGAAATGAAAATTTGTTAATTAACACAATGGTATCATGAATGTTCGGAAGCATAATACTTCAAACAAATGTTATTTCGGCTAAGTGTAACTTCTGTAAAACGTTTTTCGACTAAATGAAACGTCGGAGTAACGAAAAATATCGAACTGATAATAGGTAAACTGATACAGTGGCAGACGTGACTTCGATGAAGTAAAAAAAAACGAAACCATAATAGTTGAATAGTTTTAGGTGAAATTAAATTCGGTCAAATATTTTTCGAACTTATGATAGGTAAAATGTACTAATTATTTGCCACTCCTCTTGCTCAAAAAGTCCGGTCATTGTAGCGTACCAGAGCGGGGATAAAATAGCATATTTTCCTCTAAGGGACAAAGTATTTTATTTTTGTCTGTTACCAACGAGCCTACAATAACGACAAAGTCTTTATTCATAAGCAGAATAATCATGAATAAAGACTCGACTTATTACTGTTACTGTTACAAAGACGGATACAAGGCCAAGAAATCCAAAGTTTTGACGAGGAAAGATATCGGGAATTTCGTAAATAAGGCACCAAATGAAAAATCCCCCATCTTCAAGCCATAAATCTGCCCAATACAAACACAAATTAGGAGAGTAAATTCGTTATAAGTGCAGAATTTCTAAAAATTTTCAAAGCCTACCAAGATTTACGGCTGAGTGGAGTACAGGGCACGCCGAAGTTTTTTCTCAACTATCAAAACGGAAAATGCATAAGGTAAGTTATTAGGCAAAAATAAATTTAGCAACTTACCAAAAGAGATCGCCACCTATCTGAATTTGCCTAATCCGGAACAATACAGCACTGGCTATTGTTTCCGAAAAACATCCGCCACTATCCTGGCAGATTCTGGTGCAAATATAACAATGCCTATATGCCACGGTGGATGGAGATCCAATCAAGTGGCGGAAGGCTATATAGCGAACTCCATTCCAAACAAATTTGATACCACCCAGCGTATCACAAAACGCATCAATATTCTCCCAACTAGCCCACGACCATCGACATCAAGTGATGACTCAACTCAGCTGATTCTCTATTCAGAACATTCGAACGAGGGCCCTCAAACCTGGAACTACGTGTATCTCACAGGTTCACCCCACAGATAACTCAGAAGTGGCCAGGAAAAACATCGTTAAATATCCAGAATTGTACATTTAATTTTTAATAAAATAAACCATTTAATATTGTATTGGATTATATTTTCTCGCAATCGTAGTGAAAAGTTAAGTGTAACATACAGCGCTAAATCCCCATTTAGACTCGGTTTATATTTACTCCCTCGCTAAAGCTCGGTAGTAAAACTAACTCGTATATACAGGATGGAAAAAATCAATGGGCCCTGAAAGGAAACCACTTTAAATCCTTAAGATAGATTATTTCACTTAAAGGAAACATTCCTTTATTTTTAAAAATAATCTAAACTACATTCACAGATTTTTCGACAAGCTTACCTAAACCGGGAATCGAACCAGCTAAAAATTCAAAAAATAAACACTTGCTTTTTTATTTCACTAATCGATACATTCAATGTTAAAGATACAATTTCTCCAAGAAACATTAGGTCTTACACTCGTTTGTCGTAAAAGTTTTCCATGAAATCTAATATTTAGTACACAAGAGCTTGAATCAACATTACCTAGACTAGAACGGTTTACTTTCAACAAGTAAAAGACACGTTACAATTTTCTTATAACTCGTAACATCCAAACACTTTCTATGAAGTACAAGCTTGCTAATTTATCTTTAATTACAATGTGGAAGATAATAATTCTATGCAAATGCCCTTCTCAGATGCGGCGTTCTGACTAAAATTTTAAAAATAGAACGTATAATTTTGTTTATGGTGCGGAACTCGAATTTTGAAATTATCGATTTCGGTTTGTTTTCCGTCCGTGTCGTAATTATGTATTAGCCAAACTCAATTTTAAGCATTTATTTCAATTAAACCATTTACAGGCACTTTTGAATTGTCAAAGAGTCGGTCAGTTAGTCAGAAAGTGGAAGCTATTTGCCCATTCCAAAACGTAGATCTCTATGGAGAAGAACAGGCAAGAAACTCCAAGGACACTCTTTTAAATCAAGATATTACAAAATCCTGGGTACATTATTCTTGTCGCTTTAGTATGTGACAACAATATAAAAAACAAAAAAAAAATTAAAAACAATTCAAAATATAAGATTAAAAGGTTACAAATAAGCCCTGGCAGTTAAGAGATGACCAGCCTCAACTGACGGCGCCCGTTCACGAACATGACGCGTGGATCAGCACCATCCAGCTCAACCACTTTGTAGGGAACCGTATGATCCAACACACGCGCCACCATCAGCAAGACATTTAAGTGAGCATGACATATTCTCAACTGCAAAGCTTTTTTAAGTCAACATACATCATAACATAATAAACGGCTCCATACAACACTGAACATTTACAAAATTGAAAAAATGATTTTAAATTATACAAAACTATAGCTAGCAATGTATTTCAATGATTAATAAAAATTTACTAGCAAAAGGAAAATTGCTGTTACCTATTGTGAAGTATTCAACAACTAAAACTTGATTAAGTATATAAAAATAAACGATAAGAATGGAATGTCAAAACAAAAAATAACAAGGGGGGGAAGCATCACTTCCAAATATTAAAATTCTAACAAGTGAGCCCAAGTGGTTGTGGACCAGGACCAGCATTATAAGCCAAGCATCTTTATCTACGATATAATCATCCAACTTATAATATGCTTGTCTACATAGTGTGCGTTTAACGCATGTTTTAAATTTCTTTTCATTTAGTTAAAGAATATCTGGTGGCATACCAAGAACAATTTTATATAATATTAGCTTACATTTCAAAGAACAATAATTGCAATTTAGCTCTACAGTCGTATGTATGGTGAGAAGTAGAAAAGTTTTGTCGCGAATGGTGAAATTTTTTGTGAAGATAGTTTCAAAAAAGGTTTAGAGACGCCCACAGCAACAATATCTAGACTTTTCCGATTATGATAATTTCTAAGACCTAAAGTTATTACAGAGATTTCATCCTGAACAATAATCCTATCGATTAGTTGATTAAATAGGGAGTGTTAATTTTTTAATTTTTAGCTGGTTAGATTCCCGGTTTAGGTAAGCTTGTCGAGAAATCTATGAGTGCAGTATTGTTTCTTTTTAAAAATAAAGAAATGTTTCCTTTAGGTAAAATAATTTATCTTAAGGATTTAAAGTGGTTTCCCTTTATTGATTTTTTCCACCCTGTATGGGTAATTTTAGCCCCTTGTATAACAATCTAATATTGTCAGTATTTTTAATGTTTACTTTAGGTTATGTGTCATTGTTATGTATCTCGTCAGTAATTTTCTGTAGGTAGGTATGTTGTTCTGGTTGAATAAATAAATTAATATTAAAATTTTGTCACAATATTCAAGTCTTATGACTTGAATATTCTGACAAAATTTTAATATTAATTATAACTATAAACATTAAGTAAACTGGGAAAATAAGTCCACATCCGCTTGAACAAAGCCTTATTACTTAAGATAATGATTAAAAAAATCGGCACAATGTTTATTTTTACTGCATAGTTACAGTTGAAACTAAGAGAAATAAAAACAATGAATGTTTTTATTATAATCTTATTGTTTAACCACGAATTATAGTCGTGCACAGGGTTTATCTCTGACCCTGATTATAATTAGTTAATTAATTAAAAAGCGCATGTTAAATTATGCGTTTAATTCGTTTATTAATCACCCGGAGTTGTATGAGAATTGAGATAAACATTATAAGTAATTGGTTGACTTCGGAATTTACTCTGTAGAAAATATTGCAGTAGGCGCAAGCAAGAGCGACTTCTGAGGTGCGTGGTTCAATCCTCAAAGTCAAAGTCAAAGTCAAACCATTTATTTCAAATAGGCACATAAGAGGCACTTTTGAACGTCAAAATTTACAAAAAAAAAAAAAAATGATTCTAGTTGCCCCTTCCAAAAGGTAGTTTCGTATGGAGAAGGGTTGGGCAAGGCGTTATTAAGTTTTCTATTAGGAAATTCTCTGTAGCAGCACGGATTTGTGCCCGGTTGGTGGCAATCCATCGATGCTAGAAGTACAGGACCGGTCGATGTGGAAACGCTTGGTCCCAGGTCTAAGACCGGCAATGGTTATCTTCCGGCTGAATGATGACATATTATGGGACTTAAAAATAAGGGCCAAAATTGCCTCGGTTAATTAATGGAGCGTCTATTAATTACATGAGGCGATTTTGGCGAGTTTTCGTCCCCCTCCCCCTTGGTGAGATGTGGTTCGAACTTCTCCCCCCTAATATCACGTGAGATTTTAAAAAAGGCCTATTTTTTGTGTCAATACTTTAATCTGTGCTTAAAGGCTCTTACAGACTAGTGCGATATCGCGGGCGCGACGCGACACTAGCAGCACAATTTCTTTGTCGGTGGCTGCCGCGCCCGCGATATCGCGCGAGTCTGTACGAGTCTTTATTGAGTTGGATTCATTTAAAAAAACATAATTTGCTTAATATTTATTTTATAAGAATTAGGTACCCAGTTTTCTCGCAATTTTACACCGTTTCTTGCGGGAAATAGTACATTTTGATACAAGTGGAGAATGTTTGTTATTGCATTCGAGGCGGAATTAACACCCGAGCCGTAGGCGAGGTTGTTTTTGAGCCGAGAACTGCAATAACAAATGTCCACCCACGTGAATCAAACGACGTTTTTCAATACACTTTTGAGGATACAAAATAAAATAACGGAAAATATTTTGGTCATGAATTATTAGGAAACTATCATTTAATTTTCTGTTTTTTCCGCGCTTTGCTTTCTCCAGGTTGAAGGAGAAGCAAATGTATAAAGCTGATAAACAGCCTAATATAAAAAATAGAAAATTAAAAAAAAAAGAATTTTTAGAACACAAATAAATGTTAATTTGTTCATAAACGTTTTTTTATTGTAATAATCATGGTATTCTATTGATAAATATTATTTAAATATTTAAAAAATATTAACGCCGTAAAGATGCACCTTTGCCGATATTAAAATCACCTCCGAATAGAGGGGACCGTCTCTAGCGCGAGACGGTGTGAATAGAGGCATTGAACCAATTTGGACTAAGTATAGGTATAAGTTATCTATGGCAATTTATATTCACGCACGTGAGTTGGAAAATAAACAATCGCACGCGTGTGAAATACATTGCATTGTGAACCTAATCGTAGTGCGATATGAACCAGTTATCGAGGAAGTGTATTGAAAAAAAATTACGTGATAGTTGTTGAGGCCCCTCCCTCTCCCTC
This sequence comes from Tiliacea citrago, assembly GCA_963921375.1. Taxonomy (NCBI): domain Eukaryota; kingdom Metazoa; phylum Arthropoda; class Insecta; order Lepidoptera; family Noctuidae; genus Tiliacea; species Tiliacea citrago. The sequence continues at coordinate 16,975,265 of OY992805.1, forward strand.
ACGTGAGATTAGGTGAGATTTGGCTCAACCCCCTCCCCGCCTTAACGCCTGGACACCCCCATCCCCTAACTGGCCGAATGTGGGTGTAGTTACCCACAGTGATTGTAAATCACATCTTGCCCTCACGGGGAATATTTCTGTCGTGATGGTCTGAAGATTTATATATCAATAGTCCCGGTTCCTGTAAAATGAGGGTTTCCAATCGTTTATATTAATATACCTAAGTAGGTATGTATAACACACGTCTAACGTAAGTACCTACCTACGGAAAAAAAATCCGGAAGAAAATCTGGTTCTAATGGTATGAATCTATCAACACACAGTCAGCAGGAATGGTAGCCAATGCTAGTTCCTTTTCTGTAATGAGACGAGGCTTCTGCCCTTCATTCATAAATGAATATTGATACCTCATCCACCATCCATCTGCCTGCGTTTTCCCAACTATATTTTGGGGTCGGCTTCCAGTCTAACTGGATGCAGCTGAATAGCAGTATTTTACATAGAGCGACTGCCTATGTGACCTCCACAACCCAGTTACTGGGTAATACGATACCCCTTGGTAAGACTGGTTTTCAGACTTTCGGGTTTCTGACGACCCATAAGATCCATGAATGACAGCCGGGCCAGCTGCTTAACGTATATAATCAAGTTTTTCTTACTGAACAGACAGCTGTGCTGCTGGGGAGTTTGTTCACTGACACTTCCCAGCTAAAGCACTAGAAAGTAGTGAAGGGGGGGCGTTTTGGGGGACTGTCTTATGTAATTTTGACGTTCGAAAACTGCTGAAGTAATGGGGCAGATTCCACTGCAAAATTTTAGGCATTCCACATTGCCCCACCAGTGGGGCGGCTCAACTCAAACTCAAAGCATTTATTTCAAATAAACCAATTACAGGCACTTTTGAATTGTCAAGGGGTCGGTCAGTCATAAAGATGAAGCTAGTTACTCATTCCAAAGCTTAGTAGGTAGGTACCTATGGAGAAGAACGGGCAAGAAACTCCACGGACACTCTTTTAAATTGACGTATGGTTACAAAATATTGGTTACATCATTTGTGTTGAAATTAAACATGTGAGAACGATGCAAAACGTCAAAAGCATCCGTATTAAAAAGAATAAAATAAAAAAAAACAATTCTAAAATTAAAATAAGCCATGGCCGCTAAGAGATGACCAGTCCCTACTGATGGCGCCCGTTCACGAACATGACGCATGGATTAGCACCATTCAGCTCAACCATTTTGAAGGGAGCTAAACGATCCAACCCGCCACCATCAGCGAGACATTACAGTGACCATGACATACTCTCAGCCGCCAGGGCACATTCAAGTCAATGAAAGACGTACCCAGTAAATGGTAGCTTTATAGTAAGTACATAGTACTCACACATGTGCTATGCAATTATATAATACTAATAGATTGAATTTATACAATGCAAAGATAGTTTTTGAAATCTTCAGCAGCTCCAACAGTACCTATTTCCAAATGCTAATCAATTAAGTGTTTGCGCCCTTGTGGAGCAGGACCAGCATTGAGCCAATCATTTTTATCAGCGATGTAGGTAATCCCCCAACTTATAATATGCCTGGCTGCATAGTGTGCGTTTTAAACATGATTTAAATTTTGTTTCATTCAGCTGAAGTATGTGCAGAGGTATTTTATTATAACATTTTAAACAGTACCCCATGAAAGATGAGTCTACTTTAGCCAGCCTGAAACCTGGTTGAACTAATTGGTCCTTATTTCTAGTTCTATAATTGTATCTTTCGCCTCTTTAACTAAAAATATGTAGATTTTTCCTAACATACATGATGTTTTCATAGATATATTGACAAGGTACGGTCATGATGTTAATATTTTTGAACAGTTCCCTTAGAGAGTCGGTCCCTTAGAGAGGCTCGGTGGGGCAAAGTGGAATGATTCAATTCTCAGCCTAGTTTGAATAAATAACTTTTGATTATGTGCTTTCCGAGGCACGGGAGGGTCTCGGTATGTAAAGATCCCATCCACAGCCCAACCGCGGCAAGAGTAGCTCAACCTGATAGATCAACCCGTGCGGCTGTTATTACTTTGCCATAAGCCCCTCAGTATAAGAAATATTGATATCTACCAATTTAAATATTTTAACTTATTTGGTGATGCCCAATTAAATTAATCTTAAGTTCCTGGAAGACGTAAAATTCATAATAATTACGAAAATATTGAATGTTATTTCGTCATTAAGGCTCCTGCAGACAGGCGCAACACGATTCTGGTAGAACGATTTCCATGAGGGTTTCATAGAAAATAATTGTTGTACTAGAATCGCGTCGCGTCGGTCTACATAATCAGCCTATAATGTTCCCACTGCTGGGACACAGGCCTCCTCTTTGTGAGAGGGAGTGGGCCATAATCCACCACGCGGGCCCATTCCGGGTTGGTAACCCGGTGAGCCTTGATGCTCACGAAATTAAGTGAACTTTGGTAGATACGTATAGGAAATTTTGTATGTATCACATCATCATCATCTCACGTTCTCATGTTAACCCGCGTAACATTGACTGGTCAAGAGCGTCCTCTAGTAGTTATCTACCCACGTAGGTACATCTTCGTATCTCGTAGGTAAAATTAATATCACTCTTGTTAGCTCCGAAGGGGTAGACAAAGGTGTGTAGTACCAAACATCCACCATTTACCAGCCAGGTAGGTATAGGTTAAGTCCCATGAAATAACGAATCCAGGCTGCTACTTAGAATGACCTAATGGAAAAACCGGCCAAGTGCGTGTCGGACTTGGCACATTTAGGGTTCCGTGCCGAATGTAGAATATAAGCCGTTCGAATGGCAGAATTATTCGTAAGCAGTAGGCGAGTGACCTGACCCGAAGCAGTGGCGTGCGGCCGCCCGCACCCACTGCTTCGGTAATAAGATAAATGAGGGAATTTTAAAGAAAAAATGATTGATTTATCAATATATTGGTATTTGTTAGTAAAATATACGTAATAATATCACCAAATTTCAAGTTCATAGGTCAATGAGAAGTTAAAAAATTCTTCAGAACAAAATTTTGTAAACAAAGCTAACTTTGGTGGCTTCTCATTCCGTTGTTTTACGAAAAAATTTAAACCAGAAATACAGTATTTAACTACTCAACGAACTCTAAACAACGACCACCTTTATCTGTAAGTACTTATGGGAAGCCAAAAACATTAAAAAATATATTTTTTTGTATGGCTTCAACAAGACGCTTGAATACTGTAGCTCGAACCGTTTCGCTGTAAAAACCTGTGTGACAGACGAGGCGGACGGAGATGTGATTGACAGCAATAGGGTACCGTTTGGACCCTTCGGAACCCTAAAAAATAATGGTTAATTGCGTACCACACTTACAATAGCAATCCCTTTCGTTTTGACGGTTCAACAACATGCATAGTGTTATTTACATTGTTGAGCAGCTGAATTAAGAAGCCATGGATTAGCAATTTCCTTCTACATCTTTAATTGATATTAATAACTAAAATGCTTTTTACTACTAAAATAATCATTTTGTCACAAGTCTGCTACTATAAGTACCTACATTCACAGAGAACGAGGAAAACTGTTCCACCGTAGTACAGTATATACTAGTACGGGGAACAGAGTGAATCAGTTCCGTTTTAACAATCTTAATAAGTATCGAAACATACCAAAATAAAAATAAAAAAATACCCACCGTTACTGCTTATTTGTAACTGACATGGATTGTGCCAGGTTGTTATTGATTTAGTAAATAAAGTTGTATTTTTTTTTTATAGTGTCTTACGCAATAAAATTAGGGTGTAGTTTAGATTTTTTGTAAACTTACGAAAAGTACCGCCTAGTGCGAGTCGGACTCGCTCACGAAGGGTTCCGTACCATTATCTATAAAAACAGCAAAAAAAACATGTTTTTTGTATGTGTTTTATGTATGTTGTAAACAAATATTTATGGGGAGCCCCCCCCTTAAATATTAGTTTTAATTTAATTAAATTATTTATTTTTAAAGTGAATTTAAAACTAAATATTCTGTGAATATTGCAAGCGTCTACCTGTTGCCGTTATCAATATCGAGCAAAAACGAGCAAAAAAATCACGTTTGTTGTATGAGCGCCCCCTTAAATATTTATTTAATTCTATTTTTTTGTATTTGTTGTTATAGCAGCAACAGAAATACATCATCTATGAAAATTTCAACTGTCTAACTATCACGGTTCATGAGATACAGCCTGATGACAGACGGACAGACAGAGGGCGGAGCCTTAGTAATAGGGTTCCCGTTTTACCCTTTGGGTACGGAACCCTAAAAACGAGCGGGCCTTACAGTAGCCGCATATGACGTGTAACGTCTGATATCTCACCTTGGTAATAAGCAACTGAGCAGTGACAGAAAAGACCACAAAAACGTGAATACTTACAATCTATAGTACTTACTAATTCCATGAGTACACTAATTCTATGCTCAAGCTGTCACTCCCTGTTACACACTTCCGTCCCTTTTCACGAAATCACTCCCACAGGAAGCAAGAGGAAAGTTGTTACACATCATAAACAAGCACTAAGTAGGTACTTTCAGGCTAACCCAGACACAGGCCTAAAAATAGTCGACCAATCATTACAAATAAACATTCTCTCCATAAATAGCTGCTATCAGCGCAATTACCGTAGTTAATTTATCATTTACATGTAGTTTATTTGATATCAACAACAATAACAACAAACATGTCACAGACTGCGGGTCAAGCGCACCTGTTTTATGATGTTCTGGTTATTTCCACGATCGCTGAGAAAGTAGAAAATACTAGTTTAAATCTAAATATTATATGTCAAAGTGCTACATTGGTCTTTTGGCTCCTGAATGACATTCATGGGGCGATGTTGGTACGCATTTGTGACATTGTATTGAAAAATCGAGATGGCGGCGTTAGTTCAGATTTTCGCCAAATGATGCTTGGAGGTAGATACAGCAATACTTGACAATGACGGCTTCTGAAGCGGGGCTCTGTTTCAGAAACAAGATTTAGTTCACTTTTTACGACATACAAAAAGTAGACAAAATATTTCCCATAATCAATCTGCCATCCTGCCAGGGTTGCGGGTTTGTCTGAAAGGGATATCGTGGCCCTGTCACACAGGCAACTGAAGGAAAACGGGTGGGTTTTGTAAAAGTCTGACACGCCCTCGGGAGCTCCGCCCAGAGCGGGAAAAGTTACTTGATAATTTTCCACCCAAAAAAAAAGAACTTTGCCATCGACTTCGTCCATCTTATATCAATTATTCCGTAAGAGTTTCGGAGAGTACGGCCTAATTACTTGGCAACCTAAACACTAAAGGGAAACTGTAAAATTTCCGCTTTCTAGATATAAAAGTCTGGGCTGTGCGTTGATGAGTTAGTCAGGGTCAGGACTTTCTTTTTACGATATAATAATTGATTTCGCTGTAAAATCAAAATATTTTATTTCACATAAATCTACACGGGCATTTATGGCAAAGTCCTCCAATGATCTTGTCTACGGCGTAGAAAACTATACAACTTTCCTCCAGTTTTATCCTAGCCATCTTTAGTCCTCGTTCCCAACTTGCGTCAGCTGTCTTTGTTGACTTGTTTTGCCATCGTTAAACTTTATAAATTTAAAATATCCACAGGAACAAGTGCGTGTAGTCAGTGGAGTCAACTCTTTGTCGCAGCACAAAGCTTTCTTAACAAACGAGAAAACTATTGCAACGGCAACGGTGCAGCTTAAGGAAGATGTAGTTACAAAAATAATTGAAATGAGTAATATGCTTAAATGGTTTGGTCACGTTGAGAGGATGAATGAAAGGCGACTAACAAAAGGTATTTACAAAGCAGAGGAGAGTGGAAACGCCGGGAGGGGATGCCCTAGGAGGACATATAGTGACCTAATTGATGATGTTCTTTAGCAAGGTCAGGTGCGTAGTACTCGCACCGGGCGTGTATGACCAGATGTATTCTTCTTTTTCTTCGCCTACGTTCGTAGGCGAAGAAAAAGGAGCATGTAAGGAGCGTAGCAGGTGGCGTTCTATTGTTTCTGCCTACATCCATAGGAAGAAGGCGTGAGTTTATGTATGTATGTGTGTATAAAACAATTTTCGAGCGACCAAGAATCGTCAAAAAATGTGTGGAATAGCCCTCCAAAATATGTAGATTTTTCCTAACATACATGATGTTTTCATAGATATATTGACAAGGTACCGTCATGATGTTAATATTTTTGAACAGTTCCCTTAGAGAGTCGGTATCTTAGAGAGGCTCGGTGGGGCAAAGTGGAATGATTCAATTCCCAGCCTAGTTTGAATAAATTACTTTTGATTATGTGCTTTCCGAGGCACGGGAGGGTCTCGGTATGTAAAGATGGTCACCCATCCACGGCCCAACCGCGGCAAGAGTAGCTTAACCTGATTGATCAACCCTGTTGCGCGCCTCTTGTGCGGCTGTTATTACTTTGCCACAAGCCCCTCAGTATAAGAAATATGGTGGCGTTCTATTGTTTCTGCCTACATCCATAGGAAGAAGGCGTGACTTTATGTATGTATGTGTGTGTAAAACAATTTTCTGTTGGAGTAGCGACCAGGAATCGTCAAAAATGTGTGGAATAGCCCTCCAAATAAATTAACCGACGACCTGAAAATGTTGTGGGGCACATTGAAAACGCTATGCGGTGAACCCGAGTCCCTAGCACGAACGCATGCCAAAAACATAACGAAAATTCGAACAAGTTTTGAATCGAAAATGTTTGCGACTTGGCTACAAGCACAATATTATGCATTTATCGGTATTCCAAAAGGTGTGGCCATATTTTAAGGGTTTGAAACTGACCATCAAACTGAACAACTTCCTCCATGGGACCAAAGTCGTAATCGCGAAAAAATAATCAGCAGCGCCATACATTTGGGTCGAATACGTACTCATATTGAAGTTTTGCAAGGGACACCTGATTGTTTTTCGCGGATAATTTGGTCTGTACCACATCCTTGAATTTGACCACACCGTTCTGATAACTACATGCTGTATATCAGCCTTTATATACCAGCCAAAGTGGGCGATAACGCCCCCTTGTGGGTGCTGCAGGCGTAAAGGGGGGCGGTAAGAGACCCAAAAAAAAAATGGGGGAGTTGTGTAGAGAATTGGGGGGCGATTTGTAATTTTATCTAGGAGGACTCTCGACTACGACTGAGTTCTCGACTCTCGACTACGACTTGTGAACATCAACTATTAATATTAATTAATTGCTCAAACTAACTCGGTTCGATATTTCTCTCCGCGTAGTTCATATATCTGTCCTGTTTTATTAAAGAGAAATCTTTTGCATGTTACCGAACGTGGCGACTTGCGGCTGTTCTTGAGTAAATGGAACCTGATATCAACAAACTTATTAAACAGCATCAGATTCATCCTGCACATTAGTTTTTATATTAAAATCGATTATGTTTGTTTTATTTTGAATAAAAGATACTCTGTCTGAATACTATAAAGTTGCGTTTCAATAATCATTCTCATTGGCAGGTGTAGCCCGTAAGAGTTAACTTGAGACCTGAGCGCCGTTGTGTACTACCTACTGCGCTCAGGTCTCAAGTTAACTCTTGCGGGTATAGTAAAAGTCTCTTTTAGAATGAATTTTTAATCTCCGCTAATATAGCTCACAATAATTAATTTCATTTGCAGTTATAATTAAAATGTAATTATCGTAATTGGTTTTTAAGTAGGTGTAAAAACTGGGGGCGCTAAAAAATAATTTATTCTCAAAGTGGGCAGTAGACAAAATAAGTTTCGGAGCCTCTGCTGTATATTATCACCGATAGCTATGAATACAGTCTAAATATAATACTTAGTAAATATTATGTGAGAAAAGATAAAAAAAAAAATGTTCTAAATTACGTAATGTTTACTCCGCGCGTTCATACAAGGTCCACGGGTGTTGTGTGTCGTGGAATTCGGAAGACGCCTATGTACAGACACGGGAAATATACACAGTCAACTAAACATAATAATAATTCCTATCATGCTTGAAGGCCAAGATTATACGATAAGCGAATGACAGACAGTAAGTATATCAACACTGTCTAGCAAGAACACTAGGAACTCACACGATTTGTAAACAATCGTATTAAAAGGTAAACATAAAGCGTCTGTCGATTGTGTGAGCATGTCTTACCTACGTAGGAAACTACGCACGAAATAGTTTCTGTATTTAGAATTTATCAGACAATCGTAGGTATTGCGTAAACCGATTGTCATTTCCTAATGACAATCGGCCGCCTTCGCTAAGGCTAGGTTAGTTTTAAATAAAACTCTATTTTCCGCATGGGACTTTTTTTTTTGGAGGAGAAATTATCAAATAACTTGGCGGGCGTTAAAGCGCACCCGTGTTCCTTCATTTGCCTGTGTGCCAGGGCCACGATATCCCTTTCGGACAATCTAACTGGCGAATTGTGATTATACCTTCTTAAAACAAAACCCTGCGTATCATTATCATTTAGAAACTTTTTTAACTAAGTACCTACTGACACTTTCCAAATTCAAGCCCCAGAGATCAAAATTATTGAAAAAACTCTCTTCGTCACTCTGTGTCTCCAATCTTTGAGAATTCCTTACCCGTTTTTATTTTAATGACGAATTTCAATGACGTTTCCAAAAGTTTGTTCTAAATTAAGTACCTACTCTACAGCTCGCTCATTAATGAATGAAATCTTAAACCAGACTCGATTACTCGAATGAACCCAAAGATTCACACTAGCCCCTGGAGCCTCATGTTTCATGGGACTACAGAGGCCTTTGCATATCAGTGAGTAGACCGGGGGGCGCGATAATGGTAGGTAAGACGTGCCCTTGGGATATGGAAGGATTATAAGAGCCTACTGGATATGCATCCTTGAGCAGGCATTGGAATAGTGGAGAGACGGGTTATATTTATCTATGGGTGGGCATCTTTTAATGACGTCGCCACCAGGTTGCGTTCAGGTCCAACTTCGCCGAATCTTGCATGATCTTAAATTACCTACTTAACAAATAAAATTCCGCAAGGAAAATACCTACCAGGATTTAATTTATACGTACATAGATAAAAATTACTGGTCTACCTATTTGTCTAGAAGTAATAACGTAAACAACGTGAAACGTAGGTAAACACTATCATGTCATCCGTTTCAATTATTCTAATCATGCTCTGATTAAAATTTCATGGAAATTGTTCTACCCGTGTCACGTCGCGCGACAAGTCACACCGGTCTGCACGAGCCTTAACACGGTTGGAGTGTTATTTTTAGCTATCTAATGATATGTCATCAGTCATTGTTGAATTGTGTTTCTGTCACAGGATAAAAACAACAGCACCACAAAATGACTGATGACAGTTCACATTCTCTAAATTAGCCATTGGTGCGGATTTGTGCTCAGCTTATTGCAATAGCTAATGGCTCACTCTCTATTGCCTACGTTAAACTTTAACATAGCCTGCCAGGATGCTGCCTTCGGATGATACTGGCGTGATGTTATTTTAATGATATTGTCTCTAAATTAATTATCGATCGGTTATTCATTAAGATATCGATAATAGAACTACCTCTAACAGCGAGTCAAGGAGTCAATATCGTGAGGTTAAGAATGTGCACCCGGAGATCGATACACGGACTTTGTCTGTCTTCTTTACCATTCAGTCGCTATTTAGTTTGTTAAAAAACAAATTATTAAAAAAAAACAAAAAACCCGACTGCAAAAACATGAACTGAAAAGATGGAAACAAGATGAAAGAAAATGAGTATCCTTTAAGTACCATAAATAAATAAATGCAGTCGGAGGCATCTAGAATGTTACGAACGTCTTAAAATTTGCCTCCGACTGCTATTAAAATTTTATACCCTATGTCACTTCCGCAAATAAAACAAATCCAAAGATACCTCATATGTCAAAATCCATCAAGCCGTTTAGGCTACAGAGCCTAAAAAAAAGAAATAGACATACATTCACTCGAAAAACATAACCCTCCTTCTGAGGCAGTCGGGTAAAAATATTTTAATCATGTATTTTGGTGATATCACCTGTCATGGATTTAAAATTTGTTGAATTAAATATCTACTTGAGATTTAAGTCATGTTTGTGATATATTTTTTTCTGTAGGCGATTCGCATGAAACTGATTTATTTGTGGGTGAATCGATAAGTCCAGAAATACGTATTAGGCAAATGGCACACAAGATTTCAAATCCGAGGACAGTAAAGACACAAATAATATTATAGACCCGTATCCGTGCTGCCGGTTTTCAGCAAAGTGTTTGAAAAAGTAATGCTTAATGAAATGCTCAATCATTTGAATACGAATAAAATCCTACAAGAGCAACAGGATGGCTTCACCAAAGGACGTTGTACGACCGACGCCAGTGTAACCTTATTATGACACATTTTTAACGCGTGGGAAGAAGGCCCAAGACGCCATAGGAATCTTTTGTGACCTCTCCAAGGCATTTTTTTGCGTCGATCACGAAACCTTAGTCTTGAGAATTGAGCATTACGGACTTGGAAAACACGGACTAGTAAAATATTATTTTAATGATACACAACAGCAAATTCTAATAAATGGTATCAATTCACTCGGTTTAAAAGTAAATATGGGTGTTCCACAAGGTTCGATATTGGGTCCTTTCCTCTTTTTTGTATATATTAATGATCTACTCCATTTATTAAAAAAATCAACTACAAATGGTGTTATTTGCTGACAATACTTCCTTAATTTTTAAGGTAGGTAGACGTGCTACAAATTTTGACAACGTAAATACTGCAGGTTCAATATTGGTTCACTGCCAATAATATAATATTAAATGAAAAAAATAATAATTTGGGTGTACTATAAGTGCGCCTCTGCCTAACCCTTCGGGGATTACAGGCGTGATGTTATGATGTGTGGAAAAAAAACTAAGTGCATATTTTCTTTACCAAATGTCTAAAGTAGTGATAATGAGATAGTAGTGAATCAAGAGAAACTAGAATTCGCCAATAAAACTGTTTTCCTGGGGATCACGCTCGACTCTAGGCTACAATAGGGTCCTCATTTAACATCTCTTGCCGGACGGCTAAGTTCAGCAGCATATGCTGTCATTAAAATCCGTCAATTTACTGATGTAGTTACCACGAGGCTAGTCTATCTTAGTTACTTTCATAGTATCATGTCTTACGGTATTTTACTTTGGGGACGGGCTGCCGACATCGAGTCTATTTTTATTCTGCAGAAAAGAGCCATCAGAGCCATATATAATCTCCGCAGGCGCGATTCACTAAGGGAATTCTTTAAGGATATTAATATCATGACCGTACCTTGTCAATATATCTATGAAAAACATCATGTACGTAAGAAAAAAAATACATCTTTGTAGTAAAAGTGGTGAAAGACATAATTATAGTACTAGAAATAGGGACCTATTAGCTCAACCAGGTTTCAGACTGGCTAAAGTAGACTCATCTTTTATGGGGTACTGTTTAAAATGTTACAATAAAATTCCTCCGTGGGGAGGAATTTTATTGTAACATTTTGAATTTTGATTTTTTCGTTTTTTTCTTGTATAAACCGCACACTATGCAAGCAGGCATATTATAAGTTGGGGGATTACATCGCTGATAAAATGCTTGGCTCAATGCTGGTCCTGCTCCACAACCTCAACTAATTGATTAACATTTGAAAATACTGTTGGAGCTGCTGAAGATTGTAAGACTATCTTTGCACAAAGGAGACGTTCACGAAATGTATGGGGCTTGGTACTAAAATAATTGAAAATTTAAACAGCCTTCTGACCTATATAGGCTGAAAGAGGGTAATTATTTTGATGTCTTTGGGCATTTAATTTTTTTTTACAGCCGCCCGTTTGTTTTAAAACAAGTGTTGAAAAATAAAGTGTTCTACAAGCATTATTTATATTTTAGGGATGGCAGCCCTGTGGCAAATGACGTGACAATGACAACGTCAGTCAGCAGGACTCGGCTTGACATTTACAGCGGATATTTAGTCAGAGTTTACGGCTTTGACTTTTTTTGATACGTTTTGTTATTGCATTGTCATGATAATCAATATTTTTTGTCTTAATTTCATGGAGCTGCAGCTAAAATTATAATAAAATCTCCAAGTATTTAATAGAAACGGAAACATTAGCCACATAAAATAATTATATTGCATAGAAATGAATAAATAAAGACTATGTGCGTTTTGTTTGTATTGAAACATTTTTCACTTTTTCACAAAAACGGGCGCCTGAAAAAATCAGATTTAACAATAATCGAGTAGCATAATAAATAAGCTTTCTAATAAGGTACATCACATTAGCGTTTAAAAATCGTCGGAATATTATACCAATTTTGACCTCTCCTTTATACAATAAACTCAATCTCCTTTGTTTACTCGTATACTAATATTATAAAGAGATAAAATTTGTTTGTTGGTATGTAGGGGGGGGGGGGGGGGTAATCTCCGGAAGTAGCGATCCAATTCTATAAAAAAAATCACTTGTAGGAAGCTACATTATTCCTGAGTGCTAGGCTATAAATTATATTTATATCAAGCATAATATTAGCCGAGCTATCACATTTTTTGTCTTGCAAGTCGGAAAGAAATATCTCATAAAACAGAATTCACGCAAATTTACCGGATAGAGTCTGTTCTATTTTGCATATATATTCCCTATAAGTCTGGTCAGCCGGTAGGCTATAGGTACACGCTATTTACTATGGGGAATGAGCATATTGCATTATGTTTGTATTCCTCTATGGTTTACAGCTAATTGTAAATAGAAGAGATAAACGGTTAGAACATTGCAGATAGTTGCCGATTACGTTTAAAATTCAGTGCAATATTCCGCCGTGCATTGATGGCACGCAAACATTTAATGACCGTTAGTCAGTTAAACAGTAAATACAAAAGATGTTTTACTTAGACAACCTTTTTATTTGAACATCAATTTATTGAAATCCCCGAAATGATTTTAAAACTCTACTAATACCTCCCAATGATTACTACAAAGGACGTACTTTTATGACAAAACTTGGTTTAAGTCTTCAACCAGTTCAGAGCTGACAAATATTTTATACAGTATATATTGTTACAGTAACTTCAAGTTGTAATATAAATTATTTAAGACAAAAAACATAATTTTTCCAGATCTACGACCTAGACGTAGCACCTCTCGAGATAAACGTGGGCGAGATAGTGCACTAATAATACCAAAACGACTGATACTACTATACTAATTTAATTCTTAGAATGTCAGAAATCACTAGCAACATAATAAAATCGTAGTGGAGTCAAAACTGTAGGAAAAATAGTTATTTATACAAGGTCTGGGAACGATTCTCATGCTGAAAATATAGTTAGAACTTTTATGTTTGTCTGAATGTATTTGCACGCAAATAATACTAGATAGATTTTGTTCAAATTTTGCATAATATATATTCCCCATAAGTCTAGTCTGGTTTGTAGGCTATAAATTATAACGCTATTTGGTATGGAGGACGAGCAATATAACATTAGGATCGTATTCTTCTATAGTTTACATTAAATTGTAAAGATACGAGCCAAAAGGTATTGCCGGTAGTTACAGATATAACCTTTTAAACGATTATCATCACACTATACGTTTATGGAGATAAGCAGTCCATCATGGCATATTTATGAACGGTTTTAGTAAACTTTCAACAAAGCCAAACTTAGTGGTCCGATGACTGCTTTGCAAACCTGTGGCACGAGTACGACTTCCACGCGAACAAAGTCGCGGGCAGAAGCTAGTAGCAAAATAAAGTTACTGACTTTTTTTTTTTTTCTGGGTGGGAAATTGTCAAATAACTTCTCCCGCTATGGGCGGAGCGGGAGGGCGTGTCAGACTTTTACTGACTAAAATTCACCCTTGTTCCTTCCGTTGCCTGTGTGCCAGGGCCACGGTATTCCTTTCGGACAAACTCGCAACCCTGGCAGGCATTGGTCCTACTGGACCCCGTCAGTTGGTGCTGACATCTCTTTGAGGCGCGCGTGGAACACAACGCGCCGTTGACCCGGGCCTGGTCCTTATCGGACGGCGAGCTACCCATCGCTCACCGTCCGCAGGCGCGCGCCTACGGTGGCCGGAAAGTTACTGACTTACTGTGGCGATTTTGACCTGAAACGGAACCCGACCCGATCTACAAAATTTTTTGGTCATTGTCCTTTATGAGGAAAATAATAACAACAACACAATAATTATTAACCTTTTATCAGGTATTTAAATAAAAACAAGGAAATCCATTTTAACTACTTTATTATTTTCTCTTGTTTTCGAACATTTGAACTCAAATTATACGGATACGGTTTGGTCAACATAATTTATCATTAAAATTAATAAGTTCAGATATATTTTGCTTCTATAATTAGTCAATTATTTATATTAGTAGGCATGTTTTTCTTAGTCTAATATGGTTAAAGGTTGATTTGAAGATATGTCCGAATGTAGGTATGTTAGCATGTTATTTTTAAGTTGAGGTCTTTCACGCTACTCAGTAGGTATTTTATCAGCTTATACTCGTACGTGAACTTCTCAACGTAATCATTCCAGATTAAAGGTTATCTACAAGCAACAAAGATAATCTATAATGGAGTTCATTTCGTGGTAAAAATACTGGCCAGTCACTAAGGTGGTGAAGGCTATGATCAAAAATGAAGTTATCCGGAAGAGAACCGGAGTTACCGACATAGCCTGCAGAGTAAGCAAGCTGAAGTGGCAGTGGCCATGGAAAAATGGGCAAGAAACTCCAAGCCCCTTTGAATTCCAGATATTACGAAAGTGTCTTTGGTTCTCTATTTTTGTTTTTTGCCATCGACTTCAAGCAAAGTTAATAAAGGCCAGTGCAATATTTTGAATGGACCCTTTTTTTTTTTGGTGGTAAATTATCGAATAACTTCTCCCGCTCTGGGTGGACCAGAGCGGGAGAAGTTATTCGATATTTTCGCGGGAGGGCGTGTCAGACTTTTACTGACTAAAACCCACCCGTATTCCTTCAGATGCCTGTGCGCCAGGGCCACGATATCCATTTCGGACAAACTCGCAACCCTAGCAGGTTGTATGGCCCCTTGGCATCATTTTGTTTTTCTTTCGCCAGTAATGAACCTTGATCATTATTAGAGGACTCTCTGAGAAAAAAAAAAAACTGTCTTCAAGCCGTAACGTACCGACCATTTGACGGTTGCTATTTTGTGTTTTCAGGCGCTTCTCAACTCAGCAGGACTAACATGACACACGCGACAATTACTCACTCTCGTGCGAGTAATTCTTGTATATTTTTGTAACCTATCTCGTTTTGTGACAGCGCTCCCATACAAAATACTCGACTCGTTCGGTCAAACTTGATGTTTTCTCGACAAACCCTAACATGGCACGTATTTTATCTCCAATTTGGACATTTCAACATGAGATATCTCTGATTTTTCTGTCATTTACTCGTCCTCGATTTTGACGACGAGAAGAGTAGACAAAATTATGATACAAATAAATTAATAGTTTAAGAAACACTAGAAAAACACGTTTACATAAATGCACGTAAAAACAAAAAAGACTTTTCTAAGAAATCCAAAACAGCTGTGATACGATTTTCCATCATGAAGTTCCAGTTCATATCTTCCGGCCCCATCATCAGATCAGTTCGACAGTGCCATATTATTGTATTGTCATCAGAACTACATACAGCTGCCAATTTTCATTACGCTACGACCCTTGGAAGATGGTTAAATTAGTTACCTTAGATTCCATTACATAGTAAGTTACATACAGGTCGACCTAATAAAAGCGTGATAAAAAAGGCATTCCCTGGCGACAGACGTGAAAAATTAAAACTTTGGAATAACATAATAAATACGTATACATGTACACAGGCCGCTGTGGGACGCCAGTCTACTGCAACACGTCACATCACATTAGCATTTCAGTAACGCGGCTAACATGTTGGCGAATCGGTAAGCATGTCGGTGACGCAGTTAGCATGTCGGTAATGCGGTTAGTTAGTCAGGCTCGGTTAGCATGTAGGTGACGCAGGTAGCATGTCGGGGACGCTCTTAGCATCTAGGTGACTAGGTTAGCGAGTTGGTGACGCATTTAGTATGTCGGGACGCGGTTCGAATTGCTGTGACTCAGTTAGCATGTCGGCGACACAGGTACTATGACGGGGATAGCATGTCGGGACTCAGTGAGCACGTTGGTGACGCAGTTAGCATGTCGGCACGTTTTTAACATGTCAGGATGCTTTTAGCTTGTCGGTGACGCAGGTAGTATGACGGGGACGCTGATAGCATGTCGGGACTCTGTGAGCAAGTAGGTGACGCAGTTAGCATGTCGGGACTCTGTGAGCAAGTAGGTGACGCAGTTAGCATGTCGGGACGCTTGTAGCATGTCGATGACGCGACTGGCAAATCGTGCATTGGTTTACATGTCGGGGACACTGATAGCATATCGGTGACGCTGTTGACATGTCAGTGACACGTTTAACATGTTGATGACTCGGTTAGCACCGTCGGTTACACGAACCCACAGATTTTGCCCCTACCAAAAATGTCTCACTCATTTTCATTTGCGTGATTTTGTTTTGTATTTTAGTTTCGGCATGAAAAACATTTATTTTTAATCAAAAAAGTCTGTTACACAAAAAAAAGAGGTGGATGAATATAGTACAAAATAATTCCATGCGTAAAATCGAATGAATGAGCCGATGTTGCTATCATAAAACTGATTTATTTTTAATAATTTGTTACATCGGTCACTCGTCGCGAGATAAAGAACTGTCAAAGTGCCTTTCTCGAGCTTATCGGTCATGTTAGTGTTTAGAATGACGTCATAATCGTCGACAAATTTCGACAAATCAAGAACGAGAGCTTTCTCGCGCATGTCATGTTAGCCCTGCTGGTCGCGAAAAACGAATAATATAGTACAATGCCTACTGCCACTAATCAAAATACATTTTTTTGAAGTGTGAATCTATAAAATATTGCAATGTTATTGTTGCTGTTACACTTTAAATAATTGATTATTTACATAACCCTTAATCAGACAGAAATTATTAAACACAAAGTACGAAGTCATGCGAAATTATCCGATAAAGGGATTTCTTATAGCCAGACTTAGAGTAACTGTATACATAATCAGCCTATAATGTTCCCACTGCTGGGACACAGGCCTCCTCTCTTCGAGAGAGAGTGGGCTGTAAATCTACCACGCGGGCCCAGTGCGGGTTGGTAGATGTGACATGTCTTTGAATTTTTGGTTCTAGGACATGGCCGGTTTCCTCACGATGTTTTCCTTCACCGTTTTGAGAGCAATGGTGATGAAATTACTTACACAAAGTAAAGCGCCTGCCTGGGTTCGAACCCACGACCTACAACTCGTAAGTCGGCGAAGTTACCACTAGGACACCACTGCTCTCAATGTAACTGTATGGTTAGGTATAATTGGGAAAATAGAGATAAATAATCAACAAATTAAGAGAACGACTTACATTTTACATGAGACAAGCCCTTCATTTCGATGTCATCGCTCCGATGAATCCTCTTACCCATGACCCTGGCGATCCTAATCAGCTTCCTGATGTACTCAATGTAGTGCTGCTCAAGAATTTAAATCTCAGTTTGCACTCTATAGAGACGCTACACGAGGTAAATTCTGACCGCCACCCTGTTGTTATGCATTTAGCCTTTAAGGCTCGTATAGACTAGTGCGATATCGCGGGCGCGACGCCACACTAGTAGCACAATTTCTTTGTCAGTGCCTGTCGCGCTCGCGATATCGCACGAGCCTTTACAAGGGCCCGTAAATCCCTTTTTTTTTGGTAACGGGCTTGAAATCGTCATGGATGTCCTCCGCCCTGGGGCTGACGGAGAGGTCTGTCAGACTTCTACTGACTAAAACCACCCCTTTCGCACACTTGCACCGGGTACTACGGGGGCACTCAAGCACTCTCCTACGCAGGTAACAGCTCTGTCATCTTTTGTTGTTTGTTTTATTTACTGTACCTACAATCTATGCAAATAAATGTTTACTTTACTTTACATGCCCCGACTGTTGCCAGACTGCCTCTGCGGGCTCCGTCTAGTCAAGCGGGGGAGTAAAGTGTTTGACTTACGATGTCTAAAAAGGGCGCGCGTGGACCATTACGCGCCAACATCTCGGGTCTTATATGACATGGGGTGGCGGACGTCCCCGAGTGCTTCGTGTCTGGATCCATTTAGGGGGGCCAGAAGAGGGCATTACATGCCCTCTGCAGATGCCCGTTGCGCCTGCTGTGCGCTGGGAGGGCACTCTAAATTTCTCACTCTTCCTTTCCGCTGCCTCCTTTTGCGACATGGCATTTTCGCAGAAGGAGATCACTGCGTCCCACGAGGCAGCGCCGCCGACCATCGACAAATTAACACCGGGAGCGACAGGTCGCTTCCCATTTCTGAAAAGACACGCCGCGGCTCCTTCCAAGCTGCACGTGTCCTCCCGACAGTGGACGCAGTGATGACACCGAGCGTCTGGCTCCCAGCCTATGCAACTCAGGTACTTCTCGAAGCAGAATGACCTGAGAGCACTTGTGTCGCCCTAAAAGACAGAGAGCCGTAGGTACCTTCCCACGAGCCAGTCGTCGAGCACCGGCCAGACCGCCTCGATGGTAACAAGGCCGGGCGGGGCCGGGGGCAGGGTGTAGAAGCCTGTCCTGCCATTCCGCTACCAAGACCTGACGGATCTCGGACCGGAAACCGAACTGGTTGTCGTCCAGGTCCGGCCCATCTCAACTACCTGCCCTTACCTTGCTCTAGCCAGCTTGCGCCGCTGAGCCTGTAGCTTTAAATTCGTTCCCAATTAATGTTGATCCGATCCAGCCTGTCCCTTGCTACCCTCCCTCAGCGACGCCTTAAGCCGAGGCCCGTACCCCACAGGGGGTGCTCTTAGTGTGTAGTCGCTTAGTTTATAAGTTTGATGCACTGGCTGGAGGCCTTCATTTATTGAGGCACCCACAGGAAAGCCCGGTTAAGCAGCCGACTGCTGTTGTCTTATTAATAAATATTGATATATTTAGCTTTTTTTGTTACCAAAATCCTGTTTCCACTCAAAACCAACAGTTGTTTCAGGTTGTGTCATGATCAGTGATCGGAAAAAGGTAAGCTAAGCTACAGAAATTGAACCCCCTTGTGTTACCGCCGTGCAAGCAGCATGCTAACATGAATTTAAGTTTTAAAAAAAACCAACATGAATTTGTGGAAAAAAAAATAAGCCGTAAGGACCCACTCCACTTTTTGTCTCTGTTTTTTGAACTTCAGGAATATTAGTTCTACCTATTCCGATCACTGGTCATGATAAACGAAAATCTTAAATATTTTCAAATCGCTTTCCTAGTACCGCTTGAAAAAAAAAAACAAAATAGGAAACGTCATATCTCCGGTAGGTTACGGTTTAGAGACTAGTTTTTTTTTTCTATTTCTCAGATAGTCGTCTATTAATGACCTAAGTTCCATTACTGGCGAAAGAAAAAAAATATGCCAAAAAGTTGCATTGGCTTTTATATGGGACCACCGTGCAAGACCAAATGAAAGAATTATAAAAATCGGTTCATCAACAGATCAGTTTGATAGTACTATTTTGATCAGAACCATTAATTCAAATTTGCTTCGTCATAGTCAATCGACTATGACGAAGCAAATATGAATTATCTTAATTGATCTTTAAAAAAATTTAGACAACCGAATCCAGAAACTCCTCTTTTTTAAAGTCGCTTAAAAAGGCTTTATTTCTGGACATTTCTTAATTTAAGGGTTATTTTGCAAAAAGATAAAAAGATCACATTTTTTTTTTTTGGGTGGGATATTAACAAATATTTTCTCCCGCTCTGGGCGGAGCGGATGTCAGACTTTTACTGACTAAAACCCACCCGTGTTCCTTCCGCTGCCTGTGTGCCAGGGCCACGATATCCCTTTCGGACAAACTCGCAACCCTGGCAGGCATTGGTCTTAACGGACCCCGTGAGTTGGTGCTGACATCTCTTTGAGGCGCGCATGGAACACAACGCGCCGTCGACCCGGGCCTGGTTCTTATCGGACGGCGAGCTACCCATCGCTCACCGTCCGCAGGCCCGCGCCTACGGTGGCCGGAAATCGGCTTGCGACTCCCGACGCCCGGGGCGTCTACTGCGGCGACTAGGGGCGCGAGGGCGCAAACCTTGCCGCTCCCTCACGCGTTCCGCCTCCTCCTTCGCGAGCATTACTGCTTCACAGACGGAGATGACGGCCTCCCATGCACTCTCGCTCCGAACCATGGCTTGAACCAGGGCCGGACGCGAGAGATCACCGCCGCCAATCGCCTCCGTGAGGACACGGCGGTGCTCCGCCCAAGCCAGGCAGACCTCCACCGTGTCCTCCGGGCAATCCACACAGTGGTGACACCCGGGCGTTTCCTCGCGCTTTATCTGAACAGGAACCTCCCGAAACATCCGTGTCCGGTGAGGACCTGCGTCACGCGGAAGGTGAGGACGCCCTGGCGCCTCTCTAGCCACTCCTCATAGAGGGGACTTATCGCCACAATTGTGGCGTGCATCAATAAAGCACGGTATTGCCACACTGGTGTCGTTATCATTTTGTTACTCAAACGGACTCGAACCAGTGACCGTTGCGTGACAAGCCGTTAGTTGCTAAGGAGGTTATCGCTATTTGGCGGTACCAATAAAAAATCAAGGTTATTTTTCGTTACATGATAAAAATATTTACGATAAAATATAATCTCTAAGTAATTTATTTAAAAGTAGCTTAAGTTACCCCTTATAATATCAGCTATCTGGCAAAGAAAATCGGTGCAGCCGTTTCAGAAATTAGCCAGAACAAACAGACTTACAGACATACAAACAACAAATTAAAAATAGGTATTTTTGTTATACAGGCTGGATTTTTGAGATGGGGCAGTAAGGGCAGCTTCCTGCGAAAACCGCAGAGAGCGATGGCCGTCAGAGTCATCAGGGGATATCGCACGATCTCCTACGAGGCGGCTTGTGTACTGGCCGGATCCCCGCCCTGGGACCTCGAGGCGAAAGTA
Organism: Tiliacea citrago; assembly: GCA_963921375.1. Classification (NCBI taxonomy): domain Eukaryota; kingdom Metazoa; phylum Arthropoda; class Insecta; order Lepidoptera; family Noctuidae; genus Tiliacea; species Tiliacea citrago. Next base: position 16,996,324 of record OY992805.1, read on the forward strand.
CTCGCGTCACTGTATCGGTGGCGCGAGGAAGCGAGGGCGCGGGGCGAGTGGCTGATGCAGCGACATGTGGGGTTGCGTCGGTCACAGCTTCGCGCAGCCCTGGTGGCGGAATGGCGGGACAGGCTCTCACGCCCTCCACCGCCACCATCGAGGCGGTCCGGCCGGTACTCGAGCCCTGGCTCGGGAGGAGGCACGGCTCCCTGTCGTTTCGGGTGACGCAGGTGCTCTCGGGGCATGGTTGCTTCGGGAAGTACCTGTGTCGCATAAACAGGGAGCCGGACGCCCGGTGTCACCACTGCGTCGACTGCAGGACACGGCGCGGCATACGCTGGCAGAGTGTGCCACTTGGGAGGAGCCTCGCCGTGCCCTCATCTCAGGAGTAGGCAGTGACCTGTCGCTGCCGGCCGTGGTCGAGTCGATGGCCGGCAGCGAGGAGTCCTGTGACGCGGTGGTATCCTTCTGCGAAACAGTCGTGTCGCAGAAGGAGGCTGCGGAAAGGGAGCGGGAGATCTCGTCCGCTCACCCGGCCCGCAGCAGGTGCACCGGGCGTTGGCAGAGGGCAGATAATGCCCTCTTCCGGCCCCCCTAAATGGGTCCAGGGACGGCGGACTCGGGGACGTCCGCCGCCCCCCATCACACTGGACCCGAGGTGGTGGCGCGTAGTGTTCCACGCGCGCCCCTTTCAGACGTCGCGGGGGGGCTAACACCTCACCGCCCCGCAGACTTGAGGTGGCCCGCAGAGGCAGGCAGGCACTAGCCGGGAATCACGGAAGTAATACTAGCTCCCAAGATCCCCGGTGCAAGTGTGGGAAGGGAACACCGGGGTGGTTTTTAGTCAGTAAGAGTCTGACAGAACCCTCTGCCCGCCCCAGGGCGGAGGACATCCATGAGGATTTTCCACCCCGGCAAAAAAAAAAAAAAAGTAAGGGCAGCTACCCTAACCGTTGTATCTACAGGAAAACGGTTTTAAAAGACTGTCCTTAACTTTTTGAGAAATTTTGATGTGCATTCACAGATTTTCGAAAAAATATACAGTCAGCAAGAAAATGGGCAATTATCACTAAAACTTTTTTTTATGACAATCGATCCTCTTTCTTATAAGGATCAAAAACCTTTATTGGATCAATTGAGGTTTGAGTTTTGTTTGTTTATTTTTGGCCAGTCTTCATTGTAGCGATCCATCTATCCATGATAAAAAACTAAGTTGGAGTATCATTTCTTACGAAATGTATGGGAAAAGTTTTTTGCCATTTATGACTTTTCTAGTACTCAAACCTCAATTGGTCCGATAGACGTTTTATCCTTATAAAAAAGAGGATCGATTGGCATAAAAAAAAGTTTTAGTGAAAATTGCCCATTTTCCTGCTGACTGTACCTACATTTTTTTCAAAATCTGTGAATGCAGATCAAAATTTCTCAAAAGTTAAGGGCAGTCTCCTAATACCGTTTTCCTGTAGCTACAATGGTTAAGGTAGCTGCCCTTACTGCCCCATCTCAAAAATCCACCCTGTATAGTTATAACAAAAAACCTATTTTTAAATGAATTAATTAATGCATATAACAGTAACATATACGGTGATCCGTATAAACTTACTTTCATATTAATTTAGTAAAAAGCTGTTATTTAGATATTACACACAGACGACAATTTTATTAATTTTTATAGATAATGTATTTATAGATATTATTTTAAGAATTTTAGTTTTGTTATGTCTAATAATTTAACATAAATTGTATTTGTTACCTAAAGAAAAATATTATTTTAAGAATTTTTGTTTTGTTATGTGTGTATATTTTATTTTAACTTAAAATTTATCATTATTTAAAAATCCTAATAGATATTTTATCGTATATTCCGTGTAATATCTTAATAAAATAAGTACCTATTAGGTAATAATGTAAAGTTAATTTGCATGCCCTAAACAGGCAAAATTGGTAATACCTATATTTTCAGCAAATAAATTATTCTTATTCTTATAGGGTTTCTACACTTATACATATAGGGTTTCTACACTTATACATATAGAACATATAACATAGCATACAGTTTGTTTTAATTATTAGCTTGGCGTAATTAATTTTTTTTTTTCGGAGGAGAAGAGTTTGACAGGTGTTAAGTAGGTATATACCTACACCCAAATCTCGTAACTTATGGTTAAGCACCACATGTTCCCCGGAATACTACCTACTTACTGAGAATTTCCTTAACGCGAGTAGTAAGTAGTAGTAGAAAGAAGGGATTTTCAAATTCTTTGCCCAAATCGGGGATCGAACTCAGAACACAATAGTAACGCTTCCGCCCCCTAGACCAAGGCCAACTAAGTACCTACTAAATAAATTACCGTCACTACCGGCTATCATATTCGAGAGGGATACCCAATTAACGCAAATGTCCGTACCAACAGGAAAAACAAAACAAAAATAGATTAACTCAAATAGTAAATAACTATTGTTTAATAGGACAATAACAAGTCATTTAACCCGAGGTCAACGCCAGGTTAACGTAACCAAACCTAATTCAAGGGTAATGTCGGATTGAACTACATTTCTTATCACAGTATGAAGAATTTAGTAGTAAATAAATAAAGTTATTTTGAATTTTGTTTTGTTCAAGAAGTTGAGTAAAGGAAGTAGCTATCAATTTAAACAATATTTGATGGCTATTGCAGGCGAAGCACCTAGGGCCTATTTAATCAAACCGACGCACGGCGACTGGTGACAATCCGACAATTCGACTATTTTACAAGTTCCATCATATATTTTCTGCTTTAGGTAAACAGCGCTTCTTAAAAAACATTTTATTATAAAAAAAAACAAGTGACTTCCAATAAAAACACTACGGTCTACTAAGTCGGGGTCGGTGGATCAGAATTTTAGTTTTTTGCCAACGACTTCCAAAATTAAAGTTATTGTTCACTTTGTTGTAAGTCCATTGTTTTATTTGGAAAAAGTTTTTTATTTTTGACTTTTTAGTGACTCCGTTTGTATTTTATATAATTTACAAAAGCCTAATGTCAACTGCTAATCACCTTGTACACAAGATTGCATTTCCCGATGTAGAGACGTGAATTGTTGAGGAGTTCTCCTGGTCAGACCAGGAGAACTGGAGCTCCACTTCACCATATGCATTGTGACGAGTGTAAATTGCCTAGCAACTATATTAAAGTACTCAATCGAATCGCAACTCGTAAAATACTTATTATTAAGTAGTTCCGGTGGCCATCTGTGGTCTTCATCATCGGTTCCACTTCACCAAATGCTGCTTCCCGAGAGAAAATGCACGGGTTACTATAAAAAAACATCGAAATCGCTATAGGTGTGCCTATAAAATTTGAGGATATCCCTCGATTTCCATGGGATCATGTCTGATTTGGTGACAATGGAACCACCTCGAGAGCATACCCTTACAAACAAAAAAAAAAGAATTTAAAAAATTCGTCCATAATTGACGGAGAAATCAATGAAAAAACACATACAGACGAACATAATTATTACCTCCTCCTTTTTGACCAAATATGTCCAAGCAAAAAGGGTCCAGTAGTGGGAGTTAAGACTAGATTCAGTATCTAGAATAGTCAATTATTAATAAGGTTTAAAAAAATATTCAAAAACTGGCACTTTTTTTTCATCAGATATTTGAAGCTCAAGCTTTTTAAGTTTCAACTCTCAAAAAGCTTGAGTTGAGAAAAACTATATGAAATTGTAGACAATTGAGCATTAATTAATAATCAATTTAAATCGCGAAATCACAAATTTAATATGTCTCATTGTCGAGTCCAGATGGTGCTCACCAACGCCTAAGGAAATTCGAGCATAATGTCATAGATGCCAGTAAATTATAGTGGCACCCACTGTATCATTACCATTCAAACTGGAACACAACGTTGCTTGGTACAACATTAGGTACTGTAAATGTTGTCTGCAAAAGGCGACCGAACGTCGCTCAGGCCGGTAGAAAAATAACTATAGTTGCATTCGAAAACTCAAGCGAATTTTGAATTAGCTTTAAAAATAAAATATAAGTTTTTGTTTGGAAAAAACTATTGTTTTTTAATTATTTTTTTTTCGTAGAAGTGAATAACTTTTTCTTGAAATAAACGGTATAAATGTAATTTTATTTATTATTTACGCTTCCCACATTGTATTGCTCTACCATCAGATACTGCTCTAGTGTTGACAGTACTTACCTAGGTATCACGTGTTCTGATCTGATCATTAAAACGTTTTTTGTTTTCGTGTTATTCGATAATTCTTACTGTTTTTTTTTTCTACAAGTGTGTCTCAGTTTCTTTCGCAGCTTAGGGGAACTAACTATTTAGTACATATTCTTCTGTGTGGTAAATTACATTCAAATTATTTCTGCCATTTATGCGTAAGTACGAGAAACGAGAATAGCAAACATCTTTATTAATCTTCACAAACTTACATAATTATATGCAATTATTTTTATTAATATTATTTTAATTAAAATTGTAAATAATAATCAAAACTCGATTAACACTTCAGTTTTAATAATTAAAATCGGTACAGAAGTAAAATGAAAAGGATAAAATAACTCATAGCTATTATATGAAACGTTGAAATCCAATGTATCGAATAAAATTGTGTCAATTTTGATCACGTGTGAAAGTAGCAATGTTAATCGATTTTTATCGCTGACCGAACTACAGTATCAGAGGGTTTTCTCGAATACAACACGATCATGTCTCATGGACACATTTTCGTCATTCGGTGACATGGTCCAAGGTTCCAAAACTGAACAATAACGAGTGATGTATGATAACAACGTGTTATAGACCAAACATTTGACTATCACGTGTGGGACGGGTTAGGCATAGTATGCACGGTTTGAACCGCAAAAAATATAATGTATTGCTTAGAGCACAAGTTTTTTTTTTGGGTGAAGAAGCGGGAGGTGACTAAAACCCACCTATGTTCCTTCAGTTGCCTGTGTGCCAGGGTCGACGTTTAATTAATGACATTTTAAGAGTTTGTCTGACATTCAGAAGATTGCGTGTGAGTCCTGGGGGTCTACTCCGAACATAAATCCGAAGTATCGGCCGAATGTTCGGTCGTTTTTTTACAACGGCTGACTATTGCTGATAACGGCAAAAAAAAAGGCAGTCAAAGAGATAAGCCAAAGTCAAAGTCAAAAAAGGAAACTGTGGAAGTTATACAACAGTCGAACATTCGGCTGATACTTCGGTTTAGCGCTTCGGAGTAGACCCCCTGGTTGAGACTCGCACAGACCAGGGAAGCATGGCACAACAGGGATGAGGACTATACTCAGCAGTGGGTAGAACAAGGTTGCCAATGATGATGATGAAGAGAGTGTTTACTATAGTATCTTGACAAGATAATCAATAGATCTTTTTCGTTCCATTTTATCATCATCTGTTGAAAATCTAAATCCCAAACTTCATGGTATTCATGCCAAAAAAAAATTGCAGCAATAACAATATTTTAATTATAGCGGTATTTTTAAGCTACTGATTAAAAACAAAGCCAAATATGGCACGAAATGCCACATTTTCGACGATAACCAACTCCAGAAATCAGCTTCACTTAAGTGTATGTTCGTGGTACATGGTCTGGCGTTTTCAGCTATTCATAAAACCACCTGCATCTGAGCGCAGTGTGTGTTAAGCCTAATGCCTTCCTCACATCGTATCCAAGTCAACTACTGATTGTGGGCGTGCCAATGACAATAGAGGGTAGCCGACCACTTGAATGATAAAACCATGATTCTTTGATGTTATCACTGTTATTAACTGTGATCACCTGTAGCTTTTAAATTACCTATCCAGCGCAGGTGGTTGTCTTTTGTGATATAATAATGAAAGCTGATCGTCAGGTGATTGCCTACAATGATAATAGATAAGCATTAATGATGTCATGAGGTTTCCACGAAATGAATTAGGTAAAGATGATTATTTTTAACCGACTTCCAAAAAGGAGGAGGTTCTCAATTCGGCGGTGTTTTTTTTTTTTTTTGTATGTTTGTTACGCGATGACTCCGTTAATTATGGACCGATTTTGAAAATTCTTTTTTTGTTTGAAAGGGTATACTCCCGAGGTGGTCCCATTGCTACCAAATCAGAATCAGATGAGGGGATCCCATGGAAATCGAGGGAAACCCTCAAATTTTATAGGCAAACCTATAGCGATTTGGGTATTTTTTATAGTAACTCGTACATTTGCTCTCGGAAAGCACCATTTGGTGAAGTGGAACTATTGATGGAGACTACATATGGCGACCGGAATAATATAATAATGAGTACCCCTATTTAACGGGTTGCGATTAAGCAATTTATGCTCGTCACTATGCATATGGTGAGTGGCAGTTCTCCTGGTTCTTACCAGGAGAACTCCTCAACAATCAACGTCCCAGCATCGGGAAAAGCAATATTTTGTAAAAGGTGATGAGCAGTTAACATTAGGCTATTGTAACTTAGATAAATTCAAAACTGACTCACTAAAAAGTGAAAAATAAAAAACTTTTACAAAAAAATTAGAACAGACTACCAAAATTAAAATTATCACTTTGTAGTGTTCATTTTGGTAGTCGGTTCTTATTTTTTTGTAAAATGTTTTTTATTATGATGATTAACTATCTAAAGAAAGAAAAAAAGAAAGAAAGAAAGGACTCGCACAGATCACAAATTAAACTAAAACACATTCATAGAAACATAAAGAACAAAAATAAAACAAAGTAAAAATAAAAACAGAAAGTCCTGTACGAGGCCAAAAGGATCTCAGCATTTCAGCATGATGTTGCGGCACTTAAAAATAAGTGTCGCAGCGCTGGTATTGTGATAGGCCCCGTTGTGATATATGTACAACTAAGGATCATTGATAAAATTTTGAGCTTTTTACATAGATAGTACGGTGAAGCAAGATCGAAAGTAAATTGTTATTTATAGGAATGAATAACCTTCTTCATGAATAATCCTCGTTCCACCAACAATTGTCTTCTACGATATCCTAATCACCGCTCTGGTTGTATTCACTCCTCTGTAACTGACGGTCCAAACGGTCTTTCTCCGGAGTGCAACATTAGGACGGCAACCAGTCGGTTGACTTTTAAAGTGCAGGCACGTGAACATCTACGTAAGAAGTTGGTAGAAACATCCCAGTGCTGATTTGCCGGATTCGTTTTCTCCTCTACTGATCGTTATTTCTCCTGGCAAAGTTTATTCTGTTTATGTATATGTATTTATTTATTCTTCTATTTTATACCTAGTTATTTTAGTATTATGTATCCCTAATATGTTGTACCTGCCATGTTTCTCTCTTGTGAGCTTGTGGCTAAGTAATAACTGCCGCACGGGTCGATGGATCAGGTTAAGCTACGCTTGCCGCGGTTGGTCCGTGGACCATCTTTACATACCTAGGTCCCTCCGTGCCTAGGAAAGCACGTTAAGCCGTTGGTCCTGGCTGTCATTTGTAGATCTTTGACAGTTGTTACGGGTCGTCAGAAGCCCAAAAGTCTGACAACCAGTCTTACTAAGGGATATCGTGTTACCCAGTAACTGGGTTGTGGAGGTCAGATAGGCAGTCGCTCCATGTAAAATACTGGTATTCAGCTGCATCCGGTTAGACTGGAAGCCAGAAAAGGATAGGCGGAATTATGATGTTTCTCTCTGCATCACCCTAATGTTGACTGGTCGAAAATGCCTCAGGCTTTAAGTCCGCCTCAGTATGGTATTTTTTTTACTTGTGCATAAAGTTGTATTAAGTAAATAAATACCTAACCGAGAAAAGATGACTGGGAAAAGTTCTGCCGGATGCTGCAACACTGTACCTATTTCAAACAATCAAATTACGTAACGTGTACATCACAAAGATAATATGAAGATGTATAGTGGTAAGTCTATCTAAAGTCATCAAACATTAGTGATGACTCCGTAAAAAACACAATAACTATCGTCACTCATTTCGGCACAAACTATAAGAAATTATGAGGAGTTCAGGTCAGTTGTAACATATTAACAAGAAAGCAAGATACTTACGATACTGATACTCATACTTTCAGATAGGGCTTGTCTTATTCAAATCGAATCAAAAATGTTTATGTGTTTGGATATGGGTCAATAGATGTTACAATATTGGTTCCAGAATACCCTGCCATAGTATGGCGTACCTATATATCTATATAAAAACAAAGTCCATAATTACTAACCTATTTATAATTATGAATAATAATTAATTCAGCCCGGATGATGGCTTGCCCCCTATTACATTGGACTTAAACATAACTGGCGAAATGTGGTACTATAGGTAAATTATAAATGATTTATTTCTGTAGGTTTGTACAAACACTTTTACACATCAATCATATTAAAAAAAAAAACTAGATGAGGTCGACGTTTCGTATCCGACTACTCTGAGAAGAAAGGCCGAAACAAACTCAGAGGTCACAGTCTCGTTTTAAAGTCCAGACACAATCTTGGTCAGATCATGTGAAGACCATGTAGATTGGTGCTTGAAATGATCTTTTGATGAAAGAACCATACAGATTGAGGGACCTGTCCAGTCAGTGCACGCATTTGTCAGTAGTCGTGCAGCCCAAGTAAGAACTTAAGGAGCTCAACGATTCAACGAACCAATACCAAAGAAAGGACGTTTGGGTACGCCGCATAAATTACTCAAACTGCCAAACCATGATAAAAACTAACTGAGAAAAAAATAAAAATAAAATATAACCCACATAGTCTTCACATTTACAATACTTAATTAAAACAACATAAACAGGAGGTACACCTCTGCTTAACCCTTCGGGAATTACAGGCGTGATGATGTAATAATAATGAATTAGAGAATAAAATATGAATCTTTATTAGTTACCGATAACGATACCAATTGTGATTATATCGTAGTAATAATTAATAATAATGAAATATGTAGTTTTTGCGTGTCATGGATTAAAGGCAATTTTTATTACTTTATTATATTATTAATAATTTACCCTCTAAGTATTCTTGAAGTCACTTCAGTGTCTCCGATGTGTCAGTCAGTGCCAAAACTCTATTGTCTCGATAATGAGATTTTACAGAATGCTACCGTACCTATGTTTATCAAATCAAAAGAAAAATATTTTAAAGATAAAGATATATTTATTTGTAAACATGTGTAACATTATACATATAAATGCAAATGTGGATGAAAAAGTGAAAATCTGTGGTTCCAACATGTTTTGCCACCATTGGCGTACAACTTGAAAAATAACACAATTTAAAAAAAAAAAACAAAATTAAAATACATAATTATATTAGAAACTATCATTTAAATTTTTTTTAACATAATAGTAACATTTTTCAGTAAGTATCTTCTTAAATTCTCTTTTGAATATGTTTGGCTGGTTTATATTTTTAATAACCTCTGGAATCTTATTATATATTATGGTGCCATACAAAACATGCTTTTATAAAGGAGTGCTGTTTTTGCAGAGTGAGGCTGTAAGAAGTTCTTATATTTAGTACGTCTTATTTCACATAAACCTACATGACCACTTATGAAACGTCAGAAGCTAGGTGCACGGTTCAAATTGGTCGTTTCCTATGGAGAAGAGCCGGCAAGAAACTCCACTGTTTCTCTTTTATAAATAATTGGTTTGTACAATGTTTTCAAATGATGATCATTGATATAATATAATAATGACATTGTAACAAAACGTTGTCAGTTACGTATCGTAGTTTTATCTAGGGTTGCCATGAAACTTGTTACCGCAGCAGTGAAGCTTTCAGCCACGTTTACATTCGACAACCTGAAAGAACATCTTTCCCTACTCCAACTCGAAGTCAGAGCTAAACGACGATGAATTTGAAGGCTGCTAAGTAGGCACTAAATTAATATAAGACCAATATTTGTAAACTTGTTTGCAATAAATGTTCTGATTTGACAACTTATTATGATCATTATCTACAATTTAATTTCAACAAGGTTTTTACTTTTATTAAATTTTTTTATTTTAAAAACATTTTATATAGTTTTATTTTTTAAATAATATTTTGTGAATGTGAGAACGTTGTAGGCTCAATATAATGTAGGTTTGTAGACCATTTTCTATTTTGTTAAGTTCCTGGTACTTGTTGACCCCTACACTGTCGTCCCATATCTAATTAACACTGTAATTTGAAAACATTATACAAGCCAATATTTTTTTTAAAGAGTTAACCGTGGAGCTTCTTGCCGGCTCATCTCCATAGGAAACGACCAATTGGAACCGTGCACCTAGCTTCTGATGTTTCATAAGTGCAGTGATTTTGATTTCATTTCAAGATATTTGTTTAATGTGCCTGCCTTTGTTTAATGAGGAGCTTGTTGCTAAATAATAACTGCCGCACGGGTCGATCGATCAGGTTACGCTACGCTTGCCGCGGTTGGTCCGTGGATGGGTGACCATCTTTTCATACCAAGATTCCTCCGTGCCTCGGAAAGCACGGTAAGCCGTTGGACCCGGCTGTCATTTGTAGATCTTTGACAGTTGTTACGGGTCGTCAGAAGCCCATAAGTCTCACCAAGGGATATCGTGTTACCCAGTAACTGGGTTGTGGAGGTCAGATAGGCAGTCGCTTCATGTAAAATACTGGTATTCAGCTGCATCCGGTTAGACTGGAAGCCGACCCCAACATAGTTGGGAAAAGGCTAGGCAGATGATGATGATGTGCCTGACAGACTTTTTGGATCAATGGTCGCAAGAGCGACTATGTAGCGAGGTTCGCTTCCCGGTTCCGGCAATTGTTTTGGCTTTTCCCCGTTAGAGAATTCTTAGTAGCAGCCCAAACTCAGAATCCCGGTTGCTGGCAATAGGCTCGCCGTTTATTGCTTTATAACTAGCGAAATGCGGCTTGGAATTTAGGCTTGCTGAAACGTCAAATTTCTAATGTTCTCATCTGTCAACCCTGGACATCTGCTCACTCTATCTCACGCCAACTGACTTAGTAAGAACAGAGTGATAAGCAACTGATCCGTTACGATACTAACACGCCCATCCGCGTATGCCACGATAATAATGCACTTACATGCACTCGGCGTGTCGTAGTGTCGAGACAATGTATGATTATTTACTATTATTTACGATTATGTAGTATTATACAGTATGTTAATCAAGGAAAGTTGCACTTGTCGCACTTGTCTTTCCATATTAAAAGAGAAGTGCGCGTGTACAGAGTGTTTCTTTTACGTATCAATTAAATATTTTCGAGAATAGTTTTGATAAACAAGTAAAAATTACGGTGTTATTTTTTTATGTATGAACGCCATACTATTGCGGTTAAACGAACGCCTTTCGTTAATTAACATACTGTATTTATTAACACAAAAATCAATATCGCATCATGGTTGTATTCACTGAAGGGCTAGCCAGAAGTTTATACCTAGTGGTTTATACTATAACTGACCTATGGGGTGATCCATAGGTCACTTATAGTAAGTCTCATGTAGGTGAGCCTATTTCCATTAACCAGATACAAATCCAGACTGTTACTGAAAATTATATTTTACAATTTCAATTCACAGTCATCATCTGCCGAGCCTTTTCCAAACTATGTTGGGGTCGGCTTCCAGTCTAACCGGATGCAGCTGAATACCAGCATTTTACATGGAGCGACTGCCTATCTGACCTCCACAACCGAGTTACTGGGTAACAGGATACCCCTTTGGTAAGACTGGTTGTCAGACTTTCGGGCTTCTGGCGACAGCTGGGACCAACGGCTTAACGTACTTTCCGAGGCATGGAGGGGTCTTGGTTTGTACCTAAAGATGGTCACCCATCTATGGACCAACTGCGGCAAGCGTAGCTTAACCTGATCGATCGACTCGTGCCACTGTTATTACTTAGCCACAAGCCCCAATTCCAATTCACAATATGTACTACAAAGTAAAGCCCGTCATCCACGACGCAGCTCAAAAGTAACGTGTTTCAGACTGAAATCTTCAATAGCCGTGCCTCGTACACGATGTGACTTATTACCTACATCGTTTGTGATTAGTTGCGTCGTGTATGGGCCGCCAGTGAAATAAATGCGCTGTAACAATGTGTCGAGGCTTACGCAACTTTGAGGAAGCATGACATGATTTTGTGTTATTAGAAACATGTTGCACAACTGCAGACTCATTTGACCACAGATGAGAATGTTAGGAAGATTATCATCAATCCGGAGTCTGGCTATCACTCGGGTCTTAAAAATAACTGGCCAAATGTTTGAGTACTATAGATACACCTTCGCCTAACTCTTCGGGGATTACAGGCGTGATGTTACGTTATGAAGATTATCATGTAAAAAAACGTCACAAAACTGCATTATATTTTGATCACTATCACAATATCAAAGTCCAGACGTAGACTGCCTATTGGGTTATCACGATATGATATATATTAATCAGTTATCAACCTTAATTAAAATACGCAAGCTAACACTAAAATATTTATAGTATGTACATGTATTTAATAATAATAAAAAAAGGGGGAAGAGCTCATTGGGCATCAAAAAATTAGTCCGCATCGCTGACAATGGGAAAAGTGACCAAAAGGCTGGCAGCATTGCTACTTTGGATGGCAATGCTGATTCTTTGGGCTAAAAATAGGCAGCCCTCTGGTCGCTTGAAGAGTTGACTTACCGCTTGGCGATATCCTGAAATACTCGAAGAGAAATCGGACCCCAAGGCCCTAGTGTTTCAACCCGAAACGGCTCAAACATAATAGCTCCCAATATGTTTGTTATATTTGCGCCGTTTGAAGTTTTCTGCTCCTGCATCCGTAACAGTACAGCCCGCTGTGCTAGGAAAATGATATGGCGCGAGGGTGTCCGCACAGGTTGCATCCCACACCAAAGGCCTACATAACTTCCACGGCATTATGGTAATTCCGTCTGGCCTCTTCCCATAGTCGCGTGCCAAGCCATTGGGTTCTAAAACAGCTGGCACCCTGGCGGTGAAAAGAACCCGACGGATGATGACGTTAATACTGGCGTGCCGTGCCATCCGACCAGCGCTCTTGCTGCAGGACAGACCATAGTGTTCAAGGCAATCAACTCCTTAACAGCATTCATAGCGATGTGGAGCAGCAAGGAGCGCCCAGACGCAAACATGTAGCGAGCCGGAATGTGATGTCACCCAGCATAGTGCCTCTGTTAGGTGATGGTAGCGCCTAAAGCCAGAGGCCCGACTGTCATTCACCCACAGCCAGCAGGCGGCCACGCTCTGCAGTATTGGTGGACGTATTAATGAGGTTATTCCGTAATAACATGCAGAGCGGCTCATCCCACTGAGAAGATGGGTTCTCGGGCTGAACCGTATCCAGGCAAGCCACTTTCAAACACAGCATCTCAGAGCAAACTTAGAAGGGACTAAAAATTCTTGTGATTAACTTTTCGGTGCTGTGGAACGCCGGTAGGCTTACACTAGAAATTTTGCGGACGCCAAGCCCCCAGGTTGTCTAATTTCACATTTAAAATAGATGTTCCAGTACTTCGAATAATATTATTGATTTCGTCTAAAAGGTGAGGCTGCTTCCATAAAGAGGAAGAACGGAGAAAATACATAAAATTTGCATCGAAACAGCAATATCTGACCTAAGGGTGAATGCCGAATTTAAATTAATTTTAGAAAGTCTATCCGCAATATGGTTAAAATGTTAAACTTTTTTCTCGACGAATGGTGAAAAACTGTCTTCTAAAATTGGGAAACCTAGGAGTGAACTATCCCAAACTTTGATATCTGGGGCTATTGAATTGAATTTTTGTATCGTCGATCTGTCGGTATTGTCACAAAGGTAAATTTCGTATTTGGAGTTTTTGAGGTCAAGACCTATTTAATTTAAGGATTGGACCTGCTGTTTTAGGAATTGAAGATCTTTTAAACGGTGTCTACGTCACCACTTAGTGTTACATCATCTAAATACAACACATAAAATTTTGAATTTAATGTGTTGTTTAATTTTAACTTTATTTATCAGTAGGTACCGACTTTCTCGTGATCCAAAACGTGGGAAAAAGTAAAGTAATACCTACAGAAAGACAAAATACGCCTGTATTACCCGAAACGATAGCCAGGGTTGCACATTCACCCGACATTTCACCTGTTTACGTTTATTAGTTGCATTTATTTAATGCTTATTGCCATTAGATAGGCAAGAAGCTATTCCTAATAACACATTGCCCGGGAATGGATCATAGAACCGCACGGTAAGCGGTGGCGCTTGCGACCATTGGACCAGTTGGGTAGGTACGGCCAATCCGGGACTATTATTGTTCCGGAAATAAAGTCTATGCATAATTAGCCTATTGTTCCCACACTGCCGCGACACAGGCCTCCTCTCTTCGAGTGGGAGGAGGCTGTAATCTACCTCGCGGGCCCAGGCGGGTTGGTAGATGTCACATGTTTTCGAATTTTTGGTTCTAAAACATACCGGTTCCCAAAATCACTTATGTAATTTAAAACGGATTTTGTAGCTTATTAACCAAATAATTAATAATCTAAATTGGATCAATCTAGATGTAAATTTCTTAGTAAAGTCTTGGAAGGACATCTAGTTGCCAAGCATTTTTATTTAGGTAGGTAAGCAGATATTTCGTAACACCTGCATATCAAAAGATTGTAGGTGAATGATTGTAGCGATTCGGATTTAGATGTTGTGGGTTCCCACTGAAAGATAATGCTGAATAGGTAGGGACTTACATAGGTACGATTAATTAATATTTTGATCTTGATTGGAGTCTTATTTGATACTTACAGCCACTGTCAAAAGATGATGTGATGTGATGATTGTGTCTATTTAAAAAAACCGGCCAAGTGCGAGTCGGACTCGCGCACGAAGGGTTCCGTACCATTATCTATAAAAATGACAAAAAAATCACGTTTGTTGTATGGGAGCCCCCCTTAAATATTTGTTTTATTTTAATTTAATAATTTAGTTTGAAAGTGAATATATAACTAAATATTCTGTGAATATTTCAAGCGTCTACCTGTTGCCGTTATCAATATCGAGCAAAAACGAGCAAAAAAATCATGTTTATTGTATGGGAGCCCCCTTAAATATTTATTTTATTTTGTTTTTTAGTATTTGTTGTTATAGCGGCAACAGAAATACATCATCTGTGAAAATTTCAACTGTCTAACTATCACGGTTCATGAGATACAGCCTGGTGACAGACGGACAGACAGACAGACAGACGGCGGAGCCTTAGTAACAGGGTTCCCGTTTTACCCTTTGGGTACGGAACCATAAAAATAGGTAGGTATACTATTTTATGGATTTACTTAGTATTTCTAGGAAATAATACATGATGGAGACTGATAAACTGTAAAATGATCTTTTTACTTTTTCTTCTATTAGAAAACATACTGAAATATTCACTGACGTAACTGAACTAAAAACCTGGTATTTTAATACTTGGTGTCACAACGCTTAACCCTAGAGTACTAATCATCGCCTGAGAGGCCGCCCGCGGTCGGTTTTTTCTGGTTATTTTGAAATTGCGGGGACGTGTCGCGCCGTGCTTTCGCGCCAACTCAGTGTAGCCCACAACGCGGCGGGGAGAGCTTGCGCGCTCGGCGGGGATACAGCGTTCCCGAGATATTGCCTACGTGATCGCCTGGGAGGCGATCATTAGTATTAAAGGTAGGGTTTTTACTATTGACTTAATTTACATTTTTGAGTTTTTTCTTTGTTTACTCACTATTATAAGATATAAAATACATGTTTTATTTCATAGATGGATCTCAACGAGCAGCAGATAGCAAATTACTTGGAAGATGACACCTCTGATAGTGAGACCGAGGATAATTTAGAAGTCGCGGATTACGATTCTGATGACAGTGTGGTTGATCCCACTTTTGTTCCATACCGACTCGAAAATGAGTTACAAAATATTGTGCTAGATGACCCTGATCCTCAAGACCGAAGCTCCCCAATACCCTCATCATCCGGAAGCACTTTACCAAAATTATGTGATAAAAAATAGAAGTCTGAGTTCGACTTAGTCTGCAGTAAGCTATGTGATGATTAGACTAGTTTTTTGTTATGTTTTTCATACTGTATATATTATATTGTAGTTTTTATACCAAAACAGTGGTCCAATGTCAACATTTTTTTTTTTAATAAAATATCCCTTAAGGCTGTGTTAGAAAGTTAAGTATTATGTGTAAGGCTGATTTTAAGACAAATAAGAGTTTCTCAGATATATATTTTTTTGCATTTCATAAAGGCAGAGGTATGCCTGTTATTTTGTTATAAATTTTGTTACATTTTAATAAAAGTTTAGTACTAAAATTTTGCTTTATTTATAAAGTAGCCTCCCAGGCGATAATTAGTATTAAGCAGTAATAAATTTATATTAGTACTCTAGGGTTAAAATACCATACAAATCTACATTTTACAAATGAGACGTAGAAGTTACATAACCGCTATGAAACCATTAGATACGAGACATAATCAATGTGTAAGTGCGACTCACAATTTTCTTTTGATAACCTCAATTACAAACTTGGCCCCAGAACCGGTGGCTTAAATTAATTAAGATCTTGTAATAATCATCGTTATTGCTACATATTGCTGTGAATGCACAAAGTAACACGCACTGCATGCGTAATACTGTGAGGGTCTATTTTTGTTTTGTGTCCGCAGGAGGCAAACGCACGTGAATGACGTGGTGACAATATTAGCCAATCAGTATGATTTATAGAGGGGCGTGGCACAAAGTGCGCGAGGCAAAAGAAAATTGATGAAAAATCTTATTGAAAATTCTAATTTCTTATTTTTTTTTTTAAATTATTGATAGGCATACTTCTGACCAGTATCTCACCTGGTGCATAGGTCAAGAATAGTCGAGATTCATTGTAGTTGCTCGTTTATTTATCTTTTAATTAGCGATTCGAAAAGTCCAAGGTGGCAATAAATCCGGCAAGAATAATTATATTATTTTATATTTTATTCGACTCTTCGAAAGTGAATCTTAGAAAGTGTCCATGAGGAAATACATTTATCTTGTGAAGGAAAGGTGGGTGTAATGTTTATTATGATGAATGTGTAATGATCGTACAGTACCCACAAGTAAAATAATTTGGTAAATTACCTAATAATTTTAACCACATCATCCGTTCAACGGACCATGTGGTGATTTGCTCAGAGCACATCATCTGACCTCCACAGCCCTAACACATGTCTCGATAACCTAAGATTCGAATAGCCAGCCTTTTGAAAAAAAAAAGAAGAATTGTCTTCATAAGTTGCGTGTCCCGGTTGCAATTAAACCATGAACTGACCATGCCGAGCCTACCATGAGCAGTGATAGTGTTTAGACTAAGTGGTTAGTGTAGAGTAAGCATTTCGGAGTGAGGGTTCCGTATCACATGCGAGTTTGATTTGCCATCGTAGTGATGCACGAATGTAGGTATCATTCCGACACTAGTAGTGACTTAAAGTACTTAAATGTTTTGTTAATGTTGCCGATATCCGTATATTTTTTTGAATTTAGAGATGATGATTTTGTGTCAATCCTCATTGGTGAGTTAGCAGGAGTCGAATAAAAGCAAATTTCGGCGGGCCTAAAGTGATGGTTGAGGACGTTTGCAATGCAGTGCGCATTGCAAAAGTCCTCAACCATCACTTTTGTACATTTTTTATGAACCGTCACATATTACAAGTGGGCCGCAACACGCTTCTTTGTACAAAAATGCGATGCACTGCGACCCGACGCGACTGTAATGTGCGGTTAGCTTAACACGATGAAAGATGAAGAAAATCGAAAAACTACTAACAAAAGTGATCAATAATTCACCTGTAGCAAATCAGGCCATTCAGATATCAAATGCCCATTTGTGATGTTATCAAGCTAGTAGACTGGAACTTGTTCGGTGCTCCCCATTTTAGGGTTATTACCCCCAATAGACATAATTAAATGAAAACAAAATAGAAAGTTCTACGTCTGATAACTCCCATAAATATGTTTTCTTTTTAATCGGACAAAGTCTACAAATTTTATCTCTTATAGATAAAGAAACCTTATTGAACAAAATTACAAGATTTTAATCAACAAAAACAAAGTCTAGTGTTTATCTGTCACCTGCTCAGAATACATTATGACTCAGTAGCTCAGATAAATACTAGAGGGGCGTAAAGTGCTACAACGACCTAATGGCGCTCGAATGACATTAACAGGGATATATTGCTCAAATTCTACATGTCTCAATATTATTATTATTATTTAATGACAAGTCACTTAATAATATTATAATGACCCCACCGCCGTATCTCTACGTTGACGTGGTGGTGGGGTTTGCACGCTCCGAACTCTAGGTCTGTGCCAATAGAGTTTACTTTGCCGGAACATGTTTTGAATAAGAAGCCAGACCAAGAGAGATACAGAAACCTGCAGGGCAGCATGTAGCGAGCTGTTGAGCAGTAGCGACTCCACGGACCTTATCTTCCGGGAGAAGTCTCTGTTCCTCATATCCGGCTTGCCTTTATTACCCGGCTGGAGTGAACACTGACGAGCAACAGAGCTCTCACCTCATTCTTGCTTTTATTGGCCGGCTTGAGTTAACATTCGTAAGGGTCAACGTGCTCGGCGGAGGAAGTATTCCAGTAAGTGCTGGTAGAGATCTTGATCACCTTCCAGGCTCTAGGATTGATCTGATAGGCGTGGAATACCTCTAGACTCCTCAAGCACCTCTGGAAGTGACCTTTTCGTTTCGTCACAATGTGCTAGCGACCGTTTTCGGGGGCCCATTATTGAGTGTGCAAGGCACCCCCCACCATTGCCATTTTTTTCAGGTATATAATACAACATTGATCAGTCAGGGGCCATAATACCTCCATAGTTCTCGTAACCAGTCCACTTAAGCCATCCAAACACATACTCCAATGTCTTTATTTTCATATCCTGCCATAGTCCTACACCAACCGGGGGTTGTCCTTGGATGCACTTGCATAGCGCGTACAGTGATAATCGTCGGTTGGTGCATCATTTTATTAAAAGCTTCTTAACAGGCCTTTGCGAGTTGGCTTCGGTCCCTCTTACGCCTTCCAAAGGTCCGGGACCCTAGGATCTCGAGATATGTCAAAGACGAAATAATAATAATGGGAAAACATAAACGAAACGATTCAGAAGATATAGATAGATATAACGATTCACGATAAACGAGACAGAAGTATGCTTTCTCTATCTCCTTCGCGTATGCAAACTTTTGTCTGTCCCCAATTGTTAGCCTGCCTCATTCTATGGGTAATTTAGTCATAGATTGAGGCTATAGAAATAATGGCTGACACCAGTTGACACGGTACAATTTCTGTGAAAAATATTACCCGATTACATTAGATACCAGTTTACCAAAGACTCATAGGGTATACGCAGACAGCTATACAATACTCTATCTTCATAATCAGCCTGTATGTTCCCACTGCTGGGATACAGGCCTCCCCTCGGTGAGAAGGAGTGGGCCATAATCCTACACGCGGGCCCAGTGCGGGTTGGTGGATGTCAAATATCCCCGAATTTTCGGTTCTAGGACATGCCGGTTTCCTCACGATGTTTTCCTTCGCCGTTTTGAGAGCAGTGGTGATGAAATAATTTACACAAAGTAAGGCGCCTGTCTAGGTTCGAACCTACGACCTACAACTCGTAAGTCGCGGCCGTTACCACTGGGCCACCACTGGTCTTACCTTACTTATCTGATCTGTCTCATTTTGTCAAAAATGCCTGTAATATACCATTTTTTTTTAAAGTTTTTGACATGAAAATATCGCTGAGACTAGATCACGACTAGATTTTGAACGTTTTAATTACGTTATTGGTGTTTCAAAACTAAGTTAATAATTACAAATTAACGATGATTTACCTACTTCCGGGATAACCTTTACACTTATGGCAAGATGCTTTAGTTATGTTAAGATTGGCGCACGCTGTAGCGTTACGCAAGATACTGAAATGTTAATTGCCACACGTTCACCACATATAATTTATGTGTCAAAAGAAATAGGTTACAGATTCCAGCATAACACTAGAAATGTTATTCAAAATCTTATAGCTACGTACCGTCAAGAGTGTCATTAAAAAAATCTAATTAACTTCTGAACTCCAACCATGTATGGTGAAGACACACATCTTTATCCAGGTTTCTGATCCACTTGGCCGCTTTTTAACAGAAAATAATAATTCAGTTTGAAGCTTTTTGGTATCAACAACCTTATCTATGCGTTCAAATATTTCTCTCTATATATCTAATGTTAAAAATATGTTAAACATAATGTTTTTAAAGCGTTTTCAAATTATGATAAGGGCCCTTAGCATATTATTATCAGCACGCGCCGTCGTGATGTTTCCGATCTATAAAACGTACACACTTCCATAAATATACGATTTAGTCAACAATCACCGTTTGCACTTATCATTTTGCTTAAAACCGTGCCGCTATCCGCACCTCCTGTTAACCAACACGAGAAAAAATATAATTTAAAAACAAATTAGTATTTTTCCGAACCATTAATTTTTTTGAGTAAATATATTGAGAACCTGGTATTTTTTCGGAACAGAATATTTTGTGTTTTGTGGTTCCCGATTTTGGAATAATGGCAATTAAAGTGATGTCGGTGAGTTGTTTTTTTTTATTATTCTTTATATTTTGTTTTATTTTATCATTTGATGAAAATGTTATCATTTATTTATTTTAGATATTATTATAGTCTAGCAACAGATTTTCTGAACATTTTGTTTGGGACTTTTGGATTCTTAATACAAACCATGTTTATTATTATTTGTTAGTTGAAAAAAAAAAGAGTTTATTTACGCTTTTATAGATGTAGTGTAGTGAAATTATATAGTTTTCCATATAGGCGAAACGTACAAGTTTATAAAGATACTTAAAAAATTAGTGAACATTATTTTAATTACAATAAATATGTAAGTACAATTATCCTAATTGAATAATTTCATGGCCATAAAAGTTAGGGACAATAAAATCTTATAATTTTTCTTTTTTACAAAAGAATAATCAGTTTTTATGGTAATCATCAGGTGGAGGGGCTCGTGGCTAAGTAATAACAGCCGCACGGGTCGATCGATCATGTTAAGCTACGGTTGCCGCGGTTGGTCCGTGGATGGGATACCATCTTTACATACCAATATCCTCTGTGCCTCGGAAAGCACGTTAAACCGTTGGTCCCTGCTGTTATTTATAGATCTTTGACAGTTGTTACGGGTCGTCAGAAGCCCGAAACTATGACAACCAGCCTTACCAAGGGGTATCGTGTTACCCAGTAACTAGGTTGTGGAGGTCATATAGGCAGTCACTCTATTTAAACTACCGGTATTCAGCTGCATCCGTTTAGACTGGAAGCCGACCCCAACATAGTTAGGAAAAGGCTAGGCAGATCGTATGGTTGATCTTCAAAAAATAGTTCAATGGTCATCTGAACCGGATATTTGTCTACCTGACTTTGAACGCAAAACCAATTAACCAAAATATTTATACCTGTATCTCGCCCAGTCACTGATTATTTATTTCCTTTGGAAGATTTACAGCTAACCAAACAGACAAAAAAAATGTGACCGACAGTCAAACAAGTCTTTAGTTAAAATTAACAGAACAATATCAAATAGAAGAAATCTGTGAACTGTCACAGTTCTGCCAACAAAAATTATATACCACCAAAGCCCACATTATACATATTAATAATATATACATACAACAATACAATGTAGGTTGTAAAACTAGGCTACTAAGTGTTAGATCGTTTACACATGGCGCCGCAGCGGCAGCATCAAAAGCCGCCGCCGCGGCGGCCTCATTTATAAGGGTCCATACAAATCCAAGAGTGACTAACATAGCGGCACTACAGCGACAGAAAAGCCACTGCCGCCGCGGCGCCATGTGTAACGACCCTTAAAATTCAAAGATAAAAATTGGTATCTTACTTAACTAGTTACCATGCTGTGTTCAGTTTGGCTGTTAGCGACAGCTCATAATAACAGACAACTGTTATCTTAATCCAAACAGCATTGTTTTTGTCTGCGCTATTTAGATAAGTACCTATTCTTTAGAGGTCCTTTACATCGAAAACATAAACAAACGCAAAAGCGTTTGTTTATGTTTTCGATGTAAAGGACCTCAAAACTTTCCTTTTAGACGAAAGTCTAAAAGGAAAGTTTTGAGTCATAGTAGGTATTGCTTTTTTCGATTTCCAAAAAATAGCGGCCTAAATTCAAACATTGGAAACGTTTAGTTAGGTATGTTTCAAATCATTTTTATTCGAATATGGATAATATATGAGGTGATCCAAATATCAAAAGTTCTGTATACATACATCTGTATACATATACCTGAACAGGTGTGCAAATATCTATTTAATTAAAATATATAAAAATATCATCATAATCAATTATCTATTACAATAATTACAAAAAAAAAGTATATATGTTATTGAATACATAAACATACAAATATATAAAATTGAAGTGTTTGTTTCATCTGCCATATATGCCTAGCCTTTTCCCAACTATGTTGGGGTCGGCTTCCAGTCTAACCGGATGCAGCTGAATACCAGTATTTTACATGGAGCGACTGCCTATCTGACCTCCACTACCCAGTTACTGGGTAATACGATACCCCTTGGTAAGACTGGTTGTCAGGTTTTCGAGACGACCCGTAACGACTGTCAAAGATCCACGAAAGACAGCCGGGACCAACGGCTTAACGTGCTTCCAAGGCACGGAGGGGTCTTGGTATGTAAAGATGGTCACCCATCCACGGACCAACCGCGGCAAGCGTACCTTAACCTGATCGATCGACCCGTGTTGATGTTGTTACTGAGCCGCAATCATGTCATGATTTCATGAAAAAGCCATTCAATGGAACAAATCTAACGATTGGAATTATGCCGTTTGATGCTTCATAACCTTTAAACGATAATGAAGCTCCTTATCGTCTATGTCAAAATCATCCCATATTATTATAAATACCTATATAATTTCAAACCTTGAAACTTCATACCATAATTTTATTGTACTAAATTGTGTACATAGTACAGTCTAAAGTTTTTAAACAAAAGCGTTTTACAGTCTCTTTTTGACTCTTGCTGTTGCTGTTAATGTAACACGCAACACACAGACAGACACCGGAACAGGTGAAAAAAAAATCTTGTAATTTGAGAGAAATGTTAGTAACCTGTGTAAAATCACGTATTTCAACTTCGATCCAGGACGTGGTGTGTGCATTCATTACCAATTAACGATGCACAAAGTGGGCGGAGCTTAAGCGGGGCGTGGCGGTAGGCGGGATTTTTTTTTACCATTTCCTATGGACTGCTGAGGTTATACCGACGTGGGCGCAGGTCTGATAGTTGTGGCTCCGCCCCACTTTGTGTATAGGTACCACGCCGTATGGCCGAAGCAGGTTTATAGGTATTTACATGTCTGTTATCAGTCGTGCCAGTTATTTTTAGTAAATAGCTAGTACCTAGTAATATCTGATATTCTTTAAATAATAATTATTATATAATAAACAATTTTAATTATTATCAAAATAAAACAATATTATCAGAAAATATAACACAGAATATTTTTAAATAAACAGTTTTTATCGGACTTTAAAAAAAAGAAGGCGGTTCTTATTAGTAAATGAGACAATTACAAATCTTACTTTAAATTCTTCTTTCTTTGGAGGAAAAGATCGTAAGACCCGGTGTCATTGATCACAAATCACCAACACACTGGCAACCGTAGTGATCAAGAATAATAATAATTATTTATTTATTTATTTCTCATCACAAATGTTGTTTTGGACAGGAAGTGCTTAAAATGCCTGTATTACGGGTCACCGGGCCCCCCAATACTTAAATATGTAGGTACATTTTCATTTAGATTAGTTAATCCCAATCTTCTCTTAACAATTCCAGGTTTCTTCTTAGCGTATCGGCAAAAAGTTCAAATAATAGGGGGGGGGGGGGAAGTTAAGTTAAGAATCTATAAATCAACTATTTAATGCTTTAGCCATATTACAGACTTTGCTTAACCAACTATCAATTGAGATCACCTTTAATCAGTTTGACTGACTGCTTTAGGACTTATTAAAAAAAAACAGGTTTGATCACCCTTGTCACCATTCGGTTAGCAATGGTGATCAGCGTGTGGACTTTTATTCTATTCGGGAAACTTACAGCTAACTTATACAGTGTTCAGCAATATGAAGTTGAAAGCCATTTACTTTCCATTGATAAACACTAAAATAAAAACGAAAAAACAACCGACTTCCAAAAAAAACACTACAAAGTGAAAAACAACTTTAATTTCGGAAGTCGTTGTCTTTGGATCCGTATTTTAATTTATGCCACCGACTTCCGAAATTAAAGTTATTTTTCACTTTGTAGTGTTTTTTTGGAAGTCTGTTGTTTTTATTTTTGTAAAAAGTTTGTTATTTTTCACTTTTTAGTGGGTTAGTTTGTAGTTTATCTAATTTACAATAGCCTAATGTCAAATGCTCATCACCTTTTTACAAAATATTGTTTTCCCTGATGCAGGGCGTTAATTGTTGAGGAGTTCTCCTGGTAAAACCAGGAGAACTGATGGTGACTACACCATATGCATTTTGACGAGCATACATTGCTTAGCAACCATATTAAAGTGCCTAATCGAATCACAACGGTGAAATACTTATTATTAAGTAGTTCCGGTGGCCATCTGTGGTCTTCATCATCAGTTACACTTCACCAAATGGTGCTTTTCGAGTGCAAATATACGAGTTACTATAAAAAATACTCAAATCGCTATAGGTATGCCTATAAATTTGAGGATTTCCCTCGATTTTCATGGGATCGCCTCATCAGATTCTGATTTGGTGGCAATGGAACCACTTCGGGAGCATACCCTTCCATACAAAAAAATAATTTTCAAAATCCGTCCACAATTGATGGAGTAATACAGCCGAAAATATAACCTCCTCCTTTTTGGAAGTTGGTTAAAAAAACGGTCGATTAATACAAACTAATAATCGTTTAGACTCAAACAATTACTTTTCCGTGAAGAAGCTTAATATATCGCAGACCTAATTACGGGTTGAGGAACCCAGAGCAACCATGCTTGTCGATGAGCTCCACAGCCTTTTCCAGGTCCATGGACAGCCACAGAAAATTCAGCTATACCTACGAACGCGAAAATTCAAGTTGAAGTTAATAATCTATTTATTGATATCTATTATTTAGTAATGCGCAATTAATGTTCTCACGTGGCTGATGACATCAAATCCTGTAAATCGAGCATGAAACTAAGGTCCACTCCTAATAATCTTAGGTTCAAGATAAGACTATCAGAGTCGTGGGTTCAATGCAGCCTGAAGCGGTTTGATTGAGATAAATAATGTTACGGATCACTGAAAGAGTAATAATATAAGATAGTTAGCGGTTGTTCTAAGTACATTGAAAGAAAGGTTTAGTTTAAGTATTTATTTATGAACATATATTTACGTTCATAAATTATTATTGAACGCCTCGTTGGTTTAACTTTCCCCCTCTTCTCCTATCTCCACTAAACACGACGTGACGATATGGAAGTTACCTACTTTATATATCTTCCATTATCCATATCAATATTACCTGCCAGTCAGATTAACAATTATAAAAAAAAAAACGTTTCATCACTGTCACGGATTTTTACAAGATTAGATGTATTTGTCTTAATAACCTCGTTAAATCGACCGATCAATGCTGATTAAGTACTGTTCTTATGTTTATTAATTGATTTATTGGGTAGAGAATCTCAAATAATGATATGCATTGGAAGCATTGATATCTGATTAGATAGGTCGGTACCTATTTAATCATAATTATTAGAATATTGTTTCTTTTTTTATTGGAGTCTGGGTATGATCCGTTATTGGTTTATCAGACCATACCTAGACCCAAAAAAAAAACCCTGCTGCAACTAAAAAGTTTAAAACAAGATCACTATTCAAGCAGTTGGATTTAGCAGCAGTGGCAGTAATTTTACTTCAATTACAGATTCGATGACACCAACTGCATCAGAGCAGCAGAAAACACTTATAGACGTTTAAATAAATCAAATTTTGAAATTAGATGAGTTCCATTAAATTCATTTATTTGCATACCATAATGTGCATATGTGCAATATGTTACATATAAGACTTAAAGCTGAAGTACAGTTAGGGACCCTGTTAGAGGCACAGGAACATAGTAAACCAACAATAAAAATAAAAATTTAAAGTTCCGTGTTTCCTAGCTGACTCTGAGAAGAAAGACCGAAACAAACTTAGAGGTCTCTTGAAAAGTGAACTTGTTTCGATAATTCTTTTTCACGATAAAAAAAACAAATGCTCCATATATTTATGTTCACATAACTCGACTAAACTACAATTTTCTTCTTCGCTTGTATCTGACCTGGCTATAACAGAATATTTAGCATCCGCCGGTGGAGCACACCGCGGACCGTATCGGGCATCGGTCGGGTGTTGTCGCTAGTACTCGGTAATTCGTTCTAACGTATCAAGGCAAGAGTTTCACGCAATACATAGTTATCGGAAACCAATACCATATTTAAGGTATTATGCCAATACATAGTTATTGAAACTATTTATGGTTTATATCACCCATCTCTAGGCAGTGAGCACGATGGTAGCCGAATTTAAGAATAGCGACAGCCAAAATTACTACTTTTTTCTAATTCTTATACATAATAATTATGTATTTTCCACATAATTACTTTCTATATAATAATCCCCTACAAGATAAGAGTCTAAAGTAACACGCAAAAACAACGTTGAATGTGTTTTTTTACCTTTAATTAGCAATTTACGTGAATAGATATTAACAGACCTTAACTGACCCGGCTAATCAGAGTACATAAGTAATATTATTTTTAATTATTAACTCAGACAGAGGTCTTTATTTGTATAATAAATTGATCTAAGCCACAAAGTCAAGAGGATGTTGTTTTTTTTTTTAATAAACAGATAAGTATAATTAAGACTATGATTTTGTTTCATAGGTTAAAACTTACTGATACCTACAGGGTACAACTGAATGTGCTCTTCAACATGAGATGTACTCTCATGTTGAAGAGCACTAACTTAATAAATTAATAGGTACTAGTGGTTGCCCACTGGCTGAAATTGAACCCCTTCTACTTATAATTTATAAAGTGCTTACTAATTCCATGAGTAGTACTTACTTATTCCATGCTCAAGCTGTCACGTCTGTCACCTATCTTCAAGTCATTTGGCCCTGGTACTGTGTGTATGTGTTAAACGCATGGTAAGTGTGTGTAATGTTTTTTAAATAATTTAATTTATTTCTAATGGATATTATATAAAAATACTAGCTTTCTGCACTCCTCATCCATATAAACTTTAACTGTACCAAATTTCATACTCCTCCGTCCGCATGATTTTACGTAAAAAGGGGTACCAAGTATTCGCTTCACGTATTAATATAATGATAATAAAAGTCGTTTGCTTCTTTGTTCTAGTGGTCGCAAGCACTACCGCTGAGCTTGAGGTTCTAGACTCCTGGGTTCAAGCCCCAGGTCGGGGAAAGTGTTATTGGGTTTTTCTATCAGGATTTATTCAGTAGCAGCCCAGAGTCTGGATTTGTGCCCGGTTGATGGTAATAGGGTTGCCCCGTATTAAATGGAACTTAAACATAACTGGCAGCATATGGGTGTGTAAAGATACATCTCTGCCTAACCCTTTAGGGAAAATACGCGTGATGTTATGTTATAACAAAAGTAAAAAAAAAAGTATAGTTAGTATTTTCACCCTTTATCAATCCTTGACCTACATCAGACTAGGTATGGATCAGAAGTCCTGCGGGGGACCCTCCTCCAGGGCACGAGCATCATCTGCTACGCAGATGATACCCTCCTCATTGCCCGGGGGAGGAACTTCAGGGAGGCGGCCATTCTGGCCTCTGCTGGCGGATCCTTAGTGGCTGGTAGGATCCGCCGCCTAGGGCTGAAGGTGGCGCTGCACAAGACCGAGGCCGTGTATTTCCACGGGCCTCGGCAGCGCATCCCACCCGACGGACACATTGTCGTGGAGGGCGTCAGGATCGGGGTCAAGGCCCAGATGAAGTACTTGGGCCTTGTACTCGACAGCAGGTGGCGCTTCGGCCCACACTTCAGCGGGCTGTCGACGCGCCTGCTGAAGGCTGCGAATGCCCTTTCCTGGCTCCTCCCGAACCTGGGGGGTCCGAAGGCGCGATGCCGGCTTCTGTATGCCGGCATCCTTAGAAGCATGGCCCTTTACGGGGCGCCGATTTGGGCGGACTCCCTCAACAGGAGGGAGAACGCCACTGCCATTCGCAGGCCCCAAAGGGCCATTGCACTGCGGGTGGCGAGGGCCTACCGATCGGTGGGCTTCTCGGCGGCGTGCGCTCAGGCCGGCACCCCTCCTTGGGAGCTCGAGGCATGGGTGCTGACCAGAGTGTACGAATGGACGGCGCGGCGTAAGGTGCTCGGGGAGCCCCCCGCCGCAGAAGAGCGGGAGGCCGTGCGGCAAGAGGCGAGGGACGCAATCGTCCATCACTGGACGGAGGACCTCGTCACTGCCGTTTTCGGCCGCCGAACCCTGGACGCGCTCGGGCCAGTTCTGAAGGATTGGCTCGAGCGGTCCCACGGTTTCCTCTCTTTCCGTCTGGTGCAGGTGTTGTCCGGACATGGGTGTTTCGGAACGCACCTGCACCGGATCCAAAGGGAGGAGACCCCGTCATGCCACGACTGTGGCGCGGCGGAGGACACGGCACAGCACACCCTCGAGGTGTGCCCGGCCTGGTCCGAGCTGCGCCGCGGTCTGAGCGCAGCGGTCGGGCAGGACCTCTCGCTTCCCAGCGTCGTCAACTCGATGCTGGAAAGCGAGGGGGCCTGGACAGCGGTCGCCTCCTTCTGCGAGGACGTAATGTCGCAGAAGGAGGACGCGGAGCACGCGCGGGAGGACGACCCTCACACAGCACCGCTCCGCAGGCGAAGACGGGGCATGAGAAGGCGATTGTACGATCGTCATCGTTTTATGCCCCCTGGTGGTGAACAGCGGGAGACGGGTGCGGGGGCGCCTTCTCCTGCATTGCACAGTTCACCATCCACGTCGGGCGGGAATGACAGAGCGCTCGCGGTCATTCCTGGGCCCCTCCCCGACGGGGAGGGCGTGTCGGGCCCGCCTGCAAGGCGGGCGGTCGTCAGCGGGGGCTGGATGTTATGGCTCTGCCAGATTCCCAGTCCTCCTCCTTGCAGACGAGGTAGGAGCGCCGCTGGGTCGTTTAGTGGATATACCGGATCTTCCGAGGAGTCCCACATACCCCTCCCATCCCCCGATGGGTGGGTATGCGTAATGCATTTTTCCCAGCGTCAAAAAAAAAAAAAAATAGGTATGGATCAGAATGTTGAGTCACAAAAAGAATGAAAGGCACGCTGTTTAGATCAGAATGCTTACATGGATGATCCAATTGTCGGCAACAAATTAAGGCCCCAATTACATTATCATAATCATCTTCTGCCTCGCCTTTTCCCAACTATGTTGGGGTCAGCTTCCAGGGTAACCGGATGCCGCTGGATGAATACCAGTATTATACATGGAGCGACTGCCTATCTAACCTCCACAACCCAATTACTAGTATCCCTTGGTAAGACTGGTTGTCAGACTTTCGGGCTTCTGGCGATCCGTAACAATTGTCAAAGATCTACAAATGACAGCCGGTACCAACGGCTTAACGTACTTTCTGAGGCATGGAAGGGTCTTGGTATGTACCTAAAGATGCTCACCCATCCACGGACCAACCCCGGCAAGCGTACTTAACCTGATCGATCGACCCATGCGGCTGTTATTACTCTCCACAAGCTCCTCATAGCAACGGACATTATCATAATATGATTTAATATCTGTCAAATTCATAGAATTTCATTTATCATAGATCATAGTGAAATGATGCTGTTCTTCATTTATCATAGATCATAGTGAAATGATGCTGTTCTTCATTTATCATAGATCATAGTGAAATGATGCTGTTCTTCATTTTTCATAGATCATAGTGAAATGATGCTGTTCTTTATTTTTCATAGATCATAGTGAAATGATGCTGTTCTTCATTTATCATAGATCATAGTGAAATGATGCTGTTCTTCATTTTTCATAGATCATAGTGAAATGATGCTGTTCTTCATTTATCTTAGATCATAGTGAAATGATGCTGTTCTTCATTTTTCATAGATCATAGTGAAATGATGCTGTTCTTCATTTATCATAGATCATAGTGAAATGATGCTGTTCTTCATTTTTCATAGATCATAGTGAAATGATGCTGTTCTTCATTTATCTTAGATCATAGTGAAATGATGCTGTTCTTCATTTATCTTAGATCATAGTGAAATGATGCTGTTCGTCATTTTTACTTGTTACACTTATCGTCATACTTAATCAAGATGGATTACAATTTAGTCGTGTTTTCCGTTGCTATGAGTGCAATTTTAATAATTGCATTAAAAAAAGAAGATAAAAACAGTTAAAACATAAAAAAAATGACTCCTACATAGAAGAAAGAAAGAAAGAAAAATAAATTTATTTATCACAGAAACACGTGCAAAACATATGAAAACAAAACTCGAGTAGGTAAAAACAAATAGTCGGCAGCTGCACGTCATTACTGTGACAAGAAGGCTTGCACTCAGCATGATGCTGTGCTATGGGGGACCCACAGCACAGCGCTGATTTACAGTGGTCTCCCGAAAAATACGTACAAAGTCAAAGTCAAAAGTCAAACCATTTATTTCTAATAGGCACATAAGAGGCACTTTTGAACGTCAAAAATTTACAAAAAAATAGAATTGATTCTAGTTACTCTTTCCAAAAGGTAGTTTCGTATGGAGAATAATGGGCAAGAAACTTCCAGTACGGAACCCAAGTCAGGTTTAATTAGTTGTACATAATAGCTAACAAAAAAAAAAACAAACAGTACTTAGAATATAATGCCTATACAACCAAATATATAAGAATAAATATGATTAAAAAACGTTAAAAAATATCCGCTGGCATCACCATGTACAAATAAAGTAGGTAGTACCTACCTAAAACATTTGTTACACGGGAGTATCAAGTACCAAGTACATCTTCGATCATATTTCTATGATAGTCTAATATGGCTCTAAGACATAAATGAGCACGAAACCTAAAAGTAGCGCCACTTTTAGAATTCATGGTAACGCGGAGGAATGAGGAAGCTGTGAAGAAAGATTTGAAAAGGAAGGCTAAAGAAACGATGGATGGGTTGTGAGATAGATTATAATCATACTAAATAATTTGACTGGAAGGCATTCCCAGATTAGCATATTATAATGTCGATCATCAATTCTCGATACGCCAATTACAGTTAAAGCAGAAAAGGTAGACGCTTAGACAATCTTCGTGTATGTCAATTGTTCTGAATGTCATGCCGCAGAGTAGCCCCCACAGAGGCCAAGCTTCTTGTTTGACACATTGTAGTAGTGAACCTATTATTGCGCGTTTGTATGTGTATTTATCACTCTGTTGCGTTACCTACTCCGGTCGCTAATCGTCGTCAGTCACTCAAAGTTTTGTAAAGTTTTTAAAATTGCGTAGAGTCGTTAATCTACTAATTTTGTAATCGTGGTACCTACTTCTATGGTTATAAAAGCTCTTTATTAGATCTCATTATCACGCGCTCGTATTTCCGAAGATAGACGATGATTGCCGAAGCTGGGAGGTCTGTACCTACGAGTATACCCTCTGAAAAAGTTTCCAATTCTTAAACGTACTGTAAAATCCTCTAGTTGCTCGCTTCTTAATCCACGTTCTAGCAAATCACACGTGAGCACACTTACCCAATTGATCACCTTAAAACTATCCCCAAATAAATATAAATAATAAGTAAATTATAAAATGCTACTGAATCTATAAATTGTCTCAAATTGTGATACTTACATGTAAAACTTATCTCTTTATTAATAATTTGTAACCTAAAAATATGATCTCTCATTAAATAAGCGTTTGTAATAATATTACCTAAGTAGATATAACTTTATCTAAACGGTAATAATAGTATTTTAAGAAAATAGCTAAGTACCTACTTACCAATAATAATTATTTATGTTTTTATTGACTTTTTATGCGAGTGTAATTATTTAGTTTTTATGTATAATTTTATTTTAATTTTTAGCTTTCTACGACTTAGATTTTTAACTTTTATATTTTACTGTGCACTGACGGGTCTACAATGGCTCTTAGCTCTAAGCTTTTTGTTAACATCTTGTTTTACCTTGTGGAACGCAAATTTATAAATGAATATGTATTGAATTCAATATGAGTATGCTACCTCAGTACCAAACTTCACCCAATTCCATTGAAACATACTGCTAAAACAACCTTTGCACCTACAAACCAGTCATTCGAAGTATTCAAACACATTTTCCTTGTACCAGATTCCAAATCGGTGTCGATCATAACAATATATACTTGTACTACTCTTGCAAACTAGGTTACATCTTTCCAATGTGCAATGGTACTATTTTAATCAGCAATGGACCTAGCTTGGTTCTTATCATGATTAATGGCTAATAAGCCCTTGTTATCAGGATTGACAACTACTTTTGTCAATTGGGTTACTCTAGTACTATTTTGTTTATTTTGATTGTTATCTTGTTTACTATATTTTAAGGATATTGTTGCACTCGTAGATAAATGAGATGTGAAGCTTATTTCGTGTGTCCTTTATGCGATCTCACTCAAATATCGAAGTAGGATCTAAGTCTGCCTAGCCTTTTCCCGACTATGTTGGTGTCCAGTTGGTGGCTTCCATTCTAACTGGATGCAGCTGAATACCGGTATTTTACATGGAGCGACTGCCTGTCTGACCTTTACAACCCAGTTACTGGGTAACACGATACCCCTTAGTTTAATACTGGCCAAACGGCTTATCGTGCTTTCTGAGGATAGACGGGTCTCGATATGCAACGGATGGCCACCCATCCACGAATCGACCGCGGTTAGTGTAGCTTGACCTTCAATTGACCCATGTGGCTGTAGTCATGTAGCGATGAGCCTGTACCTTTTGGAAGGGGCAACTAGAATCAATTCTATTTTTTTTGTAAATTTTGACGCCTATTTGAAATAAATGGTTTGACTTTGACTTTGACTTTGAGCCCTTCTAAAGTAGTATCAAAGTACTAAGGATATAAAGATTTCGCGCATTTTTTCTGATTCATGAATCGTAGCCTCAACATTGCGTTGCTGTCATTGCAAAATATCCGTGTATAGTATGGCGTGTTTCGTAACGTCATCATTATCTTACCCCACAGATGCTGTCCTGATGTGAATTTCAATAATTCATACAACATTCCCATAGAAAATGCATTTTCAGTTTTCCAAAATTTTCCAATTTTCCCGACAACTTTTCAAAGTTTTCCTTCCTCGGACTCAAGTTCAAACCTTCCTCGGACTTCCATGATTATTTGAAAAAAAAAATTGTGGAATTGGTCCAGCCGTTCTCAAGTTTTGCGTTTAGCAACCACATTTTAGCCATTCATTTTTAATAGATAAAATTATCGATACACATTTTAGCGCACATTACAGCCGCATCGCAGCGCATCTCAATACAAATAATAAGCGCGGTGCGGTCCGCCTTTAGTGTGCTATGCTTCAAATAAATTAAAATATACGAAAGTGATTTATGAGGATTTTGGTAATCCGGTGCAGCCCGCCAAAGCAAATATGCGACATCCTTTAGTATTGCATTGCTGTCATTGCAAAATGTCGCACCTATTTTTTAGTCGAACCAGAAAAACTCACGCTTTTTTCTCATGAGGGTAGGCAGAAACTACAGAACGCCACGTGCTACGATACTTACATACTCCTTTTCTGGTCATACACGCACGCCGGTAGCGAGTAATGTCTGTTTCGAAAGTATGATTAAAATGTTAAAAAATGCATCGAAAAACGTACCTGTGGATGCCAATTTTTAGCGCCACTTACAAATTCAGTGCTTTGATTATTTAGGTATACCTATCTAAAATTCGGATTTTTAATCATAAGATGTTTTTTAATTTGACTTTAAGGGGATGCGCTAAGGTAACCCGCGAAATTAAAATTTTCTTAGGTTTTTTGCAATTTGCAGGTCCGTGTCAACATAAAACCTTGACACAGACTGGCAAATTGCAAAAAAACTTAAGAATTTTTTTTTTTCATCCCCCTTAAGGTAGGTAAATATTATAACCTTAACTCACGTAGATGATTTTTCAATTTTAAGTTACCTAATAATTTTATTCAAACAATCTTTGTTTGGAAAAAGGGTTGAGATACAAAGTTTAAAACTTCTAAATACAGATGAATGTGTTACTAATACCCTGCAGTGTGTGATTATGTAAAAAATAACCTTAACATCCACACGCACGTGAAGATGGTTACCCGAAAAGTACAATTACGACAAGACCATTTATCAATTGCACAATCGCTACACCAACAGAACGCCAAAAAATCCCTTCACAAAACGCCCAATAATTACAAAATCATTATTTTCTTGACCTGGTTTTCATCCTGGTACATACCAAATCTGTTTACGTCAATTCATGACCCATGATCGATTGAAATAACCTATATTAGACTAACAAACACAAATGTCCTATTTTCCAATCTTTTTATCATTATTGATTACCGCTGTTTATGTAAGTGATTGTAATAAATTATTGTTTTAGATAAAGTCTTATTGTATTATTACAAATCAGTGTGGTTCCTAATCTACGGGTTATCGCATGGCGTTATTATGGTGCAATCTATAATATTTGGTGATAACTGTTATCAGTGCACTACGAGATTATTCTCATTATGTACTACAGTAGTGGTTTAGAACTTTCGGTAATGCAATTTTCATTAGAAAACTTTTAAAATATTTTTGATTGACTACGATTATGAAATAGAATATTGCAGTTGGGAAGTTTAGGTGCATTTAAACAATTAGAATGAGGACTTGAATATTGTGATTAGGTACCTACTATTAGAACATAAACTGAACGATGGCAGGTTTTGTAATACTTTATGAGCGGCTACTAACTAAGTAATCGTTTTACCTACAGACGCACAGCGTATTCCCTTTCATATTTTCTTACAGTTAGTAAATACTTAGGTATATATAATTCTAGGTATTGAGGAGTATATAATCTAGTTTTTTTATACAATAGATCACACAATTAACTACTCATTTACACTAGGTACTAACGAGATAAACAAAAAATACAATAAATTAAAAAGAGAACACTTAAGCGTCGAAGTACTCGTCCGCATCGCTGTCATCCGGAAACGTGCCCAGGAGACTGGCAGCATTACCACGTTGAATGGCAATGGTAATTCTTTGGCCAAAGAACGAGCCAGCCCTCTGGTCACGTGAAGTGTCGATCAGTCGGCGAGAAATTTCCTTAAAAAGAAGACGCGCGTTCGGGCCCTATGATCCGAGCGTTCCGACCCCAAACGGCTCTAAACTGTAGTTACCCATAAGATTACAGTATTTCGTCGCTTGAGGGTCTCAGTGACTTGCTTTTTTTGTTTTATTATAAGTTTTGATCGATTTTACCCAAAAAAAAAACTATAATCTTGTCAATCCCAAAAACACAAGATAAGATCGTGTGTTTTTGGGATTAATATACAAATAACAATGAGTCTAATTCTGTCTCTCTTTGTCCACAGACTTACACGATAGCCTGTGTCCTTCTGGTTCTGTGCCTGGCGGTTCTCATCCGGGAATCGACCGCGCGACCCCCATGGCTTGCGCCCGGCAGCGGGGTCTTTACACAGTCTGCTGAATGTCATACAGATGTAAGTACTTAAGAAGTTTTTCAGTCTTCGTTTCTGGCCTGAATTATACTGAAATGTCGGAAATACCTAAAATCTTCAACGAATCTATACCTACCTACTGTGAGTAAGTGTATCAATGTTCGTTCCTTCTCTGTTAGAGACTAAGTTCTACACATTACTACTATCTACTTCGTATCCTCTTTACATAGACTAATTTTTCGACCAGAAAAACCTTTCTATTAGATTAAGAACTATTTTTGTTTGAGAACACTGTTGTTTACAGCGGGTACCTTAAGTATATCTCTTATATACAAGATGTAACATAAATAACCTCTTAAGGGGTCATTGTACTCATCATTATGAACAACTTTTACTATGGGATCAAACATGAAATCGCGAAAAAAAATCTGCTGTTCCCTACATAATTATGTTCTCATAACTATTCAAAATGTAGGGACCAGCTGATTGTTTTATTTATTATGTTACCCCTTGTATATTTTAGAAAGAATCTTATTCTTATCTCATAACATGACTCTTTTAATAACTAACGGGGTAGGTAGAGCACAAAGTAAAAGCGTTTCTTTATTTATGTGTTAGAGGTGTAGTAAAGTACGGTCTACACCCACGTTTATGAAACGTCTTATTAAATACACACGTAGTCGGACTCTACATGCTACTGCTGAGCTAATTATTATTTATCAAATCATAATGACGAGTATCGCTTCTTAGGGTCAAGCGACGGAGCTCTTAAACCACATGATTCGCTTTTTTACTCAGTTTTGCACACGTTTTATTTAATTAATTTGGGCGTTTTATCGCAAACTATAGATAAACGCGTCTGCTAAATAATTAGGTTAATTCTTATCCACTTGTTTGTTAAATTTGTGCTGAAATCGTAAATTAATCAGTGATTGTGTGGTTTTTTGCTACTCCTTGGAATATTTTAAATAATTTGTATCGTAAAAAGTAGTTACTAGGCACATCTAACAGGACAGGGGCATGTTTTTGTTAAGAGAACTCTTAGATTGGTCATAACTTGCTCACTCACAATTGTACATTGACTGGGTTACTCTGTGGGTCACGTGTTGATAATTTCAGACCTATAATCCGATCTTCTCACGATATTTCATTTATGAATTGTGGCTTTCTTTGTTGAGCTAACCCGATTTACCTACCCATTAGTTAACCGATTTTCACCAATACTTCGTTGATTATGCAAATATCGCTTACTAGTTGGTGCCCGCAGGTTCATTCGCAACCTTAGAATACTTCTTCTGATTTCCCCGAATAAAAGTATCCTGTGTGTTCACCCAAAAAATTGGCAAGCCGGGCGCCTAAAATCGTACTAATCCATTCAGCCGTTTATGCGTAGGGTAGAGAGTAACATACATACAAACCTAACAAATTCTCTCTCTCTGTTACAGGATGAGCTTCTAGACCTCTGCCAAAGATGTGCCAAGCTAACAAAATCAAAACTAGCGTATCCAGCATGCTGCTCAACAGACCTCGAGGCCAGGAAATGGTGCTCAGACTACGTGTACTTCGGTCGGGGTCAGTATGACTTCTACTGAGCCGATAATAGGAATTAAGTATTTTTAAGCTTTGTTTAAGTTTGTAAATTTTGGGCGAAATGTCAAATGCAACTTAATTTTTTAAAGCTGTCTCTTCGACAGACAGAAATGCTTTTAGAATGTCCAAAAGTTAAGTATCGTTTGAGAATTCAGATGTATGATGACTTTTGAATTTTGGTTGAATTAAGAAGCCATTTTGCATTTAAATAAAGTAGTGGCAGGTTCTAATTACTTCTTATAATTTTTAACAGTCTCAGTAAGTACTTTTAAGGACATGCTATTAATGGGATCATTTATGAAAGTTTATAAGGAAAATACATATTTGAAATAGTTTCGGTAAAAAATGGCAATTCGTTTTTTGGTAAAAAAAAGATTATAATTTTGTTAAAATTCAACTTAAAGGTAAAAAAAAAATGCACTAATTGCACCAAGAGAAAAGGCACATAAAAAAATATTGATAACAAAGTACTGTGAATAATTTATAAAAGATAATTATTTGTAAAAGATAAATTAATCAAATATGATAGGTAATCATGACTTTGTAATGTGTTATAGGCGGTCAAATATGATAGGTAATCATGACTTTGTAATGTGTGATAGGCGGTCAAATCTTTAGAAAAATGCTTGTTTTCCTAAAAAAACTGTTTCAGTCTTATCTCATGTTTTTTTTACATAAAAGAGTAAGTATGTATTTTGGTTATACATTGAAAAAGTAGTTATTTTTAATAACAAAAGATGTACATAATTATAGTATATAAGTTAGGTATATTTTACAGTAAGCATTTAAAACGCGAAACCACTGATAGAAAATATCTTGAAATTACAAAATTATACTTTTGTACGACATTTGCTACACATTAGGCACTATGTTATCTTGTATTCTTGTCAAAGTTTTGTATATGATAAATTCTTACTACTTACAAATAAAATAAAAAAATAGAAACAGTAAAACACGAAACGTGGGTGTACCTACTATAGGTATACCTCTGCCTAACCCTTCGGGGATTACAGGCGTGATGTTATGTGTTGTGTGTGTAAAACAAATCTGCTCTAATGAAAAATAACTTTAAAAAAAACCATGTTAATGTACAATTTTATCAAAAACCATTCAATGTACAATATGGCCGATTAATCACCGAACTTTGCGCAGAAGGCTGCGCAATTGCATTTTTTAGGATCCAAATGTTGACATGAAGCGAGTGTAATGGTTACACGTTACGATATAGTTTAGACTCGCACAAGTCTGCGTGACGCCGAATGGCTGGGATTTGTGCTGATTCTTCCCACACACGTTAATGTATACGTGTGTGGCCTGCATGAGTGAGAAATCATGCGCGAAAGTTCGGAGAGCTTATCACTGCGAAAAACATCAATTAATATGTATTAGATTAAATTAATTAGCAACCTTTGCCCAGCCGTGAGGGTGGTGAATCATTTAATAGCTGTTTCTAGCAAAATAAACAAGACAATATAGATAAAAGACGAAAATTATTTGAATATAATCAATTTAGCAACGTTATTGAATTTGAATTTTTAATTATATAAATTCAGTAATTCAGGAAAGATTCACACTCAATTGGAACCTAAAAATCTGGAAAATGGAAATGTTTGTTTCAAAAATAAAGCTGTGATAATAAAAAATTGTAAATATTTTAATTATAAAGAAAAAAAATGTAAATACTATGAATGTAAGTGTACTATAATCATTAAGAGTACGAAATGATTTTGTAAGAAGAAGAAGAATAAAGTAAACTATGAAACCGATAATCACCTTGTTGTTTTATTTAATTAAGCATTATATGAATATTTAGATGTTAACATAACAAAATGACCGGATATTATCAAATAAGTTTTCCCACTCTGGGCGGAGCGGGAGGGCGTGTCAGTCTTTTACTGACTAAAACCCACCCGTGTTCCTTCTGTTGCCTGAGTGACATGGCCACGATATCCAACAAAATGACGCCTGAATTCACAATACAAGGGCATAGATGTACCTACCTGACGTAAACTATTTTGTTTTCACAAGTTTTGTGTTACAAGTTAATCTGCACCAACTATTCTTCAACCAACCATCTGCTGCTGCATAATCTGCATTAGGCACCTATCCTATCGCCGCGCCGACGAGGAACCGAATTATCCACGATTTTTTGCTCAAGAAACTTACAAAAGATTGTAGGTCCCGTGTCCCGTTGAGACACCGCCGCGAGCCGACGAGTACTCGTATGTTGTAGCGACGAGCTATCAAAGAGACTACTCAACGACCATCGTTTGGTGGCCAGAGCACTCGCTTGGTCCAGTTGGTACTTATATAACCCAGCGAGTAATCGCTCGTCGCCGCGCACTCACTGCTCGTTTGCAAATTATAGCTGCTAGGACTACTCGCTTCTCGTTAATCACCTGCAGTGGGACAGGCTTAGGTAACTTTTGAAATAGTTTTCAAAACATTCTGTTGACAAATGAAAAATAGCATTCCACTTTTTTAGTTCGCAGTCAGCATAGGTCTCCCAGACTTTAGTAAAAGTATTAGAGAACATCACTATATGCTATGCTTTTCATAATCTATAGGCAATGTAAAAGAAACTTTATGTCTGACGCATAAAGTTTGTTTCTAGGTATTCACAATTGATAGTTTGGCCCACCCTAATAGGTACCTCCTTCATAATTCTGTGCTTTAAAAGAAACAACAATCACCTTTGGGAGGGATACGACGCGCAACGTATAATAAAATAATATAGAACGAATCAATCTACATTCCCAGTATATTATCATACAGAATTCAAAGAAGATCAATACTTCTTCAGTCTCCATGATTCTCATCTCGTAGTTGTCCGTTTCAATTTACCATTACCTACTCTTCGAGTGTAAACTTTTCATGCCAATAACCTGCCACTAACAAATGCAATGAAAGGTAGATTCGCACTAGTGCGAGTTTTTCACCGTGTGAATTGACACCACTCCATTTATTTTAGAATTAGAAAAATAACGGCAAAATAGCGACATTTACTGTGTAATATTGTTGAAATTACTGCACTTTGTTGCAGGGCAACTAGAATCAATTCTATTTTTTTTTTTGTAAAATTTTGACGTTCAAAAGTGCTTATGTGCCTATTTGAAATAAATGGTTTGACTTTGACTTTGACTTACAGTTTTTTTTTAAATGTAAATGATAAATAGATTATTATTGCTTTGTATTTATCGTGAAATAACGGATTATTAGACGTTTATACCGTTCTTTTTCTAATGTTAGGTGTAATAAATGGGGTAGAATGCTTCCAGGATATTTTGATGCCTGAATGACATAGACAAAGCGGTGTTTGTAACCATTTGCGAAATTGCCACAGAAATTATTGTATTGATAAAATAAGATGGCGGCGTTAGTACCGAATTTGGCCACGCCCCAAAATAACCTTGTAGCGTTGTAAGTACGCCGCTCAGGGTGAAAAAAAGCAAACAAATCAAACGCCGGTTAAAAATCCATAAATTAATTTAATAACACTATTCGACATATTATAACAAGTTTGTATGTACAAAACCTCATCTAATACCTTTATTAATATTTTGTTTCTATACGTTGTGGCGACATGGCGGAAATATTTCACTATTATTTGGAAGTTTAATTAAATAATCATTAAAATATTTGAGACGTTGCACGATAACAATGATCTATTTTTAATAAAAGCAAGGTTGATTGATAGCTTATAATAATCTTAATAATTACGTAATCTTTTTTTGATAATGATAAGCTGGTAAAATACCTATGTCCTCCATAAATATCATACCAAAACTATTAGTTTACGATCATCGATAGAAGATTTTAATAATACAATTTAATGAGTTAAAAACAGAGCAGATAACAAATAATTTAAATAATTAATTTGTTCACCGTACCTACTCGTTTTCACTAATTACCTATGTTGATGCGTAAAAAACTCTGAATGTTTAACACCTATTTATTTACCTGCTTTTGAACATCATATTAATGAGTTTATTGCTCTTCGAAAAACTATACAGCAGTACCATAATTAAAAAAAACGACATAATTACCATAATATTGTTAAAACAGTGAAATTAATTCCGCCTTTGTCACAGCACTCACATAGAGCGCATTTCTAGTGTTTAATTTATTCAGAAAAAATTAAGAAATATCGGCGTAAAATACTATTCACGTATTATTTCCCAAATCGAAAAAAAAATCGTACAAAAAAGTAAACGGGAAAAACATTGATATTATTTTCGAATATTGGAAGATTACTCCGCCGATATTTTGTAATTTTTTTCTCCCTGTTTATATTTACATTAGTACGACAGAAACTTATTTAAGTACGAAAAATTGTTTTAGTCTCACAAAGTTTTTTTAAAATCACGATTGTAAAATGAGTGGTTAAAAACTTAGGTTGAAGCTGTAAAGGCGCCATTAAAAGAAAGTACAAACATTTTTTTAACGGAACCAATAAAGGTTTAACATTTCAGACTATTATCACATTTACATCAGCAATGTTATTAAAAAGCGATGTTAAAGATAGAAGTTTAAAAATACAAAATTTCACTAAATTATATCTTATGATAACAATTGTGATTCGTTGTAATAAATCGTACAAAAATCGGTGAGAAAAAAAATAAAAGTAAAAAATATAAATGCCGATTGCGCTACGGGCCATTGTTTAACATTAATTTGTGAACACATCTACTCGATCGTGCAATTACGCACGATTGCACAATTTTCGTGCAAATACACTTCCCTAATTCATCTATCTTTGGATAGTCTTAGGTCTTTTGACTAATATTTTTACACGATAAATGTAATTTACACTAAAATTTACAAAGATACAGTTTTTAGCTAAAAATCAATTAATCTTTGTAGACATTCCCGCTTGGACGGATATTAAAATCTCTATGTGTTGTCAACCTACCTGAAGCTTTGCTGTGCTGTCTTCAAAAACCATTTTGTAGCTCAAAATAAAATATAGAAAAAACTGACCTTCAATCCTTTAAAATTATGAATATTTGAGCTACAAAAAAGATCAGACTAGTAATTGGCTATTTGCATTAGGTACTGCTTTCTCTGATAAATATAATATAATTAGAAATAATACTAAATTGGATAGATTTGCTAGAGTAAATAGACTTCTTAATTATAGACATTTGACAAAATGATTGATGATGATTCTTGAATCAACTGAATACCGTTTTAAAATAACAGCTAGTTACCATCCAAATGAATTTTACAAAAATTGTCCAACGTCCAAGTAACATGCAAAGTTACATTCTAATGTGTCCTTTTTATCGGTAAATTAATGCAAAATGCACCCACCCACGCTCATATTTATTATGTAATGAGTAGATAAGCACTGATTACGATAAATGTGGATTTAAATCAATGATGAACTTTTCACGCAAGCGATAAAATTGTGCTCAAAATATTATTATGACCACTGATGTATTTCGTTAAAACTAATTCCAGTTATCATATTTACGGTTAATTTTATGTGATTTTGACCATTACATGTCCACGTCATAGCTGACGGACGTGAGTTTCATCACGTCTTTTTAAAATAAAAATGCTTTGTTATAAAAGGGGGTAGGTAACTTTGCCTGTAACTTGGACAGTTAAAAATAATTTTATCAGAAACTGCTTTTATGCACGTTTTATTATTTTATTTTTATAATGTTTGAAATTAGTAGATTGCGCATTTATTTATTCAGGAAACTGTCCAAAAATATTTGGAAAACAACTATTTTAGTACTAAAATATTCAGCTTAAAACAAAGTTCATTTAGCACAAAATTCATACTAAACTGACAACTAGATCTTTCGGTAGTTACATTTATATAAGAAATCTATTTTTATTTACAATTTTTACGACAACCTTCTAAAATGTACAAATACAGGATATCTCCAGCAATAGTTTTTATTCATTATATTTTTTACTATTTTTTCAACTTTTGATCACTTGGTTGTCCAAAGATTTACAAAACACGAAGAAATAAACAAGTACAAAAAAGAATTTTTAATCTTAGCATGTGA
Organism: Tiliacea citrago; assembly: GCA_963921375.1. Lineage (NCBI taxonomy): Eukaryota > Metazoa > Arthropoda > Insecta > Lepidoptera > Noctuidae > Tiliacea > Tiliacea citrago. The sequence continues at coordinate 17,039,709 of OY992805.1, forward strand.
CAGAAAAAATGCAAAAAAATACATTTAATGTATGACGAGTCAACAATTTAAATTACTTAATACGAAAACGATAAAAATGCGATAACATTCGTTGCTTAAATAATAAAAAAAATATTATGCGAAATAAGGATGTAAAATGTTAGTCAACTGGTTTTCCTTAAAGCACCAAAAATATAATTTTTTTTGGCAATTAGAGTATTTAAAAAAAAAATATTTCCAACCATTAAAACTATTAACAGCATTAATCCACTGAAAACACGTAATATTTCGTCATAAAAATAACAAAAAATCTTTACAAAGAGGTTTTTTCTTTGACAACCAACTCGTAATCACAACATGTCTTCTTTATCGTATATTTCCTGTAATTTTTGTTGTTCTTTCACTTTTTTCATTTGAGCGTAGATCGATGCTGCTTTGTAATTAATAGGCCCATAGTCTTTGAGGTCAGCATCTGCATAAATGAATTGGTCTTCGGGTCTGAATGGCTGAGAAAAAAATTATGAAAAATTGTAAAATAGCAGTTTTTTTTTATCTTTTTTGTTTGGGTAAGTAGACATATAAAGAAAAAAACATACATAAAATACAATGGTAATATGTGTTAAGTGCAAAGCTACGATAAATTAGTTTGATATTTTTAATTATATTTACTAAAGATTAAACAAAAAGCCCAGTATTATTTTAGTTGCCATTAGTTTATAAAATTAAAATGACCAATAATGAGTAATTTTAAGTAAAAATAAATTTTGAAAAATAAGAATTTTAGAAAGCGGTGAACTAACAAGCTAAATGAATCCGAAATTAATTTTGAAAAAGATTACCTTAATTTTTAAAAAATGTACGTGTCACTCTTGGTAAAGCGTTCCTAGAAGAAAATATAAAAACGTCACAACATTGCGTATACATGCTTATTGGGATCTCATACATTTACATGGGAACCAGATTATTTAATTTAAAAAAAGTTTGAAATCTAGCGTTTATTTTGGACAGCTTTTCAACCCTATGCAAAAATTCTGTTATGTTTATCAACATTGAACTGTGACCATATATTTATAATATTGGCGGTCGTTAAAAACTTAGCAGTTTCAATTCTAATGGGGCCGGAATTATATTATGATTTAGTCGATTTTTGCCGTCTGTTTTAATGATAAAGCATTTTTAATATAGCCAAATAATCTAAATGTATGAGTATTATGTACTTAGGCAATTTATTATAATTAAGGCTTTTTTCATGGTGTGTCGGAAAATTCATGCTGTGAAAGCAGATAGAATTCCACTTAGGCACATATTACCATCAAAATATTGATTTTAATACAAAGATTTTATAAATTTAATTTCTTGACAGTCAAAGCTTTTCCTTGTTTTTAACAAAATTATTTCTTAGTAATTTTTTTTTCCTGTTAAGACTGAAATAAAAGAGATGACACTTTAGAATTTCAGTAGCGATAAAAACAAATGTTGCGCAGTTTAAAGGCAGAAACTGAATTTTAATGAATACTTAATGACCTGAATTTACGTCATCGTTACATTCAGACACAAAACGCAGGAATCGAAGAATTCGTTCGGCTTAAAATAAAAGCATCAGAATCAGCCTTGAAACTTTTCATTTTAATATTAAGACTCATTTACATATTATTAAAACTCACCTCTCAGACATCGATCTCATTGAATTTCAGAGTAGCATAGTCACTTCTAGGTTGCGTGTGACCACTTTTTCTCTGAGTAGTACTAGACAAATTCTTATTATAACTAGAGTTAGTATCTTTGTTAGCACTATCTGAACCTACTGTATACGTATCATACAAATGTCTATTAGAATTGACAGTGTTTTTAAATTTCATATTATGGTTTCCTAATGCTAAATCAGCGTATACTAATTTTTTTTGTTTAGGCTTGTCGTCTTTCGGACCCGAATAGTTCGTTGTGAAATTTTCGGGTCCTAAGTTTCTCGTTGAATTTGATATGTAGTTGCCTTTAAGCAATTGCAAGTATGATTTTCTTTCTGATTCATTATATTCAGGTTCTGGGTAGTCAGGCTTTTGATAGTTATCGTAAACTCCTACACATGATAGTTTTTCTCTTAAGCTTTCAGATTTTTTCAAACGATTTAGTTTCTGACTGTTCTTTTCTCTCGTCCTGTTTAATGTTTTTGTGTAGTATTGTGCTTCTGAAGGCTGGTAGATGAGAGGCCCAATTGTATTGTTGTATGACCTCTCCTGATCAACAGGGATTCTTTTATCGACTCTTATAGGTTGGAAGTAACAAAAGCTATGATGTTTTTGAAGAGGTATTTGAAAGTTTTTCTTGTTCTTCCCTTTGGTGCTAAGATTTGTGAAGTGATTACGTTTTTGCATGTACTGTTGTTGGAGTATGTTAGTATTCTGAAAAGGAAATTAGTTTGTTAGTGATTAGAATACGCACGTTAGCCAGAAGGAACATAAAACAGAAAATAAAAGATAATAAGCGTTATACCTGACCGTTATCACTGTCCATTGTAATACTACTTTGTACTGAATGACTACGTTTAACTACTGATCGTTTTGGTACCGGTTTCTCCGTTAACTTTGGTATTTGTAACGTTTTATTTGGTGGAATCACTTGCTTCTTTGGCAACCCAACTTTGTTTATACCTTCATCGTTCAATTGTTTCACTACTGATTTAACTAGGGAAGTAGATGGTAAAATTACAGATAGATTTCTTTTAGGAGTTGCTCCTATGATATTTGGTTTAGAGAGATCAGCTTTGGTTTCTTCAGAGTCCTTTTCTTCGTCACTGTCATCTGATTCCTCAGTCTTAAAGATTTCAAATTTTGTTTTGGATATATCTTCTGCGGATTTAGTAGGCCGCACTGGAGCGTCAATAGTATCAATGGATTTAGAAAATTTCGTGTTTATCAAAGGCATGGAGAGATTGACGTAAACATGGTCGCTTTTTGAAGGCGAATTAAAAGGTGATATTTTGGTCCGAGGGGCTGGTATAGGTTTATTTAAAGAAGTTGTAGATTTATTCAAATTAGTCTCATCACAGACTTGAATAGAATCAGTTAGATTTTCAAATTGTTCTACTCCACTGATATTAGATTTGACTCGGAGTAAAGAAGGACAGTTCACATAAATTGTATCTTCAGTAACTGGTGTAGGATTCTCATTCTTATTGTTATTGATTTCGTTGAAATTCTCTCCATATTCTGTGTTAGGATAAAATCGTTCTATATTACGTTTCCTGACTATTCTCATTGATTGAAACTGTGGTGGTTTTCTCTGTACTCTTGTGTTTAGAGAGGAAAATTTTCTTTTATCACCTTCAGGGATTTCTTCATCAATCGTTGGGAATTGTTTTAAGAATGAGGTTTGCATTTGTGGTAAGTATGGGTTTAGTAAGACCGTTTGATGAAGTGGATACATTTGTTGTATTGGAGATAATACTGGTATTCCATAGGAGTATTGCGAGTTTGAAGCCATGGGGTATCCTATAGCATTTTGGACGAATGGTGGGCAAACGAGTCTTGGTGTAAACGATGGGTTAGTAGTCAATTGTTTCTGTAAAGCTGCGATTCCTTTCGAAGTTTTGAGGTTGGTTTCGATAACTCTAGGTTGTATCGCTTGGACAGGCTTTACATGCAAATTAATAAAACATGAAACAAAAACAAAAATGCAAATTATAATTAAAGCAAAACAATATAACACAACAAAAAAGTTAATTTGTAAGTTTTGGTAGTTTTATTAAATGGGGCATTATGTTATAGTCTTTCAGTAATCTGTTGCTAGGTGAATTAGAAATGGATTGACTTATTGTATACAAATTACATAATTGCTGTATACAGTTTGTAACAAAAACCCTGTTGTTCGTTTTAGGGACGTATGCATTTACCTACAAGCATAACATTGATGGAATTATAATTTAAAAAAAAATTAAGCTTTGTTTGGTCGAAAATTGACACATTCAAAAAAATGTTTAGAGTATCTGATTTTACAAGTACATCTTTATTTCGCTAAATAACCTACAAGCTCGTCGGCTTTCTTTGATGCGATAGAGGATGCCGCCAAAGCCTCCCGCGTAGCTTTATTGTTGATCTACGTAGTGTAGTGAGTGACTTGTGATTTGTTTACGTAAACGTTGACCATGTCTTATTCTAACGTAGAATATTTTAATATGTGGATACATAATCTGCCTATAATGTTCCCACTGCTGGGACACAGGCCTCCTCTTTCTGTGAGAGGGAGTGGGCCGTAATCCACCAAGCGGGCCCAGTGCGGGTTGGTGGATTTCCTTCACCGTTTTGAGAGCAGTGGTGATGAAATAATTTACACAAAGTAAAGCGCGTGTCTGGGTTCGAACCTACGACCTACTACTCGTAAGTCGAGGCCGTTAACTACTGGGCCACCACTGCTCTCAATAATAAATAATATGTGGATATGTCTTGGGAAATGTGACTGCAATTATGCAGAAGCACAGACTCTACCAAGAAAGTTTGGCGAGTCTACCTTACGAGTTTAATGTAGTGAAGTGTTAAATGTAGTTTTAACAATTATAAATTGCGTATAAAAATCAACATTTTTCGAGTCACGAACTTGTGTAGAAAATAGGTAACTAACTATGCGGCGGCGCGGCGGCGGCGGTGCGCCGGCACCGATCAAAGAGAGTGGCGGGAACGTTCTATCTACCTATTTCTGGTTTCGCGTCATCGCTTCATGTAGAATTGCAGAGGTAAGAAATCAGTTAAACATTACAAATATTATTAATTTAATGTTTATTTTTATTATTTTTGTTGAACAGTTTTTATAAATGACTTGCTTTATTACGTATGTATACCGATTCTTAAAACGTAGTTAAAAGGAACAACAAGAGTTTTTGTTACATATTGTATACAAATATAAATGTAAGATTATCAACCAGTTTTGTCTGTGGACTTTTGAAACTGTCTTGTATTGAACTGGAGACCAATGGAAACAACTCCATTGACTTCATGAAATAACAACACAAGCGTTTGCTTATTCAAAGACATGTCTTTTCCTTTTCTACTTCCCCAAAACATGTTTTTTAGACCTTTGAATGCACACAAGTAACACAAGCTTTTGCTTTGTTGTTTCTGTGCTGATACTTTCTCAAAACACCATTTTCCGATGTTTTCGTTTTACTGAAAGACCAAACTAGCTTGTTCTCATACTACTGCATCATTTTTACCTTGTTGGGGGGTTGTTGTAATCCATGGAACGGCAGGTTCTCGTAGAGACCCGGGTTGTCCGCTCCTAGGTTGCCGTTTGCTGCATTATCTACGCCATTCGAAGGTGGGCCTGTAGGAAATAAAGGAGTAATGAGAACTTTTGAAGCAGAATATTACTTTGTAGGTCTCGTGAAGCTTATACTTTGAAAGATAACGTCGTTATTTGTTGGATTTTATTTATAATAATAAAGTTAATGCTCAATGTTTGATACTCAATTTATAATACTCATAATTTATCGGCGTTTTGGTGTTTTACATTTACGGCTAAAGAATTTAAAGTTAAAGTTGTTAGAAAAAAATTACTTCTTTTTAAACATTTTTTTTAAATGAGCGTTTCATTTTAATTGCTACAGATTGATTAACTTATGTGATAAAAAGAAAAAAACCACAGACACACATCAAACAAGCGAAAAAAATCATGCTCTACTCACTGTCACCTGGTTTTTTTCGTTTTCTTGTGTTTCTCGGTTCATCATCAGTAAAGGGCTTAACTTTGGCACTAGTCGTGACAATTCTATCAGGCCTTTTGAACGACACAACTAAAAACATGCTCACATTGAAAAACATTGCAAAAGAAAGTCGTGCTTTAAGCGTATACGCAAAAAATGTGCTTGTGAAGCAAAAGCGAGCATCTTAATTTAAAATTGTTAAAAATCTATTTTGGTCATCTCCCTTTGAATATGATTTTTTTCATTTTCTCAATAAAAAAAGGACATAGGACGCTACAAGGTTCTTTTGGCGCGTGGTTGAAATCGGAAGTAATGCCGCCATCTTATTTTCCAATACATTTCACAAAACGATTCCACACAAATATTTACCAACATTTGCCCTGTCAAAGTCATTTGGGGGGCAAAAGATCCTTGTAGCAGTGTAACAGAAGGAAAATCACCAAAATAGTTTATAGTTATATTTCTTCGAATAATTTTGTGGCTCTACAGTCGTCGTAAAAATGTCATGCTAAGCAATGTAAATGTTAAAAGCATAGAGAATTACTAAAATGAAGAAGATTCGGAATGTTGTGATATTAGTGTACATAGTGTTCGGTGATAATGTGTGATACAATAATGCAAACAAAATATAATAGGTTTATGTAAAAGTTAAATAGTTCCAAGAATTGTAATGGACGAAAATATCGGTCATGATCATCAATTAGAAATTATTTGAAATATTGTCTCACTCATTATCTCCAGAAAATAATTATGTTTCAATAACAACTACCTCCTTCAGTAACAATAATATTAGGTTTTTCGCTTTGGAACAAAGATCTGAGTCGATTCTTTTGCACTACATATCCCGGTTTATTCATATTGACTAGCGACATTGCCCTTTTGTTACTTTTATTAATTTTCTTGTATTTTCCACTGTCATCGTCCGAATCTTCGCTTTTTCGACGCAAACTCTTGAATATACCCGTCACAACATTTTGCCTTGGTTTTCCACTTTTCTTTGAATATTCAACCTTTGGTGGTGAGTTATCTTCACGTTTATTTCGTTCTAGAAGTCCCAAATTAGATTCTTCAGTCGCAGTTGCTGCTTGTAATCTTGCTTGATTTTTGGGACTTAGAGTATGGTTAGAATTGACGTGCACTAAAACTCCGGGTTTCAAAGGCCACTTGCTAGGTGTTACAACAGTTTGAACTTTATTTCCGTCAGCTTTTGGTTCAGGTTTCGGTGTTTGTAACTCTGTCTCTTGATTCGCTTCTGTTTGAGTAGTGTTTTCTGGAGTTGCTTGATTGTCGTCTATTTTGTTCATTTCTAAGTTGTGCGGGTAGCTTTGTGAATCGACTAGTCTGGTTCTGTCACATGTTTTTGGGCTGAACGATAGGTTTAAACGAGGTGATAAGGCAGGCAAAGCTTGTGATATAATTGACTGCGCGATCGAAACCTCATTAATACAGCTACCATCCGGACTGAATTTGAAAATAAAAAGAAATAAAAATAATGATTCTGTACATGCGGTGGGTGTATGTGTTTAACTAAGGATTGTGTAAATGTATTCAGATGTCAATAAGTACGTCAAAATGTCGTTGAATTTTACCTACTCGTGAATTTTAATAACGAGAAATAATCCTAATCGGAACAGATATTAAAAAAATGTAGTTAATGCTTTTACTAAATAATATGAAAATTCAAAATAATGAAATAAATAAAATATACTATAAATAAACTACCTACATTTATAAACAATATTTAGATAAAAAATATACAAAAAATTGTGAAGTACCAAGAAGAATGCTTTCCAAATCATGATCATGCATCACTCAAAAATACTTGTACAAATAATATTGTCATTTGTTGACTACTCGAAATGTTTCTACTGTGGTCACATTTTACGCCAAAAATCCAAAAAAACTAGCCAAACAGCATCTAAATAATAAGAAAGCATCCTCCAACTAAAATATTTTTTTTGAAAACTGTTTTAATTTTTTTTAACATTTTTTGTTAAAAATGTACCTGAAGTATTAATTGTGGTCAATCTGAGAACGTCCGGGGTTAGTGCGGATAGGAACCTACACATTAATAATTATTAATAATTGTACACAATAATAAATAATGATGATAAATATATTTTTGAAAACCAGTGTTATTTTGTCAAGAGTATAAAAAAAAAACATGCTTCTATATTTTTTTCTATTTTCAAGCCCAACTTAGCGACTAAAATGTAGCTGAATTCATTTGAATGATTTGACAGCCAGTTAAATTTTTTACTTTATTAATAGTTTTTATTTTTTTCATTAAAATTTACATTCAAAACCCACCATTAAATAGTTTCCAGATTGCCCTGTTAATGCTCAATGTAATTACTAGACATTCACGTCAAACCATTAATATTATTACTGTCAGCACATTTTAGCGCTCAGACTCTTAAACCAAAACTATCAGCCGTTGGTCCAAGCATATAATACTATAGCGCTTCACTCAAACTCAAACTCTTTGACCTTGGGCACGTCTGACCTTGACCTTCTAGTCGTAATGATATGACCTCGTCATGGGCACAACTACGGGCGACCTTGAGGGAGGCATTGATAACGTATGCCATGAATCTGCTCGGACCAATGGCGTAGCTGCAAAATTTTCATAATTTTTTTACTACATAAACATAATTATAATAAAGTATTTTTTCTTTTTTTTTGCAATTGGTATTAATAACGCATGAGTAGGTATATAAGAAAATATAGAATGGGATATACATAAATTAAAATTATTATGTGTGATTAAATAAAAAATGCTAAAAATGTTTTATCTCATCTACAGGCTCTATTTTGGATTTAAATAAAATATCTGTTATTTAGGGCTCTAAACTTTCAGGATTTTTGTAATTCTATTTAAAAAAAATGGGTACTTTTTATTGTTAGAAAGTTTTCAGAGAAGTTAAAATAATTTTCGAATTAAAAATATAGCAAAATCAGTGTGACAAAAAAATAGGTATAGAAAAATAAAACTTTCTAACAATACCTAAAATCGAAAACAAATAATCTATAGAGATGTATAAAATGACTAGTACTAGACATTCTAGAAAGATAAAAATAATAAAAAAAACAAGTAAAGAAAAACTTACTTTTCGCGTTCCTCTAATTCAACCGGATTATTGTCTATGTTTGTATGTTAGTTGACGATGTTGTGTTTAGTAGCAGCATCCGGGAAAGATAGGATGAAGAAAAATAAACGTTAGTTTTTGCAAAACAACAAAAAAAAAAAACATAAAATTGCAAAAAATGTGAGTAACATTATGTTACGTGACGATGAAATGACTATTTTTAGTGAGAAAAATGTAAAAGATTACAAATGAATTTGAAAAATACTATAAAAGTTATGAAATAACATTGATTTTTTGTTACAATGCTCGAATGAGAAAAGACGATATTTAAAAACATGTATTAGTTACTCAACATTTAGATGTTTATATTACAGACGACATAATATCCAAAAAATACAACACTATAAAGAAAATTCAAGCAAAGATCAATATCAGTCTATATGACACGTTGCAGTCGAAAATCTAAATAGTTTTCGTATGTAACATTATTTTTAATAGAAAGTCATTCAAAATGCTGTAAGGTATGTCGGGGTACGTTTGGCGCCGGAATTAGACCGTACGAATCAAAATCCCGGCTTCGGCAATATTTTTTAATGCTATATACATTGTTCTGCGCCAGAACTTAATTCGTACGGTCTTATCCCATATCCCTTACCGAACTTACCCCAACACACTGTTTTACAAGTTGTCACGGAAATAGATTTATACATTTGAAAATTACGAACCCGCATGTTTTTCTAAATAGAAACAAAAAAATCTAATAAAAATTGTGCCCTAAAGGCTTAAGAATTTATTGGTGAATTTATCTTCTTATTTTACGTTTACTACGTGCAATAATTTTGGTCTCCCATAATATCGAAACTATTTACCTAAATTCTAGTACAACCTGTCATATAAACGGACAACAGCAGAAAAGGGGACGACTTACATTTGGACTTAGCCCTCATCCTCCGGCAGATGCAGATAATGATGATGCATAGGATGACCGTGATCACCAATATGGCAAGCGCTATGCCCCCGATGAGCATCAGCTTCTGTTGGTCACGCCACCATACTTTTGTACCTGAAGATAGAAAATTAATTTAAGAGAGTGAACAAGCATCTAGACCCATCATAGACTTTATCCATCGCTTTCCATCAGGCGTGATCGAGGTCAAGAGCAGACCCATTTAAAACAATAAAGATAATTTGATAGAAGGACTGTCGTCTAACAGTGTGTGTGTCGTCTAAATGGAAAGAGATCTTGAGACGAGTTACGAGTAAAATAGCGAATGTACACAAGATAATTCTGCAGTGCAATGACAATACACTGTATATAGAAAAGTAGCAGTTTTCAGGAATGTTATAATTGGATTCGTATCTAAACAGCCGTCTGTGTTATCTTTAGAAAAAACTTAATTTAAGAAATTTTTGATAAAATCTTTGACTGGACATGTGAAATGGATGCAACTAATCGTTATAATATACAAATCACGGCATTTAACATCTCTAGAACTCGCAAACTTATATATATAATGCATTCATATAAAGTGGGCGACTAAAACATCAGTATTTATGTATATACTTATAACGACAAATCACTGTATCTAAAGATACAGAGTATTGTCATGGCAGATTTGACGTGACCACGACCACTCGTCGAGAGTGAAGCAAAGAAGAAGAATATTTAGAACCCTCCTGTGAGTGATATTAAAGAAAAATGAAACGAATAAATAAAAAAATAAGAGGAAGGTCTTTGCTCGATAAAGACCTACATCTTTGCTCAGCAGTGAGACATAATAAGACCGCTAATAGTAAAAAAATATATTGATGGAATATTTCACTAATATTTAATAATTGATGAATTAAGAAATAAGAGGAAAATTAATTTTGTCTGTTCTCCAAAATATTTTCTAAAGATGAGTAAAAACACAAAAAACAGTGTGCTTCAATTCCCTTTAAGCTATTATGCTGTGCAGTTAAGTAATAATTTTGTATTTTGAAAAAGTTTCAAATAGTTATTTTTTTATAGTAAATTTTGAACCGAAAATACGAATAAAGCAAGTTATTTAATAGAAGCTTGTAAAAAGCAGATACAATATCGGTTGATTCTTTAAAATATAGTTAATACTTATTAAAATATTGGCACATAAATATTAAATAAAGAATGAACGCAATTTCAAATAAATGCTGTAAAATTGCTTAAACCCAAATTACCACAGAACTTACCGAAACTTTCCAAGTTGGCTGCAAACCAGAAAATTCTATTTAAGTATAGATTTAATGAACCACACATATTTCATGGCGGAACAATAAAGATAGAAATTATTGAAACGTCTTGGATTGGAGAAAACAAAAAATCTACATACTCAAAACGATATTGTATTCTATATCAACCCACAAACTGTACCCTATGCATGAAATGGTTTGGTTTCAAATTTGTTCTTAAATCGATCAGTCACTTCCCTACCTTATGATATAACATAATATTTATATTTCATAAATCTTATCTCCCACATGAAATCTTTTGCCACCAAAAAGCCTATGGCATTAAATCCGCCTCTGTACAATTGCGTGCTTAAAGTATTCAATAAATAAATAATAATATTAATTATATAATGTAAGGTTGATGAATCATTTTTCCATAAACTACATAGGGAACAAAGCACTAATTATGGAATTACAGTTTGACCGAAACCGCTGTATCGCGCAGGAGTGCGCGGCGAGGCGGGGCCGGCGCGCTCGCAGCCGTAAAGTGTCAAATCATAGTAATAAAAAGTATGCAGAAGCTCACGAACACAGACTTCATCATCACGTGAATGTCGAGGATCCAGCTGCTAGACATCAATGAATTAGTGCGAGGACTAAAAAGGGTAAAACCTTTTGAGTTAGTTTAGTGCAGTGTGAGTGAACTTAAACTGCAATAGTGCTGACTAAAGATCACGTGAATTAAGTATCTTCCCCTTAACATAAAGTGAATAAGAAAGACGTTATTGGACGATTTCTTAATTTTATATTTACTTAGAAGTTTAGGTTATATTCAAATTACTTATAAGCGAGTAGGCTAGGTTGTAATGTGAATAAAATTTCACCAGCCGTGACACTTTATAAAAGGAAAAAATAAATGTTTTGTGTTCAGAAATCCAAGAGTGTAATATTCAGTCTGAAACAATGTACTACATGGTGTTTCAAGACCTTCGATTGTTTAGCCTGGAATAATGATTGTACTTTATACCAAGAAATGGACTCACCCATAACATCTCGCTCGCAGGCGCGGGACATGCCAACAGTGTTGTTGGCATAGCACAGGTAAGTCCTGTACACATCGACACTGGTGCTTAAAACAAGGAAGCTCTGAGGACCTGACTGATAGATCACCTCGTCAGTCAGGCTGTCGTTGTCGTTCTTTAGCTTCCAGGTGAAGGAGACCTGGTGGGAAGTAAATTGTAATTGTCAGAATGTCAATAGGAAAACCACAACCGTATCTATTACTGTAACCTATGATATCATACATATACATTTCACCCGCTCTTTAATTACGAAACACTCAGTTACAATCCGAAAGATTTTGAAGAAAACTTTACCCGACCTGGGAATCGAACCGAGAACCTTGTGCTCAGGAGTGGCGCTTGTTTATTCGTGCAATTTATCCACTTTTTAGAAAAGCTGGATTAAGTCACAGATCTGATAAATCGTCGTAGCATCTTGGTAATTGCTACGAATCTCTTATGGTGTGGCCAAATACAATATCATTCATCTAATAAGATTTGCACATAATTCTCAAGACTAGTATTAAAGAAACCGGTGGTTAACATTGTTTTTTGCAGTGCAAACTTTGTTTTACTGAACATATTCTTTTCCAAAATAAGGATAAAAATATTATACAAATTAGTAATTATTATTTTTCGTAAAAATATTTACCGCTGTCGGATTAGCGTGTGCAGTGCAGACAAGTGTTTGCTCGCCTTTAATTTCGGTCTGTTTAATACCGCATTCAGGAATAACTGTAAGGAAACATTTGGAAAAGTTATCAAAGAATATTCGTCATCTGTCTAAATTGTGAAAAATAATAGTTTTGTTATGACAGAAATTGGCCCTAATTTGCTTCCCTGCGATAAACTGCCTTATGGTGTTTTGCCTTATGGTGCAGTTTGATTTCAACTCAGCTCACATTATTTTTGATCTACTTTGTGTATTGCATATTTTAAGAAAACACATAAATTTGAAGTCTACTGAGACTTCAAATTTATAGCATTTAAGTTGTTATTTTTCAAATTAGACCTTGATTAACAATATCAAAAGCCTTACTACAGTCAAACTCAAAGCATTTATTTCAATTAAACCAATTATAGGCCCTTGCGAATTGTCAAGGAGTCGATCAGTTGGAAAGATGAAGCTGTTTGCCCATTCCAAAGCGTAGAAAGTACCTATGGAGAAGAACGGCTAAGGCAATCCATAGACTCTCTTTTAAATCAAAACACTGTTGCAAAATATCATTCATGTTGAAATCACACTATCACACTAATAATCACATCGCACTATATATATTACACTAACATTACGAGTATAAAGGCGAAAGTTTGTTTGTTTGTTACTTCTTCGCGCCCAAACGGCTAGACCAATTTTTATAAAATTTCGTATGGAGGGAGTAGAGCTGACATCCTGGATTAACATATAGGCTACCTTTTATCTCGATATTCCCACGGGATCGAGACTTACGCGGGTGAAACCGCGGGGCGCAGCTAGTTATACATATTATTAGTGAGTCAAAGTACTTACACCAAACATCCAGAAATACACTCGTATTAACAGAACCATGTCTATTGTACGCCTCACACGTGTAGTTGCCGCCATCTTTCCTCTGAACGGGTCCCAATAGCAACGTGTTAGAAGATGAGAGGATCAGAGAGTTGTTTCCGTGCTCCTTGGCGGCTGCCTTGCTGGGGTGCGCGCGACGCCACGCGTATGAGGGCATGGGGAACCCTCTGTGGACGTAATGGTGAAGTGGGTAATTGAAAAATTATATTTTAAATCTGTAAATTGGCTGTAAAAACAGTTTTAGACGTAAAAGAAAATAGTCATATTTTAAAAGTAGATTAACTCGGTGTTTCCTACCCGACTATCTGAGAAGAAACACCCGAGCAAACTCAAGAGGTCACAGTCTCTTTTAAAGTCCAGACATAATGTTGGTCAGGTCATGTGAGGTCTATGCAGATTAGTATCGGAAATGGTGTTTTGAGGAAAGAATCACACAGATTTGAGTGGACCTGCCCATTCAATGCACGCATTTATCAGTTAAAGAATTAATTATTTAATATCATTTACAGTGTAAAGATTACCAAGCTAATTCTAATTCTAGATGGATGGATGAAATAACATAACGTTACATCACGCCTGTAATCATCGAACGGTTAGGCAGAGATGTAACTATACTACACTCACGCTTCGTCAGTTTTATTTAAGTTTCACATAATGGGGGCGAGACTATTGCCGTTTATATATTATTTGCCATCTATTTGCCGGAGTCTGGGCTCTGGGCTGCTGCTGAGAAATTCCTGATGAAAAAACCCAATAACGCATTCCCAACAGTAGCGCTTGACCACTAGACCAACGAGGCATCCTTATAATATCCGGGCTATAAAATGTTCTCATCTGTATTCTTTTTATTTTAATATATGTTACAATTTATAAATCAATTAGTTAAAAACGCTTACCTAGCTGAACACACAACTTTAGCCGGTATTTCATTCTCGGTCACGCTTACTTTTTCAGGGTCTACCCTGACGTTTTCTGGTTCATCTGCGAAAAGACCAAGGTCTTGAGTCAACGACAACAATAATGGATTCGATTTTTTAAAGTATCAACGAGCTTAAGAGTTGCAAAGGCGGAGAACTGTGTGTTTATCGCAACTTGAGAGAAGCTTATTACATACGTTCATTGGCAATTACTCAACTATCAACTTTAAAGTTGTAAGTACTCTAAGTTGGTTTTTCACAAAGTGCAAATTCGATTGCAACCAAAAATAAAATTAATCTAAATTTATTTAGAACCAAACGGACTGACCGTTTGGTTCTAAATAAATTTAGATTAATTTACAAAGTGCAAATTCGATTGCAACCAAAAATAAATTTAGATTAATTTAATTTTTGGTTGCAATCGAATTTGCACTTTGTCAATATAACAGTGTGATTGTAGTTCCAAAACTTGATAATAATTATCTAAGATTCGAATTAAAGTTTTAGGTAGATTATAAAATACTACTCACATTCAACGGCAAACTTAGTGGTGCTATTGACTGGTGGTCCTGCTAAGTTCCTTGAAGATCTGCATGTGTAGCTGGCAGTATCTGCTGCTCGGTCGAGGACATGCGAAGGCCATGCGGACATATTCCAGTGCTGGGAGATGTACAAGGATTAAAAATCGAGGATTAAGGATTTTGTGTCCATTAGCAAGTTTAGAGATCATTTTATGTTATAAATTACAATCGCGTGTTCTCTGTATTTATTCCAAACGAACATTTCACATCAAAAAATAAACACTAAGCTTGGTAGATCGATTCAAGTTATGTTGTAAGAAACTAAAAGAAAAAGTCTGCTTGTTCATTCCTATGAAATTGTATTTGGGTTATCTTTTACGACATTTCCAACGTATCTTTTTGTTTTTCTTGATAGAAACTAAACTGTACATACTTTTAAGCACAGGCCACGAAATAACGCAATTAAAATAGATTTGTGGCAGCATTTACATAGCCACATGCGAACTACATGCTGCATCAGCCTACTGCATCGCGCGGCGTTGTTTCTAGTGGGCAACTGCCCAACGATTGATGTCAGGACGTTGTATATATGATAGTCGCGCGGTAAACTGTGCTTGCGTGATGCAGGATTTTGCGTGACGTCAGTGCGATGCGTAGTTCGCATGTGGTGACTGGCGATGTAAATGCCGCCACAGATTCAACAAATTTCGACTTTGCGCGTGTGTAAATAAAGTTGATTTTGTTTTTGCTGCTCGATGCTGTCTTTTGAAGTGCGATCCCTTTGCTTATTATCATTAATCGTTGCAATACTTACCAAAGTAGACTCAGTAGCTTCGAAATCATTCCTATTAACTTGAGGTTCAATCTTTCTCTCCACCACATAGTATCTGTCAGTTTTCTCAGGATCTATAACGGAGCCATCCTTCAGCCATTGTACGCTACATAGCGGGGCACATTCCACCGTGCAGGATAGAGATATGTTCTGAAAAATAATAGTAAGGAAATATATATATATATATATTAATAAAATATATATATATATGAAATATATATATATTTTTTTTAATTAAAATCAATTTATCAGTAATTTAAAATGAATGCGAAAGACGACCTCATAATTGCTATTACTAAGGTTCTAAATATTGAAACTGTCACATAGACAAAAAGGCCTTGTTGTTTTTTGACGTGCAAGTGACATTTTACGTGACCTCGTAATTACTTTACCACCCGGTAACGCAAATACGAGGTCAAGACTATACAACGTGTTCGTTTTGATATCCCATACCTCTAAGGTATTAACGAGACCATGTCAAAGAATCAACTGGCATAATTATGATTTCTTTCTTTCTTTTTCATACAAAATAATTTGACAAAGTCACGATTATTTATGTAAAATACCCTTACGTGAAATATGACAACGCGGTATTTTCTTAGCTTTAATTAATAGGAATGATTGATTTGAATGAAAATAGTTGACTCGTACTTATCAATGAAACTTAGATACACAGATCGAGAGTCTAAGTGTTAGTGTTTATGATGTTCTCTTAGAAACTATGTATTTTTGGAACACTTGTTCTAGGAATTTTAGTATTATTTTTACATATAGCATATAGTCTTAGAGTTATGGGACCTCAAAAGGAGCACGTTATTATTACACAAAAACACTTTTTTAGACCACGGAAGACACGACTGAGCTCACACATTTGTATGCCAGTCACAGTAATTAAGGTAGTGAGGCCTTGATATCTATGGAACACCGCTGGATAATAGTTTTTGATATCTGTGGGACACGGCTAGATAATCATTTTTGATGTGTAAAATCTTTCCTCTCGCTTTCTGTGGGAGTGATTTCGTAAAAAGGAACGGAAGTGTGTAACAGGAAGTAACAGCTTGAGCATGGAATAAGTAAGTAGGTACTTTTTAATAGCATGGAATTAGTGTACTCATGGAATTAGTAAGTACTATATAAATTATCAGTAGAGGGCTCGACCAGTGGGCGACCATTAGTAATGAATAGTTATTTCAGTATTTAGTTTTTTACATTTTGAGGTTAATTTCTGTTGCTGCTCTATTGCTTATTACCAAGGTGAGATGTCAGATGTTACAAATCATATGCGTCTACTGTAAGACTCGCTCGTTATTTTTCTACTGCGATGAAACGTAGAGAGTCGTTATAATGCCGTGCAGCATTAATACAGTAGCCAAATGGCTGATAGCTGATGCTACTTATTGGCTTTACCATATTCATGGTAGTCTGTATGTCTTAGAACCAAATAATCGAAGACATATGATATCTACCAACCCGCACTGGGCGGTGGATTACGGTTCACTCCCTCTCACAGAGAGGAGGCCTGTGTCTCAGCAGTGGGAACATTATAGGCTGATTGAGCTGTATTTTTTAAAAATATTTTTCAGCTTACTTGGGATTTGTATAAAGCACCGCTGTAGTGGTTCATCGCGTATTTGAAGCTTGGTGGAGCTGTAATACAAAAGAGTAAAACAGAAAATATTAAAATGAGTAAAATAAAAATCTTGGTCAAAGTTGAGGGAATAATATAACGGTTTTATCGTTGCTGTTTTTGCTAACTAAGCAAACCCAATTAGGCAAATTGAAAGGTATTCCATCTGTCTTATTGCCTGATAGCGTTCCAATTACATATACTTGATTCTGAGTAGCCAGTATTTAAAAAGATAGCCAGGCGCGCACCGAGCACGTCGACGTCGGCGTGCGCCGGCGCGCCGCCGCCGCCGGCGCCGGTGGCCCAGCACGAGAAGTTGCTGCGGTGGTCCAGCGTCACCGGGTCCACCGTCCAGTTCTGCGACACGATGTCGCTCACCGCGCGCCCGCCGCGCGTCCAGCGGAATCTGGGGACAATCACCGAACAATAATAACGCCTTGAATATTTTATGTATTACCTATAAAGTAAAACAGTCAGTACGTTTTCGGATAGCATATCGGGCGCGACTCAATCTCATCTCATTCAATCATAGTTTTAATCGTTATCCCATTTGTATTACTGAAATATAGCTATCTTTAATCTTTGTTTATCTTAATCTCACCCCAACCCCGAACATTGGTCCTTCGAACCAGATCTTAAGCAAGACGGAAACTTTAGCAAGGCGTGGACGTTCTCCTCCAAGCTCCTTTACCGAAAGTCTGACAACCAGTCTTACCAAAGGGTAAGACTATTACGGGTATCGT
Organism: Tiliacea citrago; assembly: GCA_963921375.1. Taxonomy (NCBI): domain Eukaryota; kingdom Metazoa; phylum Arthropoda; class Insecta; order Lepidoptera; family Noctuidae; genus Tiliacea; species Tiliacea citrago. Next base: position 17,057,906 of record OY992805.1, read on the forward strand.
ATTACTAAGTTGTGGAGGTCAAATATTCCGTCGCAGCTAGGCCTAGTGCAATGTAGTCCGCAAAATTTAAAATATATTGCGTTGTTTAACAAAGAAATCTATATTACATAGGCTTTCACCTTAAATACCACTTGTAGATTGTCGGTTTCGCGATATTGACGGAAATGATGCCAAGCCAAAGTAGGTATTAAGTAACGTTTCTCGGATTTTATGTGCTAGTGCTATAAATTTTATTATTAACGATTTAAAATCTTTACCTGTGAGCTTCTGGTCGTCCGCGCTCCTTGATGCTGCAGCTGAGAACCAAACTCTTGCCCTTCACCACGCGCCACGGAGAGTACGTCAGCTTAGCTGGGCCGGGGGGATCTGAAAGACGAAATTTACGATGATGTAGGTACTAGCGTGACTGTATAACAATTAAATGAAATGTATAATGCTACTATTTCTTCCTTACTTTTTTCATTCCCAAATCAGTGACAATAAACCACTATGAAAAAAATATCGGACGAGAAACAAAATATGAAATTATGGCTGCTGGATAACATACAGAATGCGCCTTTTGTCTATTTTAAATATTTCATGAAACAAAGCGAAGTTTTTCAATCTGTACATAATTATATTATACTTGTGGCGCATCTACATCGCCACATGAGAACTACGCGTCACACTGACGTCACGCAAAATCCTGCATCGCGCAAGCAGAGTTTACCGCGCCACTAGCATAAATATACAGCGTCCCGACATCAATCGTCGGGCAGTAGCCCACCAGACACAACACTCGTCTGCTCGGAGGGTCCTCCCTTTTCTATGGAGGATGAGTGAACTTTACACCCTGTTCCTCAAACCTCTATATACTTATTGCTACTGCTTCTGGGTACAAGTTATGTCTTTAACTTACTACTTACTTAACTATAGACGAAACATAGTTTAAGCAATAGCAAAAAAATACTTACAATTTACAATCAGCTCCGTCTTGGCACTCACGTTGCCCCATCCAGCGTAGTTCTTTCCTTTACACGAGTAGTTTCCATGGAAACTCTTTGTCGTATCTTGAAGTAGCAGCATTGAGGGATCCACTTCATTGCATAAGTTTTCTGCAAAGGTTTAGGATTACAATAAATAACATTTTTACTATTATCATTATAAGATGGTATGAAAGAAAGAGTGGCAGAAGAAATTGATTGCTTATTTTAATTTTATTTATTTTATTCCTATAGGCTATTTTAAAGCCCGGTGATCGGCTAAAGAGTACTGTTGACTAATGACTTACCGTCACCCTCAGTATCATTGCATTCCGGCAGATGTTTCAGCACCTCTCCATCTAAGAACCAGATGACTTCATCCAGTATCGGTGGGTTTCCCGACACCACCTCACAGGTCAGGGTCACGTTCTTGTGGTCGGTCTCCAAGATGGGGCTGGGAGAACTCATGATCAGGCGCACTTGGGGTTTGACTGAAATGTATTAATTGATGATCAATAACTATTACTTGGTTATTTAAATTCTCTCACATAGATGAAACTGAAAAATATTAAATGGTTAATTTTAATTTAACACTTAACCCTTATAAAATAAAAGTTCTAAATCTGTTACATTTTTGACTAAAGAAATAAGAAGGTCCGAAGAAATATTGTTACTTTAAGTTAACGTGTCTACGTCTCTCATCCAACTCTCCTGGAAGAAATTTCTGATAGAATAAGCAAACCTTTGTGGTCTTCTATGTTTATGTATTTTTCTCTTTTAATTGTTTTCTGTGTACAGCCATAAATTAACGATTGATTTCACAAGGGAACAGCTTTTTTGTTGCATGAAATATTATGACTAATATTAAACATTTTCGGGGTGCTGATTTTAGATCTGAAGTCAGATTTTTGGTAGCTAAAGTTTTTGAAATATTATGAAAACGAAAAAAAATATTTTGATTAAAAAAACATTAGAAAAACAACCACTACTTATAAAAAAAAAAAAAAAAAATTATAAGGTTTTCTTGCTTGTCTTGGTCCACAAGGGCGGTTTTAACCACGCAAAAATAACAATCCTCCTGATGATTTGAAGGTTCCCGCCAGATCATTTGTGTTTAATACTTGAAATGGGGTATTTTCTTATTCGCCATAATCTCAAAGACTCCCCACGCAAGTTTTATATACCATACAAGACACCTAGTACTTGTCGCGGGTGTCCAAAGAAAATCCAAAGCAATCAAAATATACCCATTTTACGAACTCCGACACACTTAGTCAACAGTTTTTGAATGTATAAATATCCTCCACAGATTAAAAAAAAAAAAGCTGGGATCATTTTAACAGATATTTCATGACGTAGACATTGTAAAAAAATACTTTATTTAAAAAACAGCTCGGTTTTATGAAAGTTAAGCATAACTAGTACACAAATATGTCCAATAGCTGTCTCAAAAACTAAAACTGTCTGGAGATAAATTGAGGGTAGATTTGAAATCAGTGACCTCGAATTAGTAAACAATAGCCACAAAATTCCATAAAACAAAAAGTCTAATTTTGTTCCCTTGTGTTATTATTAAGTGCCGTATTGTTTATAAGTTTTTTGACTGCCTTGTTGGTCTAGTGATCAGAAGCGCTACACACGCGCTGAGCACGAGGTCTGGGAGAGGTCCGAGATCGGGCAATGTGTTATAAGGGTTGTTGCACCAGGAATTTCTCGCTGGTTTTATGCCCAGTTGACGGTAATAGGCTCGCCCCGTATTACATGGGACTTAGACAAACAATAACGTACGTGAAAAAACAAGAACGCTGTTATGATAGAACTTACACAACACATTAACATCAATACTCTCTTCACTGGTTCCATTGCCGACTGCATTGCAGAGCACACAGGTATAGTTGCCCATGTCATCGCCAATAGCGTCCAAGATGATGAGCGAGTGCTGGTCAGTGGTGCCCCCTTCGTAGTGGGTCATGTTGTGAACGGGAACGCGTTCGCCGTTTCGGTACCTGAAAGATAGAATGGTTATAAAAAAAAAAAAGAAAAAAAGATGAATGATGATGGATGGAATGGAATGGTTATGGTTATGGTTATGGTTGTTGTTGATTGGTTGGATGGAATGGTTATAATATTTTTGGTTAGCAAATGGATCTCTTACATTTCCACATACTTTAACTTTTTTTTTTGCCATGATATAAGCCATGAATTCTATGATAACTAGCTACCTAATAATATAATATTTGGTAGCTAGTGAGCAGTGGTAGCCCAGTGGTAACGGCCTCGACTTACGAGTGGTCGTGGGTTCGAACCCAGCCAGACGCTTTACTATCAACCCACATCTACCAACCCACACTGGGCCCGTGTGGTAGATTACAGCCCAGTTTTTCTCGAAGAGAGGAGGCCTGTATCCCAGCAGTGGGAACATTATAGGCTGATTATTATAGGTAGCCAATTGTCACAGATAACCGACTACCAATTACGTTTAAAAAAAAACCGAACAAGTACGTGTCGGACCACGCACAATAAAGGGTTCCGTAGTTGGGATGAATTTTTCCCAACAAAAACTTAACATTGTAGTTGAAAAACATGTTCTCCCATACATCGACATACGTCACGGTCAATTCTCCAAATGCAAATGTAAGTTGGTCGACTATTACTCAATCAATCAACTCAGCCTATAGCAGTCCACTGCTGGACGTAGGCCTCTCCCAAGCTGCGCCACAACACCCTGTCCTCCGCTTTCCGCATCCAGTCTGTCCCAGCCACCTTTTTAAGGTCGTCGGTCCATCTAGCTGGGGGGCGCCCCACACTACGCTTGCCGATACGCGGTCTCCACTCCAGAACTCGTCTGCTCCACCGGCCATCGGTCCTTTGACAAACATGGCCAGCCCACTGCCACTTCAGCTTGCTTAGTCTGCAGGCTATGTCGGTAACTCCGGTTCTCTTCCGGATAACTTCATTCCTGATCTTATCCTTCAAAGAAACTCCGAGCATAGCCCGCTCCATAGCACGCTGAGTGACCTTTAATTTGTGGACCAGCCCGACTGTTTGTGTCCACGTTTCGGCACCGTATGTCATAACGGGCAGGACGCTTTGGTTGAAGACCCTAGTCTTCAAACACTGCGGGATTGACTACTACTCGACTATTACTCGTTAACTTGTAAAGCCCCCCCCCCTTGGCCTGAGCCTTGTGTTACTTAACTGTTATAGTTTTCCTTTTAACTTCGATATAAATACTACAGCGATAATTTACTAAAAACCATTATTTAGCTGACAGGGGGGCGGGGGGGGGGCTGGGGGGGTCACTCGACTAACAAAAATTAACACTTTAAAGCTTAATATTACGCAAACGGATCCCTGAATCGAAAAATGGTTTTGGCAGCGCAATATTTTTTAACAGCCTATCCAAAGATGCCCCACACCATACGATAGACGAGAAAAAAAGATAGCACCCCACTTTACGTGCAAGAGAGGTAACCTAAAATTAATATTTTTTTCAAGTTTTTGTCGGCGTGATTAATATGTATACCCATGCCAAATAACAGCTTTTTAGTACTAAGAGTCTGAGCTAAGCCGCGGACAGACTGATAGACAGACGGATATAGCGAAACTTTAATGGTTCCTTGTTGACTAGGGAGCCCTAGAAGATAGTAGCAGATGAAGTAAGAATTTTAACTCTTTATGGGTACCTTAGTCTCGAAACACTCAACAGAAAATTTAAATGGAACTTAGGCATCTTACTAGACACGACATAATTATAATATCGTTACCGCTTGACTTTGATGAGATCTTTAATCAAAAAGTAGTCGATTTAGCTGAAACCGTAATCTTAGGAGAAGTAATTAAGCCCTAGGTGCTAATTAGTAAATCTATACCGGAAAGAAAACTAACCATAATCTGAAGTAGCGTTAGTTAAATTTATTACCTATTGTCGCAAATTAGTTCGATCAATAACTGTCAACTATTTATAAACTTGAATACTGGCAGCCAATAAATTACGATATACTATAAAAAAAACCAGCCAAGTGCGAGTCGGACTCGCGCACGAAGGGTTCCGTTTCAATATCTATAAAAATTGCAAAAAATCACGTTTGCTGTATGGGACCCCCCTTAAATATTTGTTTTATTTTAATTTAATTATTAATTTTTAAAGTGAACTAAATTTTCTGTGAATATTTCAAGCGTCTACCTGTTGCCGTTATCAATATCTAGCAAAAACGAGCAAAAAAATCACGTCTGGGAGCCCCGTTAAATATTTATTTTATTCTGTTTTTTTAGTATTTGTTGTTATAGCGGCAACAGAAATACATCATCTGTGAAATTTTCAACTGTCTAACTATCACGGTTCATGAGATACAGCCTGGTGACAGACGGACAGACAAACAGATAGACAGACGGCGGAGCCTTAGTAATAGGGTTCCCGTTTTACCCTTTGGGTACAGAACCCTAAAAAAGACATTTAATTCGAAGAAGTGAGTTTAAATTTCGAGGACGTGACGTGACATCCACCAACCCGTGTGCCCGCGTGGTGGATTACGGCCCACTCCATCTCACAGAGAACAAGCCTGTGTCCCAGCAGTAGGAACATTACAGGATGTTTACGCTTATAATAACTTACCAAATAACGCTGGTCAACGATGAAGGATTGCTTTCGTATTCACATTTTAGTAGTAATTTTGATCCTTCCACGACTGTTATGTTCTTCGGTTCTACTCGAACGATCGGGGGATCTGAAAATTACGTATTGAACGATTAAATAAAATCCTTAAAACCTTAGCCGCATTATTATACATAGTTAAAATAAAAAGATCATGGAGATTTGTTGAAGAATATAAAAACTTATCAAACAATATTATTCTGTAACCATTAATAAATTCAACAAACAATTAGTATATCATCAATACTTACACCAAATTTCGAGCTCCATCGTAGCATGCATCGGTTGATCCTTCGTTTCCACAGTCACTTCATTGGAAGCCTCGCAGTGGAATTTCTGTCCGTTCTCAAAGCGAGTCGCCTCAAAGGTGAAGTTCGAGTTGGTTTCATACGTAGTGTCATCCTGTGAATGAATAGGTATTTGGTGAAACGCCGGGACTTATTCCAAAGTTACAAATTGACAAATGTGTTAGGGTGAACTCTCCTCCACATTACCGACCGCATACAGTGTCGTGCTGTACACCACGTCAAAGTGATTGCTATAGGAATGTACTGATGTGGTCTCTATGAAAAGCTCAGTGCAGGTTCAAAAGTATTCAGATATCACTAATATATAACGTTTAATAGGACACTTTATCATAAAAGATTAAATCTTTGATACTATTTGGTATCTAAATAAGGTTGTGGTTAGTCATCCAGTACTTAATTGAGAGTGACTTAAGCCAAAGACCTCTTGTTCATCTCAAAATAACTGAGACGGACAGAATAATAAATCTATTATGAATATTAAACATACCAGCTTTATTATTCATAATTTATATAGCACACTAAAAGTCTTAAAATGATAGTAACTATACACAGAAGCGTATGATTCTCATAGAGCTCTGAATATAGTTATAATGTTAATTTTACTTATGGTTCATAAAACGGCTGTAACATAATTACTGTAGGAGCAAAAGGCAGTACAATTTTAAATTCCCCTCACCCCGGCGACAATCTCAAACTGGCAGAGCGTCTTTGTATAAAGTTTAGTTTAGATGTAAAATAGCTTGAAGTGGCTAAGGACGAAGTTGTAAGAAAAAAATTGCTTGTGCTTTCAAGTTCGCTCATAATACTGGTTAGAGGAAGCTTAACGGATAAAAAGCCAAAGTCTTAGAGAAATGAAAGAGCTATAAAAGTTTGTGACATTATAATAACTTTTTCTCAAGTGTTTACAAGGTGTCCTTGCTTGCTATTAATGATTATTATGTCAATATGAGTGATTTAGTTCCCAGCATTGATAACACTATCAAGTATGTTACTGAACTAAATTAAGAAGTGATGGATTATCGGGTGATCAATTAAAATTACAAGGTCCTGATAACTTTCTGTCAACACAGATTATTATTTTTTAATAAGACGACTTATCAGATAATGGCTATTAAGAATTACGTATAGTAACAGTCTAATGAATGTTTCTGTTATAGTCATTGAATTTATGAACCTACACTTAGTAGCCGTATCTGAGACCTGAGGCGTACTACAAGTTGTTAGGTAACTTTTACTTATGCTCGTTGTTCTGTTTCTATTCTATGGACACAAACAAAAAGCTCATGCCGTCGTAAAGTATTTTAAAAGTAGTCAGCAAGATAGTAGCGAGGCTGACTGTCCAGGGCGCGTCCATTATCGTTCATCGTGTGTAAACCTAAGGAGTGAAGACTCCGGCAGAATTTGTGTTTTCTAAAACCTACAACCTAGTAGTTTTCAAACCTCAAGTGAAAACCTCATCTTTTCTTACTATTAGGTCAAACGTTAAGCCTGTCATTGATAAAGTATTGCCACATGTAGAAGCTACTTTAAGAAATTATTTTAATGCATCCTACGTTTATTTATAGTGCAACTTGTACATTCCAGTACATTATAAATCGTAACATTAATTCCGAAAATCCCCAAAGCCTCTTCTATGAAAACTAACTCCTCGAGTTATCCCGGTTTTCATTTGCAATTTAAATGCTTATTAATTAAATATGCATAGAAAATAACAGGCCTTAGGGTTGTAGCGACGGTAATCGTCGTGTGTGTCTTTTTGTTATAAACTCATTATATTTAGAACTTTCTTTCTTTAAGTTAATTATGTTTTGTTCTCTTGTTAATTGTTGTCGTGTGTTGTTTGCTTGCTCGTGTTTTTTTGTGTAGTTGTGGTCTGTATTTTGTTAATTGTGGAGGTTTTTATTATTACTGATCGTTACATGTGTCTTTACTTGTGATGGCGTGCTGTTATCCCAGCTAACTTCAATTCCTGCGTTTACCCTAGTACCAAGGTCGACCTGTAATTATTGAATTTGTACGCTTTAGGCCGTGGGATTGATTTTCGTAAGGTAAAAATATGAACCTAAATATGTGCCTCAAGACTACTAGAGTAATTTGCGCGATAGTATTATGCACGTTTTAAGAAAGTAGGTACCTATAGGAATTCCGTATTAATAAGTGGCAACCCATCGGGGTTGATAAACAAAAAACAAGCTCAATACTGGCTGAAATATTAAAGAACTATAATAATGTTCTATTTATTTAAAATCTAATCTTATCTTCAGTACTACTACTACTTAGTAGTTTCTCTAGGTTATCTTCTACAGACGAAACAAAATCTTAATTTTCTTGAATAGAAAACTTATTGAATCGTGGATTGATTTTCAATTCATACTTTTCAGATTGAAAAGATCTCTAATGACAATCTAGTCTTTGCTTCTCCTATCTCTAAATTAGCATGAAAATTGAATTTAAGTCTACAACCTAGTTTTATAAATTCTAAAGGAAACTTAGTTTTAAAATTCCACTTACCTTTTCATCCTCTCTTTGCTGCGTTGCCCGGCATGAAACAAAAAGAAAATGTGACAATTAGTAAAGATAGATTAAAAGCAAGTACATTATAACGTTTTATCGTGAGGAAATACGCAAGTCCTAGAACCAAAAAATCGAAGATATGTGACATCCACTAATCCACACTGAGCACGCGTGGTGGATTACGGCCCACTACCTCTCGCAGATAGGAGTCCTGTGTCCCAGCAGTGGGAACATTATTGGCTTGTTATGTATAATATTGTACTATAAGTACATTCACGATGGTCCCCATAACAGAGTTGTAAATTAGTACTACCCGATTCAACGTCATTATATTATACATTTATCATCTTAGTTTTATGACTGCTACTTAGAAAACGCACAGTCTTAACCACAGAAGAAGGAAATATCACATTTGGAGAAAAATATGTTTCTTGAATAGCGTTAAGAATAGTAGATTGTTATACTAGGGTCGAAAGAAACCAATTCCCATACGAAGTATTTAGACGCCGAGCGTAACGAGGGCGGCTATAGTCCGAGTAGGAATTGGTGACTTTCTCCCGTGTCAAACACTCTACTTTTCGTTTCGAATATATGGAAAGTAAAAAAAATAGTTTTTAAAATAATTTATTATCTTGTTTGCTCGCCACTTCATAAAATCATTGTATGTATTTAAATATGTTTCCTTTGAAATTTCTGGCTAAAGATTTTTGATTACTGTATTTGCCTCGTCTTTAACCGAATCTAGGGTCAACATTTTAGAATTGCTTGAACTCATTTTTAATCAAATATTAGTCTATATAAAACTCAGATATTGAATTTTGGTACAGCTTACAGAGTTAGTATTCCGTCAAATTATAGTCTTTTTTAAATTTGGAACACACCGCTTCACCACGTCGGGCCGTCTCGCTTAATAGGTATTGTTTTTTATTCAAACTGGCTGTTTATACACTCACAAGACCACAGCATTTTTTTTTAATCGATATTTTTCTTATTTATGCAAAAATGTTCGTAGCCGACTACCTAACCAAATTTTGTTCAATTTTTAAATTCATTCCCGTCCTAGGGAGGAAGGCAATTACTTTGAGTATTTCCCGCCCAAGGGTGGAATGCAGCGTTTTCCACCCGCTACTCAGTTCAAACAAACACTACATTCCGAGTATTTCGAAAAAGGTTTTTCGAAATAGCCGTTAGGGTTTAACTCCTGTAAAGTTTATATGCAAAATAAATAGAAAGTAGATAATTTCAATACCTACACATTCAAAGTTAATGAAGTAAAATTCTTTCACTTTTAATACTACTTTTAGAACACTAAAGAATTCCAAGAATTCTAATCTAAAATTTCCAACAAGTGTTCTATTAGTCTCTTTTGATGTAAAAACATATCCTTTTAATTAATTCGATGTGATGAAATAAAATAGTAGAGATCAAAGTAATGAAAATAGCTTTTTAGCAAAATCTTTTCGAGCGAGAAAACTCACTAATGTATTACCATTATTTTAGTTATAAATGGTGAAATAACCGAGGTCCATTTAATGATTCAAGTCTGATTTATTTACTTTGCCGATGTACTTTATTGCCAATGGCTAATTGAATTATAAAGTTATAAGCATTCCGACCTTATACTTCTTATACCCGAGGTAGGTAAACCTAATATAATTGATTTAATTTGACTCAAAAGCTAAAAAAAAAAAACTAGAATATTAATGTCAATAGATAAATAAAAGTAAAATATGGTAAAAACTTCAATCAGGATTAATGTAAGTATTATGTAAGTATTTAATCACAACATTCACTATAACGTAGATATTTATAATAAAATGTTGTGAATGTGATATTTACAACATTTCAGAAATGAATGAAAAATTGCGCAGGTAATACTTTTCGGGTTTAACATGTTAAAACATTTCATAAACGATTAAAACGAGGCTTAACTTATTAAAACTTTATTACAAAAACGCTTAAAATGTTCATCTCTAAAAATAAAACATAACCAATTTAAAAAGCTTCTGTAGCGCATAAAAGGCTATAAGCAACTTAATTACACATTCAAAAGTCACAAGCTCAATCATAAAGATAAAACGTCAGTTGCAGCAGTTTTGGCAAAAGTAATGTAATGTCAGTGAACATGAAACGAACGCGCCTCCGTGAACGATAAATGGTGTACGCGAAAAAGGCGGGAACCGGCCATGTTCGATTTTTTTGCCTTTTTTCGTATTCGTTGCATTAAGAAAGTGGGGGACGCTTCAAAATTTGCTGCTGAAGAGTCAAAGGCTGCTTTTTGCTTTCTTTTTTTGTGTCGTTGTTGGTAACTTTAGAATAATTTTGTAGTATGAGGGGAATATGAAAATTTTTGCAGGAATGTGGCGGGCGTTGGCAAAATCTAGATGTATAGAGATGGAAAGAATATTATAGGAAGCCTTTTCGTATAGTATCACTTAGCAATCCGTTCCTACATTATTCGTTTTTTCCGACATGACAAAACATCTGAGATTTTTTTGAATGTCAAAGTTTTATATTCTACATATAAACCTTCCAGAATAAATCTTCTAAATTATGGTGAAAACCGCATCGAAATCCGCCGCGTAGTTTAGAAGAACAACGCGGTCACACAGACAAACACGAAAAGCGACTTTAATTTGTAATATTATGTTTAGATTTCAGAAAATCTGTTCAGCTGTTAAGTACCGGTAAAGCCCTGGCGTTACCGATTCGGTGACGGTTTTTTTTTTACGTAAGTTTTATTATTAAAAGCTTGTTTTAAAAAAAAATACGTATATATTATTATTTAACAAATCGAGGGTACAAAAGGAGGCTCAATTGTTTTTTTACTGTATTTATGTGTCGTGATGGCCCATTGTGTGCACGAGGTTGTGGGTTTAACCCCATAAGCCCGAAAGTGGGGCTTGAAAGGTATATTAGCTAATTAGTTATGAAAGATATCATGGTAAATTAATTGTTTATCTTTACTACTGACTGAAAATGTTTCAATATTCGAATCACGACTGTCATTAATTGACAGTTGTATCAAATGGCTATATCATGGCAAATTTAAGTAGTGTCAATTTGATGAACAATTAATTTCCCTGTCTTCTTGGCAGATTATTTGAACGTATCTAGTTAAAAACGAAGCTAAATAGGTATCTTTAGCTTCGTTTTTAACTAGATATGTTCACATATCTGCCAAGAAGATAGATTCTCCTTATATTCACAAAGATAGCAATATTATGCTTCATGTTTGTACCACAAACTTACTAAGAAATAGTCACCCTATCTTCCCCCTTGAGAGTCGTAAAGGGGACCAAAAGATTATATCTAGTGAATGGGTAAATAAATAAATAATAACAATGGTATAGCTGGTAACACTATTTGCTTTTCAAGCACGTTGCGGTTTAAGAAATGTGAAAATAAACTTTATAAAAACATCTGAAGACTCAAATTACGTAAATGATTTCTTTAAATTCGACTATTTTTGAAAGTTAAGAACTTCAAGGAAAATATAACTTTATTTGTCTTTATAATTTTGCTTGCATGATAAAGTTAACGGGGAATCAAACTAGCCCGTAACTGGGTTGTTGAGGTCAGATAGGCAGTCACTCCATGTAAAATTGTGGTATTCAGCTGCATCCGGGTATACTTGGAATTCATACTCAAAGCATTTATTTCAATTAGACCATTTACAGGCGCTTTTGAATTGTCAAATGAGTCAATCATTCAGAATGATGAAGCTAGTTGTCCATTCCAAAGCGTAGTAGGTACCTATGGAGAAGAACAGGCAAGAAGCTCAATGGGCACTCTTTTAAATTATTATAATATTGTTATAAACTGTTGGTTACATCAATAATGTTTAATTTATAATTTTAAATGAGAACGATGTAAAAAGACCGTGTGGGCCGGTCGTAAAGAATAGCACCACCCCATTTCTTCCCGTGGGTGTCGTAAATGGCGACTAAGGGACTTACTAAAGAAGCAGCGTTCTCTATGCATTTTAACACCATACTGCGATCGACAACCTGCCTGCCAAGCGTGGTGATTATGGACCCTAACGGGGTCTTTCGGCTGAAATAATGATGAATGATGTTGTAAAAAGATGTAAAAGCAAAAAGAAACAAAAAAAACCGGCCAAGTTCGAGTCAGACTCGCGCACGAAGGGTTCCGTACCATTATCTATAAAAATGGCAAAAAAATCACGTTTGTTGTATGGGAGCCCCCTTAAATATTTGTTTTATTTTAATTTAATTATTTATTTTTAAAGTGAATATTTATAACTAAATATTCTGTAAATATTTCAAGCATCTACCTGTTGCCGTTATCAATATCAAGCAAAAACGAGCAAAAAAATCACGTTTGTTGTATGGGAGCCCCCTTAAATATTTATGTTATTCTGTTTTTTGTATTTGTTGTTATAGCGGCAACAGAAATACATCATCTGTGAAATTTTCAACTGTCTAACTATCACGGTTCATGAGATACAGCCTGGTGACAGACGGACAGACAAACAGATAGACAGACGGCGGAGCCTTAGTAATAGGGTTCCCGTTTTACCCTTTGGGTACGAAACCCTAAAAATAACATTTTCTTTTTAATTAAAATTATCTGTGGCTGGTAAGAGATGATTAGTTCCAACTGACGGCGCCCGTACATGAACATGACGCATGGATCAGCACTATTCTGCTCAACCATTTTAAAGGAACCTAATGATCCAACACACGCGCCACCATCAGCGAAACATTTGAGTGAACATGACATCCACGGCACATTCGAGTCAATGAAAGACATAGCATAATCAGCCTACAATGTTCCCACTGCTGCGACACAGGCCTCCTCTCTTCGAGAGGGAGTGGGCCGTAATCCACCACGCGGGCCCCGTGTGGGTTGGTATATGTCACATGTCTTCGAATTTTTGATTCTAGGACATCGGTCGGTTTCCTCACTATGTTTTCCTTCACCGTTTTGAGAGCAGTGGTGATGAAATATTTTACACAAAGTACAGCGCCTGTCGGGGTTCAAACTACGATCTAGAACTCTTAAGTCGTGGTCGTTGCCACTGGACCACTACTGCAAAAAGACAAGAACCAGGAAATGGTAGCTCTATAGTACATAGTACTCGCATCTGTGGTATGAAATTATACTGGATTCCAGAATAAATAGATAATATTAGACTGGAAGGCGACCCCAAAGCAGATAATGATATAGTTAACGTTGACTTCATTATATCCGTTGCAGACGATGCTTAGCATAATTTAGTATGCTTTAGCAGGTACTTGCGCCAGTCTCTAGATATACGTATGTTCTCCATTCTCCAAAAGGTTATTTTACTAAAAACTTTTATAATACCAGCCTATTTTATATTACGGCGTTTTATAAAGCCTCTTCTCGTACAGAGAAGGCGAGCATAGAACACCACGCTTGCTCAAGACGGGTTGGAACTTTCAGACATCTGTATCGAAACTAATACTTAAACTGAAGATTTTATTTTTATTTGTTTGTTGTTTTGAACGCGCTATATCTCTGGAACTACGTGTTGGATTTGGAAAATTCTTTTTGCATTTGATAGCCTAATTTGAGGAAGGTTATAGGCTATTTAAAATCACGCTACAATTCTTAGGAGCCCAGAAAAAAGGAAACAGTTAGAAAGAACGCTAAGCGAAAACGAAATAAGAGCGCGGGCGGGCGACGCGACGGGATGCGACGCAGTTTTTAGAAACACTTAGAATCCATTGCCACCGATTTTTATTTTTTTATCATGAGTCGAACTTTTGTGGCTATTATGTTTGAGCTGTAATTTTAACCTCTCTACTCAATTTCAGTCATGTTCCATAAGGCCCAAGGGCAACCAAAAATGTTAAGATGGTACTTGAAATTATGGTGATGAATTATCAAAAAAAATATCCACAAACGTCCAATAGAAAGAGAGAATAAAACCAAAACTGATATCAGGGTAAAATTATGAAAACATCATTAAAAGACATCTATCTCTTAAACTACTAATAATCGCGGAACATTCATGGGATGATTCGGATGCCCCGCTTCTAAATTTTATCTTTAGACGTCACTTCGCCGACCATCCTGTACCTATACTCGTATAACTTGCGTGGTGTAAATGGCTCTACGCAACGAGCTGAAGTGGCACTGCTAAAATTGTTAGAAAATACTCGTAATTACCTGTAACCAAACTCTTTTCTCATCTTTTTACCAAAACTCCACTCAATTCAGAAAATGTTAACTGCTACCTAATTTTAATGTTAATTTTTGAGTTTTTTTTTAACTTTCTTTTTATTTCTTACTCTACGTTTGTGTGATTTTCAACGAGTTTCACAAAGAGGAATTATAAGCGAGGATTATACTTTTCGTTAGGTTTTTAGGCGCAATTTTTTTTCCGCTGTTTAAGCCTTTAATTGGTTGGAATATTCACTTTGAGGATTTTTGCTGGTCTAGTGATGTGCTGCACAAATTCCACCAGGATTTCGCGATAAATTTATTAAAACAGCGGTTCATACGTAGTTAGCTGCTGCATTTGGATAATTTTTATTTTTTCCTTTCAAATTGTTTTGCCTTGACGATGACTCATTCACTTCTGCTCTTTTTATGCAATCTACTTTTAGATATCATTTTGCGAATGGTACATTAATAGGTGGGTGGGTGTGTGTGGTCCGTATGTGATTACATGAAGTCCTGTGTTTGAACTACGATCCGACGAACTGTCACCGAATTTTACCGCTATGAATATTTTTTGTTAGGCAAGCAATATTTACGATAAAAGAAAAATCCTAGGCCCAAGACATGACGAGAATTTATAATACATCATAATATACTAGATTACTTTATATAAGAATTTTTGTCAGCTTTTTCAGCTTACTTGTGACTCAGTAAACGTAAACACAATTTTTCAGCGCCACCGATAAATATTTCATGTTGGCGTGTGACGGGCAAGCAAAATGATAAGATGTTGTAAAAACTATAAAGTAAGAATTTCGAACACACTAATATTTTTGATAAATAGTTAAGCTAACTAACAATACACATTTTTGACGCTACTTATTTTTTTTTTACATGTTTAGTTAGATAAATAGCTTTATTAGTTTAAATGAATAATCCAAACAATATCATTAGTGAAATGGAAAAAAAAATACATCAAAATCGTAACAATCAGGTACTTAATGCGACATAAAATAGAATCTTACTGAAATAATTGCTTTTTTTATTTAGTAACGTTAATTTTAATGTATCGATAAAAATGCAGTCTACGTCCCATCACTAAGTTATAATCGGATTACCGTAGTTAGACTGAACATTAAAGACTTTTTACGTTGCGTCGCGATTGTTTTGGCTCCACTGTTTACATTCAGAATGTTTAAATGAACGCTTAATAGGATTCTAATATTTAATGAATAACATTCATACTTTTGCTAGGTTTGGTAATTACAAACAGATTATCATACGAATATTAATTGCTAGATGTAATAAAGCCATTTTTTAAATAAAAAAATTGCTTCTACGAGTGGCAATATTTATTAATGTAAATACGTCTGGCGCATCCTGGCCTAGACAAAGTGATATTTTATCAGTAATAATGATGATGGAAAAGTCAAAAATATACATAAGCTACCGAAAAGCTTATGTCAATCCTGTTGAAAGTCGTTTTAGAAATACGAAACGCTTTGAAAGAGATTGCCAAGAGGCAATCATTTTGTTGGTCCTACATGGTATTTACTAAGAATCAAGTTTTTCTAACTGAACAGACAGCTGTGCTGCTGGGGAGTTTGTTGCGCCACTTGAGGAGGTGAAGAACAAAACCTCACTTTTCTACTTTTTCTAATTTTGGTGAAAACAGTATAATGTACCTAAATAACTAACTGACTGAACATCTGCGTTTATTTTAATTGTTTCATATTAAACTAGTGTTTCAGGCGATCTGATGTACCAAATGGCTGATAAAAATGATATTAATCTTAGCAAATATTTTGAAATGAAATTTGTAAATGAGGTTTTGATTAAACATTTTTAGGAAAGTGTGGTTTTGAGACTTGTAAAGAAGAAAGAGGTAGCAAGCACGCGTTAAGACTCTTACACACTCACGCGATATCGCGGGCGTGACAGGCACCGACAAAGACAATTCCTTTGTCGGTGCATGTCGCGCCCGCGATATCGCGTGTGTTTGTAAGAGCCTTTATGATCAATACTCGTTCCTACTCTGAAGAAGTAGTTTCAACCTTGCACTAAGTCAAAAATAAACTACTATTTTTATAATTTCTTTCGCTTACAAGGTTCGTCCCATTGATATGATATTCTTTGTTCGTCCCACATTTTATACCTTTTCGCCCGAAAATCATTTGTTTAATTTATTTTTGGTTCTATTTTGCTCCATATTTAAAACTGGTCTCTATTTTCGTCTCATTACTTAGAATATCAGGCCAACATTAAAAGGCATTTATTATCAAAAGCCTTTTGTAGTCACCTGTATGTGAAGGGCACACATTTATTATAAACGTGGCACCCAAGGGTACATCCCTTTACGTAAACGTTTATATAGAATACAGAACATTGTTTATTTTAAAATTAACAACAAAATGTACCCTTTTAAAACGGGTTGTGTTTTATGTAATAGATTTGTACATATTCCAAGAGTTTTGATGGAAAGTGTTTACAGCCGGACACATGCAATACTGGTTTCCATAGCAAGACCAGTCAAATTAAAAGAAAAAGTGTAAAATAAAAAAAAGTTCATTAAAAAGTCAAAAACCCGACTCGTCGGCTCGTTTGAGGTCGTTTATTGCCTCCGACTGCATGAGATTGTGTATAGTTTATATAAATCTTGTTTCTATCTTTTTTTACGTTCATTTTTTATGCAGTCGGGTTTTTGATTTTTTTATTAACTTTTTTTATTTTATATTTTTTAGTTAGGATTATAAGACGGTAAATTAGGTTATTTACTCAGTTATAATCAGGTGATAACGGCCTCTTACCCACTCACTCCAAAAGTTCGGGATATTTTTTTATAATTTCTCATTTAAATTACATTTAAACATATAATTTGTGTATATTTTTGTAATCACCTTTTAAAACCCTTCATTTTGATACCCCACTCGATAGGCTTGCATGGGAGATATTTTTTTTTCGAAAACACACCTTTTGGCGCCAAAACTCCGCCATTTTGATTTTTAATAATTTTAATATAC
Source organism: Tiliacea citrago (assembly GCA_963921375.1). Lineage (NCBI taxonomy): Eukaryota > Metazoa > Arthropoda > Insecta > Lepidoptera > Noctuidae > Tiliacea > Tiliacea citrago. Next base: position 17,075,520 of record OY992805.1, read on the forward strand.
CCCATGACACTTGCGCAATAAAGACGAATCTAACGACATATCATTCATCAAAATCGGTTCAGCCGTTTAGTAGTTACAAGGGAACATAGGGACGGACATACATACATAGATACATTCATACAGGTCTAACACATAACCCTCCTTTTTTGGCTGCACCGCAGTCGGGTAATAAAATAATCAAAAGAGGTTGACGTATAGAGACAACATGAGACAGCAGACTGACCTCACTGTCGTCAATTGTTTAGTAATGGCCTTAGAAGAGTACTAATTCACTAATGCTGTAGGCTGTGGTCATCATCACTGACAGTGGAACGGGTGGTTAATAAGTGAGACTCTATAAAACGCTATGCATTTGACTGGTTGCGCGAACAACGTTGCGGAGGCGCTGGTAATATATTTCGTGCACGTGTTGATTGTTACCAATTTGGTGAGATATTTTGGTGTAGCTACCATTTTGGTGGAGTTACTAATTTAGTGGAGTTACTAATTTAGGGGAGCACCCACAATAGAAGTATTACAGACGACCTTAGGTAGTGGTGACAATTAGATGTGCCCCTGATTGTTTGCCATAAAAATCGGGTATCTATCCACGGACCACAGACTGGTAAATCGATCAATCCCCGTAGCAACCATTCATCTACTAGCTATATAAGCTGCGAAACGTGTACGTTAACGTTAAGTCCTTGTGAGCAGGAACACGAGAATTAAAACAATTAATTATGTATAGCGCAGGTGTACCGGAGTTAACTTAGGTAGGTATGTATTACAGATAGTTGTAGTGGGGTTTTATAGCGTTTTTCATGTTGTCAGGTGGGATAAAAGGTTTTACAGTTTTGTTTCAAATGTTTGAATGTAATGTAGGGATAATTGGACGGCTCCAGTATTGAGCCATAAACGGGCTGTGGGTTTTATTCTCATTTTGATTCCTTGCGTTTGATTTCGGTGAGTTACTATTTATGTAGGTAGTTTTTGACAAAGATATGTCACTTGGATTATGGAAGGATCTTAACAGGAGCCGTTATGTAGTTTCTGTCTATCCCCATGGGAAGAACACGTGAGTTTATGTATGTATATGTCTGTAGTTCTTCTAAAGTTCGTTTTTAATCTCAGGTACTAATTTGACAGGAGCAAATCGCAGGGGCAAACTCCAAATTGAAAAAACGAACTACAATCATTTGAAATGTCAAATTAGTCTCTGGGATTAAAAAATGAACTATAATTTATACTTATGCGCTCTTGACTACTTCTTTTAGGTTTTTTTCGAGTTATTCTCAGTTTGTCATAGTTCTGATAACGGCTAACGCGCCGTCAGCCATCGCCATCAGATAGAAAAATGGCATTAGCCCTGTTTTCCGAAAGCATTTGTCTTCTGTTGTTAAATCTATGAATGTTAACAGATTCGATTTAACTGAGATTATTTCAATCTACTGTTCACAATAGCTAGTTTCGACGTTCAAAAGAGCCTTTTGAGTGCCTTTCTGAAATAAATAATTTGACTTTGAATTTGAAACTGACCAAAGACTTGACCAGGCTATCAAAAACGATTATAAATCGAATGATTACTGTTTAGATTACATGTAATTATGTCGTGGAACTAACCAAAACACCATAAGATTTGACATTGCGTTTACCTATTGATCAGAGTTTTCATCAGACTATCAAAAATGAGGGTAGGTAAATAATATGTGAAGTTACCTACTAACATACAGCACATGTACCTGTATCACGGTACGGTATCGGTGCCCATAATTTTCCGAGGGGTGTGAAAGAACTCCCGTGGTGACAGAATGAAAAATTGCGAAGTGCGACCTAATTCCCTTCACCATTAGTCCTACACTGACGTAGAGTGCCTGGAAGTGGCTTAGAGAATGATATTAGGGACGATTCCGTAAGTATTTATAATATCATGCGTGTGTTTCCCGACGGGGTAGGCAAAGATGTATAAAACATACCCAATGTAATAGGGGACGAGCTTATTGACGCGAACCGCCCTGAAATCCAGACCCCTGACTCTATTCCTGAGTAAAACATAACTACACTTAGTGCGAACTAAGCATTGAACCTATGACCCGTTGGCTTGCGGGTCATACTTGCGACCACAATACTAACAAAGCTGTCAATCATAATCTTTGTATTTTACACACTGAAATAGAATTTGTTTGCCTAATATTTCTAGACTATTTTATGAGCGATTGGTCTTAAAACGGTTATAAATATATTTTTTAATAATCAAAATTGCTGTTCTACCATCCTCATTTAAATAAACTTTCAACCGACATCCACATTGTAACACCGTTTCATTAATTTAGGACCTACGATAAAACAGACACACAGAGCGAGAAAACGCTTCTTACACTCCTCGTTTTGCACCAGTGAGCAGAGGTTAAAAAAAACTGAAGCCCCATCCAGTACTACACAACTCCTAGTGAGCCTTATTCTTGCAAAATTCAATTTTCCTTGGTGGTACGATGCGATGTTTTAATTAAGAATGCCACGATATACGTACGTGCCTATAGGTCGATTGATGTGTCCTAATGCGAGAGGCAAGGATATGTGCTTTATTATTAAATTCTGTAGCTTAGAATTTTGTACGAGGTTAAATGTATGACGATGAGAAATGATTGAGGTGGCATGAATGATGGGTGAGCTATGATTATAATTATAAATAAAAGATGGCGGAAGCTTTTTGACAGTGTTGCTGGTCTAGAGCTCGATAGCCTTGGATCCCTGGGGTTGGGCAAAGTATTTTAAGGTTTTTCTGTCAGGAAATTCTCAGTAGCTTGTAGCAGTCTTGATGTCTGGATTTGTGCCCAAATAGTCAAAGTCAAATTATTTATTTCAAATAGGCACATAGATGACACTTTTGAACGTCAAAATTTACAAATAAAATAGAATTGACTCTATTCGCCCCTTCCAAAATGTAGCTTCGTATGGAGAAGAATGGGCTAGAAACTCCACCGTTACTCTTTTAAAATGTTTTACAATATTTGGTATTGGTACATCAATTATATAATTATATGTGAAGACGATGCACCTAGAATAAAATTACTATACCACAAAAGTTAAAAAGAATTAATAATGAAGCAATGAGATAAATTAATTATGTGATAGATACATGGTGCTCACATATTTACAAACATTGTAAAAAAAAAAACCTTTTCCTAAAATAAGTGTGTGAGTTAAGGTAATCACAGAGTGTAAAATAAATGTCATAAAAATAATAAAATATACAGTAACAATACCAACGGGCTCACCCTTAGGTGACTTTAAACACAACTGGCGAAATGTATGAAATACTTACTGATCACCGCTGCCTCTTTGAGGAACAGAGGCGTGATGTTATGAAGTCACAGGCGTTTCCCCTCGTCATTACATACATACCTACATAAACTCACGCCTTCTTCTCATGAGGGTAGGCAGAAACTACAGAACGCCACCTGCTACGCTCCTTGCATACTCCTTTTGCTTCGCCTACGTTCATACATCTGGTCATACACGCACGCCGGTTGCGAGTACTACATCCCAACCTTTCTGGAGATCATTAAGAATAAGTCTGTCCATTATAATATTCTCGCTATTAGTGATGTTAAACCGTTAACGTGAACGAATCATTTTCCCTATAGCATTTTATAATGTCTTTTAATAAAAGAGTCTTCCTACCCTTTGTAGCATTAATGAAAACATCACTCTTTAAAGAACCAACACAATATTTTTGCAAGCGCATTTCTTATCGAGGGCTTGACAAAGTTGCAAAGTTAAAAGAAAAAAGAAAAAAAGTTAAAAAGATACGACGATTCATGGTCCTGGGTTGGAGTCAAATGAGCGTTAAAGTGAGGGAAAACCTCCTTTGTTGTCCGCTGTGCAATGTGATCAAATTAAAAATAGTGATGTTCCTTTGGGACTTGTCGATATCGACGTTAAAAAGCGACTGATAAAGATTTTCGCGGACATGACCCATCTTTTTTTCCATTTATTTATGTTTTTTTTAACATTTTTTCTAATATTTTTACCACAGCATGTAAACTATTCTCACACCTGGTAGTTCGTGTCTATACGAGAGAAGAAAAAGATATCGATATAAGGCTCGTACAGACTGGTGCGATATCGTGGGCGCGACGTGACAGTAGTAGCACAATTTCTTTGTCGCTGCCTGTCGCGCCAGCGATATCGCGCAAATCTGTACGAGCTTATAATCTAAAAGAGTTCTTTTTGTTTAATGGTGAAGGACATTAGTACGTACCAAGGTTGTGTAAGGTAGGTATTATCGAAAATATGAAAAACTTTATTCCAATAATTTTGCATATTTTAACTGTTCTATGTTTTCCTGGCCTTAAAAGTTTTTCTTTCAGCCTCGTGTCAGGATAATTAGAATGTAAATCTAAAATATGATCGAAAAAAACACAGTTTGTTAGAAACGTTGACAGCTGGGAGTTACTTAAAACATTATTTTAGTTACCTAATTTGTTAGCTCAAAATTGTTAAACTTTAAAGTTCCAATTACTTATTTAGCAGGGGATTATATAGGAAAAAAATATCTTGATTGTTTAAAATTAAATAAGAACAAAAAACGTGACTGTGGTGGCAATAGTCATCTTCGTCCACAGACTCATCACGGTTAATCAAAGCCCGAAATTCTAAAAACCAGCCTTACTAAGGAGTATCGTGTTAGTACCTGCGTTGTGGAGGTCCGATTGGCAGTCACTCCATAAAATACTGGTATTCAGCTGCTTCCGGTTAGACTGGAAGCTGACCCCAACGTACTTGGGAAAAGGAGAATAATGATAATGATCATCATCCACAGCCAGACTTCAACCACTGCTGGTCATAACTAGCCTTTCATATCTTGTGCCAACCCCCACGCTCCTGTGCCAGCTTCATCCAAATTTTGCCCGCGAGATAAGTTTGTCTATGCTAATATAATTGTTAAACATAACATCACGCCTTGTTTCTCTAAAGGGCTGGGCAGAGCTGTACTTAGTTATTAAAATGTAAAACGAAATCTTTTCACCTTTATTAAAATAATCCATTATTATCGTTTTCATCGTATCCATTACATCGATTTTATTATACTCTGATATAAAACAGTACAAACAAACGTAATGAGATCGGGAAGGTTCTTTTCAAAGGTTTTTCTATAAAATATGACCTTTGCAAAGTAAACGGGCAATAATATTTTAGTGCCTAAGGGTAGGACCCTAATAACGTTGTAAAAACGTCGATAAAATCTTCAACCTTGTTTTTGCATTATATTGCTTTGAAAAGAAATATGGGGTTACTATTATTCATGTTATAAGTATTAGTCGTTATTATGTTAAGGGAAGATAGTTACTTATGGCTCGAACAAGTTCTTTTTATTAAAAAAGGTTAGTTTCTCTCGTTTCTTGTTGAAATAGTCACATATTATGTTTATTTCTTTCAAAGTTTATTAGGCATGTTAATAGTTGTTATATTGTAATAACTTGAATTTCGATTGCTGCATGCCTATCGCACAAGAGAATGCTGTGCTTCCAGGAGCATCCTAAGAAATTTGTCATACCAGTTTCCTTACTAATAAAACTAGAGATTGATTATTTCGGAAGCGGCATTGGCATAACAATCAACGCAGTATAAAGCAGTCCACTGCTGGATATAGGCCTCTCCCAGTCTGCGCCACAACAGCCTGTCCTCCGCCTTCCGCATCCAGTCTGTCCCAGCCACCTTTTTAAGGTCGTCGGTCCATCTAGCTGGGGGGCGCCCCAAACTACGCTTGCTCATACGCGGTCTCCACTCCAGGACCTGTCTGCTCCACCGGCCATCGGTCCTTCGACAAACATGGCCAGCCCACTGCCACTTCAGGTTGTTTACTCTGCAGGCTATGTCAGTAACTCCGGTTCTCTTCCGGATAACTTCATTCCTGATCGTATTCTTCAAAGAAACTCCGAGCATAGCCCGCTCCATAGCACGCTGAGTGACTTTGAATTTGTGGACCAGTCCGACTGTCAGTGTCCACGTTTCAACGTGTCACGTTTTTATTGGCATAAGCTTACATCAAATTATTATAATGGTTTCTGTTCGTTGCTCAAATACCAGAACAAATGGTAAGAAGGCATCAACAAACTAATAAAATAAAATAAAACGATCTTGCAATTCCATCGACACGGTGCCATCCCTAGCTGCAAGAGATAACAGCACATAGTTTACTGCGTAAACTTTTGTGCAATTATTTTAATAGACGACATCTTAGAAAGTGCGCCGCGTTACTCATTCTTTCGTTTACTCTCTGCTTGTCTGTGTTAGGATGTGGCGTGAAACATGAGCTTACAGCGGGAATAATGCTAACCTCGCGCTTACACTTAGCAATATAAAACGATGTATTCTACATGTTGTGTCCACTGTTTTTGTTTATCGTTTACACCTAATACAAGTTGTGAAGACTGTATACAAAGCTAGTATAATCTAAACTAATATTATTGATTTTTTGTACGATCGTTTATTGAGCTTTCACGCTAAAACGGTTCAACAGATTTGGATGAAATTTGGCACATTTGTAGACCTAACTTGGGCTAGGATAAACTATACTTTTTCCGATATTGCCACGGGATCGGGACTTATGCGAGTGAAACCGCGGGGCGCAGCTACTACTTAATAATGTCAAAAACTTGAACTAAAAAGTTAACCAAATATGCCATGTACAAGGTTTATACATAACAGATTTTTACCACGTCTTTTACAAGTTTTTTTGAAAACAAGTATCACAGCTTTATTTATGTGTTGGCGAACGAGAGCTTTAAATAAAATGTATCGGTAGAATTAGATATTCTAGATGTACGACTACTGACAAATGCGTGCGCTGACTGACATGTCCACTCAATCTGATCTGACCAAGATTATGTAAAAGAGACTGTGACCTCTGAGTTTGTTTCGGCCATTTTTCTCAGAGTCAGATAGGAAACGCCGACCTCTACTAGTTTTTAAAATTACGTGTAAAAGTGTTTGTACAGACCTACTTACAAAAATAAATCATTTATCATATATCCCTACGCTGTTACTAGATGCGGATTACCGATTTCATGGTACTGTATTGATCTCTTTCAAGTATAATATAGAAAGATGAAGCCACAGAGTTAAGTTACGAAAGCACCTAAAATCGACGCAATTTCTGCGGTTTCAGTTTTAACGGGAACATTTTACAGATTGGAAAGTAAGCTTGCAGCCCGTCTAATAGAAAGTGGTAGTTAACACCTGAAATACCAAGGTTATTATGAATTCAAAATCAACCAACCTTGATATAGTTAGTTACCTGTTGTGTTATCAAAATTAACACGAGTTTTTTTTCCTTCATATACTTGTACATAATATAAATATTGTAATGTTAGATTGTATATTGTATTTAATTAAAATATGTAAATGATTGTAAATAAAAAATAAAAATCGTACACAATAGGTAATAATAAAATTATATTGTCTGTAATTTCACTATTCAACACAAAAAACTACGTACAAAATAGTCCATATAGTTCCATAAAACGCTAAACTAAACAGTAGTCTAAGTACTTTCTTTATAAAAGAGTTTTAATCAGTCGCATTACTCGCAATGCAGACAAAGCTTTTCAATACAGTCGCTTTTTGCTTACAACTTGAACTAAACACCGAGACTTTTGTGCTAAAATCGAGAGAATTGCTCGTTTCTCGTATTTTTTGTGACGAAGGCATTACTATAGCCGTCCTTTCTATTGCAGGCTTTAAAAATTACGACTACGTATATCTTCTATTGTGTTCCTTGTTAGGTATTTAGATGTAAATAGATGAGCTTCGATTTAGCTCGGAAAAAGACAATTTTATTCAGAAATCTGTTGTTTGTGATATTTGTATTTTTAAGTGTTTCCTTGTTATATTGTATGTCAACTGCTAAATATTGGGTTTTCAATCAATTAATCAAATCAGCCTATTGCAGTTAAACGTACGAGCATTAGCCTAGCATTATCCCAACTATGATGGGGTCAGATTCCAGTCTAACTAGATGCAGCTGAACACCAGTATTTTACACAGAGTGACTACCTATCTAACCTCCTCAATCCAGTTCCTGGGTAACACGATACCCCTTTGGAAAGACTGGGTGTCCGACTTTCGAGCTTCTGATTACTCGTAACTGTCAAAGATCTACCAATGACAACCGGGACCAACGGCTTAACGTGCTTTCTGAGGCATGGAGGAGACTCGGTATGTCATGGATGACCATCCATCCACGGACCCACCTCGGCAGGCGTAGCTTAACCTTTGTTGGACCCGTTCGGCTGTTATAACACTTATTACGTAGCCACGACTACCTCGTTAGTCTATGTCGCAAGCACTACTGCTGATCATGAGGTCCTGGTTCGATTCCCAAGTCGGGCAAAGTCAAACTCAACTCAAACTCAAAGCATTTATTTCAAATAAACCGATTACAGGCACTTTTGAATTGTCAAGGGGTCGGTCAGTCATAAAGATGAAGCTAGTTACCCATTCCAAAGCTTAGTAGGTACCTATGGAAGAACGGGCAAGAAACCCCACGGACACTTTTAAATTAACATATGTTTTCAAAATATTGGTAACATCATTCATGTTGAAATTATGACAAGTGAGAACGATGCAAAAAGTAAAAAGCGTCCGTAATAAAAAAAAAATATAAAAATACAATTCAAAAATGAAATGAAATTAAAATAAGCCATGGCCGCTAAGAGATGACCACTGACCAGCCCATACTGATGGCGCCTGCTCACGAACATGACGCATGGATTACCAACTATTTTAAAGGGAGCTAAATGATCCAACACACCCGCGTGTGTGTGTTATTGGGTTTTTCCTACAATAATTTCTCAGTAGCATCCCAGAGTCTGGATTTGTGCCCGGTTAATGACAATAAGCTCGCCCTCCATTACATAGGACTTATAAAAACGTAACTGGCAAAATGTGTGTACTGGTGCACCGCTGCCTATCCCTTCGGGGATTACAGTCGTGTTTGTTATGTTATGTTGTACTTAGTCACAAACCCCCCAATGCAGTCAAACATAACCTTGAAATTCGAAAGGTGATTCCAACGGTTTGAAGCCTAAGGTTCTAAGTGAACCTTACGCAATAGCGCTCAGGTTTTTCAGCCAGTCGAGCCCAATCAGCCTATTACAGTTTACAGCTGCACGTAAGCTTTTCCCGATTTTAGTTCCATCACCCGATTTTCCGCTTTCCGTTTTCCGATGTGCCCCCACTATCCCCCCACTATCTTCTCTGAGTTGTCGTTAAGACCTTCAGACTTTTATTTTAATTTTCATATTCATATTTTACTTTTGTTTCCCCGAAGAGATAGGCAGAGGTGTACCTGTAGTACACCCACATTTCGCCAGTTATATTTAAGTCCCATGTAATAGGGGGCGAGCCTATTGCCTTCAACCGGGCACAAATCCAGACTCCAGGCTGCTACTGAGAAATTTCAGATGGAAAAACTTCAAAGTCAAAGTCAAATTATTTATTTCAAATAGGCACATAAGAGGCACTTTTGAACGTCAAAGTTTACAAAAAAATAGAATTGATTCTAGTTATTGATAGAAAAACTTAATAACACTTTGCGGGCCCGGGAATCGAACCCAGGACCTCATACTTAGCAGTAGTGCTTGTGACCACTAGACCAACGCGGCAGGCATACATTCATGTTTCGCTTTGTATAAACTAACAGCAGTTTCCCGACTTCCGTCTCAATATTTTCTTTCGCACAGAAAACTAACAAAGATCTCCCGTTTCATCACATTTTATTTTTTTCACCTCCCAAAAAACGACTCGCAAAATTTTCACCTAACTAAGCGACTTTGTAACTCCAACAAATAAACGGGGAAGAAATTAATCTGGCCATTTCTCACTGTCAACGTCGGTTTAACGTAAAAACCGGTACCTTCCCGTATTATTTTATCATCAATCCCACAGACGGGGGGCGATCAGCAGGATTGTTTTTTTAAAAGTTTTTCACTTTTTTTATGGGAACCAGTTTTTGAGCGATTATGTAGTGAAGTGGTTTAGTTGTTAACTAGGGAGAAATATTTAAGGGTTACGGGTGATTTTGGAAAAGGAACCCTTTAAATTGCATCAGAATTTTAAGACTCGATACGGACAGTTTTGTAATGGTTTCAAATAAACACCTCCATATGTGCTGAATTAAGGTCTAGCTCGCATAACATCATCAGCGTATAACATATAAAATCCCCACTACTGGGACACAGGCCTCCTCCCTGTGAGAGGGAGTTGGCCGTAATCCACTACGCGAGCCCAGTGCGTTTTGGTATAGATTACACATGATTTCGTTTTTTTTTATATTTTACTACAAAACTAGTACTGAAACAAATTTGCTCTTTTATTACAGCCAAGTGTCTAAGTGGAAAATAAGTTGTAATAGCAGTTCCTTCATTAAAAAATACTGATACACAGTCACATCTAGACAAAATCTGATCTGTACAAAAGGAGGGTAGGTAATGATGAACGAATTGCAAATGTTCAAACACATGCTCATTTCCTGCACACGTTTAATTAATAATCGCGAACATTTCCATACGTGCTTACTTATGCGAGGCACACATAATGTGTATGTTTATACCTTTTAGAGAAAAGCGAGGGGCATTCTGAAATATTCTATATTATGTTATATTCTGAGCTTTAGTCGATGCTGCGAGAGTAACAGCTGATTTTTCTTGTGGGATCTTGCTTTTGAGTAGTTGTGAGTGGTGTTATAAGTCTCTAATTAACAAAGATGGGCAGCACTGTTTTCCAGACATAATTAGAAGTCAAGTTATTCTGATCCCCGATTCATTATATCTAATGAATTCTTCGATTCACCGATGTGATTAATTTGATTTCACAAAAAAAAAAAAATGCAACTTTTTCGTTCTGTATTCGGACCCTTTCCACGAATCCAGTTAAACGAATGATGATATTTCAAAGTTTTATTTTTCATAGTTTAAGCAAGAATATTTCTAACAAAATATTTTCTATACAACGTTGTATAAAACTTCTAGGATTACGCCAAAAATCAATAGTCAGTTTCTAAAATCAACTTTGAAAACATTTCCTCCATTTCAAACTGTGAGGGTAGAAAAAGGTAGAAAGTTTCGAAGCTTTCTCTCGGCGAAAAATATAAAACTGTTGGAGACGCGAGCGGAGGCGTTTCATTTGTAGGAATTATTGAATTTGAATTATTGGAGTGGCCATCTTGGTTGGAAAGGAGTGGGGTGGAGTCAACTTCGTTTTTTTTTTTGTTTTTATAAGCTTGGTATTTTTCCAGACTCGAGTGAATAGGACCTTGATTTGAAAATATCGTGGAAACTTGGACTAGAAATTGCTGATTAATGTCCTCATCTTCGTTCCATCTAGAATTTTACAGCATTAAAGCTAAGTAAATAAAAGTAATATTAAATAAAAAGGAACTCGTAAAATACGTCACACCAAAGATAATCAGGTTTTTAACGTCTTAAGTGAAAATGTTACGATATTTAGGTATAAAACGCTAAGTTTAAATACTACCTTACAATGTAATACCTAGACACTTGACTTACCTGTCGCTTTGCACGAGGCGGCAACTGTAATGACTACTAACAAGACGTAAAGTTAGCGTTGAAACTGTTACTGGAATTGAAATGTTGGTTTATGTTTGTGATAATTAATTGAATTTTTGAATGGGTTCTTTTTCTTGCAATAAATGACCGTGTACCGCATTTTCAAGTTTTTAGGTAGACAGACACAACAAATAATATCTCGTTTGACCTACACGAAAGGGTAGGCAGAAACTTGTAATGGAACATACACATTTAGTATATTTAGGAAGTTATTAATTGAGAATTAATAGAATAGGCAGTAAAAGAGCATTAATAATAAGGACTAATGATCATCATCATCATTGCAGCCAAATGACGTCCACTTCTGGACATAGGCCTCCCCCAAAGGGGGGGTCGGGTTGCCATAATTGCCACGCTTGGCAGGCGGGTTGGCGAGCACTAGGGATGATTATCTTCAACTAGTGTATTACGCTGACATGAGAAGTGTGACCGAAACTTTGCGCTGTTGTGTTAGTTTCTAACAGGAACGTATCAAAAAGTATAATATTTAAAAACGACTCCACTCCATTTAGTATTCCAAGTCCGGTAGCGGTGGCAGGTGGGCAGTCACTGCGAAAATTTTGTTCCTCAGCTATTTGAAATTACAACAAATGATATATAGTTAGGAATAGTATAGCGTAGCACTGCCGGTGTGGTGCCGACTTGTGGGAATACAATTATATTACAAATTTTAAATTAAATGATGTTTTAAAAATATTGAGAATTATAAAGACCACATAAATAAGGAACCAAAAGTTTCTTTGCATACAAAATATATTATGGTACGGTCATGATAAGGAGCTGCTCAAAAGTGCATAACAAAACACCATTACTATTATTATTGTCTAAAGAGGCAGAGGTGTAGGGCCTAGCCTAATGCCATTAGGTAACTTAGGGCATAAATCCAGAATACCTGACGCAGAGAACGAAGTCAGCACTTTTAAGTCGTTGACTCACGACTGATTATTTTATTTGTCAAAATGTTCGAAAAAATCGTTTACGGTTGCATTATTTGTAAATATGTGAGCACCATATATTTATCAACCTGTTTAATACTTTGTACCTATTGTAATTGTATTCTACGTAGATCGTCTTCACATAATGTAAGTATAATAAATGTTTACAAAATATAGTAAATATTTTAAAAGAGTAACTAGGTATGTAGTTTCTTGCTCATTCTTCTCCGTACGAAACTACTTTTTGGAATCTTCTAGAATCAATTCAATTTTCTTGTGTCATGATTTCCTTTGTAGAGCATTTCAATTTTTTTTTTCATTTCATTTGTAGTGCAATACTAAATATGAAATTTAAAGTATGTGATTTGTCTCAAATGATTTTTATATCAGGGTAGTCATGAAGTATAAAAAGTATCTCATTTGACAGATTTTTCAACAGAATGGAATGAAAAACATGGTATTTGGGGCGTCACGTAGTTGATAAGTTAATTCTGTTCGAGCCTCGGAACCTAAAGTTTGTTTTCAAGAAATTTATAGTTTATACTGCTATTATATAGAGTACCTAATTAAATAGTTCGTTAAATATTGCTATATACCAAGTTTGTATGTACACCTTTTCTGTACGAATATTGTATTGTATTAACTGTATTTATCTTCTTGTAAATTTTGACGTTAAAAAACGCCTTTTAATGGCCTACTTGAAATAAATGATTTGATTATGGCTTTGTCGGCCTTCAAAATAGCGCTGCAAATATGACTGTTAAAGCTCTCTAAACATCTCACGTTTCATTCCAATATCCAAACTAGGATCGTATATTTTTACTCTCTAATAAAAACAACAAAATAATACCGTATCTATCTCTCCGTTGTTAGATCAGCTTCGAATTAGGCTGACGAGTTCCTTTTTAGGGAAGATCTCGCCAGAAACAGCTTCATTAACGAAATTGAGTGCCATTTCCGTTACCTGATCAAACAACAGCTACTCAGGTTTCGTCTTTGAGTATGAATTAGACGACGTATAACGAAATAATGAGTTTCCACAAAACTTAGACCTATGAGCAGTGAAGTATCAGCAAATTCCTGATTTGCAAGTGTCCAGAAAATATTTTATTGGAAAGAATTGATTTGATATTTTAATGGCCTATTTTTTAGATAAAGATAACTCTCTTGCTAAATGTTTTGGCATCACGTTTTGGTTTGACTCAATCACTTGGTAAACAACCCCTGGTTTGAAATTGTTTACACTGCTACCGTATCTCTTACAAACTGTTAACAACGAAATATGCCAAAACAATCGGGAAGTCATCTGAATTAAATTAACATAAAAACAATAATCTATATCATATATAGAAATAAAAATCAATGTATGTTTGTTTGTCATCTATGGACTCCGAAAGGGCTGGACTGATTTTGATGAAACTTTGGTGAGTTTTTCTGCATACGCCCGCGAAGGTTTAGGGGTAGGGTAGGATAGGAGTTAAGTAGGACACCACGCGAACAAAGTCGTGCTGGGCAGCTAGTAATAAATACTTTTAAGCTCCCACAAAATACCACTATATCAGTTATCACATTGTGCCGTCAATTTCTTCAAAGTATCTACAAATAATAGTGTAGACAGCGCTCTACACCTAATTCGTCCTCGGACATCACCCCAAAATATTTGCACAGACAGGAAAATTAATTAGGCTTTTCCACTGCTTGTTTTACTTTATAAAAAAACTACCGTAGTACCACGCATAGAGCACAGGTACCTCCGTCAATAAGTTTAGGAGTTTTCAGGATTTGCTGAAGCAAATTCAATTCAGTTTTCAGTTACTGAAAGTTTTTCGGAAAAAGGGAAAACAGGGGATTCTGTGAAGTACTTTCTCGCAGTGTTTTGGAATAAAATTGTAGGGTTGCTAAGTCAAATTTAGTAAAGGGTGGTTGAAAAAGTTAACCAGGTAAAATGTGGGTATTTTGTTAAAAATTAATTCTTCTATTTACTAACTCACAATAAATTAAATTAGTTCTTTAAAAGTTTTCATAAAAACAGCTCGTTTCAAATTAAATTCATTCGTTCATTTATTTCTTGACTTGAGTTATTTGAAACCGCAGACACTTTTCATTTTTTCTTTGGGTGGGAAATTATCGAATAACTTCTCCCGCTCTGGGCGGAGCGGGAGGGCGTGTCACAGTTTTACTGACTAAAACCCACCCGTGTTCCTTCATTTGCCTGTGAGCCCGGGCCACGATATCCCTTTCGGACAAACTCGCAACCCCGGCAGGCATTGGCCTTAATGGACCCCATCAATTCATGCTGACATCTCTTTGAGGCGCGCGTGGAAAACAACGCGTCGTAGACCCATGCTATTCCGGACGAAGACAAACCCAAAAACATAAAAATTATAAAAATCGGTCCAGCCGTTCCTGAGTTATAAATGGTGTAACTAACACGACTTTGTTTTATATATATAGATAAGTTATTTCAGAATAGAAATTCCATATAAAATTGTTAGTAAAGCTTAAAATAATGGCAGTACTTATACCTACTTATTCAATTAAATTAATCTATTTATCTTACATTAGAAAGAACACCACCAGAGCCGTGTACCTTATTCCAGTGCCCCACAATAGGACACTCAACCCTTTCCGTTATTGTGTTTATAAGTTTTGTTAATAAGTTTAGTTTATAACTATTGTTACCTTAATTTTTATTATTTTATTTGGTTTACGTAGCAGTGAGATTTCACGTTTTATTTTATTTTATTACATCATGTACCAACATTATACCTATGTGTACACGTAAATAAATTTGAATTTGGTTTCTTGGTTAATTAAACTGTAAGTATTTGAAGATTCAGTGGTTAATTTTTCATCATATCTGCGAATGGTATTACTGAAAATGAGTCACTTGTAAGATACCTACGGGAAACATAAAAAGAACACGTACACCGGCTGAAACGAAAATAAATCTCATTACGCACACACCTCCAACATCATGACACATTATTACTATTCAAGTAGATACGTAAAGCAGCTGTACCATAAGCAAATAATGTTTCATTTCCTCAGTAGCAGGGTTGTCACTTCGGCACGAATTTGTCTTCATTACCGAATTTAAACTAACTCACGTTCGCTACCCAATGCAATACGGCACAGCTTGAGCATATTGTGAGCGAGTTTACGGTTGTCAAATTGAGAAAGCGTTCGCAATTATTATTTATGAGGTGGTTCTACGTTTTTGTTTGTGGAAGATAAATGTTACAAGAACGGGCGGTAATTTAAAGATGTTTGCACGTGAGTGTCATGTAAAAGGAAAAAAAAATCAAGTACCTAAGTAAGTGCAGTGCCTTTTTAAGTGACTTCCAAAAAGGTAGATGTTATATGTTCGTCTGTATGTTTGCTTTTATTTATGTTCACCATTTCTTCGAGAATTGTGGACCGATTTTGGAAATAATTTTTTGTTTGAAAGGGTATGCTCGCAAGGTGGTTTCATTGTCACCAAGTCAGAATCTGATGATCCCATGGAAATCGAGAGAAATCCTTAAATTTTATAGGCACACTTATAGGGTATTGGGTATTTTTTATAGTAACTCGTGCATTTGCTCTCAGAAAGAACCATTTGGTGAAGTGGATGAGGAAGACCACAGATAGCCAACGAAACTACTTAATAATAAGTATTTAACGGGTTGTGATTCGATTAGGTACTTTAATATGGTTGCTAAGCAATTTATGCTCGTCACAATGCATATGGTGAGTGACAATTTTCCTGGTTCTTACCAGGAGAACTCCAACTTAAAAAAAAAAGTTTTATATGGTCGTCAAAAGACTTTTGCATATTGAAATAAAGACACTTGACAGTGGTATAGGTAGCTCATTAGTTACATTCTTATTTTGCATCAAGCTAACGACTTAAATAATGTAGTATATAGTACATAATATGAAAAAAACATCTTCTAACCTGTACAAGTACCTACATATGTATAATAAAATAATAAGGAAATCAAAACTGTTTATTGAATATTATTGAAAAAAAGTAATTGCTGCGAGGTCGAACGAGTCTGATGCCGAAAATATAGTTTTTAGAATTTTTTCCGGCGCAAAAACGGCAGAACGGATTTGGATGAAATTTGGCACACAGGTACTTTATAACCAAGATTAATATATAGGGTACTATTAATCCCGGTAACGGAACCACGGGGCCATGCAGGCGAAGCCGCGGGCAAAAGCTGGTGCTAACCATATTAATATAATATTTCACATTCTTATTTTTCTTAGTGTCTCATCAAACCATGAAATACCTATATATTTTTTAAATTAGTTTGGCCCAAATAATATCTTTCACATAAATTTAAATGTTTGTTTCCATCGTCATTGCAAGCTGCTATATTATACAAAAAATTGACATAATTTTCACATTAGAAGCTCTCGTTTGACCTTTACCTTAAATAAACCACTTCACCAATAACACAAACCCAAATGACTTCCTAACAACATAAAATGGTTTCCCTTTCATTCTGAACTGTCTTCGAAAGCGTCAAACAAATTAAATGTATTTGCATTTCCTCCTAACTGCCAACCCTAGCACCCTCTCCCGGTTCCCTGGTTACTACCGGAATTTTGACATCCACAGAGTTTCCTGATCTGGAAGTATATCCTTATTTAGATTTTCCTGTAAACAATCTTGAGACTCATCTTTTTTACGAAAATAGAGTTCTTATATCGGCGGGATAATGTATACTACGATGATATGATTTTTTTTATTGGAATACCTTAGTAACCAAAGCTTAAATGAGTCTTGTATCGATATAATTAATGAGTAGTTCTTCTTTTGATCGATTTACACTACCTACCTACGCTTGTTAACTCATGCTCACTTAAATGTCTCGCTGATGGTGGCGCGTGTGTTGGATCATTCGGTTCCCTACAAAATGGTTGAGCTGGATGGTGCTGATCCACGCGTCATGTTCGTTCACGGGCGCCGTCAGTTGAAACTGGTCATCTCTTAACTGCCAGGGCTTATTTGTAATCTTTTAATCTTATTTTTTTTTTTTTTACAGTTCTCACATATAGAAGCAACAAGAATAATGTACTTAGGATTTTGTAATATCTAGATTTAAAAGAGTGCCCTTGGAGTTTCTTGCCTGTTCTTCTCCATAGATATCTACGTGTTGGAATGGGCAAATAGCTTCAACTTTCTGACTAAGTGACCGACTCTTTGATAATTCAAAAGTGCCTGTAATTGGTTTAATTGAAATAAATGCTTTGAGTTTGAGTTCAACACAAAATGTCGCCGGCGACCTTACTAGATCTTGTTACTTCTTCTTCGTAGTACTCTTTCTGAGCGTTTTTTGTCAAGTCATACAAGGGATCACTGCGGTTTTAATTTGGTCAGTCCATCTCATGGGTGAGCGTCCGCTGGGTCTAGTACCCTCCAGTCTACACTGCACGACAAGATCTATAGAGTCACCCTCACGCCTGGAGACGTGTCCGAAGTATTTGAGGATGCGCTTTTGACCAGAACAGATAGACGCGTTTTGATGCCAAGTTCTTGGCGTATAGAAACTAGATGTAGTTACGGCTGTATCTTAAGACAGGAACCTCAATCCGAGTGTCTATGGAAGTAAAGTTCACACCTCATCCATTTTCACTTGCTAAACTCTGCTAAATAAAAGTCTGACAACCAATCTTAACCAAGGGGTATCGTGTTACCCTGTAACTGGGTTGCGGAGGTCAGATAGGCAGTCGCTCCATGTAAAATACTGGTATTCAGCTGCAACCGGTTGGACTGGAAGCCGACCCCAACATAGTTGGGAAAAGGTTAGGCAGATGATGACTTTCAAACTACTTATGTAGATATTTTCTTTCTTTTTTTTTGTATGAACAGGCTATTTTAATATCTGGAATTATATATGTTTCAAATATTCATAATTGCGTTGGTAAAAATTCCTTTTGAAACCGAGCAGCAGCGGAGCGTGACGTGCATTTGTATGGCCAAGTTCAACGGCGTTTACCCGACCCTTAAATGGAAACGATGTTTTGGAGCCTTCGTTATTTAGATGTCACACTTTTCAACGGCCACGCTTGACCCACTCGAGAATTCAGGTACAAAATAATTGTTTTGAGGAATTCCTGGGTAAATAAAGACCATCGATCACAATTTCTACCAACATTTTATCCACTGTTCTTGCTTTAGTATATATCTAGGTATAAAAAAAAAACATTTAGTTCAGTCCTAATTTTGGTCCATATTTTGTTAGTCTTACATTAATATCTTAAAACTATTTATGAATCTTTTTGGTGCAGCCCTGAGGCTCACACTGTAGCGGCATCAACATTGCCACATGCGAACGTCACGCAAATCCTGCATCGCGCAAGCAGAGTTTACCGCGTAACTAGCATATATACAACGTCCCGACATCAACCGTCGGGCAGTTGCCCACCAGACACAACACCCGTCTGGTCGGAGGATCCTCCCTTTTCTATGGTGGATGAGTGAACTTTACAAACACACACTTACACACAAACGAACCCACATACATACACACACTCACAAACATATTCTACACCCAGTGCGCTCCCATAATGTTAATTAGTCTTAAATTAATCTTTTTGCTTATTTCTCACACATCTGTAGAATGATTGTAAACTGGAGGAACGGAACCACAAGCAAATCTTTGCTTTAAACCTAACCAAACCTAACATAGTTATATATAACCATAAGTGAAGAAATAAACATTTTTTTTTACTCCCTGTTCCTCATACCACCAAAATACTATTGTTGTTAAAACATTTTTTTTAAAATTTGTATAAATGTTATTCTTTCTTTTCTTCTTTTAGATACAAGGCACACCTTGTTGCTGTTTTGTTTTATACTACTATATTTTTTTTACTAATTCCTATCAGTAATCGCTATTAGGTGATACAAAACTACTCACATGAATATTCTGGTCCTCTGCGCTCATTCTCTGTGTACCGTTGTACCACTCAATCTTGGCTGCTGGCTTGGCGCCTGATGCTGTACAGGTGAGGGTCAGCAGAGTTCCTTGTGTCGCATGGTCCCGTACTCCGGAGATTACTGTCTTGTTTGGTGGTACTGGAATAGGTAAAAAAGTTGTGGTTAATATTACTATGATAAACCTATATTTTCCTGCTGGAAAAACCCATCGACATTTTGCCCGACCTGGGAATCGAACCCAAGATCTCGTGCTTAGCAGTAGCGTTAGCGACCATTACACCAATGTCTGTCTTACCAGTCCTTTTTAACGATACCTATTAAATGTTTTATGGGTTGGGACGTTCATTCGGATTTATTGATCTATCTATAAATATAATACTTATTATAAATTTTAATTAATTCTATCAATAATTGCTAATTTATCTTTAATGAATTATTTTATTTTTTAAGGTGTTGGCCATATTTTTTTATTTACATGACGTCGAAGTACTAGTATTTTTACATTGTTGATGTAGGTACCTAATTTATAAAATTCAAATGTAATTTATTTTAGTGTATATACTGTAATTGTCTAATTTTGTATCTAAATACAGATACAAGTTACTTGTTTATTAATAAATGACTATGACTATGTGAGGATAGCCATGATTTTGAAGAAAGAAGTTTTTTTTTTTTTACATTGATAAAATCAACTATGCTTGGATTCTTCGTAAATGTTGTATAGTGCTTGTTGCAATTCCATATTGATTGTAGGTTATTTTTCCTAATCATCATGTGAAATAGTGGAAAAATGCAAGCCTACCAAATGGGAAAAGCTATAAGTTGTAACGTTTCGCATTCTACTTACGAATTGACCAATCTGATATCGAAATAGTCCTACATTCTCAAATACACGAGTAAGCATTAACACATATTACATTCATGAATTCATTGACCATTTAAGATACGCGAACTAACTCAGAAAAAATACAGCAGAAAAAACACTTAAAACAAATTGATTTTAGATCCAACAAAATTCAATTTCAATTTTAAAAATAAATCTTGCATTTTCAAAGCATTTGCTCTCACAGAAAATGAAATTATTTTTTCTAGCCAGCATTTTTACTGCAAACTATTTTGTGGGCAGTACCTAATATAGCAAATAGTCCTGAGATCACATCTTCACACCGATCTATCCAATTTTTGGCAGTAGTAAAAAATATGCTTGATCAGTGTCTTACTTTATGGTTTAGGCTGTGTTTATGAGGTAGCGGAGCGATTAGCGGAGCGATTTGAGAACGCTTTCTATTGTTTATATTCGAACAGCGTTTTCAGTTATTTTGCTATCGTGTAGTTTTTTCCGTTTGATGTGGTGTGCGATACAACCGTTTATATAGGTTTAGGTTTAAAGATAATTATTCTCAAGCAATACACAAAGTCACTAACAGGAGAACAATGCTTAGCATAGATTATAAATATAAAGTTGGTCACAGACGTCACGGTAGCAATTATGATACACCCATCCAATGCATTCAGCTTTTAGGAAGGGTATATATTTATTTATGTACCTATACGTATATAGGTACAAGTTTTTTTTTTTTTTTTTCTTTTTGGCTTCGCACGGTTTGTGCATTTAGCCAGTGTCATGTAAAATTAGGTAACAAGTACAAAGTTATAATAATTATGAAATGAACTCCACTCAATGCATGATAAAGATGATTGATGATATCCCGCCCCGCTCCCCTTGAGTTTAAGTAAAGACGCGGCACTTTACTGAAACCTCGCGCGGACTTCTTGACAGAACTTAAAGTGATGTTGCACTGTTTTGTTTCATTTGCCTACATTAATGCAGGTTCACGAACACTTAATGGTTCCATTCACCACTATTACCCATTAATATTCGGCTAAACACAAATTTTAGAAAATAAAACAAAACTGCTAACATGACGCTTCACTTTCCCGCCAAGAAGTCTAGGTACAAATTATATAGTATTTCTCTGTGGTCTAAAATAAAAGTTTATTATTATTATTGAAGAGACCATGTTCAGTAGCGGCCCGCTATAGGATGATGATGGTGACGTTGCAGTAGAAGTGATTAGCAAAAGACTGGTTGCCCCTAATTCAGCAATAAGTGTGCTCAAGTGTGAAGAAGGGATTTCGTTAATAGTATGAGAAATAGCGATCTGCCTCTCTGTCATGCCTGCTTATAACATCATGATGCAAGTACTTACTAATTCATTTGGCCTGTACCTTGTGATTGTGGCCATTGGTAGGTTGAGATACTACCAGTTTTGAAAGCCAGCTCTTGGAGCCTGAATAACCGGCCAAGTGCGTGTCGGCCCACGCACAATGAAGGGTTCCGTAGTTGGGATGAATTTATTCCAAGAATAAACTTAATTTAATATTATTGTGGTTGAAAAACATGTTCTACCTGCAAATGTAAAATTGTACGCACAATATTGACAGATTTACCATGTTATTTTAAGACCATTGACTTTTTATAGGTTTTCCTGTAATCTATAAGTAAAGAAATAATTTCAGTATTAAAAAAAATAATTAGGTTCAGTAGTTTCGGAGATAAGAGTGGAATGGTCAATTTTCATAAATAACTTTAAAACTATTTATTTTAAAAGTTAAAATAAATATATTTGAGACTCTCACAGTAAGCCCTTTCATTTTTAATATCACACGGTACAGTTTGTATTTTTTTTTAAGTTTTCTAGTTGGTAGTATGAATTTTGAATATGGGGGTCACTTTTGGGGAAAAGTGACCCCCATATTCAAAATTCATTTATTTACGTTACATGTCCGTGTTTGGATCACAGAAGCTCATATGTACCTTAGATTTGGAGCACATTGGCTGTGACAGACGGACTGACAGACGGACTCATCACGATTAATAAATTTTTGTCAAACATAATATATTAACATTGCCGTGTGTCTACATTTATGAGATTGCGAGCTTCGCAAGAATTTACAAACATCTTTTTGACAAGTATAGAAGTAAGCGGCATGGTGATAAAATTTGTTGCAAATCTAGCAAGACGGCCTTATATACCAAAAGCATTTTCAGTATGGCACCGCGTATATACAATCATTTACCAAAGTCTATACTAGACAGCCCATCCACTGATGAATTTAAAAGGAAATTAAAAAGATTTTTGCTATTCAAATGTTATTATAGTATTCAGGATTATTTAAGAGAGGATGTAAGGACATATTGTACTCAGAAATAATGCGTTGTTGATGTGACATGTAATTATTGCACTGATTAATTATTTATCTATCATGATTATTTTTAATTTTAATTATTTAATTATTCTAGTGACATTGTTATTTGCTAATGTTTGATTATTATTTGCCACGGTGAAATTACCAAAATAAATAATAATGTTGTGATAGCTTTGACCAAGCTTTAAATTTGCATGCTTTAAGGCGTAATATGGTTGAACTATTTTTAAATTTTAACAACTTTATGTAACTACCCTTATTAGCAAATAAATGAATTTGAATTTGAATTTAATACTATAAGGGTTCCGTTTAAAACGGTAATTCTGTCCACAAACCCTTGAACTATTATAAGGAAAGTATTACATTTGGTCCATTGTTTCTCAGATGGGATTGGACCTTCGGGGGTAAAAGGACCAACTTTTGTCGTACCTACCTAAGTTATTTATGTCATCAGCATCAGTTTTATTAGCTTTCATTTTCTTTTTCATAAGTGAATGTTTTGGTTATTCAGCTGTGTTTTTCATTCAATAATAAATGTATATGGGATCCCGCTGTCAGGTGCGACACGACACTAGTAGCACCATTTCTGTGAAAACTTCATGGAAAGAGTCGCGATGCCTGACGCGCCCGCGATATCGCGCCAGTCTGCACTAGCCTTAAAGATCAGAATTTAATTTGAAGTTACTAAAATATTCAGGCTTGGTAAGTTTAAATTATGTAGGTTCAATAATATAACTTTTTAAAAGCACATAGAATTAGATTGAAAAAGTCATGATAGCATGTCATGGCTGTCTAATATAATGACATTTAAAAAGAAGTTATACAAATTATAACAGATTTTTTTAATGTCAAAACATTAGTTTTAGATTTTATTATGATCAAATCTACTACGAGACAGTGATCAGTAAATTTTGAGCTACAACATTTATATCAGTTTTTGAAGTAATAAAATAAAAGAAACTCAAATTTCCACACTTACTATCTTTTATGACTTTGACAAAACTAGCACGCCTTTAATATCAGTAATAGATACCAAACTAATAGGGTAGCGGCACCCATTACCGTCCCTCTGATTGACTGTGATCACCAATCAGCGACGTGACATAATATAGTGTAATTGAAAGGAAAGAAATACCTTTCGGTACCTGAAAGGTTAATTAATACCTGATAACATTCTGTGAGAAGAATATTAGACGAGAAATTGGCTGGAGAATATGGTTTTGTGCCTTTATTTGTGCGTCATACTGAATGTAACAGTGAACTATAAGTGTTCGAAGTAATATTATAATTGATCCATAATATAACATCAAGCCTGTATTCCCAGAAGGGTCAGGCAGTGGTGTGCCTATAGTACACCCACATTTCGCCAGTAATCACATCTCATCACATCACACAAATATTATGAAGGCGAAAGTTTGTGAGTGCGTGTGTATGTTTGCCGTTAGAGCGTGAAGAAGTCATAATCATAAATCTTTATTTATCTCAACATTATGTTACAATGTAATTCTTCACGCTCTAACGGCTGGACTAATTTTGTTAAAATTTTGTATGGAGGTAGCTGACATCCTGGATTATAACACATAGGCTACTTTTTATCCCGATATTCCCACGGGATCGAGACTTACGCGGGTGAAACCGCGGGGCGCAGCTAGTGTTTTATAAATTAATACGTAATCATTTAAAAACATTATGAGATGTTAAAAAGAACTTACTGTGATTGGCCCGATGGGTGAACATTCTTGACCCATCAAGACTAAGATGTGCTTTGACGAGAATTTAATTCGTTTTATGTTACCCATTGACAGAATTTCGCAGGTAGTAAACAGGCTGAAAAGCCTGATTACCGGTCTGACCAAGGAATATCGATAGTATCTTCTAAATATTGATATTCAGCACCATTTGGTTGGACTAGAAGCCAACCAGAACATGATTAGGAAAAGGTAGGGTTAGCAATGAAAATGAAGGAGAATTCTCCACTGAAAGAATCATTGATTTACACAGGCGGACAGACAGTCGTTACGGGTCGTCAGAAACCCGAAAGTCTGACCACCAGTCTTACCAAGGGGTATCGTGTTACCCAGTAACCGGGTTGTGGAGGTCAGATAGGCAGTCGCTCCATGTAAAATACTGGTATTCAGCTGCACCTGGTTAGATTGGAAGCCAACCCAATATAATTAGGAAAAGATTAAACAGAAGATGATGCGAACGAATCATTGGTTCAAGAGGTTAAAGACATAACATAACACACACATAACATCACGCCTGTATTCCCCGAAGGGTAAGGCAGAGATGTACCCAGTACACCCAGATTTAAGACATCTCATATTCCAATCTAAAAACCGACGAACTACTAAGATTATTTTTCCCGCTTCAGTCTGTAACGTATTAAGTAAGGGCGATAATAACTAGGAGGAATCTATTAGGCTGACGTCAAATTGGTGTATATTAAGGGCCCTAATTCATTTATCCTTACTGCTTCCTATGTTACGTTGCGGGTAAACTGGGAAATTGGGATTTTGTTGATGTTTCTAGTTATAATAATTATTTGAGTATTTGGTACGTTCACTGGTATGTGATTTAATCGTAACTTAGAAATTGTGTTAAGGAGATATTTTTAAGCTTGAAGATAGCTTCAAGATCAAAAATATCTCCTTAGCACGATTTCTATCCTGCCAGGGTTGCGAGTTTGTCCGCGAAAGGGATATCGTGGCCCTGGCACACAGGCAACGGAAGGAATACGGGTGGGTTTTAGTCAGTAAAAGTCTGACACGCCCTCCCGCTCCCCTAGAGCGGGAGAAGTTATTTGATGATTTCCCACCCAAAAAAAAAAAAAAAACACGATTTCTATGTGTATGTGTAGACATACATAATATACATAAACTCACGGCTTCTTCCCACGAGGGTGGAGAGAAACTACAGAACGCTACGATTCTTATAAATACTCGTTTTGCTTTATTAATTTATTTGGTTTCACCCGCGCCGCCCCGCGGTTTCACCCGCGTAAGCCTCGATCCCGTGGGAATATCGGAATAAAAGTGTATATGTTAATTCAGGGTGTCAGCTACCTCCATACGAAATTTTATCAAAATTGGTCCAGCCGTTTGAGCGTGATGTGAAGTAACAAACAAACACACACACACACACTCACAAACTTTCGCCTTTATAATATTAGTGTGATACACGCATCGAAGCTATATTTTAAATATAAACTTCGTTACGAATCTCACTAAAGGAAACAATCGATCGTTCCCTTCGATCATTCGTTACGATCTTAAGACGCTGACAACAGCTAAACCACGGTCACTGTCAGACTGCATACTAAAGAAAGAGAAGCGCGATGACACAACGCTTGTAATTTATTGCAAAATATGAAGCAATTATCTATTTACTCAAAAATGAGTTGAGTAATCGAAAATAAAAAAACAACCAAGTTCTGCATACAATTATAAGACGTTCTTGTTATTAATTAAATACCAACCGTACGTTGATATTTAATACAGATATTTTGGATTGAAACTCAAAGTAAAGGGTTTGTTTACCGTTAATTTTACTGGCTCCTGAAATACAGGTACTCTAACCTAGCTCTGGAGCCAGGGTCTCACATTTTTCTGTAACGTGTTTTTATGCTAATAAAATTTTATTTTATTATTTATTATTTTTATTTATTTGTATCGAGTATTTTTTCCCAAACGTGTTTTGATAACACCCAAGTTCTGAGAAATATGTTCAAGAATAACATATATTTTTTCCACTACGACACACTATATAGATTTGTTGACAATTTTTTTGTTGGCAAGCCTTCTTTTATCATTTGCCTCTTGACAGCGCCTTAAGGAATGATTGTTGTTTATGACCGTGACCTAACGATCGTTACTGAAAAAAACCAATGCTCATTGATTGACGTGAACGCATAGCGCTGGCGGTCCGGGATAATATGTTGGCTCGCAGGTTTGCTCGTTGCTCAGCTGAAGTCAAGTTAGCGCTATTTAAAGCATATTGCCAATCTTTTTACACGAGAAGCCTTTGGGTTAAATTATACTCAAAAGGCTTATAGCGTTCTGCGGGTACAATACAATAACGTCTTCAGGATGTTGTTGCGGTTGCCGCGGTTCTGCAGTGCGTCCGCTATGTTTGCCGAAGCGCGTATGGATGACTTTTACGCAATAAGACGATGCGTGTAGCGTCACTGTTGGGCAGAGTACGCGGCAGCAGCAACGACATTCTCAAGATCGTTTCGGGTAAATATCACTCTGGGTAAGCATCGTGGTTGGGACGGTAAAATAGAATGCATTATTTGTTATTTATATTTAAATTCTTTACTTACTAACATAGTTTATAAGCTCCTGTTGTTACTAACCATAATGGATCATGTTATCTGATTTATAAATAAATAATAATAATAATTGTGAAATGTCATGTCAAAAATAGTTGATAGTGAAAACGATCATTATGGAATAAATAACCAGATAATATTAATCAAATCTTAAACAAAGCATGGGAAGAGACAACTGCACAACATAACAAAGACTTAAAATAGTGTAACCACTACCAAAATTCCTTCCCAAGTGTTCCAGTTTTAAACCTAGCACCTCTAAAGTAACAGGTAGCATTTCCATCGTGTGCACTATTACCCTATTTCTCGCGCAAGGGTAATTTACGTGGCATAATTAGCAAGGATACTGCTAATAAGTATTCTAGGGGCGGGATAACTTTGTGAAGAATGTGAGAGAGTTGGTGCAGGAAAATGTTTTGAGTTTTTCTTGGAACTGCAGTGTAGGGTTTTATAGTGATATCGTTTTAAGTTAATGGTGTGACTATTATGACTATGTACTCGTAGAGGTTTTGATGTTTATGTTCATTGCAATAGGGTCGCCTTCATGGATCTTAATCATAACTGATGAAATATGGTATACCCACATTTTAAAATGCCTGTTTGCCCCGAAGGGTAAGCAGAGGTACTTTATACCTACCTCTGCTTACTGTGCGGGGAAAAACAGGCGTGATGTTATGTTATGTGTGAATACTAGTCTCTGTTAGCTACAAATGTTTGTTTTTAATTCCAAAAAAAAAAAATGTATCTTTCTTCCATAACGGTATATTTAAGCAATTTATATGACCTATAAAACTGTTTTTTTTGTTCATTATTTTTACAAAGACCTTGGCTCTTTTACAACCTTCCTTTTCAGATAATAACGTCATGTTCATAGCCCAGACTTACCTACATCACTGGATCTAATTATAGTAAATTTAACTCAACGAACTTTATCACCATCTAGTAACTTCTCCAAAATCCTAACAGTCATTACTCGTTACAACTCAAATATTCGTACATACATATTCGTGTGGTGTCCAACATTGCCGACCCACCCTTGAGATCCTATCGACCCCCAATATTGCAAGGTGGTAAAATTCCCGACCCCATTACTCGTAGTGATGTGGGAATGTCGATATCGATATGAGAAGAAAAACGAGAAAAAAGCTGAATTACATTCAAGATCTAATTAAGACGCAGATATATGATTTTAGTGACTTTTAAATCTGTTATTACGCCTTAAAATTAATAATGCAAGTAAGTTATGCAAAAAATGTATGTTAAACTAGAACACATCAATTCTATATGTGAATATTTAAGAATTGTAGTAAAATACTTTATGAAATAAGTTCAGGAAGTATGTCTACTCAAAGCATAAAAAATGATATTACTTTCAAACTACCTAAGATATTTCATATTTTTTTTACATGAACACACAATTTTATTACCTGTAATTAAATCTGTGATTTTTTCAAATATTCATATTTTCGTTGGTAATAAAATATAAATAAAATAATTATTCTCTTTGAAACCGAACGGCAGCACGGTGTGAGCGCTATGCGAATTTGTATGCCCAAGGTCAACGGGCAACCTTAAATTCACGGACAGAACGCACAGCTTAATCCTCTGGGTCTTGAAATTTTGCGCAAGGGTTCCCTATATAACAAAAGTGAGTACTAAGGAAGGATTATTGAAAATTCAACCCCTCGTCATCTGCCTTTTCCTAACTATAGATGCAGCTGAATACCAGTATTTTACATGGAGCGACTGCCTATCTAAACTCCACAACCCAGTTACTGGGTTACACGATATCCCTTGGAAGACGAAGTCAGACTTGCGGGCTTCTGATGACCCGTAACAACTGAAAATTCACCCCCTAAAGAAGTTAAATTAGGCATGAAAGTTTGTATTCAAAATGCTATCGGGTGCACGGCTTTTAATTAATATTTTTCTAGTAACATAATAGGTAAGTAGCTCTAGAATGTCATGTACTGGCTGTATTCTTGTAACCAGCATTGAACTTAATGAAAGACTTCTGGAATCGACTTGCACTAAGCAATTATTTCAGTACTTTAAAATGGATTATTAATAAAATATTAAATTGGTTTTACTTAATTAAGTGACTAGTTGTTGCCCGCGACTTTTCATACAAATTCGTTCTGCCGTTTTAGCGTGAAAGCGTAACTACAAACTCACTTTCGCATTCGAACATGAGTTAGGATTTTCTTTATGATACTTTTTCATGAAAATTGTCATAGAAAATATTACCTAAAGATTGTATCTTTTGGTATTTCCTTAAAATAAGCTGAACTATCGCACAGTGACTTCTAAAACACTACCATTCTACAACTAATAAATTTCTTAAGCGCCATAATCTGGCCGCTTAGAAACCACAAGACGTAGGGATGACAGTCAAAGATACTAAACGTCAACTTGCGGTACCGATGTCCTAGAAACGCTTTACTTAACCTAATTATTGTGGATAGCTGTGTCCAGGGATCTAGAGACTAAGATTTGGACCATTTTTTGTGAGATTTCAGCTTTGGTTTTATCCTTATTTTTATAGTGATAAGTAAAAGCGATTGGGGAAATTAGGTCTGGAATATAAGCCACTTTTTGTTATTTGACCAGCATTCTTGCCTTATTCATAGTATGTTTTATAAAAGGGATTAGGTCTAGAAGATTTATTGCCAATCTTATTGATATTGCTAGTGTTGGCATTTAGCGCGCTAGCTGGTGTTTGCTAGTTTCTGTTGTTATAATATAATACTGATTGTTGTGGCTCTTATTAGAGAGGAGCCCCATTTCCAACAGTTGACGTCTTTTGACTGAGATAATGTTAATAATCCTGATACTGTTCTTTCAGTTACAACACTAGGATCTATTAGTTTATCATGACCAATAATTTGACAACTTACGCAAAGAACATTAATTACTTTATATAATTTATCGACATCACTCATCCCAACACTACCGTACACTATCTTGCCACTTATTAGCTATATGGTCTCGCAATTTATCGGCTGGGCTCTGAAAATTGCTCGCCAGTGTAGTGCCGAAGTTAGTTAAGCGATGGTTTAATGTGGCCTTACATGTAAAGTATAGGGTGTTGTGTTTTGTGGGCGAGGGTGGGGGGGCTAATTGGTTTAGAGTAATTTGGGGGTAGTTTTAGTTTTACTAAAAATGTTGATCGATGCCTTTCATACTAAGATGTTTTCCCCAAGGGATTCGATGGAGAAATAAATCAAAGTAATGTACACTACCCGATAATGCAAATTATATTTATTGAAATAATAACACATTTGTTAATGTGACTTTGTTATTTAATGACGCCTCGGGCTTTAGAAAGAAACTGTTACATATATGAAAGACAGAGACAACGCACTACAATACCGACCTTCATCTAAAACCATATTTGCAGCCAGAACTGTCAAATTATTGAACGGAATAATGTAGCCTTAAATATGGACCCAACGACCTTCATACTGCTTTGTGATTCCTCGGCTGGATTTTGATGTTTTTTTTGTATAGTTAGATTATTTAAGTTTCGTGCCTTTATCTTGGTGTAGCAACAGCCTAACTCTTTAATAAACTTTGGAACCACCCTAACATCCCTACATCCCATCCACCCCTTCCAATAACAGTGTATTAGTCAATAAATTGTCAATTAATAAACAACTTTACCAAACAACCATTGGACAACTAGACCGGGTTTGTACCCAAACGGGTCCCTTGGTTCTAAGGGTACAAAATAGTTGATGTCGGTAATGAGTACATGTTTTGGGCTCTATAGACTTGTTAGAGATGGGTAATAGGTTCTGGTCCTAATTGGACAAGTGTGAGTTCGCTATTTATATCTGTTAAATATTGAAGTTATTTTGTTAAGTAATGATTTGTTTAGGCGTTTTGACTGAATTGGCGTATTATTAAGGGGTTTATTTGAAAACGTGACTTAAAGTTAACGTTCACGGACTGTCATTTGACCAATGTTTGAGTGATCGGCCAATAAAGTCCTAAACATAGTTTAAGCAGCCGGTCAAGTATTCACTGTTCACCACGAATATTTTAACCGTGATTAATAAATCGGTAATATAATGTAAAAATAAATCAATCACCATACGCTCAGAGTACAAGTCCAACAAAACTACAAGTCCTGTTCATGTCTACCTATTCCTCAATCAAATAAAATTAAATATTTAGGAATACTACTCGACGATAAGTTTACTTGGCGCCAGCACATCGAGGTAACCACTGCGCGAATTAGAAAACTAATATGGGTATTTAAGACACTCCAACATGTCGCTGATTATGAGCTTCTGCGCACGGTAGATTACGCACTGATTCAGTCAGTGATCGGGTATTGCATTGGTGTCTGGGGTGGGGCATGCAAAACGCACATGATTCGACTTGAAATGGTCCAATGATCTGTGCTTAAGATGGCCCTTCTCGGTCCGTCTATGGTCAACGCGAGCATGGTCGAAAAGTTTGTTGTTTCATCCAGCGCAAGTGAAAATTATTAACAAACGAGTGAGAACACGATAATATTGAATGAAAAATAATGTGCGGAATTTTCATAAAAATTGTTCCAGGAAATACGTGATTTTGAGTAAGCCTTACCAGTTTGTGAAATAAATGTTGATTATTTAGAATCTCCATTACATTTGCAAGGTTTATATCGTAATGTTTTCTCAACATTTACAATTTATGAGTACATTATGAATGGCCAAAGTTCAGGTAAAATTTGTGCAAAAAAGCAGATTTTTGCAGGTTCATACTGACTTTATTTTCAAAAAAAATATTTTTCGCTTGCATATAAACCTAGATATAGTGCACAAGGTACCTATTGTTTTTGAAAAAAAATTGTCAAAAATTTCAAAGAAAGATATGTTACAACGCCATAATCACGTACGAGCATTTGTATGAAAAGTATGTCGGGTTGGCCGCTCTTAAAGGCCTTTTAGATTCCCCACCACAACTTTGTATGACAAGTGTCAAGTTCTCACTGTACGGCAAATGTATGTTTTACATATAGTTATATATATATATAGTTACCAAGCAGCATCTTGTCACGCAATAAGCAAGTTTTAAGTAAGCGTGCTAAAAGGAACGTTTGCCTATCTGTTAAATTTGACACCGCAGCTGCTAGAAGGCAATGCATGTATTTGTCAAGTCACATTTATAATAAAACAAACAGTGCTTTCAATATTAATCGTCTTAAAATAAGGGAAGCTAAAACTAAAACTAAGTCATGGCTACTGACACAAGAGTACAGTCAAACAGAATCCATTTTAATATAGGTATACATACATTTAAGTTCAGTAAGATCTCACATCACCCACGTACTGTACACACCCTCTCACCCTCTCTCGTCCATTCATAACACCACCACACTCCACATAACCATATATTAAACACACATTATTTACACTTAGGTTTTACTTCATACTCACACTTACACAAATGTAGAACGACAATGTAAAAAGTCAATTGTTATCATAATTTTTACTTCTCTTATTATCATGTATTTAATAACTATTTTAATCATAAATTTAATTATTTATTTTAATAATGAATGTAACTACTTTATCGCTATTTTAATTATTTACTATTTTACTTTTGTTTGTCGTATCTAAATTCAAACGATTTATATTGCATAAAATCCAGAACCTGTTGTTTGGGAAAAGACACTGGCTCTTGTAACACAGGTTTTTTTACCTAGCGCAGGAGTCAGGGCTTCACTTTGTTTGCACACATTTTTTTATGCCAATAAGAAATTTAATGATAAAAAAAGAGTGAATGAAAGAATGCTATAAGTGTATTCATTAGCAAAAACACCTCGTTATATTTAGTCAACACGAGGTTTGGTTACATCTTTATTTAGTAGCATAGTCTGTATTTTCACTGTATTTTTTTTATTTGTAATTGTATGGATTAATTTTATCTGAAATAAACTGATTAATAATAAATTAAAATGCTTTCAATTTGCTCATACATTTTTCGACGTTTAAACCTCTTTTTTATCAGATGATGTTTGTACTGCCTCGAGTCGTTGGTCTAGTCGTAAGTGACTGCTGAACATTGGGTCTTGGGTTCGATGCCCGGGTAAAGTGATTTGGGTTTTGCAACCTAGGGCTTGAATTTGTGAACACTAAATGCTAATAGGCTTGTTAACAAATTCATGGGAAATCAATAACTTACTTAACTTAATCCTTTGGACAACATTTTATGATAATTACACTATTAAACTAAGTGGTACTTAAAATTTAATATTGCAACAAAAACAAAACTAATTCTCTCACAGACTCTTTGTTTTAAGACGATTAAACCAATCTCCACTAAATTCCACCCAAAACATCTAAATCGTATAAGCCCTTGACTCTAATTCGTTAACTTTTTCGTGTTTAATTTCGCGAAGGAATAAATTTTCATTTAGTCTGCTGATACCGTTTTATTAATGTGCTCAATTATACAGACAACGCTGTAAGATGGCGGTTGCTAGGAAAATTGGAACCAATTTTAAGA
This sequence comes from Tiliacea citrago, assembly GCA_963921375.1. Lineage (NCBI taxonomy): Eukaryota > Metazoa > Arthropoda > Insecta > Lepidoptera > Noctuidae > Tiliacea > Tiliacea citrago. The sequence continues at coordinate 17,109,045 of OY992805.1, forward strand.
TTTAATAGCTATTGAGGTTTTGGGAAAGAATTATTAGTTTTTTGGACGGACCTGCGATATTTATTTTTTACTGACTATGGAAGTGGCTGGGTACACATATAATAATATAATTAACTTGTTCATTCAAACAATGGTGTTTTATTAGTTGTCTTACTTTTTGAAATTGATATAAAAGGAAAAAAATATTTAATAAATGTTTTATATTGAAATGAAATGAAATTTATTTATTTGCGAGAGTATAGGTCCTTACATAATAAAGTGGTATAATAATTTTAGTCTCATTATATTCGACTTATCAGCCGTGCAAATATTTGTAGTACATGCATAATAATATCATGAAATTATATCAATGTCATTAGTCATTACATTGTATATTAAGTATTAGTCATTACATGTATATTTTATAAAAAAAAAAAAAAAAAAAAAAATATACATCTTGCATCGTTAATATTAATTAGGAACATTATTATTGTAACACTTATTATATTCATGCATCACGCCTGTTTTCCCCGAAAGGGTAGGCAGAGGCCTACTTACCTACCTATCTATAGTACACTCACTTTCATTCACACACATTCCCCAATTTCGATTTATTTTCAATTGGGTTTAATATATAATATTATATATTTTTTAATACAAATAAGTGAGCAAGAGAGGTGATTTACTACTACAGATTCTTTTCAAGTAACTATTTTAATAGGCCTTTGCTCCGTTACCTATGGGGGTAATTACAGACGTACCTAGGTATAATATATCTCTTTCACCCTAAGTTATAATGGCCTTTTCATATAAAATCATCGAATAACATGACTACAACAAACAGCCTTGCCACGTCATTTCAAACAATTCCCTAATATTCTAATCACCCCCAGCCACTCGGGGGCTAAGTTGCCATATAATTTTAACATGATTCACCGCAGTTCCAACTTGTGCTAACTTTGACACAAGTTTCTTTGGATTTGAATAAAAGTATGTCTCTGGGGCTGGTTTGAATGGCATTTGAGTTGAAACTTTGATGGTTTTCGTATTGGGATTTTAAGAGTGGGGGCTGATGGCAGATGAAGCGGTTTTTGATTGACGAACGTTTGTAACCTGTCATTCGTCTGGCCATGTCTGTCTATGAAATTGTACGCTTCTTAAGACAAACTGTGCACAAAGTATTATCAAAATATTCAACGTAAAGTTACATTAGTTACGCAGTTCATAATTTTTGTTTTTGTTAGCAGAATATTTTTTTTTTCTTAAATAATTATCAATAACTTATAAGAAATTAGGTAAAAGGTTTTCTAGTAACATGAGGCGTATTGTAAATTCACCCTACCCCCATGGCAAAGAAGCGAATTTATGTTTATTTTATTCATCATCTTACGATGATGACAGCCAGCCGTGGACTGCTGTTAGGTATAGGCTTATTATGATGATTTAGCTCTATTGTTACAATGAATTGCCTCATAAAGGCTCTTACAAACACACGCGATATCGCGGGCGCGACATGCACCGACAAAGGAATTGTCTTTGTTGGTGCTTGTCGCGCCCGCGATATCGCGTGAGTGTGTAAGAGCCTTAATTCAATAACTACCGAGAACAGTCAATATAAGTAAAGAAGGTGCGTTTAAGACTCGATGAAGCGGATCTATCTTTTGGAAAATCCAATAAAATTCACGCGCGTTAAACGCTGGCGTATTGAATTCACGCCGCGCGATGTGTCCACTCGTGTGTGACGCCACGTCTGGGTACGATCTTATGCTATTTATGTATTAAAGATTTAGTGTGAATTGCCTTTTACAATACCTCTATCCATCTAAGTAATCAATGAGAATGAAATCTTGTATTCACTAGGTCTAAAAGAATCTGTGTTTGGAAAGGAGATTTTGATTTTTAATTTGTAGCATATTTTTTTTATTTTTGTTTAAGATATTTAAAACAGCGTCTAGAGACGGCAGTATAATACATACAGTATTCGTGGCACTGAAAGTGCGTTGAACGCACTACTTCTGTCACGGACCGCATTCAATGCCCTCAGTTTCTATACGTCATTAGTGTCGTAGTGCGTGTAAACGGTGTCTATGGAAAGTGTTGCCTCTAGCTGCGGCTGTCGCAGCGTCTCCGTTTTCTGTGATTTTACCAACCCAACCATAACCTCATGATGTCAAGGTCGAGGCTTTTCTCTGTTAAAATAACCGCTACATATAAATTAAGATACATCTTAGTCTATTACCAACATACCTCTAACATCCAGCTTGATCTTCTTCACAATATCAGCATCCAAGGCGGCTGAACTGACCACACAGGTCAGCTCACCTCCCAACTCCTCGCGAGTCACTGTGAGAGGCAGCACCCGGGTAATGGTGGAGTTGTCTGGGGTTACTGTCTCTCCTGTGGACAAGGGATAAAATAAAAAGTTAATATTAGATTAAGTTTCATGGTGTTGGCAAAATGACGATAGAAGGGCCGACGGTAGTGATATTCCCCACAAAACCTTATGCTAACACTCTTTGTGCGTACGAGTATCGCAATGGAGTGGATCAACTGTGTTGCAGATACTTATAATCTAAGAGTCTTCAAGTCTCGAGGTTCTTTCTAGGCAAGAGTGCATAATAAACGACCGTCAACTTAAAAATTTAAGTGATAATAGTCAAATGTATTAAGCCGATCCAAAGATGTGTCCACATTGATCCAACTATACAAAAATGAAGAAGCGCCTACTGTGAATGACACGAGTCACAATCAAATAGAGAGCTAACATGAAAATGAAATGTACACAATTTAGCGACTAAAAACTTCTGAAGGTTAGTCCAGGGGGTCTACTCTGAAGATAAATCCGAAGTATCGGCCGAAGGTTCGGCCGTTTCCTGACTACGGCTGACTACGGCGAAAGAAGAAAAACGACAGTCAAAAAGACAATCCAAAGTCAAATATAACATTCGGATTATCTCTACGGAGTAGACCCCCCAGCTGTCAGAAATTCGGTCTTCTGACTAGCAACAGAATTAGCAGGTTTTAGTAGTTTACCGAACGAACGTAATATAAGCTTGTTACCTTAATGAATCTTCGTAATCACAACGCTATTCAACATCCTACTTTTATTCTCAGCTACACTAACCATAGTATAATCCGTCCTTAGTATGCGTGCCTTACCCAGAGCACGCTCAGCTCTTAATTTAACAGCTAAGTGAGGGAAACTCAAGACGAGGCTCTTTGCTACTAACCCGTTTATTGATGAGTGTATTGGCTGTGCTGTTGAGGTAACGTACGTAAATTATAATTGGATTTGATTGAAAATAATTGAGGCTCGATAGGTAGATATACAGAAGAAAGAAAAAGAAAATACGTTTATTTGCGATTAATACGACGCAAAGAAAGAACACAAATACAAAAAGAACAAGTTGGGGGAAAATATGCGTCACATCCAAGGAAAACGGCCACCGCTCAGCATAATGCTGCGACTCTATGCGAGACAGAGCCCCAGCGTGGGTTTCAACGACAGCCGTCTGCTAATGATCCTTACATACTTCTTTTTCTAGAAGATACAGGCTTTGATTATTTTGATTACTGATTTCAGGTCATTCTTGGGGCCCGTTACGAAATGGTCAAAACAATTGATTTTTTCCCTGTTTCTTGAATGTTCACAAGAATAACTTGAATAAATACGTTATATTTTGTTTTAAATATACAAATCAAAAACCACCATGATTCTGAATATGACTGCAACCTATCTATCTCCTTTTTAAGGAAATTTCTCGCCGACTGATCGACACTTCACGTGTCCAGAGGGCTGGCTCGTTCTTTGGCCAAAGAATTAGCATTGCCATTCAACGTGGCAATGCTGCCAGTCTTCTGGGCACGTTTCCGGATGACAGCGATGCGGACGAGTACTTAAGTGTATTTTATTATTTTTATTATAGAATAGTCACTTTATTTACAGAATGATTAAAAAAATATTTTTTTCTAAACAATGTTAACATAGAAATCTTAATCTTCGAATTTTTTTTTAATTTTTTTTTTTTCTTTTAAAAAACGTTGTCCCACACTAGGAATTTCTCCTGTATCTGTAATGTGATGTGTGTGTATGTATGTCTGTATTTGTATGTCTCCTGTGTCTGTGTATGTTGTCTGTCTGTGTCTGTAATTGACAACCTAAGTTAAGAAGGTAACTGCACTGCTACTCTATAGTATTTGACTGCTTTCTAAAATATATATATGTATGAACTAATGCATAATTTTATAGGTGTTACTAAAAAACAAGATTCGTGATAAATTATTCTACTATCCTTGTCACCCAACCCAAAACGATCATTGTACTGAATGGCGCGAAGTCAGTATGGCGTTCATGTGTTGTGACGTCCGTCGCAGCAGTGCTGTCTCTGTCTTAACAATAGACTTTAAAACGCATACAACTTCCGCATTTTTTAAGATATCTAAACATTATTTTTTTACTGTGGCTTATTTTTTTTGGTTGGTTTCGAATAATCTAAATTAAAAAAAAAAAAACTTTCAAATACCCTATTGTAAATATGCCTATTTTTCCTGTCCCGAATTCACACGAAAGAATGAGGTAACCAAAAACATAAGAATTGCCTAGTTACGACCACCAATAAATAAAATAAACACTCAATCAAAAAATTAAGGCCAAAATAAAAACAAAAACGCATCACCCGCCCTCAATTATCCCAATAAAGAATGAAAATCGTTGAAAATTCTCACTCAGTCATTAAATCCCAGTACTTCCAGTAGCACCCAAAACAAAATAAATGCCGACCACAGGACGGGAACACTCTGAAGATTTATAGCACCTGCCCATTCCGATCAAACAGGTCGGCCGAATACGATATACCGAGTTTTCGGTTAAAAAATTGCACCACTTTTTCTGGGTTGTTTAAAGGTACATATTGGCTACAATTCGGTTTTGCAGTGACTGTATTCAAGTTAAAATACTGCTGTCTTTCACTTACAGATAGAATCAGAAAGAGATGGCAGTTAATTCAGTCTTCAGATTTTTTTTATTAAATGTCAAACTCAAAAATAAAGCCTATTTCAATTCAGCAATTTACTTTGAATTCTCAAGGAGTCGCTGAGTTAGCCAAAAAGTTGAAGCTAGTTGCCCGTTCCAAAACGTTAATCTCTATGGAGCAGAATGAGCAAGAAACTCCATGGACACTCTTTTAAATCAAGATGTTACAAAATCTTGGGTACATTATCAAATGTAAGAACACTTCAAAGGTCTAAAATACGAGTATCATTCCTACATTTTATCCATCACCCAAAAACCAATAAAGGTTCCCGCAGACAGGCGCGACGCAACACTAGTAGCACAATTTCTATGAAAACTTCATGGAAAGTTTCGAGCTGGGCGTCACGCTACCAGTCGCGCTCACGATACTGCACCAGTTTGCACGAGCCTTAAAGTCTCATAGTTTCTCTTTTTCACCGTCGGTTTTTTAATTCAGAACGCAGTAAGATAAGTAGAGAAAAGTAAAGGTAAAGATTTTGCTCGGAAAAGCGCCCTATTTTGGCAACCAAGCAGAAGTAAGTTGAGTTGCAAAGTTGCAAAAATAAGGGTGCTTTTCTGAACAAAAACTTTTAAAAAGTAGCTCTAGTTTACTTATCGGTACCTACCTAAGTAACTTTTGGTCAAAATCATTCCAATCCAATATTACAGAAAAAGAAACACTGAGGAAACTCTCTATCAAAAATTTTGAAGTAAAAGGAATCCGCAGCTGCAGCCCGTGAAATTAAAATTTTCTTACGTTTTTTTGCTATTTGCAGGTCAGTGTCAGGTTGTATCTTAATCACAATATGATTCGCGACGATAACAGATATGTATTTACGGAATTAGAATCATTAGTAAGTACCTACATCTCTCTGAGTTAGATTTGTTCCATGGAATGACTTTTTCATGAAATCATGACATTGGGGAAAAAATCTAACTTACAGAGATGTATTAATAATTCTAATGATTATAATTCTGTAAATACATAATCTGTTATAGTCGCGAATCATATTTTGATGAAGATACAACATCACACTGACCTGCAAATTGCAAAACACTTAAGAAAATTTGAATTTTGCGGGCTACAGATGCGGATTCACCTTAAGTAATGATAAAGTTTGATAAGTCTCAACTTTTAACTCTCAATTCAGAAACCTGGTGTAAATATTTGAAACAAAACGCGATCTAACATCGTTGCAGAATAAAACCATATGAATGAACTAAAAACAATATCTAGTTTCTAAGCTCCATAACAAACTGAAATTCAACGAAGTTTCAAAACGCCTAGTTTTCAGCCTGAAAAGTGCTGAAACAGAGACACAGGCTAAGATCTCACTAGTTTGCTTTTTGCACGGCATTGATTAAGTTTCAGTCTTTGTTCATACTTAAGTATTACTTATAAATAGGAAAGTAACCCTGTGTGTCAGTATAAGTGTCTGCTACCCATAGATAAAAGTTTTTTTTTATATTTCTATGCTGCTACCTTTTCACGGCTGAACGGATTTCGATGAACAACGGAATTTGGCTCACAGGTACATCATGACCTGGGTTAGGACATAAAATAATTTTTAGAGTTCTGTATCTCAAAAGGAAAAAAAAAACGGAACCCATATGGATGGATCACTCGTGTATCTGTTTGTCAAAGCCGATTTGCTCCGAATCTACTGAAATTTGGTACACTTATGAACTTCTGTGACCTAATCACGAAATGTGTAACGTAAATAAATGAATTTTGAATGGGTTTACTTTTGGAGGAAAAACTAGAAAATGTAAAAAAAAACTGAAACTGATCATATGAAAGGACTTGCATGAGGATTCCAAATATTTTTTTTTTATAGTTTTCTAAACAACTATGTTATAGTTTTCTAAAATAACATGGTAAATCACTCATTATTGTGCGCAAAAACTTACATTTGCAGTTGGAATGTATGGGGAAACATGTTTTTCAACTAGGTAGGTACCTACGATGTATTAGCCTTTTTTTTTTCTTCGGGTGGGAAATTATCAAATAACTTCTCCCGCTATGGGCGGAGCGGGAGGGTGGGTCAGACTTTTACTGACTAAAACCCACCCGTGTTCCTTCCGTTGCCTGTGTGCCAGGGCCACGATATCCCTTTCTGACAAACTCGCAACCCCGGCAGGCATTGGTCCTAACGGACCCCGTCAGTTTGTGCTGACATCTCTTTGAGGCGCGCGTGGAACACAACGCGCCGTCGACCCGGGCCTGGTCCTTATCGGACGGCGAGCTACCCATCGCTCACCGTCCGCAGGCCCGCGCCTACGGTGGCCGGAAATCGGCTAGCGACTCCCGACGCCCAGGGCGTCTCCTGCGGCGACTATGGGCGCGAGGGCGCGAATCTTGCCTCACCCTCACGCGTTCCGCCTCCTCCTTCGCGAGCATTACTGCTTCGCAAAAGGAGGTGACGGCCTCCCATGCACTCTCGCTCCGAACCATGGCCTGAACCAGGCCCGGACGCGAGAGATCGCCGCCGCCGATCGCCTCCGTGAGGACACGGCGGTGCTCCGCCCAAGCCGGGCAGACCTCCACCGTATGCTCCACCGTGTCCTCCGGGCGCTCCACACAGTGGTGACACCCGGGCGTTTCCTCCCGCTTTATCCTGAACAGGAACCTCCCGAAACAACCGTGTCCGGTGAGGACCTGTGTCAGGCGGAAGGTGAGGACGCCGTGGCGCCTCTCTATCCACTCCTCAAGCCTGCATGTATTAGCCTCACTTTGGTACCTCACATCAAATATCTAGGAGTCCATATAGACGAAAAGCTCGACTGGCGAACACACATAGACGCTTTATGTTCCAGGCTTCGTAAGCTTCTTTATTTGTTTAAAGATCTACGACATTCTGCGGACAAGGAGACAGCAACAATGGTCTACCGCTCGTTATGCGATTCTATAACTACCTACTGCATTCCAGTGTGGGGAGGGACTTTTAAAACAGCTATGCTTAAAGCGGAACGGGCGCAACGGGCAGTACTCAAAGTGATATCCTTCAAAAAGCAAATCTATCCCACTAGACAGTTGTACTCGGAAGCCCAAGTTCTTACAGTTCGACAATTATATATCCTCCGTACTGTCCTACGTAGACACACTTTGTTACCAATAACTGCAGATGAAATAAGTAGACGCACTGGTTTTCCAATCTCCAAAGTTACCAAATGTCGCACTGCTCTTGCGTCCAGACACTTTTGTGCGTTAAGTTCCAAGATCTACAACCGGGTTAATAAATCAATCCCGATTTATAAACTTACGTTATATAAGGTGAAACAAATTTTAAGACCTTGGCTTCAGTCCTTAAGTTATGACGACACAGAAAAGTTAATTCTTTCAGTACGAGTACCATAAAATACGCGTATAATTTGCAAAAAAACATGAAGTTACTCACACACACACTCATGTACACTCACATGGTTCGCTGACTATCACACATACACACACATGCACTCATGCATACACCCTCACACTCACACACACTCACGCACACACACGCGCACAAACACACGCTCGCATTGTTTCTTTTTATTGTTTAGTTTCACTCTGTTTCAATACCTACTAGTGCCACTTATTTTATTACATAAAAATTGAAATTAAATGTGATGTATGGCGGAGGACACTGATTCCTGTAACACAGGTTCGCCTAGCACGGGAGTCAGGGGCTTCACATGTATGGTTATAATATTTATATGTCAATAACGTTTATTTATTTATATTTATTTACCTGTTTTTAAATTTGGGATAAAAATATCCCAGTTACGGAACCCTTTATTGTGCGTCGTCCGACATGCGCTTGGCCGGTTTTATTACGTTAGTAGTAGCGTTCCCGTTGGATACTTATGACCTCCACGCGGGTGAAGCCGCGGGTAGAAGCTAGTAATATTGTAAACTGCAAACTAACTCTTAGTGATCTTTTTACGCCGCAACTGAAGGAATTTAATGAAATTTAGCACACAGGTAGACCATGACCTGGGTTAGGATATAAAATTATACTTGTTTCCCGGATGTACATTACGTGGGATAACTTCCGACGTCCACGCAAGCGTAGCAGCGGGCAAAAGCTAGTTTAATAATAAATTTTCTATTGTTGAGCGCTGAAATTGCTGAAATGGAATCTGTTTGAAAAAATGTTTGTTATTATCATCTCGGGAACTGTAATGAGGAGAAATAAGTTTATGTAGCTATCTTAGTTGAAGGGAAGTGAAAAATTGCTTTTCTTCCTTATGTACTAGAGCGCTGAAATAATTATCGCAGATTGAGTTTTCGTGCCTCAGAAAGCATGCCTCCGTTACGCCACTGGTCCCGGATGTCAATCGTGAATCTTTGACAGACAAATGACAATGATAAATGATGAAAGATGATTTATTTCTCTAAGTAGGTTTGTACAAACACTTTAACACGTCAATCTTATTTTTAAAACTAGATAGGGTCGGCGTTTCCTATCCGACTACTCTGAGAAGAAAGGCCGAAACAAACTCAGAGGCCAAAGTGTCTTTTTAAGGTCAGACATAATTTTGGTCAGATCATGTGAAGACCATGTAAATTGGTGCTTGAAATGATCTTTTGATGAAACAACCATACAGATTGAGGGGACTTGTCCAGTCAGTGCACGCATTTGTCAGTAGTCGTGCAACTCAACACAGAACTTAAGGAGCTCAACAATTCAACGATAGTATAGGACATTTGGGTAGGCCGCATAAATTACTCAAACTGCCAGATATTGATAAAAACTAACTGAGAAAAAAAAAGACGTTACGGGTGTCAGAAGCCCGAAAGTCTGACAACCAGTCTTACCAAGGGGTATCATATTACCCAGTTACTGGGTTGTGGAGGTCACATAGGCAGTCGCTTCATGTAAAATACTGGTATTCAGCTGCATCTGGTTAGACTGGAAGCTGACCTCAACATAGTTAGGGAAAGGTAGGCAGATTGATTGACTGAGTTTTAGAAAATTGTTTGCTTTGTAGCGCATTGTCTCTTTAACTCTTATCTGTGCAACAGTTTTACTAAAGCCCGATGTGGTATTTCAACGTCCCCGGACGTTTATATATTGGAAAAGGTTATACACTTTCAAAAAGTCATATTAGTATATTTGACGGCACGTCGATGGTATCATTTTGACATTGAGCTGGCCTAGGGTAGTACGGAGTCCCAAAAGAATAAGAGACGTATTCCACTCAGCGCACTGATTTCAACGGCACTTGGCCAAACGGCGCCTAACCTGCTCTTAACCGCACTGAAACAAAATTTTGATAAGTGCGGGTCGGTGGAACAGTTTATTAAAACTATTTTTCATCCCACAAACGGCACCTACGCTATAGAACTTTGTCATGGGATTGTTTACCAGACTGCGCGACCAAAAGCATACATAACATAAACTCACATCTTCTTCTCATATGGGGGTAGGCAGAAACTATATAGAACGTCACCTGCTACGATCCTTGCATACTCCTTTTGCTTCGTTAACGTTCATGCGCCGATCGCGCTATTTCTCAACGTAATTACCGTTCGAACGGAACGTTTTTGGTTTTGGTTTAGTTTTGGTTTAGCTGATGTAAGAAACGGTATCGCGCTATTTTTTGTGAGAGTATTGTTCGATCGATCGTTCCTCCAACGTAACTTCCAAAGTAAAGCTAAATCGTTTCCGTTGAAATGATTAACGCGATACGAAATGTGTCTAACGTAACTTACGTAACGTTTTTGGTTGTGGTATTAACGTTCAAAATTAGCGCGATCGGCCCCCTGGTCATACACGCACGCCGATTGCGAGTACTACGCACCTGACCTGAAGAACATCACCAAAACCAATATCAAATGTCATTTTTTCATAGAATCAGTACTTACAACGTCAAAATTACATAAGACAGTATCCCAAAACGCCCGCCCTTCATCAGATTGTATTGCGTTAGCTGAGAAGAAAAGGCGCAACAAACTCCCCAGCATTAGTTTTATTACCACTCTGGAGTGGTATTAAGTGTTAGTCCATATCTTGAAAATTAGTAAACTGATTTTGATGAAATTTGCACTGTTCCCTAAGTTGAAGTAAATATAAGCTACAAAAAAAAAAGACACATTTTCATTGGACAAACGTACATACATACTCCCTAAACATTTTGTATATTTGTTCGGAAGCCCTAATAGATTATCAAAATTATGTGAATATATTTCAGACTGATAACCTCCTTTTTTTAAAATCGGTAAAAACAGATCAAATTGTTGTATTTTCTTTCTTTACTAGGTTTTGAACCTACAACCTATGTAAGTAGTAAACTCAAGAGCCAAACCCAAAAACCATTTCCCATTTTACTCAAGGCTATCCATGATTGCAAAATAAAAAATATACTCTCCACCGCCTATACATCATTCTGATAGATATCAGTCGTATTTTAACCCTGTATTGATACGGGTACAAAAGACCCGTTTATTACACCAAATGGGAAGGTATTTGGACAACAGCGGGGGGGTTGGATTCCGAAAATATTAAATGTGCTTCACGGATGGCCGGTTAGAGGTAAACGGGTACTTTAGACCCCACAATCTATTCGTGATGAATGTTGGTGTATAAGTTGAAGCGGTTTTTCGACTTCGAAGGACCAATACGCGGGGATGTATTTTATTTATTTTGCGGGTTGGAAGATTGGACGACACACAGAATTGAGCAAAAGGGAATATGAGATTATGGGTAAGAAAGAGGGATGGATGGACTTACTTGAGAACCTTCTGGACGAAGCACGTTGACGCAAGGGGCAGCCTTAGCAGACTTCCCACGTATTCACGACTTTCTTCCTTTCACCGTGATGCACTATCACTTGAGTTTTAAATGTTACACTTGTGTCGGCCAACACTTACAAATAGAGAGTTTATAGTTTTTGATATAGTAGCGGATTATTAGCGGAGCGGCGCGGTACGTGAGCGGTTGAGCGGTTGCAGTAGAACACACTGATCCATGCGAGAATGTTTTTTCAAACCACGGTGGATATATATGCGGTGATTGGCTTTCGCCGCGGAGGAAGTGCCTCTGATTCGGCGTGCGACGAGCGTGCTTCTCGTTCTGTTGTATGGGAATTGGGAGGGAAGGAAATACAGCTCAAAACTGCGGTCGGAAATATTATAATTTACCTTATTTCTAAAACTTGCGCGAGCATCCTGCCCGGCTTTGAGGATATGTAATATTCTCAAGAGGAAAGAAATTATATTAAAGCGGGCTAAGAAAAGAAAATATTTTAAATATACTAACTACAGTTAAATTAGGTAATTACGCGGTGATGTTATTGAGAAGGTAAAGGACATAGTTTGACAACGGGTCTCTTGAAAGAGCCACTGCATGTCTTCACCATAGCAACGCGGGTTGTCCCATCCTTGCCGGGAAAAACTTCAGTGATCACACCCATTGGCCAACGTAAAGGAGGGACATCATCCTGATGCATGAGAACCACTGTACCAATCTTAATATCGTCTGCGGCGTTCAACCATTTTTGTCTGACTTGAAGATTATGTAAATATTCTAAACGCCACCTCTTCCAGAAACTACAAACCATCTGGTCAAGCAATTTTTTGCGGCAAGTCAGAGATTTCGTTGTTTCGGGAACATTCACGACAGGCAACGAAGTTAACGGAGAAGCCATTATAAAATGAGCGGGTGTAAGCGGTTCTGGGTACGGATCCTCATTCAGGACACAGAGCGGTCTTGAATTTAGAACTGCCTCAATTTCAGTGAGAACAGTCGAAAGCTCCTCATAGGTAAGGAGTTGAGAACCGATAACACGGTATAAATGCGTTTTAGTAGATTTAATATTTGATTCCCACAACCCTCCAAAGTGGGGAGCGCGGGGTGGAATCATTTTCCACTCTATGCGGTAGCGGTTAACAAGTAGTTCTTGCAGTTGAGCCTTGGCTCCAACGAAATTGGTTCCGTTATCGGAATATAAATAAGAGACAGGTCCTCTGCGGGAAATGAATCTTTTAAAAGCGGAAATAAAAGTGTCCGATGACACGTCGGTAACCAATTCAATATGAACTGCTTTGGTAACGAAACAAATGAATAAGCATATGTAAGCCTTCTGACTTCTCTGACCTCGGCGTCTACATAACGTTACTTTAATGGGACCAGCGTAATCCACACCCGTATGAACAAAAGCTTTAGTCTCCTGTACGCGACAAGCGGGTAAATCAGCCATCTTTGGGCTGGGGTGAGAAGGAGAAACTTTAAAACAAAGGTTACAAGCATGTAATCTTTGTCTGATGACACCTCTAGAAGAGAGGATCCAATATTTTTGACGTAACAGAGAGCTAAGAAGGCTTACACCGGCATGACAATAAATACGGTGATAATAGTTTACTATAACATGTGTAAAATTATCATGTTTAGGTAAAAGAGCGGGATGCTGAGCTTCATAAGGAAGGTTCGCATTTGACAATCTGCCGCCGATTCTAATTATATTATGCTCGTCTATGAAGAGATCGAGTTTTTTCAATTGTGAACGAAGTTTTTTACTTTTAATTTCGTCATAAACATCTTTAAAATGAAATTTTTGAATACAATGAATTAAATAAATTTCAGCGGTAGCTAATTCACGGACAGTAATTGACTTGTGTGACTTATCGTAAGGAATAATACGCAAAAATCTCAGAATGTATACAATTATGCGCAATATTTTATTTAATGATGCAAATTTTTGAGAAAGACTATATATTAAATTGGGTTCTGATACGGTAAGTACCAATGTTAGAGTTTTATTATTAAATTCAGGCAATTGTTCGTTGCATGAAGAAACAAAAGGAGTGATAGGCCACTCAGCAGTTGGGCGCAGAAGCCACTCAGGGCCATGCCACCATAAATCGTGTTTTAGTAACTGTTCAGGTAGAAGACCTCGAGACAGACAGTCACTAGGATTTTCCTTTCCGTTAAAATGATAAAAATGCTTAGGATCAAGATTTTCTTGACATTTAGCGACGCGGTTACTAACAAAAATGTTCCATTTATGCGGTGAGGAATGAATCCATGAAAGCGTAATTGTAGAATCGGAAAAGGCAAATATATTATTGATAGCGGTACGAGAGCGGTAAGTGTCATAAGCTAATTTAATTAATTTAGACAAAAGAACAGCGGCACAGAGCTCTAGACGAGCTAGAGATATGACCTTAACGGTGCCACTTTGGATTTAGCACACACCAAATTTACGTGTGTGTAACCATTTGTATCAGTGACATGTAAGTATATGACGCAGCCATATGCATTCAAGCTGGCATCAGCAAAACCCACTATATTGGTCACGCAACCCATAGTAACGGCTACATGGCGAGGTAATTTTAAAGAAGAAAGTAAAGGTAATTGCTCTTTAAATTTTTGAAAGAGAAGTACAATAGAATTGGGTGGAGTTTCATCCCAATCTGTATTTAATTTCCATAATTCTTTTATGAGTAATTTCGCGAATAAAACTACAGGAGCCACAAGACCGAGAACATCCCACAGACGGGCAATAGTGGAAAGTATGGAGCGTTTAGTACAACTATTATCCAAATTAGATGTAGTAAAGGTGAAACAGTCCTCAGAAGGAATCCATTTGAGTCCTAGAATCTTTAAGTTATCCCCATCAGAGAAATTAATAGAAGAGCGGTTGGAATGTGGGATGGCCTCTAGTAGCTCCAAGGAATTACTTGCCCATTTAGTAAGGTCAAAGCCTCCAGCCTTAAATAAGGCGATAAGTTCAGCGGAAAGAACCTTGGCTTCCTCCAGAGACGGGGTCGAATTAGCTAAATCATCCATGTATAGCTCATGAGAAGCAACAATGGATGCGCGAGGGAAGCGGTGTTTTTCATCTTCAGATAGCTGGCGCACTGTGCGCATGGCTAGAAAGGGGCTGGGCTTGAGACCAAATGCAACTCGATTAAATTGAAATTCGCGAATAGGTTCAGCGGTATTAAAACGAAACAATATTTTTTGGTATTTTCGATGCTCATCAATAACAGCAATTCGAAGATACATCTGTTTTATGTCAGCTGTAACTGCAATAGAGAACAAGCGGAAATTTAAAAGTAATAAAAATATATCAGCCTGTAAATTCGGCCCTGTGTGTAACAAGTCATTCAATGACACGCCATTATGAGACTTAGCGCTTGCGTCAAGAACGATACGAACTTTAGTTGTTTGTTTATCATTCCTAATAACAGGGTGATGCGGTATGTAATAACCTACAGTCTGATCAACAGAACTAGGTGTAGTTTCAGTTAAATAATTTTGATCGATATACTCTTGGATTATTTCATTATAACTAGCGCGCAAAACAGGGTCGCGAAGCTTAGTTTTTTCCAAATTAATTAGACGTCGATAAGCGACAGCATAAGAATTTCCAAGTGAATCTGGACGTTTACAGAATGGTAACGCGGTACAATACCTACCACTGGAGTCACGTGACACAGTAGAAGCGTACAGCTGTTCACACTCCAGTTCAGCAGGGCTCATAAAAGGTTTGGAAGGTATTTCTTCGATGTTCCAAAATTTATGTAAAGATTCGTCTAAAGACAGAAAACAATATGAATTATCTATATTTAGCGCGGTAGAAAAATATGAAGCGGAGTTTAATTCAGCGGGACTATAATTATTATTAGATAAACTAGCGGGTACCTCACCCATAAGAATGTAACCAAACACGGTTTCAATAGCGGACGGAGCGGTAGGTGAGATGATTTTATTATGAAGTAGTAAATACGGGAACAGTTTTGCCCCTAGAAGCAATTCAACCTCACCAGGTACGTGCCACAGTGGGTCAGCGAGCGGTAAATCAAACAAATGTTGCACTGCAGAAGTGTCAACAAAGTGAGATGGTAAGTTATCCGTGATACAATCGACAACAAGAGCGGTAATTTTAAAAGAATTTGTTTTGTTTTTAGCAGTAACGATTGTCTCAACGTAACCTATGATAGGCCGCGAAGAGGATCCGACACCCTTTATAATTGAGTTTGAAAGCGGTATAATGTTTAATTGTAGTTTTTTACAACAAGCGGAAGTAATTATATTATTTTGCGAAGCGTTATCTATTAAACATCTCACAGAAACGTATTTTTTATATTTGTTATCAACATAGACTTGCGCAGTTGACAGAAGTACAGTAGTACGCGGTGTGTTTGCACCAACGCGAGAGCACGCACACAGCACCACCTGTTGCGAATTCGCTGAGCTAGTGACAGCGTCAGTCGAGACAGACCTAGGCGGCTGCGAACTGTGTTCTAGATGTAAAAGAGAATGATGTTTTTTGTTACACGTCCTACAAGTATGTATAGATTTACACTGTGAAGCAGTGTGCGTTACACTAAGACAGTTTACACATCCACGTTTGTTTTTAATAAAATCCAAACGCGAATTGGCTGATAGTGATTGAAAGGTTGGGCAAGTGTAAAGTTTACAATGATCAATTTTATTGCAATACAAACAGGTTTGATTATTATCAAAAGCAACAAAGGCATGTACTGTACTATCACGTGACTGATTACGAGAAGAATTATTTTTATTAGGGTTGTTACTCACTAACGCGGTTCGAGATGAAATAGTGCGATCCAATATTTTAACTTGCGATTTTATAAATTCAACGAAATCCGTATAAGTAGGAATTTCCTCATCTCTCTTATTCATTTCGAATATATGTACGGTTGCGGGGTCTAACTTTCTCAAAGCTAAATTTAGCAAAATGAAATCCTTTAAATCGTTAATTTTTAATTGTTCTAAAGCTGAAACAGAAGCGTGAAAACTTTCAATGAAGCTATTTAAAGATGCGGAATTATTAATTGCGGGTTTAATATTTAATATGTTAGACATGTAATGTGAGCCTAGTGCTCGCTTATCTTGATATTTTTGAACTAAACTGTTCCAAATAGCGGTATAGTTATCACCCGAGGGAATAATTCCGGCGATAATTTGCAATGCGTTTCCTTTTAAATTACCTATTAAATACTGCACACGTTGAGAATCTGTAAGTTTTAAATTACTATGGATATTTGCTTTAAATGATTCATAGAAAACAGGCCAGTTGTCAATCCTACCATCAAAGAACGGAATTTGAATCGGTGGCAGTTTGATCGCACCTTTATATGGGTTTGCGCTATCATGAAACGCTGAGTCATCTAATGATCTGGAACACTTCGCGGCGATAAGTGATCGCACTCGTTCTACGCGAGTATATATTCCGTCGTAAGATGTCAGATTGTTGTAATCGATTTTATGATCAGGATTTAATTGTAAAGAATATGTATTTATTTTATCTAAATTGGTACTAAATTCTTGACGAGTGACTGAGATTATCTCCGAGTCTGCCATAAATGTTTCCGTTGAACGAAGCTCGATACCAGACGTATTTATTTTCTTAGAAGTTTCATATAGTGACGATAAACGTTCAAAGATTGCTTGATTTTTAGCTTGAAGTAATTTCACTTTCATTTTAAGATCTTCCATGTTGGAATAGTCCTTGAAAATATAGCTTACAAAATATTAAATAAAGCGGGTAGATTTAGAATAATAATTTTATTCTAAGCGAGTATAACAAAGGAATGCGGTTTGAATATAAGTTGTAGGTAAGTTAGCTTAACTAACTCACGATAATTAGCGGTTAGAATATTTACCTATGCTATTTCAATGCAATAGGCGAAATATTAAGTCGGTACAGTAATTCTCAATGACTAATGTATCTAGCGAAAGTGTACTAACGTAAGTATGCGTTCAATATGGCGGTTTTATGAACTTTATATTTTAGGTATTTCGACCTAAATCCTAGGTAAGTAGGGTTGATTCTTGGAATCCGGCTCGAAGGACCAAAACTTATGGTGTATAAGTTGAAGCGGTTTTTCGACTTCGAAGGACCAATACGCGGGGATGTATTTTATTTATTTTGCGGGTTGGAAGATTGGACGACACACAGAATTGAGCAAAAGGGAATATGAGATTATGGGTAAGAAAGAGGGATGGATGGACTTACTTGAGAACCTTCTGGACGAAGCACGTTGACGCAAGGGGCAGCCTTAGCAGACTTCCCACGTATTCACGACTTTCTTCCTTTCACCGTGATGCACTATCACTTGAGTTTTAAATGTTACACTTGTGTCGGCCAACACTTACAAATAGAGAGTTTATAGTTTTTGATATAGTAGCGGATTATTAGCGGAGCGGCGCGGTACGTGAGCGGTTGAGCGGTTGCAGTAGAACACACTGATCCATGCGAGAATGTTTTTTCAAACCACGGTGGATATATATGCGGTGATTGGCTTTCGCCGCGGAGGAAGTGCCTCTGATTCGGCGTGCGACGAGCGTGCTTCTCGTTCTGTTGTATGGGAATTGGGAGGGAAGGAAATACAGCTCAAAACTGCGGTCGGAAATATTATAATTTACCTTATTTCTAAAACTTGCGCGAGCAAATGTTTTGTTACCGTTGTCGAACTGTTTTGGGGTTATAAGAAAAATAGATGGTTTTTGTATGAGCAGGTCATAATATTATGGGTTAGATATTATAGTATGATTAAACATGCATTTGTGTTGTATTTATGTCATCATCATCTTTTCAGCCGGAAGGCGTCCACTGCTGGACATAGGACTCCCCCAAGACTGCCACTACGACCGGTTCTGTGCTTCCCGCATCCAGCGGATTTCTGCGGCCTTCACAAGGTCATCGGTCCACCTTGTGGGAGGTTCCAACGCTATGTCTGCCGGTACGCGGTCGCCACTCCAGAACCTTTCTGCCCCATCGGCCATCTGTTCTGCGAGAAATGTGCCATGCCCACTGCCTAAGTTTGGAAATTCTTCGGCTTAGTTCTCCGGCAGATCACTTCGTTTCTGATTCGATCACGAAGGGAAACTCCATGCATAGCCTTCTCCATTGCCCTTTGGGTGACTTTTAGACTTCTAATAAGGCCCATCATTGTAAGTGACCACTTTTCAGTGACATAAGCTATAACTGGCAACACGGTCAAAGAATTTGACTTGACTCACTGCGGAATCCCACATTCCGCAGTCTTTGACGAGACAATATTACGTAGGTATTCGAACGCTGCCCAGCCGAGTCAGATTTGATAGGTATTTATTTAACAATCATTAATCTGTATTTATTGAAAAGTAAATTTTGGCAAGTTGTTGGCTGCGTGATGCATTATCGTTACGTCAACGTTATAAAAACCTATCAAAATTAGTTGTGTATGCAGGTCCATGATCTAATCTCACAAAGGTATGCATTTTCTATTCGAATTTAACAAAGTGCGTAATAAGTAGATACTTAATTAATAGCTAAACATTTTTTGTAACATTAATTTCTTTTTGAACACATCCTGGTCTATACATGTATTTTCCCGCAAAAATGCGAGTGAATGAATTAATAAATAAATATTTTGTCTAATACAAAATACATTACAACATTATCCAAAGCCCTAATTCCACGATCTCAATTCTCGAAACAAATATAAATCGCTCCAATTGAACCGTATGGCGTATACCCATCCAGTCAGGAGTAACGAAATCTAACGCAATGAAGTGAAAACTTCACCATCTGGTGAACGGATCGCTCTCATGAAATATGTATCAAAAACCTTTACTAAAACTACCTGTGCTATGGATATAGTCGACCTCGAAAATGCTTTACCATATTTATTTATTTTGTGTGGAAAATTATCAAATAACTTCTCCCGCTCTGGGCGGACCGGGAGGGCGTGTCAGACCTTTACTGACTAATACCCACCCGTGTTCCTTCAGTTGCCTGTGTGCCAGGGCCACGATAACCCTTTCGGACAAGCTCGCAACCCATATGGTTGAATTTCACTTGCATGTCATAAACGTCACGCTGTGGATCTACTCAAATACTGAAATGCGTGCACGGACTGGACAGGTCATCAAACAAATCTGCTGTAGCTTGACCAAAATAATATCTGGACTTTAAAAGTGACTGTTACCTCCAAGATGTTTCGGTCTTTCTTCTCAAAGTAGTCTGATAGAAAACACCGACCTCATTAAAACATAAATTATTTTTGACGTGAAACAGTGTTTTTTTTTATAAGTAATTTACAGAAATAAAGTAGCATTTATCATTCGATTTGTAGACCATATTCTATTCTTTTAAGTACCTGGTACTTGTTGAGAGGCCTCATATATAGTTAAGGGGACAGCCCCTTAACTATTACTCGTAATACTGTGATTTAACAACATTGAAAAAAAATTATAAAAGAGTAACCGTGGAGTTTCTTGCCCCTCCATAGGAAACGACTAATTGGAACCGTGCACCTAGCTTGTGTCGTTTCATAAGTGCCCATCAAATCAAATCAAAATCAAATCAAATTATTTATTTGCTTAATACAGGTGCATGCATAAACAGATGTTACAAATAAATATAAAGTACTCTGTATCATTACCTAACCAGGTGTGCAAATATTTATATTATTGGTTATCTAATTAAATAATTATTAAAGTAACATTACAAAAATTATTATACTAAAAAAAAAAAGAAATAAAACAATAATAAAATAAATTCAGAACACTGCAAAAGTCGGTTTAAAAATAAAAATAAAAATTGTCAGATGAATTATACATGTCAAATAAAGTAAATTAAATTAATGGTCCAAATTAAAATATAATTATACAGATGTCGATTTAAATCATGTCACATTATTTGTATTGTCATAATATTCAGTGTCAATAAATTACTGTTACTTTAGAAAGCTATCTATATTTTTATCCTGTAAGTACTTGAATTGATGAACAGGTAAATATTTGACATAATCAGGCAACTTGTTGTAAATCAATGATGCCATACAAAGAATAATTTTATTGATTAGTGCTGTTTTCCCGTATGGTATATCAATTTCTACTCTTTTTTTGTCACGTAGTTGTCTATAGTAGCTTTTAAAAGCAGTCTTATGATAATTAGGATTCAATTTAACAAAAACATTTATTTCATATATGTATAATTAAGGCAGAGTCAGAATTTTCAAGCTTTTAAAGTAGGGTTGACAGCTGCTAGTGTTGTCTACATTACACATTGCTCTAATGCATTTCTTTTGAGCTTTGAATACAGATTCCTTATCGACTGCGTTGCCCCAAGACAGTTTTTGAGAGTTTGTAGAGAGCAAATGAGGATTTATTAAATCTTTTGCAGACATATTCTGTTCATGTGTTTTCCATGACAGTTTATTGTCAATATTAATTCCTAGAAACTTTGTATCTGTCACAGGATGTACTAGTTCGCCTTGGTAACTAACGTTTATATTTGTCAGTGGAGTGTGCCCATGTAGGTTTATGTGAAATAAATGAAGTATTTTGAACGTTTCTTTTTTTTTAAGTTGAATTTCCCTTGCACGTCACAATAGGTACGACAAGGTATATCTGTATAGGTGCCAATTAGATAATTTCAACCTTAGTAAATTTTCAATTAATTAGAAAGAAAAGAAAAAGAAACAAAGAAAATACGTTTATTTGCGGTAAACATAACGCAAAGAAATAAAAACACAAACACGAAAGAACAAGTTGAGGGAAAATATGCGTCACATTCACGCAAAACGGCCATCGCTCAGCATAATGCTGCGACCCTATGCTAGACAGAGCCCCAGCGCTGGTTAGGAATTGTTGTCCAAACCGATAAAGTAATTAAGAGTTTGACTATACCTACCTGTGCTTAAATAACCCGTGGAACGTTCAGAGAGATTTTTGATGGAGGGATGCTTACCTTCCGTTTAATTATATTCGTAATTTGGGTTTTAGGATTTGGACTAATTCGAGTCCCGGAATTAAGTGTATCTTGAGTATGGTTGGGTTGGAATCATCATACCCTGGTTTTTGAAACTCTGTTATGTAAGTAAGAATGCATGTTAATTTTATTGTCAACTGTTGTGAGTGATTTAACATTAGCATATTAAATACGACCTTGTGAAAGATTTGTCCAGAAAGTACCAAAACTAAACAAATTTTTCTACGTACCTATGTTCCAGATAAAAAAAAAATCACTTATACCTACATGGCATTGGGCGGTTCTAATTGGTATTTCCTATGGAGAAGAGCCGGCAAGAAACTCTACGGTTACTCTTTAAAATATTATTGGTCTAAAAATCTGCAGTCTGGTAAGCCGTTCTCACATTCACAAAATATTAAACAAAAATGACATTTTTTTACCTATAATGTGATTGAAAGATACACATCAAAATTTTCCTTACCTTAACCCAGTTTCTGTATTATCCACCTCTAAACTGTTCCCGCTTAAAATATCTTTAAAATGCCAAGGTGTATAAATAAGCTAAAAAAAAAACTTTTCTGAAAAAAATACTCGAAACACGCACCTTTCTTTCCCACAGCCTTCACTATAAATGACCATTTCTATTCTACCCGCAACGGAAATCAACTACCATTTAAAAAAAAAAACAGGAAAAGCCGAAACTACGGCAGTGTGTGGGTTAACTAGAATTTATAGCTGGCAACACAAATTAATAGCCGCTTTCGGAAGCGAGGCCTAATTGTGAATTGTGCTCGATGCGTGCTTCAATAATGTTTGGTGATCGCTAATTTATTTATTTAGGTAGTTTTTTGAGAGGGCCTTGGAAAATAAGTGGTTTTGGTAAAGAAAAAGGGATTTTCTATTATAGGGTGCCGCTACTCGCAATGTGAACTTGCTTATATTGGACCCACTGTTGGGCAAAAGCTTTCATAACCATAATCATAATCATCATTTATTGCATTCAATGTAGTGTACAAGATGTTACAATAATATTTGTTTCATACATTGACCCTGTCAGGGCACAGCAATATAATTATACATATGTTTTGGCATGCTACAGTACATAATAAATGTAAATGAATGAAAGAAACCCACAGTGTAGAAAGACAATAATACATTTTTTAACATAATGATAAAGTATTGGTAAATAGTTATTTGGTCATCATTTCCATTAATAGTTCAAATAAGTTAGACAATTAAAAATAATCAAATAAATTATAACTATAATCATAAAATAAAATAACATAGGCAATGTCAACTAGAATAATAGTAGTAAGTCAACAATAGTCAGTGATGTATTTAATAAGGATTTGAATGTCAAAAGTTATCGATCGTTATCGTCCAAGAATTCCCTTAACAATAATAATAATCATAAAGCTTAATGTCAAACCAGAATAATAGTATTAAGTCAAAAATTGTGAATGATATACCTATTTATATTATGAATTTTAATGTCAGAATTTTATTTACTTATCATTATCGTCAAAGAATTCCTTTAGAGTGTAGTATGATTTCAGTGTAAGGTGTCTTTGAAGGCTGGTTTTGAATTTATTTTCGTACTCTATGTCTTTAATTGAGTTTGGAAGCTTATTATATATTTTTACGCACATGGCTAAAGGTCCTGAATGGAACATACCTAATGTGGAGCTTGGTAGGGCTAATTCATTCTTGTTTTGGCGCCTATCACTGCGACTTTGTGGACGGAGGGTTCTAGTGAGTGGGAATAGTGATTGGTGTTTTCGTACAAATTTACTTACTTCCAATATGTAGATGCCAGTTAGTGTAAGGACCTTATATTTAACAAAGAATGGCCTACAGCTTTCCGTGTTGTCTATATTGGCAAGAATTCGTAAACATTTTTTTTGTAGAATAAAGAGCCTTTGTTTGTCTACACTATTTCCCCACACCACTATTCCGTAATTTAACCAGGAGTATGCGTAGGCATAGTATGCTGTTAGAGCAGTTATAAAATCGGTAGCTCTTTTAAGCTCTCCTAGGGCATATATAAAGCTAGCAAGCTTATTTGCCACTGCATCTATATGAGCCTTCCAGTTTATATTGGTATCTATAGACAAACCCAACAGTTTAAACTCATTTATGCATTGTATCTGTATATTATTATACGAGTAATTTATGTCCAATTTACGCTTTTGATATGGTCTAAATTGCATTATCTTTGTTTTGTCAAAGTTTAATTCTAAGTTATGATCTTTTAACCATGATATTATTTTCGAGAGCTTATCGTCTAGGTTTAAGTTTAAGTTTTCACCACTAGTGTATGGAAAAATTATAGAAATATCGTCAGCAAATAAGATACTTTGAGCGTCAATTTCTTTAGGTAGGTCATTAATATAAATTAGAAATAATAAGCATCCTAAAACGCTGCCTTGAGGTATTGACATTGTTATTTTCTCTTTATCAGATCTTACGCGTGTTATTCGGCCAGTGTGTTGATCCCTATGTTCAACCTCTACGAACTGTTCTCTATTTTGTAGGTACGACGAGAACCACTTGTATGCTGTACCTCTAACGCCTATTGCATTTAACTTACTAAGTAGGATTTCGTATGAAACTCTGTCATAGGCTTTGCTCATATCTAGTAAAATCCCTACTGCGTACTTTTTGTTACTGATTATATTTAAAGCTTCCTGGATATACTTGAATATAGCTAAAGTTGTAGACCTATTTTTCCTGAACCCGTTTTGACTGTTGTCGAATATCTTATATCTTTCACAATATGAGTAAAGTCGCTTTGACATCGCAGTCTCCAATATTTTTGCGAAAGTAGGTAACAATGCTATCGGCCTATAATTACTGGTGTCAGTCTGGTCTCCTTTCTTGTAAATAGGTTTTACTACTGATACTTTTAGCAAGTCAGGGACCGAACCCTCATCCAAGGACTGATTGACTAAATAGGTTAGGGGTAACGTTAGCTCTTCAGCGCAAGCTTTTATAAGTGTAGGCGGTAGCTCGTCATGGCCATAACTGCGCTTGTTTTTCAATTTTTTTATTATAAACATAATTTCGCTGGGGTCAACTGGTCTTAGGTAGATGGAGTTTTCGCTATGAGAGGACGTAGGGCGGCCACTTGGAAAAGTGTTCCCATTTGCGGTATCTGTTTTTCCCACTGAAGCAAAATAACTATTGAAAGCGTTGGCAATGGTAGTCGCGTTTTCTGTCACCGTATTTTGCACACGCAATTTTATATTATTAGTAGATTGTTTTTTATTTTTATTTGTACGCTCCTTTATTATTTGCCACATTGTTTTAGTTTTATTTTCAGATTTACTCATTATTCTTATGTAGTTCAGTTTTTTAGAGTGGGATACTGTTTTCTTAAGTAATTTCTCATAACGTTTATAGTACTTTAGTAATATATTGTTATTAGTTGTAGTCATTAATGCCTTTAGTTGTCTTTTATGTTTGCATGCTAATCTTAGTCCAGTTGTCAACCATGTCTTATATGTCCTGTTTTTTATTTTTACGTCTTTTTTTGGTATACACTGATTTAAAATGTTTTGTAAGGTGTTATGAAATGACAGATAATTAATGTTAATAGTTTGGTTTTCATTTATTATTTTACTCCAATCAAGTTTATTTAGTTCCTTTTTAAATGAGTCTATGTTTTGTTTACTATAGATCCTCTTTAAGGTAGATATTTGCTTTTTATTAATCATCGGAATGCGGGTAGGTACAGTGATTGCTATTCCTCTGTGGTCTGAGAGTCCAAGCTCCACTACTTCAAGATAGAACTTGGCGTGTTCGTTTGTAAATACCAGGTCAATACATGTCGAGCTTGAGGTTGTTACTCTGGTAGGTTCCGTTACTAGTTGTCGAAAGTTGTACCTAGTCATTGTATGTAAAAGATTAAATGAATGACGACTTTTCTCAAGGATATTTACGTTGAAATCCCCGCCTATAAATATCTGTTTACGCTTGTCCTTTATATTGATTTTTAGTAGAAGTTTTTCTAAGGATGTATAAAATATTTCAGGTTCCCTATTTTTTTGTGGCCAATAAATAACAATTAGTAATTGATCAAATTTTGGAATTTCTACTGCACATGTTTCAAATATAAATTCATTCGTCATTTCCGTTAAATCATGTCTTTCTTTGAACTCAATACCGTCTTTTAAAAATATGCATACACCACCTCCCGAATAATTTGGGCGGCAGTATTTGGCGGCTACAGTATACCCTTCCAACTGAAGAAGATCTTTTTTGGATTCTGTAATCCATGTTTCCGTAAAACAAAGCGCTTCCATTTTATGTTCATCCGTAATTGCTTCTATTAGGTAACGCTTATTTTTAGACTTTGTATGTTCTGGTATAAGATGTTAATATTATTGCATGAATGCGTCTGTGTACTGTTTTGTCTTTGTGTACTGTCTGTTGATGTGATTTTATTAAAGAGCTTTTCTTCATACAAAAAAGGAACGAGCAATAATCATGCTTGTATACGCTTGCTCACTGCATTTTGGCGAATTCAGACCATTAAAAAGTTTCCGACGAAGTGACTTTTCTAGGAAAGACTTTACCGAAAGCTAAAGGTGTCGAAAATGGATTAAATTGCAGTTACTTTGGATTTAAATCAGTAACTTTGTGCTTAGTGACAATAATTATCAGTTCCTTAAATTACAGTAATAATGTTTCATGTTAGCAAAAATTTAATTATCCATAGACAAATATATATATACATATATATTATATACATATTCACTTCATCCGCGTATCTCACTAATTCATTTGTTTACTCATAAAAATCACAAGCAAACTCACAAATAGACACACCATCTCACACTCACTCATTCACCATATTATCTCATAACACAAAGAGAGGTGCAGACCATTAAAACAACCTTAGACTATTATTATTCCTTTGTTTTGTAAAACTTAAGAACTCTAATTTAATACAACTCGAGGTGATCGGCGCTTTTAGCCGAAATACATTTTCCTCCTAGTTCGGCTACAGAGGCTAAAACTTTTGTGTACTTTTGTTTTATCATAGCACTTAACTGTAATGTAATCTAAGTACTGTTTTTATGAAATAAAGCTTATTATTATTATTAATGCTACCACGACACAATATGTAGGTATGTACAGGCAAAACGTGCGTCTTACGACACTCGCAATATTCATTTTTATTGCGTGTTTAATAATTTTGTAAGCTTTATGGTATCACTAGCTGCGCCCCGCCATCCAGGGTGTCAGCTACCTCCATAAAAAAATTGTATTAAAATTGGTCCAGCCGTTAGAGCGTGAAGAAGTAACAAACACACACACACACTCACAAACTTTCGCCTTTATAATATTAGTGTGATGTGATGTGATTATAAGACTAATGGAAAAAAGTTACTACTCAGCATTGTATAAAATTAAAATAAAAGTAAATAAATAAATATTTATTCAATAATTTTTCATAATTTCAGCCGAAAGACGTCCACTGCTGACATAGGCCTCCCCCAAAGGGGGGGTTTACCATAATCACCACGCTTGGCAGGCGGGTTGGCGACCGCAGTATGGTGTTAAAATGCATAGAGAACGCTGCTACTCATTCTCTAGTAAATCCCTTAGTCGCCTTTTACGACACCCCCGGGAAGAAATTGTATGGTGCTATTCTTTATGTCCGGCACCACACGGCACATTTATTCAGTATTACAATATAATTGGTAAAATAGTAGATAGCAGTATTGGTACGTAGTTAACTAAGTTTATGCCCTGGGGCCTTCATTTTTTGAGGCACCCACAGGTAAGTCCTGTTAAGCAGACTACTGCCTCCTAGGTTGACCTGCGAGATGACATTGATTAAAAATAAAAATAGCTGCCTGTATGCAAAATAGCTTGTTCGACCGTGGCGTGGGTACCTATTTCTCTTCTTTTCAATCGCTTCTCACTGCTGAGAATCGTGACTCCGTTTCAAAGAGTCAACAGTCTTTATCCTTCTAATAACGTTGTTTTTAGGTACTTATAAATACATACATAACATACCGATGAGAATACCTACAGCTGTCCAATATCGCCCCGGATTTTCGAAGAACCTAGGAGTCAAAATAAAAAACCTTGCCTTCACTCGAAGACACAGAAATCCTTTCCCCTGGCCGTATAAGTGTGACTGTACGGACCAGTGGAGCGCTCACTAGTTCAAGTGAGGACCATGCTATGCAGGAATGCGCTATTGACTTTTTGGATGAAAATGTTGAATTTTCTAAATGGGCTCGTGACAGATATTGAATGTTCGGGAGCAGATTAAGATTTGGTTCTAGATTCGCAACAGCACAAAAAGGGGATTTGAATCCCAGGTCCGATAAAATGTTACTGGTTATTTTTTGAGCTTCATATTATAATTACTTACTAGCGTTTGCTCGCGGCTTCGTCCGCGTGGAGGTCAGAAATTATCCCACGGGATAATTATATGGGAAAAAGTATCCTCTTAGTAATATTTAAACCTGACTTGGTTTCCGTACGACATTTTCGGGTGATAACTAGCTTAGCATCATGCTAAGTGGAAGCGTTCTTGTCACAGTTACGACGTGCAGCTGTCTCGTTGGCCTAGTGGTCGCAGCCGCTACTGCTGAGCACGAAGTCCTGGGTTCGATTCCCAGGTCGGGCAAACTGTTATTGGGATTTTCCATTAGGAATTTCTCAGTAGCAGCCCGGAGTCTGGATTTGTGCCCGGTTGATGGCAATAGGCTCGGCTCCTGTTACATGGGACTTAAGCATAACTGGCGAAATGTGGGTGTAGGTACACTTCTGCCTAACCCTTCGGGGATTACAGGCGTGATGTTATGTTATGTGTCTATTTTGTTAATAATTTTCTGTATTATTCGATTTAATTATCTTTTCATGTGCACGTGTTTCTGGGACAAATAAACGTACTTTTCATTCTTTGTTCTAACCCAGGTCATGGGCTACCGGAGTGCCAAATTTCATCGTAAGCCGACAAGGTGACGACAGAGTTAGTTTAACATGTATAGTATTAGTAAGTATAATTATTATGGATATAGAATAGCACAATCTTCACACAGCATTGCTTTTTTATACGAGAAGCATTGAACATACATTATTAGATGCTTATTGCATGTTGGCGATTTCAGACCAATCATTATTTTTATTTATTTTGTTAAATCTGGCTAAAACGTAAAGTCACGGTTTCCTCATTATATTCCCCTCAACCGTAAGCCAACGATACAATAATCCTCCTCCAAAATTTAAGATGAATAAGCAGATTTAAGAATCATTTTACTCCCTCGAGTCATAAATTAAATTGCTCTAATATATCAAATTGCTCATCGCCGTAGATAATCTCTTGGTACATAGCCCCTCAGTTTAATTTCATTTTGTCCGCGAAATTACCATTTTTATTGGTCAATATATTACACGAGTCTAATAAACATAATATAGTCTTTTGAGGAAACAGTTTGGAGAGAAATTTTGTTTTATTACGTTTTGAGTTGAATGGAAAAGACTGTGTTTTGAGGAAAATTGTGGTTATAAAATAATTTTGCTTCTGTTTGGCAGACTCAACGCCAGATGGGTGATCGCGGGTAAGGCCTGGTTGAGACTCGCACATACCAGAAAACATGGCAAAATAGGAGGAGGCCTATTCTCAGTAGTGGGTGGAACAATGATGAGGTAGAGAAAATGAAAGACGGCTTGACTTATTTTTTTTTCATTTAGTAATTTGAGAGACGGAAAATATTATTACGAAGGACGAGCAAAAGCGTAGAAAGAGGTTGGTATTTAATTTCGTGCATTTCACATTTCTATCATATTGGATACTGCTGTTACGATTGCTGTAATCTTTGAACGGACCATTTTGGTGAAATAAAAGTAACGTTATCCTGATATTACTTTTCTTCTTTATTTTTTCCATAATATAAACCACTGACATCCCAACTACAATACCGTCAAATAATGCAACAAAACAGGAATAACAAAAATGGCGCGAAGATATCGAACGCCAAATTCAAACACAAAAAAAAACATCCTCCTTAAAAACTTTAACTTGCTAGCTATGGCATACCGCCATCCGAGAAAAACTCAGCCAGTCCTTTTCCCAACGTTTAAACTGAGTCAGGCCCTTAAGTACCAAGTTCTACCAACTTATTGTGATTGATTTTTCTCTTATTTTCTGGGGCTTGAGTTCCCTTGAGTTCGGAAGCACAACTTTCCAGAATTTTCGGAAACAAATGAACGTGAAATTGGTGGAAAGTACTTAGAATTTAAGCGATTGGTTTTGAGACTGAATTGGCGGAAACGGTGATTTTGCTTTTAGAGTTATTAGTGGTTTTTTAAGTGATAGTGGCTAATTGTGAAATGTTAAGTTAGGGCCGAAAGTTACTCTTTGTGGTTTTGAAGTGAATATAATTATTTGTATTAAGGAGCGGATTGAGTTATATACGCGAATTACAATTATAACGTGTTAGAAGAGCTATTAAGATTGGATAAAAAACTTCTCTTGCCAAGCGTAACTTTTCAGAAATTAATTTATATGGTGAATGTAAAAACAAAACTAATAAATAATAAACATACAATTTTTTGCACTTATTATTATACCTACCTACAATCATTTAAAGTTCTAAAATATTCGAAATACGTATACCAACAAAAATATTAAAAAATAAAGAATTCTTAGAATAATTAAGTACACAAGCTCTTCCACCGAAGGATAATATTAATACGCATTGCAAAAAAAAAACTATAAAAACCATTTTCATACTGGAGAATATTTAAAGCTAGACAGTTTTTTCTGGTTTTACGAGAGCGCAATCTTTTACAATAACATTTTTTTCTTACTCAAAAAAACCACAATTTTTGCCAAACTAACTGCACAATGCTATCTATTTAGCATAAATATATAAATAGTAAAAAGCATTAGCCTAATCAGCGTATAACGTTCCCACTGCTGGGACACAGGCCTCCACCAGTAATCCACTACGCGGGTCCAGTGCTGGTTGATGGATGTCACATGTCTTCGAATTTTTGGTTCTAGGACAACCCGGTTTTCTAAAGCACTAGGAAGTGGCGAAGCGCGGGCGTTTTAGGGGACAGTCTTATGTAATTTTGATGATCGAAAAGTGCTGATTCTCAGCCTAGTTCGAATAAATGACTTTTAATTTTGTCACGATGTTTTCCTTCACCGTTTTGAGAGCAGCACTAATATACCATTTATACATACAACATAACACCCGGAAGGCCCTGTTACCCGGAAGGGTTAGGCAGAGGTGCATCTATAGTGGGATTATTTGGCAAGTTATGTCTAAGTCCCATGTAATAGGGAGGGAGCCTATTGCCATCAACAGGGCAAAAATCCAGACTCCAGGCTGCTTTTGAGATATTTCTGATGGAAAAACTTAATAGGTAACACTTTGACTGACCTGAGAATCGAACCCAGATCCTCATACTCAGCAGTAAGTAGCGCTTACGACCACTAGACCAAAGAGGCAGTTCTCTATTTTATTCTATTCGGAAAACGTGCAGCTAACTAATACAGTGTTCTTAAACAATATGAAATTGAAGGCCATTTACAAATTTCCACTGACTATGTATACACTGACGTATGACAGCGTGCAAATAGTATGTTCGTGGAAGCGCACTTAGTATGTAATTGAGTTGGTGTACAGCGGCTTTGTCACTAGATTCCTGCGGTAATACAAGTTGGGAGGTTGTGAGGGAGAGGCGGTTGCAGGGTCTCTTGGGAACATGAAGAAACGTGATAAAAAAAGGGTTATAGGTATATTAGGTACACTTTGCTGTGTGATTGGCTATTAGGCAACTAGTTGCGGGCTCAACTCCTGTATAAAACTAAATAAACTTTTTAAAACCACACATGTTACAGATTTATTCAGGGCAAAATAAAAATACTTGTGTCAATGTCTAATATAGAGTACCGTATGGTTTCAATTATTATTGCTTCTTTATTTCCTCCTCATCGTATGGGACTATAAATTGCCAATTCTGGATTCGGGTTTCGCTGTAATGAGCAGCAATATTGTCATCTAAAATGTATCTATATGCCACTTGCATCTATATACAGCCCAAAAGTCTGATAACCAGTCTTACCAAGGGATATCGTGTTACCCAGTAACTGGGTTGTGGAGGTCAGATAGGCAGTCGCTCCATGTAAAATACTGGTATTCAGATGCATCCGGTTAGACTGGAAGCCGACCCCAACATAGTTGGGAAAAGGCTAGGCAGATGATGATGATGATGCCACTTGACTTGATTTCTGAAGGTTACACCAGAACGGGGTGGTTTTGGTGTTTATAAAACTCACTACACGAGCAAGAGGATTAATACAGCACGATTCCTCAGATAGCACAAACTCATACATCAACATTCAAGCCCGCTACAGCCCATGCTTTACACCACATAACATTTGATGACAACTTGGCTAGATTTTAGCCTCCCTCGTAAACTTAGTCCCTGGTTTGTTTAGCCCCAGTTATTATTGGACCAACACTTATGCCCTGTGACTTGCGACTACGTCGTCCATTCTGCGATGTTTTGTTGAAACCAGTTGTTTGTACGGAGGCTGATTGCGTTAGAAACGCAAAAGGTATTCGAAGTATTACTTCCCGTACCGGGTTTTTCATGAAAGAAAGAAAGAAAATACGTTTATTTGCGGTAAACATGACGCAAAAAAAGAACATAAACACAAAAATAAGAAAAGGTTGAGGGAAAATGCGTCACATCCACGCAAAACGGCTATCACTCAGCATTATGCTGCGACCCTATACAATACAGAGCCCCAGCGCATCATTATACCATAACATAACGCTTGTATTCCCCGTAGGATTAAGCAGAGGTGTATACACCCTTTAGCCAGCGATGTCGAAGTCCCATTTGTGGATTGCCCCGTTGGTCTCGTGGTCACAATCAAGACTGTTGAACGTGGGGTCCTGGGTTCGATTCCCCGGTTGGGCAAAGCGATAATGGGTTTTTCCATTAGGAATTTCTTAGTAACAGCCCAAAGTATGGAAGTTGGCGGTGTGATACCCCCGTGCCTCGAAAAGGACGTTAAGCCGTTGGTCCTGCGCCCGATCTCTCTCCGGTCGTGTCGGATTGCCGTCCCATCGAACTATGAGAGTGAGCGAAGAGA
Organism: Tiliacea citrago; assembly: GCA_963921375.1. NCBI lineage: Eukaryota > Metazoa > Arthropoda > Insecta > Lepidoptera > Noctuidae > Tiliacea > Tiliacea citrago. The sequence continues at coordinate 17,141,873 of OY992805.1, forward strand.
GAGTGCACCTGCGTCTGCGCACACACTTGTGCACTATACTAATATCTCCCGCGCCTAAGGCTGGTCTCCGTTGAGATTGGTCGAAGGCCGACATTAGGTCTGCAGGACTATTATTTTTAAGTCCCATGTAGGTAATAGCGGGCGAACCTGTAACCATCAACAGGGCACGAATCCAGAATCTGGGCTGCTACTGCAAAATTCATGATGAAAAACCCAATAGCTCTTCGCCCGACCTCAGAATCAAAGACGGGACCTTTTGATCAGTAGTCGTGCTTGAGACCACTGCACTTAGGAGGAAGGCTTCGCATACCTTGTATTACAGTAATGAAACGTGTCCTCCTCTGGACTCTATTTATAACATAATTGTGTTTATTCGTGAAAATATTTCCTCGTTATCACAATATTAATGGTGTCATTTCAATACAACAGAGAAATCAATGAAACTCATTTCACATAAAAATAAATACATAAATAATACCAGTGACCTAAATACAGGGTTGTTTCGCGACTGCTCCCATTTCTTCAGCCCGTGAGACGGCCATTTTAATTAGTTCCAACTGTTTATAATGGTTGAAAGTTTTCAACATTCTCGGCGTTTCAGTTATATACATATAATCTATGTTTGCATGTATTTGTATGGAGGCTGGCTTTTTTGGGATGTTAGTGGCAAAAGCGGTAGACGTAATCATTTTGTCAAATTGTTTGTCAGTCTGTCTGTCATAGGACACACAGGCCTAAATTAAAGATGCTGTAAGTATGTTTTTTATAAATACAAACATACATACATAAACTTACGCCTTTTTCCCATGGAGGTAGGCATAAACTACCTGCATCGATGCTTTCATACTCGTTTTACTTCGTTAACGTTCATACTTCTGGTCATACACGTTCATTACGTCATACAGGTTCATACACGCACGCCGTGCACCGGTTGCGAGTACTACGCACCTGACCTTTCTGAAGAATATTACCAATAAGATCACTATAATTATGTTCTTCTAGACTCTAGAATTTATAAAAATGGGACGCTCTAGAATACAGAACGTCCTGTTTTTTACAAATTACGAGGATGCAGAGCCTCAAGCTACGATTACCACTCTTGATGCCCTTAAAATATACACAAAACTCAAGAAATGACTATTATTTATAGACTCCAAAATTATCATCATTTCGCCTAAAAGACGTCCAATGCTGGACATAGGCCTCCCCCTAAGGGGGGGTGTTTTCCACAATCGCCACGCTAAATTTATAAATTATTTTAACTATTGTTTAGACTTTCAATAATTCGAGCCTCCAGGTGGTAACTTGAGAAGAAAATACGGCCAAGACAAACCGTTATTATATTTCTGTGGCATCTGGTACCAAGCAATCCATTATCAATGTATGATAGGTTACCAGTTCTCACAAGGAAGAGCCTCTATAACTGGTTCATCCAAAACTTTATCTGGGGGTACGGTAGCGCCCCAGCCAAGACGAGGCAAAAAGAAACAGGGGCGTTGCCCCCCTTCTTTTTTTCGAATCGTTTCGTTGTATTTAAAAACCTCATAGCGTCGGTCTGGATAATGCTAGAGAGCTCAAATTGTCAGGATAAGACGTAGTTAGGATACTTATAAAATACACTATGTTTTATTTGTCTAGCTTTTATACTTCGGATTTTATAAATACCTCAAAGTCAGTCAGTCAGTGACGAAATCGACGTAGATTTCATCACTGACTGACTAACTCTCTCACGCACTCACTCATCAAAACCTCTAGGGCACTTCCGTCTATTGCCGTAAAGTTGACCAAGAATTAAGGTTTGTAGATTTAGGGCTTGTAGGTTTAGTGCTTTGGCTCGCGGTTAAATCTGATAACTTTTTAACAGTGAAAGCGTTATGTAAGTCTCGCCAACCTACTTTACATTACATTTGGATTTAAACCTTTCTATTTAGATATATAATTTAAAAATAATCTACTGTTGTAATGTGTTAGTAGGAAATTCACCCCTGTTACCAACCTACCGTGCCCGCGTGGTGGCTTGTCTACTCCCTCTGTTGTGACCTTTATTAAGCTATTATGCGCGTTATGGTTCATGTATTTTTTGTAAAGATTACTTTTATTTTGGACATTTTAACAAATAAGATATTTGTGTCAAGTGACTTGGTAACTTTAAACAGCTTACCTATGCAAATATACACAGTTTATGTTCGTCACAATGCATATGGTGAAGTAGAGCTCCAGTTCTCCAGGTTCTGACCAAGAGAACTCGACAACAATGAACGTCCATCGGGAAAAGCAATATTCTCTAAAAGGTGATGAGCATTTGACATTATGCTATTGTAACTTAGATACATTCAAACTGACCCTACTAAAAAACTTTCCAAAATAAAAACACTAAAAAATCTGATCCAAAGACACGAACTCCCGAAATTATAGTTATTTTTCACTTTGTAGTGTTTTTTAGGGTTCCGTACCTCAAAAGCAAAAAAACCGGAACCCTTATAGGATCACTTCGTTGTCCGTCTGTCTATCTGTCTGTCAGTCAGTCAAGCCCCTTTTTCTCGGAAACGCGTGAAGGTATCAAGTTGAAATTAATATCAAATACGTAGGTCAACGGTTCCTCGAAGCTCTAAAAAAATCAAACTTCTAATTCAACGCTATAAAAAATACGGCAATTTATGCGACATATTTTGAAGCATGTTAAGCCGTTAGTCCCGGCTGTTATTTATAGATCTTTGATAGTTGTTACGGGTCATCAGAAGCCTAAAAGTCTGACAACCAGTCTTACCAAGGGATGTCGTGTTACCCAGTAACTGGGTTGTGGAGGTCAGATAGGCAGTCGCTTCGTGTAACAAACTGGTATTCCACTGCATCCGGTTAGACTGGAAGCCGATCCCAACCTAGTTGGGAAAAGGCTAGGCAGATGATGATGATTTTGATACTCGCAAATAAATCAAAACCTACAGGGTACTTCCCGTTGACCTAGAATCCTGAGATTTGGCAAGAAGCAAGGTCTTACGGCACAAGTAAAAATAAAGTCCGAAAATTGTTAAGTTGTAGTTTTATCACACAAAACGATTTTTTTTGCGCTTACAAACTGACATTTTCAGTTGGGAAATTGACCGTGGCGTATATCGATGTATTATGGGAGAATATATTTTTCAACTACAATGTTAAGTTTTTTTTTGCGATAAATTCATCCCAACTACAGAATCCTTCATTGTGCGTGGTCCGACTCGCACTTGGCCGGTTTTTTTGGAAGTCGGTAGGATTTTTTGTAAAAAATTTTTTCTTTCTTTTGTTCACCGTGTGTCACATCCCCTGCAGGTATAATCTATCCTATGGATACAGGGTAGCTACATACAGGGTACCTAGAATTCAAGTTGAACAACAGAGCAGCATGAACTAGCCACAGCGACAAGGGAAATCACTATAGTCGAATGTTTAATTAAAACTCAGTGTGTTATACATATTTGTATGATAATTTTATCATGGGACAGTTTTATTTTAATAAGCGCGTCGCTTTTATGGTTTTATACTGAAATTGCTTGAAATTTTTTTTGTATTTGGTGCATGAATGCAAGCAGGCAAGGCAATGCCTATCAACACGCCTGTATTCCTCGAAGGGTTAGGCAGAGGTGTACCTATAGTACACCCACATTTTGCTATTTATGTTTAAGTCTCATGTAATAGGGGGCGAGCCTATTGCCATTAATCGGGCACAGATTTAGATTCGTGGCTGCTACTGAGAAATTCCAGCAATGCATAATTACATTTGTGTAACCTTGTGGCCTTATCCCCAATAATTCGAGCTCAGCATGCGGTGCTGAGCCCAAATGAATGGAGTGCTATGCTGAGCCCTAACTAATGGGGATAAGGCCATCACATGTCATTTCATGCATCTCTATCGATCGTCATCTCAGCATTTTTTTGCCTTCTACTATTCATCTTTAGCACAACCTTTTCTTGCTTCTTATTCTTCAACATTATCACATTATCCTTAGTCCCTTATCATCATCATTCATCATTTCAGCCGAAAGACGTCCACTGCTGGACATAGGCCTCCCCCAAAATAACGGGTGAAGGATGCCGTAATCGCCACGCTTGGTAGGCGAGTTGGCAATCGCAGTATGGTGTTAAAATGCATAGAGAACGCTGCTGCCCATTCTCTAGTATTCCCTTAATCGCCTTTTACGACACCCACGGGAAGAATTAGGGTGGTGCTATTCTTTACGTCCGGTACCACACGGAACTGGACCACAGTTCTTCATGACATAACATAAATAAATACACTCCGTTATGGACCAAGAGGCATGCACTGTTATAAATAAAAGCCATGCCCATGCATTTCCACGTTCAATCAATTAGCCCTCCTTTTCTTAACTAGGTTGGGGTTGGCTTCCAGTTCAGCTGGATATCAGTATTTTATATGGAGCGACTGCCTATCTGACCTCCACAACCCGATACCTCTTTGTAAGACTGGTTGGTTATCTACAACTATAACTAGTCTCAGAAAACTTTTTCGTAACATGCTCTTTATTCTTCTACATAAATACATTTAAGTATGGACCAAAAGACAAGCACTCTCCTAAACTTAAGGCCATGTATTTCCACGTTATTTACGTGTCACAAAAATGTGTGGTCATATTTAAGGGAGCAGACCATCTAACTGAACAATTTGCTCCATCGGACTAACATCGTAATCGTGGAAAAATAAAGTCAAAGTCAAACCATTTATTTCAAATAGGCACATAAGAGGCACTTTTGAACGACAAAATTTACAAAAAAAATAGAATAATCAGCTGTCCTTACTTCAAACCCTACTTGAACCAAATGTACGCTGTATAAAGACTCGTGCAGACTGGTGCGATATCAAGGGCACGACAGGCAGCGCGACCCTTGTCGCGCCCGCGATATGGCGCCGGTCTAGACGAGCCTTAACATGTGGTAAAATCAGTAAACCCACTTATCCACATTGCTTCCTTCACTCCAATCTTTTCTTTTGATTCAGAAACAAAACACTACGACAAGGGAAATCACTCTCAACAAACTTTAATTAAAATGAATTAAAATCCTTAATTAAATCGCGCAATGTGCTCACTTCTGCAACTATTTCATTAGTCTTTCTCTTGCATAAGTGGTTCGTATAGTGTTGTTTCTGTCTATCGTTTCTCCGCATCGTATTTTAATTAGAAAAGTTTTTAGATTTGGAATGAGGAAACTATCAAATGCTTTTTGTGTATAGGTTAGTCTTCTTCCTGAAATTGTTTTTTTCTTCAACTTTTCCTATCAATTTCATAAAGGTCTAAGGATCTAAGGTTTAAGGACTTACGAAGGTACTCTAAAAGTATGAAGTTCAATCAATCTGCCTAGCTTTTTCCCAACTGTATTGTGGTCGGCTTCCAGTCTAACCGGATGTAGCTGAATACTAGTATTATACCTACATGGAGCGACTGCCTATCTCCACAACCCAGTAGCTGGGTAATACTCGTACAATACCTATACCTTAGTAAGACTGGTTACCGTACTTTCGGGCTTCTGCCTTCCCGTAACAACTGTCAAAGATCTACGAATAACAGCCTTTTTTTTTGGTAACGGGGTGTAAAACTTCATGGATGTCCTTTGCCCTGGGACGGATGGAGGTGTCTGTCAGACTTCTGCTGACTAAACCCCCCGTGTTCCCTCGCACCTTGCACCGGGGGCTAGGGGGGCACTTATGCACTCTTTTACTGGATAACACGATGCCCTTTGGTAAGACTGGTTGTCAAACTTTTGGGCTTCTGAAGACCCGTAACGATCCTGTCAAAGATCTACGAGTGGCAGCCGGGACCTACGTCTTAACGTGCTTTCCGAGACACGTAGGGGTCTCGAAATGTAATGGATGGTCATCCATCCACGAACCGACTGCGGTAAACGTATCTTAGCCCTCGATCGACCCGCGTGGCTGTTCTCATTTAGCCACGAGCCCCTCAAAGTATAAAGTTGTTGGTTCAATAATATGGAAGGTACCGATTTTGATTTTCAATTTCACATGATTTTTCGAAGTTCATCTTGGGTGGTTAGGTGTGCTTGACTCTGAACCTTTGTAGTTGTCTATTTGATTAATACTTCATAATCGTTGTAGAAAATGTTTTTAGATTTCATATTCAGTTCAATAAAATAATGATTATCTAAAACACAATTTAAACAATGCACAGTATACACAAATTAAACTTTTCCGGTCGTCAATTTATATACACTTACTGCTACTACAGCATGTCGGCGTGGGCATGTCGGTGACGTGAACGCATACGTTTTTCCTATAGCAAAAATCACTGAACGCGCCTAAAGAGTTTACACTTTTTTTTTTTAATATAACAGTTTAGGTTTGCAACCCCGAACTTTATTGTTATGGAACGGGTCCTTATTATGTCCTGCGGTCTATTCAATAACATATAAATGAGCTAGTAATTATTATGTGTTACTCGCGTAAATAAATAAAACAAGTACATTTTTACCCTCACATAAGTTTCCCTGAACGTTCCGCCAACAAACTACCAACACAGGGGTGACAAACTATTGGCGTTTTAATTTAGAAATTTTAATGAAACTCGACCCCTGGAGTGGAACTTTTAGTTCTATAGTTACGCAGGCACGTTACGGTCAAATGCCAATTAAATTTAATAATTAAGTTGTTTATAATTAATCTGTTTGCACGAGTTGGTTTATAGGAGTTTTATGGTTTTGTTTTCAAGGTTCTTTTTGGCTTGTTGTGTTGGATTATTTATGATTTGGACTTTTTAAAAAGGGTGCCAACGGGGCCTTATTACTAGGGCTCGGCTATCTGTCCGTCGATCCATCCCCCGCCTGTCACGGGGCTGTCTCTTTTGAACCGTAATAGGTAGTTGAAATTCCGCTATACAACAAAATATAATAAAATAATAAATAATTGTTGTCACATGTATAATTTCAACATGAATGATGTAACCAATATTTTGATTTAAAAGAGTGTCCGTGGAGTTTCTTGCCCATGCCTCTCCATAGGTACCTACTAAGCTTCTTTGGAATGGGCAACTAGCTTCATCTCTCTGACTGACCGACCCCGTGACAAGTCAAAAGTCCCTGTAATTGGTTTGTTTGAAATAAATGCGTTGGAGTTTTTGAGTTTGATAAAGTTGAAAATTAAATGACCCTTTATGTTAGTTATGTTACTAAAGTTTTTTTTTTATATGTAATGTTAAATATTGTATTGTGGTATGGAACCCTTCGTGTGCACTCACATTTGGGCATTTTTTTATGTAACAGAAGCGATCATGAAAATTATATTGAGTTTTATTTTTGGTATAAAACCAGACCACATTTAATTGTACTACTGCAATATTTTTATTGCTTATATTACTACAAGCTGAAAGCAAACAAAATAATAAACCCACAGACTAAAAACAGTCCCAAAACCAGAGACACAAATCGCCTAAATCCAAATCCGTCATCAATATTTCATCCGTATGAAATATTCACTGTACCACCATTATTTTTACTGGCAGCTTTCAAAATTGGAATGGAAAAAATCCTCGCTATACATCAAAGGTTTCTATCAAAAATAGACAAAAAAAAAAGAAAAAAAAAACCGTTTGTAATCTGATCACACGACGTTTGTGATTGCAATGTAAAAAAAATGGGCAAAAATATTTTGAAAAAGGTTTCAAATCGGTCGTCAGCTGTCATGTGATTGGTTAACGATACGCTACCGGTCCATATCGCGTGGTTGACGGGCTGTTGATTGGTTATGATAGCTGTGCTCAAAGTTTCATGTGTTTATGACGTTTGGAAACAGTATTGTAATCACTTGTTTTGACGCTTTACGTCCACCTGGGTAAACAGAGCAATCTTTCCGAAACTAGCCTAAAATTGTGGATGGAAAATACGTAAAAACTTAAAGCAGCATAAACACTGCATAGTTAAAGAGGAATATTAAGTCCATGTTATTAAAGTTTTTAATATGAAAGAAACAACAAGAAACACTTACAGTAAATGAGGACCACGAGAAATGGATACGCTTTGGAATGGGAAACTAGCATCATCTTTCTGACTGCCGACCCCTTGACAATTCAAAATTGCTTGTAATTGGTTTATTTGAAATAAATGCTTTGAGTTTGAATTTGGAATAACAATAACGTAACCCAAAGTACATCAATTCAAATCAATCAAATAACACAGTCAAACACCCTGTCTCCTATCAAACCTATAGAACACAACGCGACATCAAACTTGCTTGCATCCCATGGTCCTTCTCAAAACAGTTGAGAACCACTGTACCATTGCAACACGAGTGAGCTTGTCAAGTCCCGCTTCACGCATCGTCGTCGAAATGGAAACGATTTTTTGACAACCGCCATTTTCCAATGTAAACTGGATTAGATGTGAATGTGAACATTCTGTCGATTGGTATTGATATTATATTGTTTTGTCTTTGCATTGTGACCTTTTGAGACTGATATTGTTGTACCTCTTTGGTCTAGTGGTTGCAAGCGCTACTGCTCAGCATGAGGTCTTGGGTTCAATTCCCGGGTCAAGCAAAGTGTTATTGGGCTTTTCCATCTAGACGTTTTCAGTAGCAGCCCGTAGTCTGGATTTATGCCCAGTTAATGGCAATAGGCGCGCCCCCTATTACATCGGACCTAAACATAGCTGGCGAAATATGCGTGTACTCTAGGTACCCCCACATACCCTTCGGGGAATACAGGCGTTATGTTATGATATTGTTGAGACGTTTTCGATCTGTGTTGTTCCTTAGCAACAACAGTATCGTCAACGATTCCAATACGCACTGATCATTATAAGTTAGACCGCATGTCAATGGTAACACCTTGACCTTCAGCTGACCTATACTCCATTGGTTTAGGTAATTAACTAAAGGTAAACAAATCGTAAAAAAGGATTTTTTTATACATGACACTTTCTTGTTTAAAAATACGCTATCCAAAATAAATTTATTTTCGATAGTTACCTCTTTTATTAATGTACAGTTAAATTTTATCAGTTATTCTTAAACAACTCTTCGTAGATGAAAGCCCAAAAAGACAGGTTCTCTAAACCTCAATGAATTATACCATTGCTAAATTGAAGATTACAACTGTGACGTAGCGTGTCAACTGAAGTGACAAGTATTACGTCTAGTCGGTTAAATAGACGCATTTGACAGCTCTCTCGTCACTTGGTTTTTTGTTTACCTTTAGTTTACTAACTTAACCAACAGAGTTTAGTGTAGTATGGCGTTTCAATAGATTAAGAGGTCAGCATATACTAGTTTCAATACATTATGAGGCCAGTTTATACTAGTTTTGTTACTACTGACGTACGGCCTACTGTACTGTATTAGCTTTATTATAAATTTCAATGTTTTCATATTGAAATTTATAATAGTTTGAAGTAAATCCGAGTTTGAGTTATGGCGAAAATGAGAAAGCATTTCTTATGCCAATAAAACCGTTTTATATTCGTTGATAGAACAACTTTTTGAAAGCTAAGGCTTTCTATTCCAACTCATAAATTGATTACAAAATTTAATAGGAGCAAGAGCATATCGAGAACAAAGTAACCGGAAGCACAATATGATAACAAATTCACAATCTTCCGAATAACTTTGAACAAGACAGTAAGTTACGACGGAGCTATATTTACAGTCGAATCTCAAAACTTTTGCACGGCAAAGCATTAAAATTTCATATTTCCAAGATACTGCAACTGACACTCAACCTATATATTATTATTTATGTTGTTTTGCTATTCTCAAATTGCTTGGAAATAAACCACCTATAATTTTGCCTGTAAGGGCCGGCGCAGACCTGGCGAAAAGCAGTTTCAACAGCCAAACAAATATTAACATTGCGGCAAGACTTGTGCAGACTGGCGCGATATCGCGGGTGCGACACTTTCCATGAGGTTCTCATGGAAATTGTGCTACTAGTGTCGCGTCGCGCCTGTTTATAGGAGCCTTTACTATAACAAAAGTCGAAAATAAATAACCATAACAGCGTACCTCGTCTCCGACTATTCGATGTTTATTTATTTAAAATTTTATTTTAACTTGTGCAAGGTTGATATTTCAGTGTATGTCGTGATGGCCTAATGGTTAAGGCCACGCACGAGGTTTTGGGTTTAAAACCGGGCAAGTACCTATGTGACTTTTTCAATTTACAGTTATGTCCTTTCTAAGTTTATCCTAGACATCACTAAAATCAGTGAAGGTAAACATCGTGAGGAAACCTGGACTTAAAATAGTTAATATAATTATGTTATCGCTAATCCACCTTGAGCAAGCGTGGTGATTAAGAAGAGGCTCCCTATTTTTATGTTAATTTGCATGAATATTCAGAAACAGTCACACAATACAAGCATAATGAAATTTTAGTATATAATTTATTGGATCGTTTTCTTTCCATGTTGAAGACAGTTACGTAATTGTAATATTTTCGCTCTATACATTTTTTATTCGAAAATCATGTCTTTTTTAAGTATAATTATTAAAAGAAACAAACAAGATTGTTTGAATTTTATGTCTAAAATAAATATTTACAGTAAGAAAATATAGTTTATTATCCAGCCATCAGATATTTTTCTCAACATCAATTATTACTTTAGTTATTAAACGAAATAAGAATTGAGACTTACGCTATTTAGTTTCGTGCTTAAACACGTTCAAAGAGCGCACGCGATTTTCAACTTTATTACTGATGTATTAGCGTTTAGCACATAACCGAGTGGCGGGGGGCAAGGGGCGGAGCTTGCGTGGAAATTTTATTTAGACTGCCTGGTCTTATTGCCCGTGCCTTCTCTGTATGAGAAGAGGCCTTCAAAAAAAAAAAATTATTTGCCAATAAAACTGCGCTGTGCTGGGCCTGGCCTGCGCCAGCCCTAAAAGTCTCCGCCTCGATGCCTGCTCTTATCGGTTTTCGGTATCAGCCGTGAGAGTGTTTGTTTTCTTTTCTTTTCATACCAGCCAGTCGGTGTGAGGTTTTTTCTGCAATAAACTTGATTGGTCGGAAAATATTCGAATATCGTTTTTGCCTTGAGTCTGATAGCTGTGGGCATTGTGTTTCGTTTGTATTATACTATGAAATATCGAAACAGTTTTGAGAATCAAAATAAACATATTTTATTTCACATAAATCTACATAGGCACTTGTGAAACGTCCAGAAGCTTAATGCAAGGTTCCAATTGATCGTTTCTTATGGAGAAAAGCTGGCAAGAAACCACGGTTACTCTTTTCAAAATCATTATTTGGATACTCCAGACAAATTATGAAATTGTGTACTGAAAATCTAAATAAAGATTAACACACTATTATACTGAATATTCTTTAGTTGCTTTCTATTATGAGATCATTATGTTATTTGAGTCAAAAATCTGTTCCGAAAATATCACAATCACTCCTTAGATATTCCTACAAACTAATTTTGCTAAAATAAATATCCACATAATACCTTCCCATTTTCAATAAAGAATTCAAAATAGACCAGCAAGAAACAAAGAAACGCTATACCTAAAGCCAGATTCCGTAGCAAAGTGCACCGGAAACTTTAAGGAAAGGAATTCCAAAGTTCGGTCAAAGTATTAGCTGTGGTTACTTTTGGTACCGAAACCCGGAACCAGTAGTCTTAGAACCTGATGCTAGTGATTCCATGGAAGATAGGTAATTTTGTGTAAACAAGTTTTGTGTTAGTTTCAGGTTTGATAATGAAAGGAGTTTTGATGTTGAAGTAGAAGAGGAAATTGTGTAGGAAGAGAAAGTACCTAACGGAGTTGTGAGTTTAAACATGTGGATTTATTGGTAAAGGAAAATAGTTCAAAGAAAGAACGATAAGTATTTATTATTAGGAAAATGTTAATAAATATAAAACAATTTGTAACATTCTTTCTTTAATTTGACCGCCTCGTTGGTCTAGTGGTAGCAAGCGCTACAGCTGAGCACGAGGTTCTGGGTTCGATTCCCAGGTCGGGCAAAGTGTCATTGGGTTTTTCCATCAGGAATTTCTCAGTAGCAGCCCGGAGTTTCGATTTGTGCCCGGTTGATGGCAATAGGCTCGCCCCGTATTACATGGGCCTTAAACATAACTGGCGAAATGTGGGTGTACATATTATTATGTACACTTCTGCTTAACCCTTCGGGGATTACAGGCGTGATGTTATGTATGATTTCTTTAATTTATAGATAATGTAGATATTAGCTGTTACTGTAACTACTGCTTTTTATGTTGTGTTAAATGGTATATTTTATAATACATTTATTTATGTTGTATTTATATTTTATTTTGTGTATATAACTTGAATTTTGATGTAGAGTAAGGAACTTTTAAATAATTGAATGTTGATTAAATGTGTTCACTTATATAGAGATTTGTCGCCTATCTTCTGTTAATGTACTGCATTTAATGTAAGTAAATAGGAATCTCATCTCATCAATTGGCTTGTTGGTGTAGTGGTCGCAAGCGCTACTGCTGAGCATGAGGTTCTGGATTTGATTCCTGGGTCAGGCAAAGTGTTATTGGGTGCAGTCCGAAATCTGGATTTGTGCTCGGTTGATGGCAATAGGCTCGCCCCCTATTACATGGGACTTAATCATAACTGGCGAAACGTGGGTGTACTATATAGGTACACCACTGCCTATCCTTTCGGGGAATACAGGCTGTTATATAAATGGTAATTTATTTTAATAGCTTCAGTACACGTTACATCAATGAGGTCTCGACCCTTGAACTGAGAGAAATAAATAACTTTGGCTTTTCCATTGAAAAACAATAATAGATATTTTCTACACTCTACTGCATTTGCCTTGCTAACAACAAAGAAACAGTTTATAAAATCCTCTCGACTGATCTCGCTGAACTTTGAAAAATGTTTGTTTAATGTACCGACGTCTTGACCGTCTGGCGGTTCGACAGTGAGATATAGCTCAGCTGATGCCCTTTGACGCCTCACTTAGGGTTCACAATATTTATCTTCAAACAGAACTTTAAATAAAATACCGTTTGGAACTCAAAAGAGAATGCAAGGCATGTGGAGTTGAGAAACTGATTTATTTCTCATGAAAGATTGTTTCAGAGAGTTTGTTTTGCTTGTTTCTGTGTTTATTAAATCTTTCATACAGTGGGTGCATATTTTAACATTTATTTTGTTCTCATATTTTATTTTTTAATAACGAAATCATTATATTTATTAACTTCGGCATTTAATAAAATTACCCAAGCTGCTGCCCTGTATATTTCAATGCTTGAAGTATTAAATAAATAAATACAGTAAGCTTGATGAATAAGTTAATAAAAAGCTCTCTTAAAAAAGTTACAATTAATTTATACAACATAATACGCCTGCAATCCCCGGAGGGTTAGGCAGAGGTATATATAGTACAGCTACATTTCGCCTGTTATGTTTAAGTTCCATGTTATAACATGGAACTTAAATACTCACACACTTAACACACTCACTCACTTAAATTTATGACCCCCTATGGGGGATCAAAATTTTATTTCCGGTAAAAATAATTAAAAAAAAAACTGTAACAACTCCTTTAGGTTGCATGCAATTGTCATCTCATTTTAGATCATTTCTTATTATTTTATTTTTATCCGGATAAATGTGGGATTTCAGCCGGAATACCCGGAATCATGGCCTTCGCAGCTGGTAGGTTTGCGAGCTTTCCAAGCCAAGATTGGAGGCTTTCGAGTAGTCCCAACTTGGAAAATTTTCTGCGCAAATTATTATAGCTGTGGCTTCGTCGGTAAAAGTGTGTTTTAAAAATCGTAGCTGTTATTTTAGGTAAAAAACATTGTAATTTTAGTTATTTTCTTGGGTAACTTAGGTTTACTTTGAGCTAATTGCAGCATGTTTTACAAAACATCAATTGAATGTTTTTTAAACTATGCAACTGTGGTTTGTAGAAAGTTGTAATTCACCATAGAAAATTACTTTTTAAAACAGTACACGTCTATACCTATTTAAAAAATATTATTTTACCTATGTTTAAAAGCCACTCGCGTCTTGGTCAGTTTAGCAGCGTTCTTCGATTTAAGATGTAAGTTTCGACTAGCTTTTGACTCTGCTAACCTCACAAAAACATTGAAAAATACTCTTAAAACATTGCTCTACATCAAACTTTTCATCAAATGAAAAATATTATACCTCGATGACATCATAGTCCCGGGCAGGTGGGTACAGAAGGCACCTCATTGAGTATTCCCGTCGGCTGCCTATTGAACGGAATTGTCTTACTAGCTTGTCATCGAAGGAATTTTGTACAGGAAATATATTTTTGTAAGGTGCATAAAGAACGAAATTTAATTAATTATGGAAATGTTACTTAGAGATTTTTAAATAATTATGTTGACGTCGTTTTAATTATTAACGACAAAATCTGAATACATTTACGACCGACTTCTTAACAGAAAAATCCCTAATTCCTTCTAGTTTATCATTACAAATTTATACATTTCTTCAAAATTGAAGTGTGAAGAGTGTGTGTTGAAGTGTTTAAGTTGAAGATTTATATATATCTATATTTAGTCAAGTTGAATCTATTAAGAATACGATACATATCATCAGTGAGTATTTTCAGGTCTACATATGCTGAAGTTTAATGAAAACCATGAATGATGAGATCTCATGACAACTGATGGTCCAGCTAACGACCCGGAACATGATAGCTCTTAGTTACACTCATAGAAACATACGATAGTCCTTCACAATAGAAGAGCGAACTAGATAGGAATTGAGTTTTAAATAATACATTCTGAGGTAACAAGCAGTGTGCCCGACGGGGTTTCCAATCGGCAAAAATTACGAAATTCCATACAAACTTTGGCCCCCTATTAAACCCCTTTAGGGGGTGGATTTTCAAAACTCCATTCGTAGTTTACACCTCCGCTATTTATAAGGAAATCTTGTGAAAATTTTCTAGTTTTAGGCCCAGCGCGCTGGCGCGGTTCAGACTGTGCGTTGTGCGTCAGTGAATGAATTTAACATCTTTATTAACTAGAAGATATAAAATAACAAACAGGTGCGTAGCGCTCACAACCGGCGCGAATTTAAAACTAAAAAATCGTAGCGCTACGAGGCGTAGCGGCGCGGTGTCGCAGCGGCGGGGTGCCTGTATGACTAGATGTATTTTATTTAATTATTTTTTAAACACCACTCTATGATTATCTATAAATTATGTTTAATGTATTATTTATATTTTTTAAACAAATATCTAATCGTTTTTATTATTATTTGTTACAAATATCTATCTATTTTTATTTTAATATTTACACACACTATAAAACTGATTTACATCCGTAAGACGTTCTCGTAACATAAGGTCCAGTTGAAAACCAGCGTCAGGCACTAGTTGTCTGGCATTTAAGCTGAACTGGGCCTATTTGGCACGGCCGTGAGGCACACACCACTATTTTAAGCATTTTCTGTTTTTGTGTGCCTTATCCTGGTTCAAATAAATTTATTTTCTTATCTTATCCTATGTATATATCTTATCTTATGTATGAACGCACACGAAGCAAAAGGAGTATTTATGGATCGTAGCAGTTGACGGTCTTTAGTTTCAGCCTATCCCATGGGAAGCCTATACCCACGCAATAAAGAATTGAGAATTGAGAAGGTGTAGAAGAAACAAATGATAAAAAAAATTGAATACGGGGTGCTAAAATAGTTACAAAAATAAAAAAAACCGGCCAAGTGCGTGTCGGACCACGCACAATGAGGGGTTACGTAGTTGGGATGAATTTATCCCAAGAACAAACTTAAAACATTGTAGTTGAAAAACATGATCCTCCATACATTCCAACTGCAAATGTTAGTTTGTACGCACAATATTGAGTAATTTACTATGTTATTTTAAGATCACAGACTTCTTATAGGTTTTCCTGTAATCTATAAGGAAAGGACTATTTTCTATATTTTTTTCAAAATTTTATGCGCAGCCGTTTCGGAGATAAGGGGGGGGGGGGTGGTCATTTTTCATCATTTTTCTTAAATAATTTCAAAAGTATTTATTATAAATTCTAAAAAAAATATAAATGGAATTCTTAAAAGAAGTCCTTTCATTTGATATGTCACACGGTACAGTCAGCAAAACTTTTGTTTTTAACTTTCTAATTTGCCCCTCAAAAATGACCTCCATATTCAAAATTAATATATTTACGTAACACGTCCGTGTTCGGTACCAAATCTCAACTTAATCGATCTAGTAGGTTCGGAGCAAATCAGCTGTGACAGACGGACAAACAGACACACAAGTGATCTTATAAGGGTTCCGTTTTTTCCTTTTTTAATGAAGTAAGATAAGTAACACTTGGAGCTAGGATATTACTTGAAAGCGTGTTTAGAATTGATGTTGTAATTATTGATTGACTTGAGTTTAGTAGATATCATTGAAGATATCATGTTGAGTGGAACAAGAATATTGTTTAGATGTGCGGGTCTAGTGAAGAATATACTTCAATGATAGATCAGATATAGTTCCTACGCAAAGATTATGCATATTTTTCACAATCAGATATCCTAGGATGGGCAGACGTAGTATATTCTTCTTCTTTTAGTTAGATCATTAATTATGGGTCGCAGCATTATGCTGAGCGATGGCCATTTTACGTGAATGTGACGCATATTTTCCCTCAACTTATTCTTTCGTGTTTGTGTTTTTATTTCTTTGCGTTATGTTTACCGCAAATAAACGTATTTTCTTTCTTTTTTTTTCTAGTCATGAATCTGTATTAATAATTGTTGTTTATCAATCACACCTAATAAAGCTATCGTTTCAGAGATGCCTCGTAAATACCATTTGATGAATCTTCTATGTTTATTTGATTTTAATTAGTGTAGGTATACATAAATCGTACACCACAGACGACTATCTACAGTATTGTCTCTCCTTCTCCCTTTAATCCATCCAAAGATTTTTTTTAAAAGATCGCCTTTAGCGATAAGATAAATATAAAAGAGATAAATTTTCTACATTTATATCTGTTTATTTATATGGTGCACATAATAAAGAGTTTTCTATTCAATGTATACGAATTTCATTTTAACTTCGTGTATGATATTTATCATATTTCTTGGCAAATACATTAAAATGACGTTTGTTCGTAAAATATCTACAAGTTGTCTATGGCACTGTTTTTCAGTGATGTTAAACGGTGAGTGACGGGTCAGTGACGTCAGTTTATCCCATGACAATTGAAACGAGTAACGATTCGGAACACGTCGTACGTATACGTTCGTATGCATGTATGTGTTAGTACAGATTTACTGATATCGCTCTGTGGGGACTCATTCCAATGGCTGACTAGATTGGAAACGATTGGGCTAGACTTTTTATTTCGGGTATCAGACCCTTTTTTTCGTTTGTAGAAATATTATTTGTATTGGAGGATTTTTTTTGTGTATTCGTCAATAGAATTTTGATTTAATGGCTGTAAAGAAATATAAAAAAAAAATATGATCAAAGTTGTTGAAACTTAATATTCGTCTACTATCATTATTTCAGCCAAAATATCCATACTGACTGTTCACTGGTGGATATAGGCTTCCTCAAGGATCATCATTATCTTCAGTCAAAAGACTTCCATCATTGACATTGAGCTGTCCGAGGAATCACCAGCTCTGTCCATTTAAATATGATCTAAATTCAAAAACAATACTATCAGGCTATCAGTATTTGTCATCAGAAGCATCAATGTTTTTTTAAACCAGCCAGCACTAATTGCCTTTGTGGGGGAAAGGGCAAATTCACAAAAAGTCAAATTCTCTTAGGGGCTAATTCTCATAATGGCAAATTCGCATATGGGCAAATCTAATACAGCAACCTACAAGAATTTTAGGTACACTATGTTTTCCTACCAAAAAGCTGTTCCTTCCCGTACGACTCGCGTAAAAAACAAATGTAAACCATGCGGTTAAGAGAACTGTAAAGAGGAAACCTCCTTCAAATCTAAAGATGTTTGATTACACTGGCCACTTCATGCATATTGTCATGATAAAGTCATTTGAAAAAATAATTTTAAATCTAAATTAATGTGACGATTTTTAGATGTTTATTCTCCTTGTTTTTAGAGTAAAATAACATTATTTTATAAAAAAAAAAGAATAATGGATGCAGTGGCTAGTTCTAGTTCGAGTGATGATGCACATCATATCTCGGTAACGATGTCGATACGATCTCGGTGCGTAATGCCAGACGATGCTGTCTGATGCTAATTTTCTCATGAACCTTTGTGGACAAGTGACGGTTCATAATATGGAAAGGTGCTTTCACCACCAAAAACAATATATTATCTCCCTGTAAATATAGCTACATTGTTTGCCCTTTCTTTGTTTATTCATCCAATTGTAACCAGATAACAAGACCACATCGGGTCAAAATATATCTAATATCTCAAAATGATTTTTCTAAAATACACTCTTACCCAACCAACTTTAAACTTTATCGAATCTAAGTAAGGTTGAAATTTCTTTATTTTCAGCAGCAGTAGAGCTAATATATTCCGTAGATGTAGCGACTATATTCCAAACGTTTTCTATGAATATCTGAGCTTGTCTGTTACTACGAATGGGTTTCGATTTATTTAATTCTGAATACCTACATGTTGGGACGACCCGAGTGGAATATTGACCACGATAAGGTAAAGACTGGGTAATGAATTTGGTTCTGTTTACGGTAGTTTTGAAATTGGTATTGGAGATTATCAACACGAGGTTTTGGAAAACGAACCAAAGTGAATTTAGCAATGGTTGTAACGGTTGATGGCTTGACGGTCAGGAGCCTTCAATGTCGTAACAAAGACTTTTCTATCGTGAGGAAAATAGTAACTGCCTGTGTCAACTACGAATCTAAGAGATAGTAGAGGGGCAGACTTAGCAGTAGAAGTTTACTAGAAAATTATCTAAGACTAGCAACTCGCCCCTGCTTCGCACGGTTTTTACGGCTTAACATAACATCGAGATTTTTTTATTATAATATGTAAGTTTAACATTAATGTATTTAACCTTCAGGAATATATATTTACAATGATACTAAAGACTGCATCTAAATTCACTGTAGTTTAAAAGATCTACGCGGTCACACAGACAGTCATCAATCAAATCTGCCTGCCTTTTCCCAACTATGTTGGGGTTGGCTTCCAGTCTAACCAGATCCAGCTAAATACCAGTACTTATATAGCGACTAACTATCTGGCCTACACAACCCAGTAACTAAGTAATACGATACTCCTAAACTGTTGTCAAACTTTCGGACTTCTGAAGACCCGTAACGATTGTCAAAGATGAATGACAGCCGGGACCAACAGCTTAACGTGCTTACCGAGTCTCGGTATGTAAAGATGGTCACCCATCCACGGACCAACCCAGGCAAGCGTAGCTTAACCTGATGGACCAACTCACGTGGCTGTTTTACTTAGCCACGAGCTTCTCCACGACTTAAATTTTTATTATGTATAGATAATTAAATATTTTAATGAAAGCACAGCATTTATAAGCAGTAATGCTGGTGGCGTGAAATGTATTAATTGAGCACGATGATAAATTGTATCTTTAGATTTACTGTTAACTCATCTGTGAGTGATTGATTCAGTCAGTTCAGCCTTAAAACTATGGCTGTGGTATCAGATCGTCTGTTGTAAAGGATGATTTTAGAGGAAGATTAGAGAGGTTGTCTTTGGTAAATTTTAATGTTCATAGACTGCGAAACCTCCGCCTTATAATTAATACATGATTTTTGGATTTATACAGCATGTGACCAACATCGGTTATCATGAAAAAATAATTTAATCAGTCGTCTTTTACATCTCGTCGGGGTCGAGTAGGTATTCAAGTTTTGTATGGGAAAATTGATATTTTTTACGCGATTACGATGTTGGTTCCATGGAGAATTTTGTTCCTGCCAGGGTTACGAGCCTGTCCGAAAGGGATATCGTGGCCCTGGCACACAGGCATCTGAAGGAACACGGTGGGTTTTAGTCAGTAAAAGTCTGACACTCCCTCCCGCTCCACCCAGAGCGGGAGAAGTTATTTGATAATTTCCCACCCAAAAAAAAAAAAAAATGGAGAATTTTGTTTAATTTGATGGGTCTAAACCACAATCATAAATATGACCCGACCTTTCTGGTACATGCTGTATAAGTAAAGATGTTATAGACAGACAAAAAAACCCACTTTAATATTACCAATATTAATACTTACATATCAGTTTCAAAAACCTCAAAACAAATTCTCATATAGAAAACAAAAGAAACAGCAAAAGTACATACAGATAATACATGTCCCCAGAGGAATATTGAACCCAATGGAAACCAGTTTGAAATCTAAATACTAGTCCAGACTATTGTGATCGTTTAATCTAATCTAACTAGATAATGTCCTACGGATGTCCCTTGGTCTTTTGATGCTTATTTTATGGTACAGGTGGTCACCAGAATTACCTGACCACTCTTCCATTATTCTTCTTTGTAAGAGGGTTCAGGTAAAGATGATTATAAGAGACTAGAAATCGTCACAAGATTCTTCCTACCAATATAACACGATGCCTCAAATATCTACTGCTAATTAATATTTTGTTCTCGGCACCTAATCGGTGCCGGCGGGGTGATGTTAGACTTACATGTATAAAATAAAGATATCTCTACATTCTATCATCAAGTATTACACAGTCACACTAATATTATAAAGGCGAAAGTTTGTGAGTGTGTGTGTGTGTGTATGTTTGTTACTTCTTCACGCTCAAACGGCTTGACCAATTTTGATAAAATATTGTATGGAGGTAGCTGACACGCTGGATTAAGACATAGGCTACTTTTTATGCAGATATTCCCACGGGATCGAGACTTACGCGGGTGAAACCGCGGGGCGCAGCTAGTTGTTGTTTAATAAAACAAAGTCTCTGTACTGGATGACACGAGCCCAGAAAACCATTGCACTGTTCGCCCTACTCCCAAAATCTTTGATTTTACATCGAGTTTGATACAGTTTGATCAATTTAACGTTAATAAAAATAATAATAGTGATATTTGTACCTATATATTATATATCCTGATATAGTGGTGGTGGATCGAATAGAGCGGCGCACAATGATTATTGACATAACGGTCCCTCATGACGGGAACCTCGTGAAAGCCGAGAAAGATAAACAAATCAAGTATCTTGACTTGACTTGCGAGGTTGTCGACATGTGGGATGTGGACCAGCAATCATTGTGCCGATAGTTGTATCAGCCAATGACTTAATTGCCAAGAGCCTCGACCAACACCTAAGGAGGCTCTCGTTGGGCAGCTAGAATAAGGGCCTGATTAAGAGAGCGGTACTTCTGGACACGGCTCGCATTCTTAGGAGGTTCCTCTCTCTGAAGCCCTGACTGCTGGTAGCTTGGGCCCTGTTCCCGATACCGGTGGGTTACTATTTTTTATATTTTTTTATATTCAAATAGTTATAAATAGAATTGATATGTTATTTATGAAATAAAGGAAATAATAATACAGCCTTTATTTCTCATACAGAGAAGGCATGAGCATTGACCACCACGCATGCTCAAAGCGGATTGTCGAATTCTGACTTATAATCCTAATTCGGTTTAAAACCTGAAACGGAGTAAACACGCAGGAAAACTTATATCCAAATCCTAGTTCCAGTAGTTAATAACAACGTTAACTGGCATACTAATATTATGTATGTAAACGTCATTCCCGTCTGCAATAATTTACATTAAAGTATCAAATTCTCTGTTAATACCGTAAACGAGTTGGATAAGACACGTATCCATTGAACAGTCAAGCACGAGCCATATTCCTTGGTTCCGTATGAAAAGGAAAATAACCCCTGCATCATCAGATACAGAAAGTAAAGGATTGAAGTTTATTGTAGTTTATTATCATCTTGCATGCTCTTGTTTATACAAATAAATGAATATTATCTTATCAGTATAAAGTATGTTCTATATGTTTATTTTTTTTATTTTATTTATTAGGAACAACAAACAGCAGTATATTAAATATTACACATGATAGGAGTACTAAAGTAATAGAATTAACAAATACACTACTCACGACGTTATCCACAGATTACCATATAAAATAATTAGCATAGGTACTGTTAATAATAACAATAAGGGCAAACTTAAAGATACTCATTACAAGGTTATAATTATTACTCGGTTTGTTTTTCATTGCCAGGCATTTGTGTTTATACTACTTTGCCTACCAAGCTTTCTGACGGGATTTTTACCATGACACGAGTTAAAAGAAAATATTACCAACGGGAGAGAAAAAGTGAAATAATCGACCAACACTTTTTCACAGATCGGTTTAAAAATGGTTGATTTCACCACCACGGCCAATGAAGTGTTGATTTGCCAATTACAGGCTTATTTACAGTTGGTTGAAAATATGCGTGATAGTATTTTTTTATTTGGGTTGTGTTTGCTCTTGACCTTAGGTCAGAGGTGACAGAGACAAAGTCGACGATGGAGTGAGCTTACCCAGAAGAAGCCTCGTTAATTTCAAAGCCCTATATAACAAATACATTACAGGGGCCAGAAAGAAGTTTATTTTTTCCACAAAGTCTCAAGACAACCTATATACCTTTGTCCCTTTTCATTCCCTCATTAAACCCTTAAATACACTTAAAAAACCGTTAACCAAATAACCACGGAACCCTAAAAACTCGATATGAATGCATCATAGAGCTCACGTGCCAAGCTGTGTAATTTATCACTCTGCGCCGGGTTCCGCATACAAATGGTTTCAGAGATAGCTGCGGAATTCTGAAGTGGGGCATATTGTGCTCGATTCTGATGCTTGATAGTATCATCAAGGTTTAGAGAAAAGAGCTAAGAGTAATATAGGGTATTTTGAGCTAGCTGGGTATGTCTGGAAAAAAGTACTATGCTGTGGTGCTCAGGGGTTTTTTAGTCACCCTTCTTGAATGCCGAGATATTGGATGAAAGCCTGGCATTGAGCTATGCGACTTATCAGTTTTAATTGTACATTTTTATGATACAACGATTAAGTAATGGTGAAGGGAAACATTGTGAGGAAGGCCTTCATTTAGACAGTCTAACAACATTCATTGCGTTAATCAAGTTGTTGAGTTGACGAATTTTCCAAACATATGAAGCAAAGTATTAGTTATTTTGATTGAAAGCGTGTTTTGTATTTAGGGTGCTGGACTCAGTGGTATGAAGTTCCGTCTTAGTAGGAGAAGAAGCCTTACATTGCAGTTATTTTTATGATTACTTATTTTATGGGCATAATCAAGATTCCATAGAGGCATGTGAAACAGGGTGTAAAGTTCACTCATCCTCTATAGAAAAGGGAGGATCCTCCGACCAGTCGGGGATTGATGTCGGTAGGTTGTATATATGCTAGTCGCGGTAAACTCTGCTTGCGCGATGCAGGATTGTGTATGACGTCAGTGTGATGCGTAGTTCGCATGTGGCGATGTCAATGCGCGACAACACTATAATTTTCTTGGGTTTAAAAGACGATGACTTTTTTCTAGGTTTAGTGTGGTCATCAAGCATTTGTCAAGTGTCATCTAAAGAATGGTAACCCATCCAATAACTGACTTCGGCAAGCGCAGCTTAACCTCACCAACTTCAACATTTATTCTGAGTCCCTTTTCGAAAATAAGGTCATAAAAATCTATTCCTATTTTATTACCTAAACTTTGATTCTTCCACTCCTATTGTTAGCCTCACCTGTCAATTCCGTCAGTTCCACTCCGCGAGTCTAGGCGGAAATATTTAATCCTAGATATTTTCAGTCCAAGTATTTCATTCCAATCTGTGGAGAGCCGGGAATAAATTGATTTCATTTCAAATGTCTATAGAATCAATTGGATTGTCACATCGCGAGTTCATGCTTTGAGGGAAGGAGTTGGATGTATACGGTGGAATAGAAAGGTGGAATAATAAGATTATACATTTTAGAGAAACTATCAGAAGAAATTCAGTCAGGCATTACAGTATTTTAATGGGGAGCTAATAAACCAAGAAACGTTTCAATTAAAATTATACTTAATTGAAGAAACGAATGAATGTGTTCCAATTCAAGCGCGCTGTGTTTAAATACTATGGTTATCTAATTACAATTCCCACAAAGCATAGGTTGATAAGACCTATGAATACTAATTTAATATGTGGGAAAAATCACATGTACTTAATCAGTACTTGTTAAAAAAATATCTATAAAGGATACGCTGTAGTAGGTATTCTAAATTCATCAGTAACTGCAATCCCAAATCGAATTTTCAAACCGCTATTATTATGGCCGAAACGTGGACACTGACAGTCGGGCTGGTCCATAAATTCAAAGTCACTCAGCGTGCTATGGAGCGGGCTATGCTCGGAGTTTCTTTGAAGGATAAGATCAGGAATGAAGTAATCCGGAAGAGAACCGGAGTTACCGACACAGCCTGCAGAGTAAGCAAGCTGAAGTGGCAGTGGGTTGGCCATGTTTGTCGAAGGACCGATGGCCGGTGGAGCAGAAGAGTCCTGGAGTGGAGACCGCGTACCGGCAAGCGTAGTGTGGGGCGCCCCCCAGCTAGATGGACCGACGACCTTAAAAAGGTGGCTGGGAAAGACTGGATGCGGAAAGCGGAGGACAGGGTGTTGTGGCGCAGCCTGGGAGAGGCCTATGTCCAGCAGTGGACTGCTATAGGCTGAGTTGATTGATTGATTATTATGTCTTGCTCAGGCCAAGTATAATAAAAAAACAATTGTCAGCACGGGGTTGGGGGGAGGGTGCAAAAACCATATGTAGTACCTATCATTACTCGTGGAGGGGTTTTAATGTAATCCATGTCTGGGTTCTAATAGGCTAATAAATAAATTGTTGACAATCCGAAAGGAAAGGATCTAATTGAAATAATCCCTTTAACTTTGTCCTAAATTAGACCCAAAAACCTGACCTAGATATAGACCAAAACAATCAATACTGTTTTGCATTCAGCGAAGCCACCCAAACAATAAATATATACGACTCGGGAATCGAATCCGCTACCGGCGAGCGTTTAAACCGTTTGCTTTGTGGTTATGCTGGTACAAGATTTGAATACAAAAGTTGGGCTGGGTGGATTCTTTGGAGATCTGTTGAATTCGGTTTTTGGGCTAACTTTTTTGGTAGGACGTGATTTTTGAATGTATTATAAAACCTTAACCTTTACTACTTTAGCTTTTACGTTATTTCAAGTGAATTGTTGAGATTATTTGCAGTGTCTACTGTGCAATTTATTGTTTTCTGAGAAATCTATTCATAAACTTGATAATAGAATTAAGTATGAACTGTAATTTGGTAAGCGTACCTACCAAACTTTCTATAAAATCTTCAAATATTTTTAATTTAAAATTAGTATTAGGAGATCTGATAAATCTTTTTTTTTCGGTTTATTTTTGGGGAAAATACAATTTTTTGCTGGACTAGGCTTTAAGCTAGACTTCCTCAATTGTTACGTGGTGGTTGTACTATCACGCATCAAAACAGATTGCATTTCAAGTAACTCAGAAATTGTCATCACAATCATAGCCCACAGCACATTAGCAAGAATACCTCTATCCTATCGCCTCCCATATTTGAAACCGCAACAAATCTATACGGACCGGACCGGTCAAAACCACCTGAATCGGACCGGGCCGGATACGTTTTGATTTAATGCCTACGATTGACCACAAATCTCGGTAAAAGCTTCAATTTTGTCCTAATTTAGCTGATAACTGAGGTAGATTAATTTATGAGTACGTATAACGAAATTATAGATTGGGACCCGATTTTGTATTTGGAGTGTGGTTGCGATAACTGAGTATTGGTTGGTGGTTGAGATTACATTTAGTGGTTGCTGATGGACTTGAGGGATAAAATAGTACAAGAGTACTGATTCGCATCGTTCTCACATGTATAATTTCAACACAAATGATGTAACCAATATTTTGTAACCATAATATGTCAATTTAAAAGAGTGTCCGTGGAGTTTCTTGCCCGTTCTTCTCCATAGGCACCTTCCTACTAAGCTTTGGAATGGGTAACTAGCTTCATCTTTATGACTGACCGACCCGTTGACAATTCAAAAGTGCCTGTAATTGGTTTATTTGAAATAAATGCTTTGAGTTTGAGTTTGATTCAAATCATACTTTATTGCCACATAAATGATCATCTCCCTAGCCTTTTCCCAATTATGTTGGGGTCGGCTTCCAGTCTAACCGAATGCAGCTGAGTACCAGTAATCCATTATGGAGCGACTGCCTATGTGACCTCCAAATTCCAGATACTGGTTAATACGATACCCCTTGGTAACACTGGTTGTCAGACTTTCGGGCTTCTGACGACCCATAACGTCTGGCAAAGATCCACGAATGACAGCCGAGAGCAACAGCTTCACGTGCTTTCCGAGGTGCGGAGGAGTCTTGGTATGTAAAGATGGCCACCCAACCACGGCAGGCGTAGCTGAACCTGGACGATCGAACCGTGGAGCTGTTATTACTTAGCTACTCGTACAAACCCATCTTGCCACAGAAATGTAAACATGAAAATCAAGTTAAAGTAATTTAGGATCGACAAGATAAAAGAGAGATTTTCTGGCTCAAAAACTTTTAAATTTATTTTAAACAATTGACAGAAGCAAAAAGAAATATTTTTTATATTCGTTTTGCGCTTAAATTGATTGAAGCTTGATTCTAAACTAACGGTGCGTTGCACGAAGCCAACACTAGTTTTAACGGAGACTTTAAATTGATGCTATCACTTTCTTTTTAATACAAAATGTAAGGGATGGCATGAATTTAAGGTCTCCGTTAAACTAATGTTGGTTTTGTGCAATTCAACGTAACTCTATCAAATTCTTCTTTATAAATAATTATATTTAACTTGTAGATATTTAAAGAGAGCAGCGGTGGCCCAGTGGTAACATCCGCGATTTTGCGAGTTGTACGTCGTAGGTTCGAACCCAGGCAGGCGCTTTACTTTGTGTAAATTATTTCATCACCACTGCTTTAAAAATGGTGAAGGAAAACATCGTGAAGAAACCGGCGGCATGTCGTAGAACCAAAAATTCGAAGACATGTGACATCTACCACCCAGCACTGGGCCCGCGTGGAGGATTATGGCCCACTCCCTCTCTCAGAGATGAGGCCTGTGTCCCAGCAGAGGGAACATTATAGGCTTATTAGGTAGGTATGTATTTAAAGTCATTCGTTTACCACTTCATGTTTAGCATAGTTTCTTTTTTTATTGTACCAAAAACAGTGTTACAGATATTTTTCCACCAGTTACGAATAAGCAAAAACTGTGCAATACAATAACTGTAATGTGTAGTTAAGTAATGACTTAACTTTAGTGGAAAAGTTAACCTGTATCCTGCACTAGTTGTAGTCGACGTTGCCGTCTTAAGTATCTAAACGAAACCTGTACACTCGTCACTTGAAGACTCGGAATCCGCCGCTTAAATCTATCGAGGAACACTGTCCCCTGCAGTGGCGAAGGGTGAGAGACGTAAGCCGGAGCAAAAAAATTCGTTTCTATTCAACATAAACTCGTCATGACGTCACTTCAGCTCACGCGACACGCAGGTTTTGGAGCACCAAGCAAGCCGGTGACCAACGGGTAGAGACATTAATAAATGAAACAAAAAAAATGTCTTGTTGTTGGGATATAAAGACAACAATTTATGAACACCCAAACATTGTTTTCCAAAATTTGTTGACATCGGTATTTCGTCGGTATCTATCACGGTGTCATAAGTAGACGCTTAATAATTCCATCAACAATTTTCTCACCATTGTTCTTTTATGGTGTACTAGATTTTGCCCGCGGCTTCGCTCGCGTTAATTTAGAATTTGACAATCATTTTGGATTGTACTCTGCTTTTGAAATTCAAAGTGCTATTAAATACATCCCATAGCATAATTCAATCATGATTCGAAAGACACACGTGGCGCCATCTGTTATCATAAGAACGTTATTGTTGTTTTCCTCGGGAACAGTACTGTTTTTCGGGATGAAAGGTACCCTGTGCCCGTTTCTGTACACCTGACAACGTATATGCAAAAATTCAGGATGATCGGTTCAGTGGTTTAGGCGTGAAAAGGTAACGAACAAACTTACCTAATTTCGCATTTATAATATTAGTTAGGATTAAATACGATGATTAAATTATTTGGCATTATTAAACACTACTGACTGTGCCATTTTTCAATGACTATACAGTGGTTGTGCTCCGAATTTCTGAAGGGAACTTAAGTCGGTAGGAGTCGTGTAATACGCTACTTTTTTAAGCATATTTCATTTCACTTTCTTTATAAAGTTAATACGCACACGAGATATTTCAGCTGTGTCTCTGGTTTGGCGACGCATCTGTGATGCATCTCGTATTGCAGATGCTGCGAAAATAAAAAGAGTGGTTCTTCTAACACATTAAAAATAAACATCTAAGCCACTTACCATTCAACTCCCTCATGTCATCACCCCGGTTCTTTCTGAAGTACCACACGACTTTCGGCTGAGGCTTCCCCTCCTTCACGGTACAGCTGATGTTGACCTTAGCTCTCTCCAACAGGGGTCCGAACACTGCTGCATCAGCCAGGGTCTTCCCATCTCCTGTCACTACTTCCACTGATTTCGGTTTTACTGTGGACAAAGAAGGGGTAGATGTTAGTGGAAGTTTTGAAGTATTGAGTAAATATAGGGTGGGTTCAATCCAGAAACATATATTGTATTATTTTTAATAGTGTCGTGGTTTTTTGATATAATGAAACAAATAAATATTATTTTATTAGGTACCGAATTATAGTATCCACTGTGGCAACACTGTCAAAATACAAATTATTAAGGTAGGTCTTGGCGGGAATGTGAAGCGTCATGTTTAGCAGTTTTGTTTTATTTTCTAAAATTTGTGTTTAGCCGAATATTAATGTGTAATAATTCATTCCATCATTATTTAAACAAACTTTTTAAAACCCTTATGTATCCGACTGAAAAACTTGAATCTATGGCCATGAACAACAATTATAAAAAAAAATAGAAATGATTAATATTGAAACAAACTTTTATACTTATGTATTTTCATTATGGCAACTGAATGTATCTATCTATTATTTTACCTTGTTAATTATAATATTGTCGTTATTTCTGGGTGGGGCAGAAGTAATTTTAAATAGTAAAATGTAGTGCTGAGCCATTCGTCGTTTGATTGTGAAGTAGTACAGTTGTGTGGAATAAATGTGTTTGCAAGAAAAAAAGTATTTTTCATAAAAATAGGGAGAAGAAAAATCTTGACAGGAAAGTGGTATATTCCAATACTAAGTTTGTAAACTTGCCATTATTTTCCTACCCTAACCTATCCCATTTTTTTGCCATTGGTGTAATTCTCTTGTCGACTTACGTCATTAACAGCCGGCCGTCATTCAATTTATAGGAACTAGGGTCTCAAATAGTCTATGAAAAGTTGGAACATCAAGTGGCTTTCAAGCAATTTCGTAACATTGCGTCTTATCAAATTGACACGTAGATAATATTGAAAAAAAAACGCAATGCTATATCTGCTACATTTCATGAGCGCGTGTCAATCATTGCATCTTAAACCATAAGCGAATGAGGTCGAAGTCACATGTCGAGCTTATAGTCAAGGAATATACGGGAGAATTGCAAGGAGTATGCTAAATATTTTGTATTGTATAATTTCTCAGTCGTTTTCTCGAGACCCGACGTCCCGAGGAGATTTCTGACAACTACTCTTTGGCTGTGACTTCGGTAATGTTGAAGAGTCGAGGATTTTTTTGTGATTTTTCTAAGAAAAATCTTATGACACCGGTGTTGTATGAAAATGAACTGAACTGGATGCTACACTTCGAAACGACTTTCAAAGAATAACACCCCGTACAGTTCAGTTCATTTTTATGAAGAGCTACCAGGAATGTCAAAGTTATTAAAAAAAACCTGTTGAAAACTATTTGTATAAGTCGAGAACTATTTAATTAGTCTTCGGGAGTTTCATTTAGGGATTTTTTTTGCAGAATTAAATAAGAAATGTACCTAAATTAGAGATATTAGCAAAAAAAATGATTTTCTCGACTTTTAACACATAATATTATGTAACTTTAACGTATAAAGCAATGGACTTATCAGACAATATTTCTAATGTTTAAAATAAAAATAATTCCAGTAAACAATCATGTCTTTTATGTATTATTTTAGTAGACAAAGTAGATTACTTTCAACAATAGAAATATATACCTTTTATTTCTGTTTTATGTAAGGTCCGCGCAAAAATACCTACCTATGAATGAAATAGAGAAACGGGAAAGCCGTTAATTTGAGCCCAAGGGTCTGCCGCACTAATGGGCTTTTCAAACATATGTACCCAATTCATCACTTACCACGGAAAATAATCGGGGCAACCGCCACATTGAATAATAAATTGAGGGTAGAATGTGTGGCGCCATCTAGTTGGTTTAGGATGAACTAATTTGGTGAAACAGCTGTGCCTTAGAACTCACGTGTCAAGGTTTAAATTAGGAATGCAAGCTACTAAACATCACGGAGGGGAAGGCAGGGGTATATACCTAATACACTTATATTTCTCCCGTTATATTGTACGTAATACGTCCCATATAACAGAGGTATACCTATTGACTAGAATACGGGCTACAATACTGCTATTCTAGCATACTGCCAAAGTGTAGTTTAAAATAGAAAAATATAAAATTCCTATTGGTAAAAATAATAATAGGTGCTTCTACAGACCCGGGGATCGAACCCAACTCGTTAGATAACTACTACCGGCAGTTTTAAAACGATCGCCAAAGACAGGAGAAAAATATTGTCTGAAGCCAATATCTCTGCCAACCCCAATAACTAACAAGCGTAATAAAGAAGTTCGTTAACGAAAAGAGAATTATTCCCATTTCTCATTAACTCACTTAACATCGTCGCACGTCGTCAAACAAGGTGAAAATGTTTTTATACAGTTGAATTGTTCACTTCATATTAATTCGTGAACCAGTGTTGGAGAGGATATAAAATTTTATATTTTATTACTAATTTACTCAATTTTCGGAAATGTAAATTTAAATAATTTAATCAACTTTAGGTAAGTCAAGCCTTTGTATGAGAAGTCATATAAAACCAAAAACAAAAGCCAAACCTTCAAATAAGTTTTAGTTACTTAACTCATCTGTCACATAATCACACTAATGTTATAAAGGCGAAAGTTTGTGAGTGTGTGTGTGTGTGTGTATGTTTGTTACTTCTTCACGCTCAAACGGCTGGACCAATTTTGATAAAATTTTGTATGGAGGTAGCTGACACTCTGGAATAAGACATAGGCTACTTTTTATCCCGATATTCCCACGGAATCGAGACTTACGCGAGTGAAACCGCGGGGCACAGCTAGTTTCATATAAATTCAAAGATGAAGAATACGAATACATTCTGTTCGGCTTTATTAGTAGAGAGATAATATTTACCTAAAGCATTTTATAACAAGACAAGAAAAAAAACTCCTATTGTTTACTTACGAAACCAATGACAACAAGAAGAAAACATGAAATTATCTTCTTAAAAACTTCAGTATTCACCTGTACTCAACCGAACCAATCGTATGACGTAATAATGTTAGCTGATTGTCTCGCACTGTTGTACTCAAATGTACATGTGTAAATCTGTAAAGCTGCCTGTTCATTAGTCGACTTTTGTCACGAAGACAGGTCAACGTGTTTATTGAAATGTTACTTTTCACTTGACAATGCATTTCTGTACGACTGACATGAAGGGATAATAATTTTGGTAGTATTTTTCTGGGTTGTTTTCCAGGGTAACCAAATGCAATTTAATTAAATAACAGAAGAAAGTTTCCTTAGCACATGGTATTTTATCATTAGCATTTTTTTAAATTATCGGATAATATATGGATTATAGGAAGAGTTGCTTTTCACACGGACAACACTGTACGTCGTTTGCTACCAGGTCACCAGTCCTGACTCTCTGTATATTTTGGCTACAAACGTAATAAAAAGGGAAGTTTTTATAAAAATGGCTGTTATTTTAGTATACTGTGTTGACTTGCGGTTTCCAAGCGAATGAAGTCGTGGGCAGAGACTATACTTCAATAAGATACTAAAAAAAATATTCTAAAATATTGAGTGATTTTACATTAAAAACATCATCCACAGCCCGACTTCACCCCCTGCGGGTCATAGGCCTCTTTTCTTCAGCCAATACTACCGCTCCTGTTTCAAACATATTACAATCATTTCTACCTATTATTATATGATTGGCCAAATTAAATGCTGATAATGAAGAAGCTATGAAATACCTAAAGGTAATAATCCTATTCTCGACTATTGCTTTCGACTCTGCCCACAAACCAATAACATCTTCACTTCAATATTTAGTGCCGATTCAATTTCCAATTAATTGGAAACTAACTCTGCTGAATAGTTGTTTAAGAAACGTTCTGCCGTCTTGCTGAGGTAGTAATTTAATTTGACTGCATGACACAAATTGTCTACATCGTGGCACAACAGTCACAAATTTCTTCACGAACACTTCAAGATTTCTGACCTACATGTTAAATGTTAATGTGGGTGTTGTAGATACCTGTAGTAGGTATTATAAACATAAATCTTGCAAAATACATGTGATGTGTGTGGTGAAAAAAGCATCAAAATTGATTGAGTAGTTGAGAAGATCTAAATACACATACAGACATACACGAAAAATGACTTTGTTTTATATTATGTAGCCTTCTTAGAAGGGTTATCAGGAAATACAAAGTTACATATGCCTGTTCCAAAAATCAAGAATAGCCTTACGTAAGATGAAATAAGATTACAATTATTCCGTAAACAAATGGATTCCATGTCTCACTCACACATTTCATACGTCCAAGAATTCACATTGTAACTTCCTTGTGGGAAATAATAGATATGGCTAATGTGCATATAAAATGGTACGCCATCTTGTGTCAAAGAAATTGCGACATACATATTTTGTCGCATCGTGAATGCACCGCTTTAGTTTTAATAAAATATACTCGTAGTCTTCCGCAAGGAATAATTAAATGATTATTCTACTGCCCTGTATGCCTTCATATTATCGAAAAAATATTAAAAAATGGTGTCTGTTTTTTATTTTGCGTCTGGTGATGCAAATTACGCTCACTCAAGAGTTGTATAGTAGTTTATTTCTTGAATAACTCGTGAAAAAAATTCAAAGAAAAAGCCAATCAGCAAGAACAACAATCACTACTTATAATCATAATACGTACACTGAATTTTTACAATTATATACATGTTGGAGAAAATTGTGGTTACAAATGTACGCACGCACACCGTCGCATGCGTAGAGGGTCTAGCGTAGTAGGTACTTCGTCCATTTTGGTTTGTTTTAACGGTACAGCGGAAATGTGACAGTAATGTACGTAGTTTTAATTAGTAAAAATTACCTATATTAAAAATGACATCGATTCAGTTAGGGAACCATCACATACTAAAAAAGTTAATTAATGCAAACACTGGGCAAGTTTCCTCTTAATTAAATCTCTAAAACCACTTTGAAACTAACAAAACAACTGATTACTGCACTACAAAACAAAAACAAAACTCCAGAATGCACTCACAATAGCTTTCATTACTAAATGGAAAGAAAATTCACTTTTAAAACCTTTTTCAACAATCCTCTAACAATCGTTAGAACACAGTTAAACATCAAGACTTGTATCATTTCTAATTAATTTAAAACAGACCGACTTTTAATTAACTTTGTGCAACTGATGCTTATCTGTCGCCTGCTAGTGGTGGGAAATGTCGATACATAGTTATCGATAAACTTCGCAAATGTCCGCTCGAAGTTGCGGTTATCGATAATTTGGTTGCGCCTCGTTATATCTTTTGGTAGCACGTGAAGTTCGTTAGTTAAAATGAAATGTTGGAACTGATGAAAGTTGTTTGCAGTTTTGCTGTTTGAAAATCGGAAATGTCGATAATGATGTTATGCCTTGTTATGGCAGGTCGTTGGAAATAATTGTTTTAGTACTTACTTGGCAGGTTATTTAAACTCTTTTAATGTTACGTTCAAAATAGATTTGATTTTCTTATTCTTTATATTAATTAAGATTTGTTTTTGGATGCGCAATTGTTGTAGGTATGACTTTTTCTAAAAAAAGCAAAATTTAATTAACTGCAACTTTTCTAAAGCTTTAATGTAACTGTTAGTACCTACAGTTGCAATACAACTTTAAACAAGATTAACTTATTGGTATCGATAGATTATCTTATTTATCGATAACCTTTTATCACAGTAAACACTACACTGTTAATTACGATCAGACTTCAAAGACTAATAGGGAAAATTGAGGAACTGTTTGAAAAGTATTCGTTTTTAACTTATATTTATTACCTACGGTAAACGCTTTCCTTCGGTTAATATCAATTTAATTTTATTAGAAGCTTTTCTCTTACTTTTATTTTCTAATCTTTTCAAAGATATTTTACAGAAGTGTTTGTATTTTATTTTGATTGAATCATGTGTTTAGCTGTTGAGTGTTCACTGAATCGTGTATTTGGATTTATTGTTATTCCTCAAAAAAGGAAAAAGTATTTGGTAAACGTGTTATTAACATACTGCATACACAGCCTATAATGTCCCCACCTGCTGGGACACAGACCTCCTCTCGGTGAGAAGGAGTTGTCCATCACGCGGTTATCAACCCACACTGGGCATTGTGGGTTGATTTTTGTCACGTGTTTTCGATTTTTTGGTTCTAGGACATGCGGTTTTCCTCACGATGTTTTCATTCACCGTTTTTAGAGCAGTGGTGATGAAATAATATACACAAAGTAAAGCGCCTGCCTGGGTTCATTTTTTTTTTGGGTTAATAATTGGGTTCGAACCTAACCTACAACTAGTAAGCCGCGGCCGTTACCACTGGGCCACCACTGCGCCGCCAAATTAACACACTGAAATCAAATTCTCACTTTCCTGACATGAGCAATGCTATTAAACAATTATTTTTTTCTGAGTTATCGTCTTAATCTTAATTTTATTACGACGTTTTCCTACCATAAAACTAACCATATTAAAAAAAAACATATATTTTCCTTGTCCCAAATCAATTTCTACCTAATAAGCCATGAAAAGGTCATAAGAACCTCCTTACATTATATACCCAAATTCAAAATAACGTCGCCCAAGAAGAAAATAGCATTATAAATAATATCTTATTACCTTTGCCTTGCCCTTGTCACCTTGTTAATAAAATAAACACGTCACTTTTGACAGGTATTGCGGCGCCATGACAGTTTGGGAATTAGCGCGGGAATTTTGACAGATACGCAATATTAGACGGATATATTTTTTGTGACTATCCCTTGTTTGTTTGAGTAGCAGGTGAGATTGTTTGGTATCAATATTTAAATTATTCTACAACAAAGACTAGTTTTTGGCACCCATATTTAATAATAAGGTATAGACGAGACATGCCACGATAGTAGAATCATAAAATGAAAAGCACCAAAAAGCTTTCATCCTCATGTACAAATACCTTAAATCCCTTGTAACAATTAGGTAATAGGCAGCCGTACTAAGTCAAATATTAATTTCTTACAACACTATGACGATAAACCCCTCAAGCCTTCGTCATAAGTTGTCTAAATAAGCCACAATATTGCTGTTAGCTCAGTAACCAATAATGGCGCGTTTTAATGAAGATTATTACAACAAAGCTTTGACGGTCCGGATTTCGAGGTTGGATGTCTTTGCCTAGGAAAGAGATAGACACAGACAGAGATTTACTTAGACAATAAAATAATTTTTATACTTAGTCTAAGACGTTGAAAACAATTGTTCTATTTCAGGTGTCATAAACGATTGAAGAAAGTTATGAAGATAATTTTAAAGACAGGTGCCTGTGTACTCCTGGACACTGATACTGTACTGACGACGTGAAGTGTCAATTATTATAAAGTTGCCTCTTTATTTTATTTTTATCCTGTATTAATAGGAACTAAAGATCTTAATAATTGATTACAAACTTGTCTAATAACTAGCAATGTAACTCGAATTTATTATTTTACGTGATAGATTACCTATGTTATAACTAAGAGTATTGTCAATTTGCACATTTACATTAATTTGTAAACAATTTCTTAGCGCCTGATCATGATTACAAACACTTTGTTCATGTGAGTTACATTTATAGCACAGCCTTATTACTATTATTCATTTATTTATACACTACACTAACTAAAATGTTTTAGTTCTCTTTAGCCTACGCACTATGTCCGTATTGTCTAGCAGCTGAAATGCCTCGAAATTCACATGTTGGTGAAGTCTGTGTTCGTGGGCTTAAAATAGCGAATGAATTTAGTGTTTATGAATGTGTTGTAATAATTATTGTTTTGATTTGACTTGTGTATTTTATTTTTTGATATTCTTTTTTTTTTTTTAAGTAATTCAATTTAAAATGTATTCAATAAATTCAATGTTGCGATTAGTAATTAATATATTAACTTGCATACCTCATTAGGTTGTAATACAATGTACCTACCTTTTATACCTGTAACAACTTTGTATCATGTATTATGCAAATAAATTATTTGATTTGATTTGATCAGGTAGCTGTGATTTAAATTATTATTATGATGGGAACCAAAGGAAGTAAATAAATCGGGTATTGAACATTGGAAATGGCAAGGTGAACACATTTGACGCATATTAGTAAATACCCACCTGGCCTATTGTTTATCCTGGCATATTTTCCAACTATGAAGTACTACTCGAGTTGATACTGTCATTAATTTAAAGCTGTAATGTTTTATTAATCACCAACAAAAACTACTCATTCATTCATTTTCAAATATCTTTATTTAACAACGGAACAATTATCAAAATGCACTTATCCTAAGCTAAATTAACTCATTATAATTGAGGTACTTTATGAGGCAATCAAAAAATATGAGGTACCTTTCAAAGCTTATGACAGATAACAAAAACTACTAAACCAACCAGAACACAATCCCAAAATTTTCTCATATACTATGACTGCGTAAATAAATCATCACACAATGAAAACACCTCAACGCCATGACAGTGAAATTGGCGGGAAAACTGACAGCGTTGACATCTGTCAGTTAGTGAGCGTTTATGAGGGGAGCTATTACTCGGCGGTATGTTTAATTGTTATTTTGTCCAATTGTTCGTGACGGGTTTCATTAGCATTTGCGAGGCTAGTTTTGATTTCAGTGATTTAGAGTGGTTGGAATTTAATTGTTTGGTTGTTTTGACGGTCTTTAGGTTATGTGGCTATTAGTTAATTATTTTATTATGGTGTTTGTTCAAATTTTTCCTATTCTGCTTTTTGCTTTCTAAATGTTGTCTCAATGAAACGTTTAGTAATAATACCATTTATTAAAAATGGACATATCAGGTTAGGTATATCAATTTGATAACTTGTTTCAAAAAGGGCAACAGAAACAGGAAAATTTATTAAAAAATGGAGATTGTTGTTGAAAATTTATTTACACAGATTTATCACAAAAAAACTGCTGTAATATTCATTGGAATTGGCAATTCGCAAACTGTGCCTCCGACTGTACACCGGCGCTCTCATTTATATTCTCAAGTTGTACAGTAAATCACTCAAGTTCCGATATTCGTATAAGTTTTGGAAATATTTCGAGTTTACGATAAAATTTCAACTTTTGTCAAGTTCCAAAGTGAGTTATAGTGGTTGGATGCATGTCGAAAACAGGAGCAATGTGTTACAATTCGATTTGAGTTTTATTTGATTGTAGACAGAGTTTATTTTTGTCTGGCAACAGATTCGCATTTCAGTATTGCCTGAAGTAAAATAAAATGTTTGTGAAATCGATTCGAAAATGCATGATACAGGTTTTTAGATTACGTATATGTTTCAAACTGAAACTCTTTTGCTGGGATAAAATACTGAGTACGAATAACTATTCAAAATGCTCATCTAGTATTCGTGATCGAAAATACAGATAAATAGAATTACTTTAGTCGCTTTCCACGATTTAAGAGATGCTTATTCTAATTGGATTTGCTTCTTATATTGTCTGTATCAGGGATCGATTTAAACTATACACTAATACAATAAAGCTGAAGAGTTTGTTTTTTTGATCGAGCTAATCTCTGGAACTACCAGTCGGATTTGAAAAAATATTTTTGCTTTTGATAGCCCAATTCTTGAGAAAAGTTATAGGCGAAGGTTGAGGGGAAGACATACAAACAAGATACACACTTCGATACGAAACACAACTAAACTTACCAACATCGCGCTTAAAAATACATTCAACAAGCCTTCTGGTTATGTCAATAAAAATATATAATAAGTTAACCGAATCAATAAAAAAAAAACTCTATCTACCTATTCACGATTAAATTAAAAAAGCTATTAAGCAAATGTCATCACAGTGTAAACGAATATTTATATGAAAAATCCCTAAAAATTATATAAAATGCACAAAAAAGGTTTTTTTTGAATAAGTTATATAAACGGTAAGTCCTCATCTCTGCCTACTATCTTTCTTTTGCTGTGCCCGACAGGGTGATTGTTTTAAAGCCAACGTTTAACACTTAAGCATGTAAAGAAAAAGAAGTAAGAAAAATATTTTTATTTGTCACAGAAACACGTGCAAAACATAATTAAGAGTACATAAACTGGTAAAAAAAAAAAAAGTCGACAGCTGCACGTCATGACTGTGACAAGAAGGCTTGCACTCAGCATGATGCACATTGTAGAATGCAATAAACTTTTGAGTATTTTCCTAACCAAATAGTTCTCCCTCGGACAAAGGGTTGTCACAACCACCGTGCTATGAAAAACTTCTTAAACTTTTGGAATGGTTGTTAGGATATTGAAATGTTGAAGTATTCTTTGTTAATGCTGAAGCAAACAATGAAAATTTGAATCTGACAAAACAATCTAATGGAGGAATAATGGCCAACCCCACACTCCATCAACAAGACCTTCAAGCAGCCACAACAGTACCCATTGACGTCACAACTTGTTGAAAGCCGTGGCCCATATATTAAATCCACCATCTTCCTTACTTAGGGGTCGTCATAAATTCGGCACGCCATGTGCCTGTAACGTCTCTCCTAATTACGGAGAAATGCGTCGCTACAAACTTTTGTTCAGCCAATGTATGTCCGACGGATGATATTCCCCGGAGAGATGATTTTGGTGAATTTTTTTAATTATGTTGAAGGAAGTTTGGGAGGTAATAAACAAACGGTTTTTAATGAAAAGGTTAGACTCAATATTATACAAGTTGCTATACTTGTTTTCAACTAGTCCTGTAAAAGACTTGTGAAAACATGTCGTCGATAAAACATAATATATCATACATGTTGTAGAAACGTTGTTTCAGACATGTTTTGTTCTCCTTTTTGACAAGTTTTAACAAGTTTTGGATAGAACTAGTCTTTACAACATGTTTTAGGTGTGAACGGTAAAAGAAAACAGTAGACACAACAATTTTAGCTTATGTATGTTTTATAAGTTCGTGTAAACGCGCGGTTAGATTGATAGATACAATTATGCTTAATTGTATATCTATTTATTTCATTAGAGAAAACAAACAGTACAAATATACTACCCACTCCATTTACCACAGATTACATCTTAAACATTTACAAACTGATGGCAAACGTTAACTGTAGTCAGGGCAAAATCAATTAAATGAACAAAAGAAACTAAAATGAACAAAACAAAACTCTTGTTTGTGTATTGTATCCTACGGGTCCTATAATAATGATAATAATTTGGTTAAGCATACGGAATCTACTGCTGATCCATCATAATTTAAACTATGTTATTTTTAAACTACCTACTACGGTGAAGAATTAATGTCGATATCACTAAATCGCTTATTATACGCGTTGAATAAGTGTTGTAGCGGTGAGCGCACACCAGCATTGGATTTAAAGAAGGTATCATTTGGGTAACTTTGATTCAGTACGATACTTGTTATTTCAGCGTCACCTAAATTACGGTTTTGTTGCTAAAAGTGATATTATCGAACAATAAGCTGACAAGTGATATAAAAAAAGACATTTATTTTTCAGACACAGCTATAAATTATATTGATATTTTGTTAGCACTCTGTTGCCGAATACAATTGGGAAAACAAACATTTAGGCCTGCTGGCACCACAGATCACTAAATGCGTTTAGCGGTAAATGAAATTTAAACTATCTTTCTATCTCTGTCAATAGTTTGAAGTTGACAGAGATACAATGATGTTTTAAATAAGTTTATAGCGTTTAACGTATTTAGTGATTAGTTTTGTAAGCCTCAATGTGTAGGTGTTATCATTTTATTGATTCAAAGTTTAAATTATTTATGTTGGTGTAATTTATTGAATTATTTATAGGAAACTAATAAATAATTGTATAATAAATTGATCATGTATAATTATATAACCATCATGGTGTTGGATTATTTGTGAACCTGAAAATTTCAATTAATATTTAATTACTGAACCAAATATTAAATGGCTGGACAGCTACTGCCTATGTTTTATTAATTCTCTTTACGCTCACTAACCTAGTTGTTGTAATACTGAATGTTAAAGTGAAATTAGTTTTAGTCTTTCCAAAAAAAAATACTACTATATTTATTTACCTCATCCTCCCCATATAAGAGAAGATCACGCCTGTATTATTTCTCCTAAGGTGTAGACAGATTTTGATATGTTTGTTTTATATAATTTCCATGTACAGCAGCGCACAAATGTAGACTCTCGGCTTCTCAGAATTTCCAACTGCAAAAACCTAAAACCACTCCGAACAACCCGGGAATCGAACCCAGGATCCTAAGCTCCTCGAGCTTTCCATCACTAGACCAACAAGCCAATCAAGTGGCACTTAAACAGAACAACCTCGGCAATGGTAATAATGACATTCTTCCTCCCCAATCCTGAT
The DNA here is from genome assembly GCA_963921375.1 of Tiliacea citrago. Taxonomy (NCBI): domain Eukaryota; kingdom Metazoa; phylum Arthropoda; class Insecta; order Lepidoptera; family Noctuidae; genus Tiliacea; species Tiliacea citrago. Next base: position 17,182,805 of record OY992805.1, read on the forward strand.
TAAACAATCATAATGTAGGATCTATAGATTTTTCATGAAAATAAAGGTTAATGATAGAACCTAATGGTAATGTCCCAGTTTTTTAGGAAGCCGAATGGTTATTGGCAGCAGATGGCCTTAAAAGCGTCATTGAGGAAGAGATAAGCTTTTATGAGGCCGCTAAGAATTTTTTGTTAAAGTTGGAAGTCAATGGAGGCTTTAAGTCGATGCTTATGCACAAATTGAGAACTTGAGTTTATTTACTTTCTGTGAATAATTTTAGAGTTTAGAGCAGTGAAGGCCCAGTGAAAATGGCCCCGATTTGCGGGTTGTAGGTTGTAGGTTCGACCAGGCAGGCACTTTACTTTGTGTAAATTTTTTCATCATCACGGTGCTCAAACTGGTGAAGGAAGACCCGAGAGAGGAGGCTGGTGTCCTAGGAGTGGGAACATCAAATAAAATGATCATAGTTGATATTGCAATTTGAATTATAAGTCTATTTTACAGTAAAATAATTAAGTTAGTGCTTCTAAAATTTGATTTTTCGATTACAATTACAAGAAGGACTGTATAAAACGAATATTCCATAGCTTGCCAGGGATTTTATTGGATTTCCAAATGAGTATTAAACTAATTACCCTTGCTCTGCTGTGCCGTAGTCGTGCAAAAAGACATTTCGTGCAAATATTCAGTATGACGTACTTCAAGAAACTAATTACACTTTCAAGTACCCATACCATGCAATATCTCTAAAGTAATCAAAGACAAAACATTACCTACCCTTTAAATTGCATTTAACAAAACTTTCAAACCAATATGGCAGCCCAACAACGATAAAGATCTGATTAAATTGCCATAGAAACTTGTAACAGGTTGTTACAAGCGTAAAGCGTTCCTCAAGGTAATATACTTGGACCCTTACTGATACATACACTAATATTGGAAAGTTATGTGAAGTTTTGATAACTTTGATTACGAAACTGGCTGCTAATATTAATTTAGATTTGTTTGGTAATTGTTAAAGTGTTCATGTTGGTAATTGACTAATAAAAACTTTTTACTAAAAAAATAACCTACTTCCAAAAAAACACTACAAAGTGAAAAATAACTTTAATTTCGGAAGTCGGTGTCTTTGGATCCTGTATTTTAGTTTTATGCCACCGACTTCCGAAATTAAAGTTATTTTTCACTTTGTAGTGTTTTTTTGAAAGTCGGTTATTTTTATTTGTAAAGGTTTTTTTTATTTTTGACTTTTTAGTGCCGAAAAATAATTTTTCAAATCGGTTCGTAAATGACGGAGTTATGCGCGAACAAAAAAGGCAATGCAGAGTAAACGAAAAGATCGTAAATGTAGACAATGTAGATTAATTTTTAGATGTTTGTAGATTTTTCAAAAACCGCTTGTCCGATTTCGATTAAATTTATTTTCATGGGACCATTTGGGAAGTATACCCTTTCCAACAAAAAAAGATTTTTTCAAATCGGTTGACAAGCGACGGAGTTATGCGCGAACGAACATAAAAAAAAAAAACAAACATCCGAATTGAGAAACTCCTCCTTTTTTAGAAGTCGGTTAAAAAATGTTGGCTCGTATTATTTCAAGCTATGAAATAATCGTATACTACTTACTAGGTACCTATGACAACAAGGAAAATTTAGTTTAACATTAAAACATGATAAAATGGTGACGAATCGTAACAGAGACAAATTGGAATTAACTCATCTCAATAGTCCTGTTGACAAAGAGGTTTGTGATGTTTACATGTTTCTATTGATGATAAATTATATTTATTTCTGTAAGTTGGTTCAAAAAACACTTTTACACTCTAAAATTAAAAAAAAACGTTTTAAAACTAGGTGAGTTTGGTGTTTCTTAACTGACTACTCTGAGAACAAAGACTAAAACACTCAGAAGTTACAGTCTCTTTTAAAGCCCAGTCACAATCTTGGTCCGGCCATATGAGGATCATGCTGGTCTAAGACGGTCTTTTGAGGAAAAAACTATACAAATTTAAGTGGACCTGTCCAGTCAGTGCTCGCATTTTTCATAAATCGTGTAGCTCAACTCATAACTTATTGAGCTCATCGACGAACAATACCAAAGAAAGGTCATTTGGGTAGGCCGCATAAAGTATAAAAACTGCCAGATTATCATTAAAATTAACTGAAAAGGAAAAAAAGACCCACATTCACAATGAACATAGATACATAAATGATGCGCAAAAAAAAAAATCTATCGATCAGTGTAGTGTAATCATTTGAATCTACACTTTAGCTTTTACCTATTATAATGAAATAGAAGTATGCTGTATCGACTATAAATAAAACAGAATCATTTAAGCATGAATAATAGATATTTAATAACGCAAGTGCAGTAATAGCATAAAATCAGCGAAGTGTACCGGATTTCATGAAGCCAAACAGTGAAAATAATTAATTAATGGAAAATACATTTCGTTAGCCAACATAAAGGAGGATTTATAATTTAATTAACACTGAATTGAAACCAGGATTTTTAAAGAAAAAATAACAACATAACATTTATAATCACGCTTGTATTCGCCAAAGAGAGAGCAGAGGCGTATGGTAGGTACGCCCACATTTCGCCAGTTATGTTTATGCCTATTGTCATTGTTGGGTTTTTCCCAATAACACTTCGCCCAACCTGAATCGAATCTAAGACCGCACACTTAGCAGTAACGCTTGCAACTAGCTAGACCAACGAGGCAGTCTAAAAGAAAAAAGAATATTTTTTACATACAAGCTTCAGTTCTACCAATCCTTTTTTGGAGGAGGAAAATGTTCCTCCATAATCCTCAAGCTTCCACCTTTTGACAATACCGAACTTTGCCAATATTCCGAGTCGATGCACGTATGGAGTTTAGTAAGGGTTCCAAGCATAAGCCGATGGTTTGAGTAGTGAATACAGTTTTGCAACAAAAGTGGGCTCTTGGTTGTATAAGTCTGTTATTGTTTCTGTATATAATGGTATTATGAAATTAGGTTAAGAGAATGGGCACTCTGATCATTATGTTAAGAATGATGAATGATGGTTATGACAATTTATTTCTTGACTATTCACAGTAGTAGTCATTGACCTGTGCTGGCCATTGTTGGCAATTTTAAGCAAAACTCATACAAAGTTATTCAATGGCTTAAGGCTCTCAACCTATCACGCTTTAACTACCCGCTTTGAAGAAAACAGACATGAAATCACGATAGGTAAAAAAAAAATATTGTAATAATTATCTTTTCATCATCCCTCTATCATCCTTAAACGTCTTTAGTAACTGTACCATAATATTCTCATCCCACTATAGAGTCTATAACTAGAAAGAAGAAAGAAAGAAAATACGTTTATTTGAGGTAAACATAACGCAAAGAAATAAAAACGCAAACACGAAAGAACAAGTTGAGGGAAAATAATGCGTCACATTCACGCAAAACGACCATCGCTCAGCATAATGCTGCGACCCTATGCGACACAGAGACCCAGCGCTGGTTTTCAGCGACAACCGAAAATACGCTCACCGGAGCAGCATTAAATGAGATAAAAATAAAATAAATACAATACTTCGTTATCTATGTTTAAATAAATATAATATCTAGAATGGCAACATTCAGTAACGTCGACAACGACTCAAGCGCCGCGCGCATGTTACGCAATCTGTGTGTGCAGCTGTCAGCTGTCATACAGAATTTGACATTTTTACGTAATGGTTACATTTCAGAGAGGGTTACTTAATTAAATAACTTAACTAATAATAACTATTTAAACATCCAAGCAAAAGGAGTATGTAAGGAGCGTAGCAGGTGGCGTTCTATAGTTTCTGCCTACCCCCATGGGAAGAAGGCGTGAGTTTATGTATGTATGTACATCTAAATATTCCTAATTCCTTGTCCGCTAAGTCAAGACTGCCACTTGACCGTTATTATCCTTAACTCGGTGGGTATTAACGTCTGTTAGCAGGATTGTATTGAGGGCTCTACACAAGACGGTGGGAACAATATTGTTCGTAATATCTCGCCTGTATTTATTTATCCAAGGGGTAGGCGGAAAATGGTGTGTCTGTGTATGGTCAGTTCCAAAAGTATTTAAAATGACAAAAAAAAACTGAAAACTTAACTTTATATGCCAACTAGTTGCGCCCCGCGGTTTCACCCGCGGATTCTCGATCCCGTGGGAATATCGGGATAAAAAGTAGCCTATGTCTTATTCCAGGGACACCCTGGAATAAGACACTGGGAACGCAAGGCTCGTAACAGGGTGTTTCAAACTACGTCATGCGTCATAATGAATAATAGATATATATATATTTTTAACGACTGGCGAAACGTGGGTGTACTATAGGTACACCTCTGCCTAACCCTTCGGGGATTACAGGCGTGATGTTATGTATATTTTTAAATTATTCAAATGTTAATAAATATTATTTTTACTTTTATGAATTGCTAGCTGCACCCCGCGGTTTCACCCGCGTAAGTCTCGATCCCGTGAGAATATCGGGTAAAAAGTAGCCTATGTCTTAATCCAGGGCGTCAGCTACCTCCATACAAAATTTTATCAAAATTGGTCCAGCCGTTTGAGCGTGAAGAAGTAACAAACATACACACGCACACACACACTCACAAACTTTCGCCTTTATAATATTAGTGTGATGTTGTCTTTGTTTTGGTTATTTGATTACTTAAACCCGAAATTCTAATTATAAATCATCCTATAGATGTTTTTATTTGACAATTGAGTTAATTTTGTAACCACAATTTACGTTAATGATTTATCAATTACTATTTAATACGAGTGTTATTCAAACAATAATTGTTGTAAAAAGTGGTGTGATATAAAGTTGAAAACATTTTACATACATTTGGTGGCATGAGGAACAGCGTAAAGTTCACTCATCCACCATAGAAAAGGGAGGATCCTGCGACCAGACGGGAGTTGTGTCTGGTGGGCAACTGCCCGACGGTTGATGTCAGGACGTTGTATACAATATTAGTTTTAGTATATACGAAATCCGAAACACGTGTCTAGTATTTTTATGTAAAGAATCTATGCACAAAATTACAAAACTGTATCATGAAAAATCACTAAGTTATAAGGTTGTTATGTTACCGGGTTGTCCGTACAAACACATGCTAACGGCGCCCCCGCGCCTCCAGGGTCGTCTTGCGCTCATTGATAATAATTTGGCAGTAGGTACCTAACCGTACGGCAATTTTATTATAAGTAATTAAATGGTGATAACATTTTCCATCACACATTAAATATTTTTGGGACAAAATATAACATGGAAAAATTATTGAAATCGATTCAGTTCCTTATTTTGAACAAACTATATTCAGCTTTCGCATAGGTACAGTAAAACTAATGTTGTATATGCTATTTGCGCGGTAAACTCTGCTTGCCCGATGCAGGATTTGCGTGACGTCAGTGTGACGCGTAGTTCGTACGTAGCGATGTTGATGTTGCTACATACAGATGAATGTGTCACAAATTTATAATCCCATTTTATTAAACTTGACATTATGTATTGTATTGCCCATTTCAAATTATTTACTGAATTTCATCTTGACTTGGTAAACTTTTATTGATTTCTATGAATATGTTATAATATTTATTGAGTCTTTATTATTATAGCTTAAACTGTTTGCATACCCTAGTTAAGAATAGAATAGAATACTCTTTATTATGTACACCATAAAAGTTACAGATATAAATGTTGAAATTTTACATAGGGTGACACAATGGGCGGTCTTATCGCTGAAAGCGATCTTTTACAGACAAGTTAGTGTAAGGATCATTTTAAACTCAACTTCTGTAACATGTACCTACTTTCTGTGTGAATAAAGAACTAATTCTATTCTATTCTATTCACTAATGCCCTTTAGTCAGTGATTGCATAAGAATTAAGCCTCAACAGGGTTTGTTTAGATACTTTTGCAACACACCATACACGTCGCCAATTTTGTTATGCAAAAGTCTAATGGTTTTTGATTAGGTAAACCATTACGTCTGTGAAGCTTCGCCAAATAATTGGAACGAAGTTCTGGCTTGCGGTAGGAGTTGACTGGTAGAAAATCGTCACGTAAGGTAAAAGCGTTATGCCCCATGCAACTTTTTCTCTCTCGCGTTTTTAATACAGAGCTATTTATTTTAACGTATCTGTGGGTGGGTAAAACAATATATGCGTGCCAATAGAAACTACGGAGGAAACAGTCAGTATCAAGTGTCAAAAGATTTTGTTTTTGTTTTAAATTACGACAAAAACAAAATCTTTCGAGGAATTGTGTATCGTGAATCGTGTGTGTGAATCGCACACGTCTTCTTTTTATTTTACCCTGTCCGCATTTCGCAAATAAAACAACCATTCATAACCCGGAAAAACACCATTATATTAAAAAAAAGACGCCAGAGTAAACCCAGTCTACCAACATCATAAAAAAAACCCTGCATGGCATTATTATCCCATATCATACGAACATTTAATAAGGTGCTAACTTGTCATACTCTTGACAAGGGGTCTTTGTAATCTGATAATTAAGTTTTTTAACCATTTCGCCTGAATTAAAGCTGGATTTTCATTAACTCGTGTCAGATTCAGGTGTTTTAATTAACTTCGGATATGGAAGCTTTTATGGTATAATTTTGTGGAGACAAACATTGCTGTCGGGGGCATCATCATGTTGTGAATGGAGAGTAATGATAAAGGTATTTTATACGTATTTTTAAACGAGTTTGGGAGCTGTAGGCGTTTATTTTATGAGTTTTGATAAGTGGGTTTCAAATAAGTATACACCTCCACGTCCGTCGTTACGTATAAGTGTACATGTAGTACTTGGTAATAATTTTTACTTTTATCCCATTTTTTAGGGGATAACTTGACTTTGATAGCGCCTTTATTTTGTAACTGTCAAGGCGGTGTTCGTAGCGCAAGTGTTGCTACTGATTTACAAAGAAAGATAACTATCTCAGAGTTGTTTCTTAAAATTAATCGATCATTAACTTTAAATGCCAAGAATAAATTGGAACGCTGTCAGTCAAAAATCTACTGAACAAAAATCTTAAATTCATTTATTCTTTAATTCACTGACAGAGCACAGCCTAAACCGCTTGGCCTAGACACATGATATCGCAAGAGGTCCTTATAATAATTATGTCGGCGCACCAAGTGGCGCCGCCCCGTTTTGTTACGAAGTTACTGGAGTCACCAAAAAGGTCGGATAAGAGTGACACTGGCTGATGACAGTCTAGCAGAGCGTCACATCGATGGTTGCGTGGCGGCTGACTTCTGATGATGTCAGGGGAGCCGCTGTCGTACACACAGCAACAGCGTCAGTATGTGCTAACCCCTTAAGTTTTAAAACGTCACACTGCTACAACATTTAATTCGTTACGAATAATATAAATAGTACTTCAAAAAGAGTTCATTCTTTCGACTAGGATTCGAACCACCGCTTCACCGACCATCGACACACTCACACCGGCATGCAGTTTGACGAACTAGCTAGCGAGCCCATAGGAACTTCTTATCTTTAGATCTCTGTCTAATCGATAGATGTAATAATTTGAGGGTATTTCATATTTACTTACGTTTTCTTTATAAAATTAATTCATACTCTCAAGTTATAACTTCAACGTCAGTGATGTTGATGTATATTTTCACTTATAGGATGTCACTTGTCTAGGGACCCGTTTGTGTCAGTTGGCAAAATAGCATCTATCATTTATTATTGCTATCTGTAAATTATTACATCAAATTGTAAAATATAAGTCTTTGTAGTAAAATAAGATCAGCTTTGATAAATAATAGCAATAATAAATATTATTAAAATATTTTATTATTCTTGATTTTTAAATTCTGTATAAATATTACTAAAACAAAATAGTAAAATACTTTATATTAAAAATATATAATGAATGAAGAACACTTCGTACCTAGGATTTGAACCTTCAATCTTATGCACGACAACCGGTCTTGAAACCTCCGGTCTACTTAGACGTTGATTAGCTCTTCGTAAATGTTAACCCTATTGCTTGTCGTTAAACGCAATAATAAAAGTATTAACGTTTTATTGAAAAAAAAAAACAACATTAAAAACAGTCTTTAAAAAAAAATACTGACTTAAACTTATTTGTTCACTAAACAATACATTAATTATAATAAAATGTTTTTGCAAAATACAAAAATCAACTTGGGCCTATCACGGATTTGAACGCACATTTATTTTGGGGGTTAATCACTTAATGGAGCTGTGTGTACCACGTCCACGACGAACTGCTATATTTCGGAACAATCCTGATGATATTGAAGCTGCTGAACCACTAATACGATGACCATTTCTGGTAAAGGCTCTCCTGTACCGTTAAATACGCCCCGCTCTTCTTTATTTAATATCCTTTCTGAAAATTGTCAAACTTAATAAGGTCATATTTTTATAATAAGTAAACTTTATCAAAATTTAACTTTATTAATGCTCATTACACAAATAGTTCTTGCTCGTACTGCTACTAAAACTCCTAGCGATTACACTCTTCTATCTTTACTTTTATGTCTACCAGTGGACAGCGTTGTGGGTTATATTATTATTAAAATTATACATGTTAAATTAGTTGTAAGTTCTTATAATATAACTGTTTGCTGTTCCTTTCAATAAAAATAAAAATATATAACGAAGGTTAGCACTAAGGAAGGATTTTTGAAAATTCTCTCTTAAAGAGGTTAATCGTGGATGAAACATTGTCATTTTTTCCGACGTGAAGTCTCATCGGGCAAGGTGCTTGTATTGTTAAAAAAAAAAGCTTTGGTGTGATATTTGTTTATGTAAATTGGTTTTAACTAACATTTTTACACGCCAAATAGATAATGCCTAGGCCTAGATATGCTGGTCAATTGAAGTTAGTGATTTTAATTACTTTTAGTGACGTTCAGTACGGCAATTAAAATATTTGCAAGTAGATTTTTAGCAGGAACACTAGTTATTCGACAATTTTATAAAAAAATCTGTTTTATTTATATTTTTTGTGTCTTTGTAATATTTTCACACCAAATACCTGGTAGAATATGGCGGCAAACTATATATTAATATATTAATTGTCAACTTATGATACTTGTATTCTTGCAAATAAATAATTTCCTATTCTATTCTAAAAACTTGTAATGAAAAAAAACCGGCCAAAGTGCCCTTCATTGTGCGTGGGACCACGCACAATGAAGGGTTTCGTAGTTGGGGTGAATTTATCCCAAAAATAAACTTAACAATGTAGTTGAAAAACATGTTCTCGCATACAACGATATACGCCACGGTCAATTTTCCATCTAAAGATGTAAGTTTGTAATTGCAATTTTTTTTTGTGAGGTGTATCTACATATTTACAATTTTTGGACTTTGTTCTTTAATTGTGCTGTGAGACCTTACTTCTTGCCAAATTTCCTGATTATAGGTCAACGGGAAGTACCCTAAAGGTTTTGATTTATTTGCGAGTATCAAAATATGTCGCATAAATCACCGTATTTTTATTGCGTTGACGCATAAGAGCAGCTTGATTTTTTTAGAGCTCCAAGGGACCAGAGACTTACGCTTTTGATTTTAAATTCAACTTGATACCTACACACTAAAGTATTGAGTATTGAGTACACGTTCCTGAGAAAAAGGGTCTTGACAGACTGACAGACCGACAACGAAGTGATTCTAAAGGGGTCCGTTTTTTCCTTTTGAGGTACGGAACCCTAAAAACAAAGTATCCATTCCACAAACTGCTTGTAATGTAAGCACTGCTTGCATAAAAGAATAGTGGCTTCAATAAAAAATACATTCAGCACATTTTGCATATTTTTTACTTTCTTTTGTAAAATCTACAAGAGCTTGCAACTGTTTAAAAAATTTCAAGTTTTTTTAAAAAGCAAATGATTTCTGTTAGACTTTCTTAGCGCATAGCGCTTGCTATATTAAGAATGTAGCTGCTTTAGCAAAATCAGCCTATAATGTTCCCACTGCTGGGACACAGGCCTCCTCTCTGTGAGAGGGAGTGGGCTGTAATCCACCACACGGGCCCAGTGCGGGTTGGTAGATGTCACATGTCTTCGAATTTTTGATTCTTTCACCGTTTTGAGAGCAGTGCAGTGGTGATGAAATAATTTACACATACTTAAGCGCCTGCCTGGGTTCGACCCACGACCTACAACTCGTAAGTCTTTACCACTGGGTCACTACTGCTATCTAGCTGCAGCTGCTTTAGGAGCTTGAAAAAACGGCATAATTCTAAATTCTACAAATATTATAAATGTGAAAGTTTGTATGTCAAAATCAAAAGTCATTTATTCAAACTAGGCTGAGAATCAGCACTTTTCGAACGTCAAAAATTACATAAGACAGTCCACCAAAAACGCCCACCCTTCACCACTTCCTAGTGCTTTAGCTGGGAAGAAGAAGTGGCGCAACAAACTGTCCAGCAGCACAGCTGTCTGTTCAGATATAAAACTGTCTGTTACTAGTCACCGCTCTACAGTTACTAGTTAACGCGCGGTTATTAATAACCGCTGTTAAACCCAGGATGATTTGTGTGATATGTGTAAGGGTTCAAAAATGCTGTTAATACTGTATTTTGATTAATAAACCAAAAAAAGTTGTAATCACGTAAAATGGGCTGAACAGATTTGGATAAAATTTGGCACAGAAATAACCTGGATTAACACATATAATACTTTTATTCCGGTATTATGTTCCCATGGGATAATTTTAGACCTGCATAAACTAATTTTATAACGAGCTAAACTTGTTTGTTTTTAAGAGGTAGAAGAGGGGCTCGTCGCAAATAGTAACAGCCACACGTGTTGATCGAAGGTTAAGCTACACTAGCTGAGGTCGGTCCGTAGATGGGTGACCGTACTTTGAAAATCTCGTTAAACCGTTGGTCGTGGCTGTCATTTGTAGATCTTTGTTACAGGTCGTCAGTAGCCCGAAAATCTGACAAACAGTCTTACCAGGGGTATCGTATTACCAACTGTGTTGTGGAGGTCGGATAGGCAGTCGCTCCATGTAAAATACTGGTTTTCAGCTGCATCCGGCTAGATCAACATAGTTGGGAAAAGGCTCAGATGTGTGGTGTTTGTATACCACTGACCCGATTACAAAATAATATTCTTTCACTAATAGACATCTACACTATTGCATAGGATATGCTTTATTTAAATGTTACAAACGCCGGGCAGAAGCTAGTTATAATTATATAAAAAAATATAAAGTTTTTATTGTTTCTCATACAATTGTTCCACAGCAAAAAATTGAGGCAGCCCCGGTAAGTTATATTGATACTGTGATGGGGTTACCTCGTTACTTAAAATAGCCTATGTCCTTATCCAGGGTGTCAGCTACCTCCATACAAAATTTTATCAAAATTGGTCCAGCCGTTTGAGCGTGAAGAAGTAACAAACACACACACACACACACTCACAAACTTTCGCCTGTATAATATTAGTGTGACATAAGTTGATTGTGTATTATCCTGACGCCGAGCGCCCTACGGACCCTAGGTAGGGTCCCTACTATTGGGTACGTAGTTCAATATCTACCTGTGTTGTAGTTGTAGATAGTACCTTCGATTCTCGACTGAATACAAACATTTGTGTTACCTTGACACAGTCTGTTCGCTTGTTAACACGTGCATTGCACCACACCCACCCATTAGACATGTCATGGCTTCAGCAATTCTCATGGAGCTATGAAAATAATAGTATTATGTATCATGTGATTTTGAAATGGACGCTTTTGAATATTGTAGTCATAAGTTTTATAGGGTAAGTGGACAAGTCCAAGATAGATAAGTGATAACCTAAGCATAATCTATCGTACTGCCTGCTGCCTGCCTGCTTAGCATGACGTCCTGGGTTCGATTCCCTGGTCGGGCGAAATGTGATTTGGTTTTCCATCAGGAATTACTCAGTACCAGCCTGGATTTATGCCCAGTTGATGGCAATACGCTCGCCTCCTGTTACATGGAACCTAAACATAACTGGTGAATCGTGGATGTGCTATAGGTACACCTCTGCCTAACCCTTCGGGGGTCACAGGCGTAATGTTATGTTAAGTAATCGTAAGCTTACTACAAAATAAAATATTACAATAAGAAAAACAACAAATTATGACTGACCTTAATGATGAAACCAATAACTTTAAAAATTATGAAACAATGCAACCAAGAACGCCATGTACTAAAATGTAAAAAAAATAAATGCATAAACTTCATCAACTGGACTAAATAAACAAAACGATAAGGAAGCGAAATGTTTAAACAAGATATCAAGGATACTTAATTAAATCGAGTAATATTGGGTGGGGCAACCGGGCACCATGGTTGCACAAGTTAAAGCAATAACGAACCGAGAACCGAGCTGCGTCTTCGAAACGGGAGGCTTACGTTGGGGCCAGGAGGGTAGCGGTTTTGTAAGCTGAACTTACAAGAAAAATATTGAAGATCGACTTATGAACTAAATAACATCGTGGTTCACAGTAAAAAAATAGTTCCCTGTCTCCAGCTAAGGGTTGAAGATTCAATATTTGGCAGCACTGTCTGTCAGTACGTCAACATAATATAATTTTGTGAATTGTGGTTATTGTGTTATGAAATCAGATATATAAGTTAAATAGAGTTGGTTACGTTTGTCCTTTTATTTGTTTTATCACAGACGAAACTTTCATATTCAAGTAATTTTAAAAGGATCAATGTTGACTCTCTAGTATGGTTAAGAACGACAGCCTTAGAAGGTTCTGGAACGACCATCCAAGTTACATTTGCAGTTTAAAAGATCCTCAAGAAAAAGCACATCAGGAAAAGTATGATATGTCATCGTATCTATTTCTGCCCCCAAGCATCATTATTGTGTTTGAACTAAGACTTCTGAACTTCTTCCTAACTAAACAAATTTCAAGCCAATTTCAAATAATCCACTAGTTTCTCAAGCCGCTCCCTCCAACTTACTAGCTCCCACAACAACTTCTGTTTTCATTAAGTGGACTTCGGTCTCCTGAATTATTGTGTGTGAGTTTGCAACTGAAAACTATTATCAAAATTATTGGCGGATCATGTTTGTGGGGGTTCAGCTTTGTGATACTTACCCTGTATTGCTGGTCTAAGTTAGATGCTGGATTAAATATAGATGCCGGTTTTTAATACTTGTGACTGTTATATGTAAATTAAAGATTCTGGTGTAAAGATCTCATGTCATGCTCTTGAAGACGCTTAAATACGATCATAAGTAGCAATGAAATCGGTGGAAAGTTGCCAAAAACGCATTTTTTTCCTGTAAAAGCTTACAATCCTAACTTTTATATTTATATTTTTTTATATCCTAACTTCCTAACTATTATCACACTAATATTATCAAGGTGAAAGTTTGTGAGTGTGTGTGTATGTGTGTTTGTTACTTCTTCACGCTCTAACGGCTGAACTAATTTTGATAACATTTTGTATGACTGTAGCTGGACACTCTGGATAAACATATAAGCTATTTTTTATCCCGATATTCCCACGGAATTGAGACTTACGCGGGTGGAACCGCGGGGCGCAGTTAGTAATATTATAAATGCAAAAGTGAGTTTGTTTGTTACGCTTTTACGCTAAAATGGCAGAACGGATTTGGATGACATTTGGCACATGGGTAGACCATGACCTGGAGAGGACATAGGCTATTTTTTATCCTGGATCACAGACGAAATCGCGGGCAACAGCTAGTTAACTATAAAGGGCTTCTGTACTTAGTTAGTTATGATAACGATTCAATATTGAAGAATATTTACCATTGTGTCAGTTTTTACTCATAACAGCTAGTGAGGAATAAGAATTGTCATCAAGGATAGTCTCATATAAAATAGTTATTAAGCTTTATTGCCTTCTCAGTTCATCCTCCTAAAATAACAAAGACGGGTAGTTCTTATCAAAAAAGAGACCAAATTAAGAGCAGTTAAAAACAGGCTAATGAGTCAAGATTTATGGCGACACCGCTTTATTGTATAAACCGTAAAGTATCATAACATCACAATGAAAACAAATTAAGCTACAGCCATAACCAAGCTTAAAAAAAATCGTCCAACCCAACCGAATGGGCCAGATTTAATAAAACAAGTTAGCTGTGCAATTAATGTGACCATTAAGTATCTTCTTACAGCGATAGCCATGTTCGTGGGCATAACGTGGTTGGAATTGGAACAGGGGCTGAGGTTACAGCGCGAGCGGATAGCGGGTGGAATAGTGGATGTTTTAGACAATGTGACTGTGTGGTTCCCGAAAAAGAGGTAATGTCTTTTCTTTCTGTAGATGTCGGAGTCTTGTATGTAACATGGCTGGTTCTAAAGAAAAGGTCCTATAATTAGCAGGGATGATGCAACTTAGGTGTCGTATAGTATGTAGGAATACGTCTTTCTAAAACTACTTATCACGAAAGTGTACAACTGAAATTATTATATAGTCTGTAGGACTGTAGATGAAACAGAGTCTTTGGTTACACCGGATCAGCCCTCATCCAACCAAAGATTTTCAGTCCAAATAACAGCAGAGCTTTTAGGCACCAACAGCTGTGTTTAGCAGTGATGTAAGTGGGATGATTTATTTATTTATTTGATGATGTCAATAGTGTAGCAAATAACCCTGATCTCACTACTACCTTTCGATTGTTTGATGCCCTAGTCGTAGGTTTATTTCAAGTCTGCACTGCATTTTTAGCACTTAATAAAGTTAACCCAATAAACGCTACTCGCTACCACTACAGCCTATCCCCAAATGGGAACATCGCAATGAGCTAGCGGCTTAGTGCCAAACACATGGTTTGTGTACGAATAAATTAGTGTTCTACTGCCTCGTTTCTAACTTTGCGAACAGTACCATAGCTTGGTCTTCAGACGTATGAAATTTCGTGTATGAGGATTTGTATGAGCGGGTTTTGAAATGGTAAGTAGGCGTTTTTGTCTGATGCGAATAAACCACAAAATATACCACAAGCCTAAATTAATGTTATTTTTGTTTGATCTTTATTTGAATATGGCGCTTCATATCAATTTACGGGACAGACACGTATTATATTATAGTCGACTTTGTAATATATCTTCTTTATTTTCAGACAAGATAATAAGCACGGGTTGATCGAGTGCTAAGCTACGGTTGCCGCGGTTGGTACGTGGATGGGTGACCATCCATTATATATTGAGACATCTCGGTGCCTCGGAAACTACGCTAAGCCATTGGTCCCGGCTGTCATTCATAGACAGTCGTTACGAGTAGTCAGAAGCCCAAAATCTGACAACCAGTCTTAGTAAGGGGTATCGTGTTACCCAGTAACTGGGTTGTGGAGGTCAGACAGGCAGTCGCTCCATGTTAAATACTGAAAATCAATCAACCACATTCAAACAGAAGTTGTCGGCTACTATTGTGTGGTAAAAATACAGACTTTAGGTATGCAGCAGAATTAATTTTAGACACTCCCTCAGTAGTAGGTAACTCATGTATATATTTTATTTTAACTTGACATGTTTCAAATACTAGACCGATGCCATTTCATGAGCTTTTAAGGTCACGAGAAGAACCTCTTAGACATTCTCGAAAATATGCATGTTCCGTTTATTTATTCAAGATTTTGGCATCTTCACATTTTGATGTATTTGCAGGAAAGACATGGTTAATGTATACAAAATATTGTAAAACATTTTAAAAGAGTAACTATAGTAGGTAAACGGAGTTTCTTGCCCATTCTTCTCCATACGAAACTACTTTATGAAAGGGGCAACTAGTATTATTTCTATTTTTCTGTAAATTTTGACGTTTAAAAGTGCTTTATATGTGCCTATTTGAAATAAAAGATTTGACTTTGGAAGTGGGGTGGCATTTTTAAACAATAACGTCCTGTCATGTTCCCACTGCTGCGACACAGGCATCCTCTCTGTGAGAGAGAGGATGCCTGGGTGGTGACACTTTCTTGCACTAAATTATAGGTAATCATGAAGTTTAAAGGTGAATAGCTTTTATCCGCGCTTAACCAAGGTCATGGTCTACCTGTGTGCCTTTCATCGAAATCCCGTCAGCCGTTAAGGTGTGAAAAGGTAATAGACAGACAGTCCGAAAGACAAACAGACAGACATAATTACTTTCGCATTTATATACTGCGAATTTAGACATCTGTGAGTCAATGTCTAAATAAATGTTTGTTTGTTTTTATTTTTATTTTTTATGTATGTTCACCGATTACTCCGGATTACTCCTTTTTTATGGAATGCTCCCGAGGTGGTCCCATTGCCACCAAATCAGAATCTGATGAGGGGATCCCATGGAAATTGAGGGAAATCTTCAAATTTTATAGGCATACCTATAGCGCTTTGAGTATTTTTTATAGTAACTTGTGCATTTGCACTCGAAAAGCACCATTTGAAGAAGTGGAACTGATGATGAAGACCACAGATAGCCACCGGAACTACTTAATAATAAATATTTCACCGTTGCGATTCGATTATGCGATCGGATAAATTGCTTAGCAACCATATTAAAGTAGGCACTTTAATATGGTTGCTAAGCAATTTATCCTCGTCAAAATGCATACGGTGAAGTCACCATCAGTTCTCCTGGTTCTTACCAGGAGAACTCCTCAACAATTGACATTAGGCTATTGTAAATTACAAACTGACCCACTAAAAAGTGAAAAATAAAAAACTTTTTACAAAAAAAAAAACAACCGACTTCCAAAAAAACACTACAAAGTGAAAAATAACTTTAATTTCGGAAGTCGGTGTCAAAAAACTAAAATACAGATCCAAAGACATCGACTTCCGAAATTAAAGTTATTTTTCACTTTGTAGTGTTTTTTTGGAAGTCGGTTGTTTTTTTTTGTAAAAAGTTTTTTATATTTTATAGGTTTTTTATGCCCTTTTAAAATGTATTAAATGTTCCAAATTTTATCTATTATTAATATTTTTACAATGTTAGCTTAGTTGTTAACAATATTGTGCATGGTGTGGTCTCCTATAAGTGAAGGAGTACACCTAGTTTGGAATGGGCAACTAGCTTCATATTTGTAACTGACCGACTTCTTGACAATTCAAAAGTGCCTGTAAATGGTTTAATTGAAATAAATGCTTTGAGTTTGAGTTTGAATACCTGATGTTGGCCTTTATATATGTGTCATATATTTATTTATTTATTGTGTACATCTTTTGTATGAGATCCTAAATCAATAAATCAATAATATTAGTATGGGAAGTATTGATATTGCCTGGCAGAAGATGAAACCACCTCAACTTTCTTTTCGAACATTAGCGACTGTACCTTTTTACCCGACTGCCTTAGAAAGAGGGTAATGTTTTCATACTCTTTTTAATTTTAACCAAGCCGCACTTATCTCAAGCACCCAGCCGTAATAATCCCGAATTTATTTTAAAACATTAAGAGCTAGAACTTAAATGCTTAGAGTGAATAAATTATTCGCTTAAAATGCTTTAATTAATCCTAACTAAAGTTGTGAATGTATTTAGATGTTAATGTATTCACTGATGTTTAGATAACCTGTGTTCTAGGTAATTAGTTGAATTGTAAAGGCGTAAAGAGATGTAAGTTTTTGTTTGTAAAACGTAAACATTTTAGTATAATTATTTCGTTTAGGTATGTCTGTTGCGCTTTCAAATGAATGGTCAAAGGGACGATATTGCTGAGCAGATGGTGAGCATATTATACTTAAATTTTAAGTGGATAAGAGGAAACTGTAGCCGAGACATTTTGTTAACATACCCTCAATCACCTTTTTTAAAGAAGAAGATAGGTAACCAAAACTTTGTCGGTGTCACAGGTTTTCTACACGTAATAGGAAATAATAAGAACATCAAGATAATTGAAAGGAAAGAAAAAAAAACCGGTCAAGTGCGTGTCGGACCACGCACAATGAATGGTTCCGTAGTTGGTATGTATTTATCCGAAAAACAAACTTAACATTGTAGTTGAAAAACATGTTCTCCTATATGTACATCGATATACGCTACGTTCAATTTTCCAACTACAAATGTAAGTTTGTGTTTTGTTGCAAAAAAAAAAAATGTGATAAAACAACAAATTAACAATTTTCGGACTTTTTCCTTTACATGTGCTGTACCTTGCTTCTTGCCAAATTTCATGATTCTAGGTCAACGGGAAGTACCATGTGATTTTTTTGCGAGTATCAAAATACGTCGCATTAATCGCCGTATTTTTTTGTTGCGTTGACTTAGAGCTGTTGAGCTGTTGCTTTGAGAGTTGATTTTAGAGCTCCGAAGGATTATAGACCCACGTGTTCCTGAGAAAAAGGGTCTTGACAGACTGAAAGACGGACAACGAAGTGATCCTATAAGGGTGACGTTTTATCCTTTTGAGGTACGGAACCCTAAAAAGAAAGAAAACACATTTATTTGCGGTAAACATGACACAAAGAAGGGACACAAATACAAAAAGAACAAGTTAGGGGAAAATATCACATGGTCATCGTCAGCATAATTGCTGGAAAAAAAAATCATCTTTCATGAACAGCAGTACGGTTTCACTAAAGGGCGTTGTACCACTGACGCCAGTGTTACCCTAATAATAAACATTTTTAACGCCTGGGAGGAAGCACAAGATGCCATTGGAATCTTTTGCGACCTCTCTAAAGCGTTCGATTGCGTGAACTATGAGACACTTTTGCTGAAACTAGAGCACTATGGGATTAGGAATGCAGCTCTTGATTTACTAAGATCATACCTAAAAGATAGAAAGGTTAAAGTTCAAATAAACGGCGTTAACTCATTAAGGTCTGAAATGGCAATGGGCGTTCCTCAAG
Source organism: Tiliacea citrago (assembly GCA_963921375.1). Lineage (NCBI taxonomy): Eukaryota > Metazoa > Arthropoda > Insecta > Lepidoptera > Noctuidae > Tiliacea > Tiliacea citrago. The sequence continues at coordinate 17,201,605 of OY992805.1, forward strand.
GTTCGATATTGGGTCCATTTCTCTTTTTAGTTTACATTAATGATTTACCCCAATTACTTCAAAATCAATCGAAGATGGTGTTATTTGCTGATGACACATCATTGATCTTTAAAATAGATCGACGATCACAAAATCTTGACGACGTGAATAGCTCTATTCTTCAGGTCCAAGATTGGTTTACGGTGAATAATTTGGTACTAAATGAAAAAAAAAACAAATGTATTAGATTTAAATTACCTAATGTTAGAAGTAGCGAATGTGATATCATATTGAACGGAGAAAAACTGGAATTTATTAATCAGACGGTTTTCCTAGGAATCACTATAGACGAGAAACTGCAATGGGACCACATATAACCTCTCTGGCGGGGCGGCTAAGCTCGGCCGCTTATGCTGTTAGAAAGATAAGACAGCTAACAGATATAGAAACCGCGCGTTTGGTTTATTTTAGCTACTTCCACAGCATTATGTCGTATGGCATTTTACTGTGGGGTCGGGCTGCTGACATTGAGTCCATCTGTATTTTGCAAAAGAGAGCTGTCAGAGCAATTTATAATCTCCGTCGCCGCGAATCTCTTAGGGAACTATTTAAAAGGATTAATATTATGACGGTACCTTGCCAATTCATTTATGAAAATATTATGTATGTAAGGAAAAATCTACATATTTTTAATAAGATAAGCGATAGACATAACTTTAATACTAGAAATATAGATAAAATAGATCAACCATTTTTCAGATTATCTAAAGTACCTACATACATCTTTTATGGGGTACGTTAAATGTTACAACAAAATACCTTGTGATAATATATTGAAATTAAATGAGAGACACATATTTAAAGTACACTTTGTAAACAAGCATATTACAAGTTAGAGGATTATATCCAGGACAGGAATGCTTGGAAACATGCTGGTCCAGCTCCATAGGACAATCTAGAGTCTAGACAAAATCAAACTGGTTGCTATTTTTATGGTAAAATCCGTTATTTTTATGATATTGATTTTACATTCTGTGATAACCTATACTCACACACAGACTTATTTTTTATTTTTTTTTAGTAACATACTTTTACGATGTTTGTAAATATGTGAACATCATGTATCTATCTAATAATTAAGTTATTTTTCATTGCTTAGTTTTTAATTCGTTTTACCTATTATGGTATAGTAATTTTATTCTAGGTGCATCGTCTTCACATCATTAATGTACTCAAACAAAATATTGTAAAACATTTTTAAAAGAGTACCGGTGGAGTTTCTTGCCCATTCTTCTCCATACGAAACAACCTTTTGGAAGGGGCAACTAGAATCAATTCTATTATTTTTGTAAATTTTGACGTTCAAAAGTGCCTCTTATGTGCCTATTTGAAATAAATGGTTTGACTTTGAATGCTGCGACCCTATGCGAGACAGAGCCCCAGCGCTGGTTTTCAGCGACAGCCGGCGTTGATGTGATGACGTCGACCGGTGCAGCATACAGTGAGATTATAAATAAGAAATAAAATAAATACAAACTAATTCGCGATTTTCTAAACTTATTCTATAATTATGTTGCTAACCTCGGTGCCCTTTTTTTCTTGTTGCCGGGGTGGATAATCCTCATGGATGTCCTTCGCCCTGGGGTGGGCGGAGGGGTCTGTCAGACTCTTACTGACTAAAAACCACCCCAGTGTTACCTTCCCACACTTGCACCGGGGATCTTGGGATCTGTTATTACTTCCGTGATCCCCGGCTAGTGCAGGCCCGCCTCTGCGGGCCACCTCAAGTCTGGGGGGGTGGTGAGGTGTTGGACCCCCGCCCTGCGACGTCTGAAAGGGGCGCGCGTGGAACACTACGCGCCACCACCTCGGGTCCAGTGTGATAGGGGGCGGCGGACATCCCCGAGTCCGCCGTCCCTGAACCCATTTAAGGGGGCCGGAAAAGGGCAACATCTGCCCTCTGCCGACGCCCAGTGCGCCTGCTGCGGGGCGGGTGAGCGGACGAGATCTCCCGCTCCCTTTCCGCAGCCTGCATCTGCGACACGACTGTTTCGCAGAAGGATACCACCGCGTCCCAGAACTCCTCGCTGCCGGCCATCGACTCGACCACGGCCGGCAGCGACAGGCCTACTCCTGAGTAACCTCGTGCCTAGTTGAAGTTTCATATTACACCTTAATCAATACCAGCATAGCAGTCCTATTCCGCCAAGTTCACTTCAGACCCCACTCAAGTGACACACAATTCATTTCATCATCACAGATTCACACTTCGACACCTCACGAACAAAGTAATATTTGGAGAACCATACAATATTATTTAACACCAGAATTACCTACAAAACATTGTATGTAATTCTAAAATAAACCTCGTACATTAAAACCAGCGCCACAACCAACAGATACGTTCTCACATCCGTTGACATGCAAATTGTCCATGTCACCGTTTATATAGCCACCGTCAGCCGCGCTAAAGGTACGGTTATACGAGCAACTTAAATTGCTCCATTCTGGGCAATGTTGGTTAAATGTGACGTCACGACCACAGCAAACAATTTGCTGCGATGCCAACATGCGTCGGTAGATATTGTTATTTAATTTTAACGAAATTGAATTCGGTTACCTACTTAAGTGTTATTTTAGATTCCTACTTTATTGATATATTCGTACGCCGTCAGTGGCAAAACATACTGATCTTATATACAAACATATATTTTATATACAACACCAGTTTTTTTTTGACTCCGGTTTGATTTCGTTAAACTATTTTTGTATATATATATATATTATACACGATAACAGACTTTAATAATATATGTACATAAAAATACCGGCCAAGTACGTGTCGGACCACTTACAATGAAGGGTTCCGTAGTTGAAATGAATTTATCCCTAAAACAAACTTAACATTGTAGTTGAAAAACTTGTTCTCCCATACATTGATATACGTCACGGTCGATTTTCCAACTGCAAATGTAAGTTGATCGACTATTACTGACTCGTTAACTTGTAAAGCCTACTTAGCTGTGATAGGTTTCTTTTTAAACTACTGCCATGAATTTTTTCACATAATCCAAAAACTTAGCTGGCAGGAGGGGGGGACCTGACTTTAACAAAAATTTGCAGTTTAAAGCTTAATATTACGCAAACGGATCCCTGAATCGAAAAATTGTTCAAATCAACTCTCAATATTTTTGAACGGCCTATCCAACGATACCCCTACTCAAAAAAAATATCATCACCACTTTACGTGCAAGGGAGGTAACGTGAAAAAGATTTATTTTGCCACTTTGTCGGCGTGTTTAAAATATATACACATGCCAAATTACAGCTTTCTAGTACTAAGAGTCTCTGAGCTAAGCCGGGGACAGATAGACAGACAAACAAACAGACGGACATGGCGAAACTATAAGGGTTCCTTGTTGACTACGGGACCCTAAAAAAGGAGGGAACATCCCTGTTTTTACAATAAATTGATTTTGACTAAATATATTGATTGCATTCCTCAATGTGAACTTAGGTGGTAGGTTGACAAAAACATGATCACTGTGGAACCTGTCGGGCACAGCAAAGTAGGAGAGAGGAAGAGGGCATTAATTTGACAACTTAGTTATTCTACTACATGTAGCAATATGGTTGGTAGAGATACCAAACACAGGCTAAGCTGCTTCATAATCACTTAATATGGCGATAATGAGCGATTATGAACCAACTTAATCTGTCAAGTCTTAAACTATTAACTAATGAGACACAATTGATTATCTATTGTAACGTTGCTCCCCGGAGTCACACGTCCAGATACACAACGACTAATTAATCAATACTTTTATATTGTCGATCAAGGAGCAAAAAAAGTAATATATTTTTTTGCATAACTCAATCAATCTGTCTAGCTTTTTCTCAACTATGTCGGGGTCGGTTTCCAGTCTAACTGGATGCAGATAAATACTAGTATTTCACATGGAGCGACTGCCTATCTGACCTCCACAACCCAGTTACTGGGTCATATGCAAATAGAGTAACATTGCTTAAACAATTTATTTAATTAAATTAGATAGCTCCACTACCTCAGGCAACTGTTGCCAGGCAATAATTGCTGAGAAAATTACCCGTGTAAGCTATCTAAACTACGGTGCCAGTAAAATGCATACATCGAGCGCATTAAAGCGATATAACTGGACATAATCAGTGCTTGATGCTGTTATACTGTTGAATTAACGATGTGTGGAGTTTTAGGTCCTAGATATGTCCAGCGGGTAATTGCGTAACTCTTGGCAATGGCAATGGCTCTCATCAACATTCGTTGCGTTATTTATGTTGCCTAGCAGAAGAATTTTTCAAACAATTTTTCAAGCAATGGGTTAGGAATTTCCTTCAAAATCCGTCGGATTAAGGCGCAGATATATATATATATATTATGTTACTTTTAAATCTGTTATTACGCCTTCTTATAATGCAAGTAAGTTATGCAAAAAATATATGTTAAACTAGAAAGCAGACACATCAATCCTATATGTGAAAGAACGAAAAAAGAAAGAAAATAAATTTATTTGACCCAGGTTAAGGCACACAAAATTCACACAAAAAAACAGAAAAAAAAAATGCTTAAAATAGTATTGAGTGCCTCACGGCTGCGCCAAATACTCGTAGGCCCAGTTCAGCAATTAATACCAGACAACTAGTGCCTGATGCTGGTTTTCAACTGTACCTTATGTTACGAGGACGTCTTACGGATGTAAATCAGTTTATAGGTAGTGTGTAAATATTTAAATAAAATTATGTGAATATTTAGGTATTGTAGTAAAATACTTTATAAAATAAACTGAAGAAGTAATGTCAACCCAAAGCATAAAAAACGATATTACTTTCAAACTACGTAATATATTTCCATGCTTTTTTTTTTGTATGAATATACTGTTTTATTATCTATAATTCTATCTGTGATTTTTTATAAATATTCATATTTTCGTTACTTAAAATAAATATTCCCTATGAAAGTTAATGATGACGCGGCGTGAGCGCGACGCGCATTTGTAGTATGGCCAAGGACAACGGCGACTACTCGTATCTGACCCTTAAGACACAAAGTGTGTTACGCAATTAGGATGCTGGACAAAGATTATAAATGTTTGCATGAAGGAAATGTGGGTTATAATCAAATCAGTAAGTTTTTACAAGATGTGAATATTAATGATGCTCAATTATTTATTGTATTTCACAGGTGGTAACTTCATTATGGACCCTGTCGGGCATAGCAAGATAGTAGGAGAGATGATGCTTTAAAACTTATCTATTCTTATTAATAACTAACATAATTTGTGTTTTTGGGGTTAATGTTTATGATGTGGCTTTACTACTAAAAGTAGAAGGTGATCATAACCTTCTGAATGGTTTAAACTGTCAACTCTTTAAGTCTAGTGTATTTGAGTAGCCAGAAAAAAAACGCACTATTTAAGCACCAAGTGCGATAATAGAATAGAATAGAATACTCTTTATTATGTACACCATATGAATTGCAGATATAAATGTAGAAGTTTTACATAGTAGATTTTGTACCTCACTAGTAGTAAGACTTTCATGTAAGTAATTTTAATTATGCTAATCACACTTGGATAAGTTTTATCATAACCGTTTTTGTATAAAAACTTAAACCACAGTCGCATCCAGCATGTAAACAACAATGCACGATATTCAAATCCGATACTATCGCGATGTGGCAGCCCAGCCTGTATAGCTAATAAATACGTGCAATTTGTGAACACGCTGTACCTATACGATTTTATATAAACTCATACACAGTGTAATTTACTGGTGTCATCTTTTAATTGGACTGTGAAAAGGGAATAAACTCATAAAAGATAGCCTTACTGATACTGATTCCTGCTTTTTTTCTGAATATCAGCGTCAGGTATATTTGCCTGACACATGCTGACCCTGGACTCAGGTTGCACCATTTAGTGCAACCTTGAGACGCACACCGTGTTTTGTATGTTCGTTTTTAGGGTTCCGTAACCAAAGAATAAAACGGGAACCCTATTACTAAGGCTCCGCCGTCTGTCTGTCTGTCTGTCCGTCTGTCACCAGGCTGTATCTCATGAACCGTGATAGTTAGACAGTTCAAATTTTCACAGATGATGTATTTCTGTTGCCGCTATAACAGCAAATACTAAAAACAGAATTAAATAAATATTTAAGGGGGCTCCCATACAACAAACGTGATTTTTTTGCTCGTTTTTGCTTGATATTGATAACGGCAACAGGTAGACGCTTGAAATATTCACAGAATATTTAGTTATATATTCACTTTAAAAATAAATAATTAAATTAAAATAAAACAAATATTTAAGGGGGCTCCCATACAACAAACGTGATTTTTTTGCCATTTTTATAGATAAAAGTACGGAACCCTTCGTGCGCGAGTCTGACTCGCACTTGGCCGGTTTTTATCATTATTTTAAAGTGTGTCCACAATATTTCTTTTGATTTTTTTTTGTATAATATATTGACTATATTGGCACCTTGTAGGTTCGTATTTCCTAATATTCATGTAATTATTTATTAATTAATCGTGCTTTTGTATGTTGTGCTATGTCTTTTGTGTGCACCAAATAAACGATCTATCTGTCTAAATATACCATCGTACCTACTTCGTTCTGCCGGCAAGTATTGCTGTGTCCCATTCTCTGAAAGGTACGGGTGTCGTTGAAATGACCGGCACATTCGATATCTCACCAACCCGCACTGGGCCCTCGTGGTGGATTATGGATCACTCTTACTCTTAGAGATCAGCCTCTGTCCCAGCAGTGGGAACGTTATAGGATGATTATGATTACTATATTACAATTTAGATTTTGAGATTGGTATACTAAACATCTTGGTGTGACAGGTGTCTATGAGCTAAATACAAGTCGGTAATCTGGATCATAACTGGACTTGTCTGGATCTTTTTAGAATCGAAGAACATATTTCAGTGTCTACTGCTAATTTGATATTGGAAGTAGGCCTGCGCCCTGCAGTAACACGCTTATAGACAGGTATGACATATTTGTCATGCCATGTATTTCATAAACATTTTTCAACAACATTCAACAAGAAATACATCCACACAAAATTCTCATCCGAAAACTATTCTGAAATTCAATAATGTGAAGCGTGAGTCGTGACGTCATCCGCCAGCGCCATCGCAGGCTGTTTAGGAAGAGCACAAATATTCCCAGGATATATTATTATAAGGGAATGTATGTTAGCAGCTACGCTATGTAGCAGAGAAGGAATTTTACGGAATGTGGGACACTTTATTTTACAGCTGGTGAAAGGAACTGTGTACTGACTGTGTAAGGACTTTTCAAGATGTATATTTTTTAATATGAAAACTCTCTACGTCTCCTTAAAAGGATAGTGACACATCATCAAATCTCTTGCCCCCTTAGTCAAATATTGTTCAAATTAATTCGATTATTTTTATCCTTCTAATAAAAATTGATTAATATTATGTTTGTTAAATAAGTCTTGATATTGCTCGTGGCTAAGTAATAAATGCCGCATGGGTCGATCCCATCAGGTTAAGCTACGCTTGCCGGGGTTGGTCTGTGGATGGGTTACTATCTTTACATACCCGAGACTCCTCCGTGCTTCGGAAAGCACGTTAAGCCGTTGGTCCCGGCTGTCATTTGTAGATCTTTGACAGTTGTTACGCATCGTCAGAAGCCCGAAGGTCTGACAACCAGTCTTACCAAGGGGTATCGTGTTACCCAGTAACTGGGTTGTGGAGGTCAGATAGGCAGTTGCTCCATGTTAAATACTGGTATTCAGCTGCGTCCGGTTAGACTGGAAGCCGACCCCAACATAGTTGGGAAAAAGGTTGGTAGATGATGGTAAATACAAAAAATCATAAATTTTCTTTAATTATAAATAGATGAAAGTATTCAGTCTAAATTTCTAAAAAAAGAGTTGATAACAAGTATGCACATATCGAAATGAAAATGACTTAGCATAATTTTATCGACGGAAAAAATATTTGAAAACATCTAAAAAACAATCCAATTTATTATAGCATTAAAAAAAAAAAATCCTGCTGTGACCCTGTGTAAACAAATCGGTATAACTTTTAAACTAAACGATCTATCATGATGAAATAAACTCAGTAATGACTGGAATTAATACGTCTTTATAAAATAAAAACTAAAGAAAAACTCGCCTTCAATTGAGAATTAGGCTGATTCTATAACAAATATCTGATATTTTTTCATAAATTTTTGCAATAATTGTAAAATATCTCAGTAAAAGTCCCGATTACTTACACTTTTTTATTACTTTAAATTATTATCCATCGTATCAGCTTCAAAACAAACAAGATTGTTTGGCTTTTATGTCTAAAATAAATATTTACAGCAAGAATATGTAGTTTAATATCCACCTACAAGATATTTTTCTCTAGATCAATTATTACTTTAGTTATAAACGAAATAAAAATTGAGACTTATGCTATTTAATTTCGTGCTCGAAAACGATCAAAGAGCGCACGCGATATTCAACTTTATTACTGATGTATTAGCGTTTAGCACATAACGGAGTGGCGTGGAGCGAGGGGTGGAGCTTGCATTCGAAATTTGATTTAGACTGCCTGCTCTTAATAGGCGGCAGTTATATCTTCTTAGCATACGGAGAATTACATGCTGGTTTGCTTTTTATTTTAATCATCATCATCTTCCGAGCCTTTTCCCAACATGTTGGGTTCGCTCGGGCTGTCTCGAGCACGGGTCGGGGCGGGGATAGACGGGGACGTCGTGGCGGCGAGGACGGAAGGACGGCGGTTGGATTTTTTGTTTGTGTACAGTGCTGGTGCCCCTACTACTCTCTTGGAGGAGGGTTGTGGCAGCGTCGGGAATGGAGCGATTATGCCTCGGTCGGCGAATATAAATGAGATGCGGGGGGAGTGCATCGGTTGGGATGCTTTATAGCTGAGTCGAAGAAACGCTTTGAGAGGCGTTTCATGAACTGCTGGGCGGTGGATTATAATCTAAACACCTACCTATTATTATACGTAAGTACCTCAAAAATTACCATCCTGTACCTACCTTTTTCTCAACTACGTTGGGTCGGCTTCCAGTCTAACCAGATTCAGCTGAATACCAGTGTTTTGCATGGAGTTACTGCTTATCGGACCTCCATAACCCAGTTACTTTACCTCAAAAAATACCAACCACCCAAAAAATTAAAAACCCTAAATAACCCAAACAATGAACAAAAATACAAACATACTTCATTCTCAACAAATAACTTTGTACCTCAGGATCACAAACACATTAGTGTTGTGGCGTTTGTATCGATAACTCAGGGTATCGCGTTGGCCTATCGCCATGTCTTGCACTCCGCTAATACGGTGGGCGGGACTGGTTATCGATATTCTGTTATTTATCGATGCTTGCCAGGATTTGTGTTGTGAGAAGCAGAATTTATTTGGTTGTTTTTAAACTTGTGAAAAGTCCTGAAGACTGAATTTTAAGTTCAACTTAGATTTTAATATTTAAATGCTTTTTAACCGACTTCCAAAAAGGACGAGGTTATAAATGTTCGTATGTATCTTTTTTATGTATATTCACCGATTTTTCCGTCAATATTGATCGGTTTTCAAAAAAAAAATTGCTTGTAAGGGTATGCTCTCGAGGTGGTCCCATTGCCACCGAGTCTGAATCTTATGAGAGGATCCCGAATCTTATGAGAGGATCCCATAGAAATCGAGAGAAATGTATAGCGATTTGGGTATTTTTTATAGTAACTCGTACATTTGCTCTCGGAAAGCACCATTTGGTGAAGTGGAACTGATGATGGAGACCACAGATGGCCACCGGAACTAGTGAATAATAACAAGTATATCACAGGTGCGATTTGATTAACTAGTTTAATGTGGTTGCTAAGCAATTTATGCTCTAGTTCTCCTGTTTTTTACCAAAAGAACTACTCAATAAGTAATGTCCCTGCATCGGGAAACCAACAAGGTGATGAGCAGTTGACATTAGACTATTGTAACTTATATAGATATCAAACTGACCCACTAAAAACAGAAAAATAAAAACCTGTTTACTTTTTTTAAACGTAATAGATGGTGTTTGGTTCTAATTTGGTATACATTCAAATAAGGCATTGTAATATCTTCAGCATTAAAAATATTCTTTAAATTTTAATGGTATAACTGTCACCTTTGTATTTATAACATATAATATTAATAACATCCGCAATATTATTTACAACTCAAAAAAAAAAACAAGATAAAATATCGACAATCTCTGTCCCACCCCTACTCCGGTTTGGCACAGCTCTGGCTGTCAGTGGCAAGCCGACAATGCATCGAATTTTGCCATTGGCAAATCTAAACAGTAAAATATATCTTGAATTTTTACCAAGAAAACAGTTTCTACGAAGCCATAACTTAGCTCAAGCTGTGAATTTAAACGGTAAATAATTTAAAACTGGAAATGTTACCGTATTTTAATATATCAAGATACTAGCAACTCACTCCCGTTGCACTGTTGTATCGACTTGACAAAACATGGAGATTATTTTTTACATTTAAGTTTAATATTAATGTAGATATTAGACACTAAAACCTTCAGGAATAAATTCTCTAAATGACTGTAAAATCCGCATCAAAATCCGTTGCGTAGTTTAGAAGAACAACGCGATCACACAGACAGACACGAAAAGTGACTTTAATTTATAATATGCATAGATAAAGATTTACACTGTTCTCAGAAAAAAATGATAAAGATTTATGAAATTCTTTCATAAATAATAATTAATATGTCCTGAAGACTCAGTGAAATAAGTGTCTTAGCGAAGAATCATTATGAAAGATGAAACAAAGAGATATTGCTGGGCATTATAGTAGGTCCTCTAAAATCCTCTAATTTTAAACCTAGAATTTATGTAACTATGGTAATATGTCCTCTAAACGACTTTTGTAGTGTTTTTATCATTTGTAACAATATTCAAAATTAAATTTTGTGCGCAAAGATGAACAAAAGAAAATCTTAAACGATTTTTTTATTTCACAAAACACAATCTATATATTTCGCCGAAAAACTCTAAAAGCTACAACAAAAGATATTAAAATAGGTAGGTACAAAAAATCTCCGTTCGCGATGTTTTAATTGTCTGAAAACTTTTGCTAGATTTGTTGGTTTTTCACGTAACATTCTCCAATTCCGATATAAGTACGTAATAAGTGTTAAAGACTCTGCGTTTGGAATGATTTCATAATGTTCGAGAACAATTTCTTTTACAAAGATTTTAATAAAAAACTTTTAGAGTTCTTAATGGCTTTTTACATTTGATTTTGTTAAGTCTTCGATAAAAATTTAAGGACTTTTGGGCTTAACTTTAATTTTCACGGTATTTTCTCTTTGAGCAGTGAGCAGAGTTTTATTGGTTCTTAAATTCTGTGATTTTTAAAAAGCGATTAATTTTCGAGTGATTTAATTGATAGCATAAGCAATTTATTTGCCAAATCGCTCGTTATTTTCAATAATTCATTCAAAAAATCCCATGGAAAAAAGGACGTTTCAAATGTTTCATTCCAAAAAAAACAAATTCGGGCTATTACAACATTCTAAAACAGAAAATAGCCATATCAGTCCAGCCGTTCCCAAGTGCATCATTTGAGAACGTCTGGACTGTTATGGCTATTTTAGGCTTACCATTTTTGCCATTGCGAAAATTTACAAATCCGTGTTAAGGCCTGTCGTACTGTTTGGATCGGAATGCTGGGCCGTGGAGAAGACGGATGAAAAAAGAATGCATGCAGCGGAGATGAGTATGTTGAGATGGACGTGTGGATAAAGTAAGAAATGAGTATATAGGAGGAAGTTTGAAAGGTCAGGTGCCAGAGACAGCAAAGTTGAAAGGAAACCGTTTGGCTTGGTATGGGTATGTGATGAGGAGGGAATAAACGCCTGTGACTAAAAGAGTGATCCATATAAATTTTGATGGATGGAGAGGGAGAGAAAGGAAACGATGGATGGATTGTGTGAGGAATGATATGAAGGAGAAGAGAATGAATGATAGCGTGATGGTTGACAGGGGAGGCTGGAAGAAGAACACGTGTTGCTCCGACCAGCGACCCCAAGTATTTATTTATTTGCTCTCATGCACGTCACACATTTTACAATAAATTGCAATAAATTACTGTCGGCTTTAGTACATGAACCCTGTCAGGATACTGCAAAACATAATGTTAGTTTGTTGTTGAGTTCCTTTAATTAGTAGGTTCATAACATAAATTTAGTCAAAACTTATAAAAACACAATACAATAAATAAATTACAAACAGTCTTTAAGTCAGATCGTATTAGTAGGTAGGTAGTCGAAAAAAATAAGAGATAGGTAATACAATCATGTCACATAGTAAGTACCATGGGACTAGGGCAGGAAGATGATGATTTTTGCCGCTCGAACAGCATTTCATTATTATTTATGTAGATTATATAATGGTATTATGTCACATTCAAAAATTCCAATACCACAATTTTAAAAAGTTAATTTGAAATAAAGAAGTTTTTTGAAGTGAAAACTTCTTTAGGCGTGTTGAGCAGTTTTTGGGTGAACGAAAATCATGGAACTCGCGTCATCGTCACCGAACGCTAGTTTTCACTTCTATCGGCAGTCCCCAAAGAGTGCTCCGTTTTTTAGGAAATTAGTCAAACATTCACAAAAAGTACCAAAACAGTAAACAATGAGACACAATTAATTAAAAACATAAAAGAAAAAGAAAAATATAGACACGAAGTTCATAGAAACATTTGCAAACTGACATCAGACGTACACACGATTACAGAATCTCTTCGAAGCAAAACATTCCGATCACTTATATAAACCCGCGCGGTCTATTAATTCATTTTAATGACGTCAGAGTAGTCTCGTTAGTGCATCGCGGAGGTTTCTCATTTATGAAATACTTTCGATCTGAGATCGTTATTGCAAATAAAGTTAGTTATGACGAGACGGGAACGATACGATGTTTGCAAAAGAGGAATAATTTTAGGTTATTGGATGACAAACACGGCTCATCCGACAATAAGTGGTGAGTGTCGGCTATGGACGTCTGCAATGCGAGCATAGAAGATGTTAAGCCATTTATTTATATATACTTCAATTTACACCAGATTACAAATCACACAAAAAGAAAAAAAAATCCACTACAAAATATACAATGGGCGGCCTTATCGCTTACTGCGAACTCTTCCAGGCAACCTTGTAATGGACAGTGATTTTCTAGAAATAAAATCGGGTTATCTTTGGTGCAAATAAAAAATATATGCAAAATAAACAAATCAAACAGATACAAACAAAATAGATACAAATCAAATCAAAATATTTTATTTCACGTATACCTTGGGCACTTATGAAACGTCGGAAGCTAGATGCACGGTTCCAATTGGTCGTTTCATATCGAGAAGAGCCGGCAAAACACTCCACGTACAGATTTATATGCTATACAATTAATAGATAATATAAATAGATAGAGAGAGATATATATATAAATCAATAGATATAACGACATAAATAAGTATGAAAGCATGATAGCATTCCCCAGACGGGCTCCTTTACCAAGAGCCAACTAGTATTAAACTTCTAACAACTTAATATGATAACTTTGAAGTTGTGTACAAATAAACGAATTCTTTGTTTCTAACTTAACTTAGTTTCAATATATACAAGTTTGTTGTTAAAACGTTTGAAAACCCTAACAAAATGTTATATTATCATCAACGAAATTAGAAACACTCGTCATCTGCAGTTTAAGAAATCGTATCGTCGACCCTAAACATCTCTAACCCTATAATGAGATGACTTCAACCCTCAAAGCGCCTACGACATAATTATGTATCAGCATTTCCATCCGTTCCCTATTTGCAGCGCATTGGTCTACCCACTACTTGCGACTCGAAAGCATTTATGAAATGAAAAATTTTCCTCAAAAGAAAATATCGAAGTCTGGATTAGTAAAATTATGAAAAGGTTTTCAAGTAAAATTAATAGCTACGGTATATTGGGGACGTTTTTTGCGCTTCATGTCTTGAAAGCAAGCTACGGTGATGGAAAATGTAATATGTTTCGTAATTCACATTTTCATTCACTAACATTTTTATAAATTGGATTTTTACTTTTTAGTGATGACAGGAAAGTGCTCCACTGCGAATAACAAAAGCATTTTTTTTAAATTCTGATAAGTTCATAGGCAATCAATTCTCTGACTTACTTCATATGATGCAATTCGGCTATTAAGAAATTGTAGTAAGTATACAAAATATTGATTAAAAGAGCAACTATGGAGTTTTTGCCCATTCTCTATACAAAACTACCTTTTGGAAGGGTAAACTAGAATCAATTCTTTTTTTTGTAAATGTTGACTAACAAAAGTGGCTTTTTGGGCTACTTGAAATAAAAGATTTGACTTTGTTGACTTTGAAGCAATAGTCTCTGGAGAAAATGTTGGTACATGTAATTTGAAAACATTTGACAATGCAGACGAAGAACTTCAGTGCTGCAGTGCAAGTTATTCTATAAATTATTCCCTTGCAACATTGCAAGTTCTTTGCATTGCTGTGTGGCAAAATTCTCACACAGAGGCGTCGTAAGGTATAACATACATCACGCCTACATTCCTAAAGGGTAGGCAGAGGCATGTGTTATACTCACATAATATAACCATTTATTGTTATCTTTTATCTAATTTTATTAATTAGAGACAAAAATACAGAAAATCCTTAAATTATGGTAATAAACAGGTAACCCACACCTTTGTCCTCGTATTAAAAAATCAGCTAAGTGCGTGTCGGACGCACAATGAAGGGTTCCGTAGTTGGTTTGAATTTATCCCAAAGAACAGGTTCTACCATACATCTATATAAATAATCGACATATAATAATATACATAACATCACGCTTTGTTTCCCCGAAGGGTTGGGCGGAGGTGTACTTATAGGGACCACATTTCGCCAGTTATGTATGAGTGACCGTTGTGGTGTTCAGTTTTGTTTTGTTACATCGATATACGCTTCGGTCAATTCTCCAACCGCAAATGTAAGTTTCTTATCGCAAAAAAATATTACAAACTACAAATTAACGATTTTCGGACTTTTTCCTTTACTTGTTCTGAGACCTTGCATATTGCCAGATTTCGGCCAGATTTCGTGATTCTAGGTCAACGGGAAGTATGGTTTGGATTTATTTTCGAGTATCAAAATATGTTGCATAAATCGCTTTAGAAGTTGACTTAGAAGCCTGATTTTTTTAGAGCTCCAATGGACTGTAGACCTACGTATTTGATATAAATTTCAACTCTATACCTTTACACGTTCCTGAGAAAAAGGGTCTTGATAGACTGACAGACAGACAGACGGATAACGAAGTGATCCTATAACGGTTCCATGATGTCCTTTTGAGGTACAGAACCCTAAAAAAAAATTAAAAGAAGTGAAAGACTGTGATTTGATAAAGGTTAACTTTCTGTGGTAGCCTAATTTAACTAATTTACTTTGTACAAGTAGGTATATAATAAAATAATTAAAAAGGGGGAAGTGCTCATTGGGCATCGATGAAGATTAAGATTTACTTTAAATTAGTCCATCTAATTATAGCCTTTTCTTGAACAATTGGTGCTAAGTTAACCCTTACCGCACTAAAATAACCTCATTAAATGAGACGAAGCCCTACACAAATACCAACTCAATCGGCTCTCAGTCAACAAAACTTGAATAAACTGTTCGTCCATAATTAAAAACTGAAAAGATACAAACTTGCCTTTAACTGTAGCTTTCTTAATTACAGTTTGGGCATGTTTCACTAGTGTTGGCTTATTATATACTTTGCTTTCGCATGTTGCAGTCTTTTGTAGATTTGTTTTCTGAAAGCTGCTGTGTCGGTCTCATTTGAACTGGTATTTAGGATTTGGGGCTAATTAAGAGATAAAATTGCGTCTTTAGCTTCTCTTGTTGTTTGGGTTTTTCGTTGCCTTGGACTGTGTTTAAATGTTATGTTTTCATTTTGTGTCTTATTTTAAACACACCATGTGTCCCGTGATTTCCCATCAGCAAAAATACTTTCTTATATACAAAAGTCCACATGCTTCGTGTACCTAGACGAAATAATAAACAATATTCTAATAATGTATTTTATATGGTGACCAAAGTTTATAATAAACTACCAGATTGGTTCAAAACTCTTAACTTAGGACATGTAAATTATTTAATTATCTAAATGCTAAACTCGACTAATGGTTTTATGAATAAAAAGTTCCCTTAAATAATATTAGGAAATAATTATATCCTCTTCATAATATCTTTTTGACTTAATTTAATCTTTTTGATAGTTCAATACCTAATATTTGACTAATTTGCAATTTGAATGTTATCCTAATTTATTTGCCCAATTTTTTTGTTCAGTGACTGGGCAACTAAGGGTATTAGGAAAAGTAGGGAAAAATTGTTTCAGCTGTATGGCCTTAAGCCTTATATTAACTCTGAAACTTTTAGTAAATACATTGCTACTCACTTTAAAAATTAAAAAAAAAACCTGCAAGGTAGCTAAAGCCTTGTAACTTCACGTGGTCTCATAAACACAAACAAAGAAGTTGCGCAAGAATTTGTAAATTTCTTTACCAATATCCCACTTACAACTACTGAAACCCTAAATTCCTCGCCCTCGCGTTCTGTTGATTTATTAAGAGCAAACGTTTCATCCTGCCCGATTGAATTTAAATTCAAGCATAACCCCATAACAGTAATAAAAGGTTTCAAACAAGATCAAATTAACAAAAGATCGAGGAATGTCTATCGAAGTAGGTACCTCCATTATTGAGACTATAGCGCCTTAATATTTAATTAGTGTGTTGTTCAAGGAGTCTCATCGGATCTAATAAAATATAGTAAGGTAATACCACTTTTCAAATCCGGGGATAGTAAAGACACCAATAATTATAGACCCGTATACGTGTTGCTGGTTTTCAGCAAGGTGTTTGAAAACGGAATGCTTAATCAAACTCAAACTCAAAGCATTTATTTCAAATAAACCATTTACAGGCACTTTTGAATTGTCAAAGAGTCGGTCAGTTAGTCAGAAAGTGGAAGCTATTTGCCCATTCCAAAACGTAGATCTCTATGGAGAAGAACAGGCAAGAAACTCCAAGGACACTCTTTTAAATCAAGATATTACAAAATCCTGGGTACATTATTCTTGTCGCTTCTATATGTGAGAACAATGTAAAAAACAAAAACCAATATATTAAAAAAAAAAACAAGCCAAAATATAAGATTAAAAGATTACAAAATAAGCCCTGGCAGTTAAGAGATGACCAGCCTCAACTGACAGCGCCCGTTCACGAACATGACGCGTGGATCAGCACCATCCAGCTCAACCACTTTGTAGGGAACCGAATGATCCAACACACGCGCCACCATCAGCGAGACATTTAAGTGAGCATGACATACTCTCAACTGCCAGGCTTTTTTAAGTCAACATACATCATAACATAATAAACGGCTCCATGGTACTCACATTTACAAAAATGAAAAAATGCTTTTAAATTATACAAAACTATAGCTTGCAATGTATTTCAATGATTAATAAAATTTTACTAGCAAAAGGAAAATCGTTGTTACCTATTGAAGTATTCAACAACTAAAACTTGACTAAGTACATAAAAATAAACGATAGTTACGAATGTAATGTCAAAACAAAAAATAAAAAAGGGGGGAAGCATCACTTCCAAATATTAAAATTCTAACAAGTGAGCCCGAGTTGTTGTGGAGCACGACCAGCATTAAGCCAAGCATCTTTATCTACGATATAATCATCCAACTTATAATATGCTTGTCTACATAGTGTGCGTTTAATGCATGTTTTTAATTTCTTCTCATTAAGTTGAAGAATATCTAATGGTATTTTATTATAAAATTTAACACAGTACCCTATAAAAGAAGTGTGTACTTTTGACAATCTGAAACGTGGTTGATCTAATTTTTTCCTATTTCTAGTGTTAAAATTATGCCTGTCACTAATCTTACTGAAAAGATGTAGGTTTTTTCTAACATTCATAATATTTTCATATATATATTGGCAAGGTACCGTCATGATGTTATTTTTTTTAAACAGTTCATTTAGATAATGGCGTCTGCTGAGGTTGTAGATGGCTCTGATACCCCCTTTTGCAGAATAAAGATAGAAACAATATCTGCAGCCCGTCCCCACAGCAAAATACCGTAAGACATGATGCTATGAAAGTAACTAAAATAGACCAGTCTCGCTGTATCCACGTCTGTTAATTGGCGGATTTTCCAAACAGCGTAGGCGGCTGAACTTAGCCGCCCTGCAAGAGATGTTAAGTGAGCCGTCCACTGCAGCTTAGAGTCAAGCGTGATTCCCAGGAAAACCGTCTTTTCGACGAATTCTAGTATCTCTTTGTTCAATACAACGTGACATTCACTACTTCTAACATTCGGTAACGCAAATCTTATGCATTTAGTTTTCTTCTCATTTAATACCAAATTATTTACAGTAAACCAATTATGGACCTTAAGCATAGCGTTAGTTACGTCGTCAAGCTCCTGTGCATGTCTATTTACTTTAAAAATCAGAGATGTCATCAGCAAATAACACCATTTGTGGTCGGTTTTTCAGTAAATGTTTAAATCAAATGCTCAATCATTTTAACACCAAAAAAATCTTACACAATCAACAGTATGGTTTCACCAAGGGACGTTGTACGACTGATGCAGGTGTCACCTTATTAAAACACATATTTACGGCGTGGGAAAAGGCCCAAGACGCCATAGGAGTCTTTTGTGACTTCTCCAAGGCATTTGATTGCGTCAACCACGAAACATTACTCTTGAAACTTAAGCATTACGGACTTGAAAAACTTGCGCTCAGTTTAGTAGAATCTTATTTAAATGATAGACAGCAGCAAGTTCAAATAAATGGAGTCAATTCACTCGGCTTAAAAGTAAAAATGAGTGTACCACAAGGCTCGATATTGGGTCCTTTCCTCTTTTTAGTATATATTAATGATCTACCTCATTTGTTAAAAACTCAACCACAAATGGTGTTATTTGTTGATACTTCCTTAATTTTTAAAATTGATAGACGTGCATCAAATCTTGACGACGTCATTATTGCAGGTCAAAAATTGGTTTACTGGTAATAATTTAGTATTAAATGGGAAAAAAAACTAAGTGCATAAGATTTTCTGTACCGAATGTCAAAAGTAGTAATTGTGAGAAACAAAAATCAAGAGAAACTAGAATTCGTCGATAAAACTGTTTTTCTGAGGATCACGCTCAACTCAAGGCTTCAATTGGGTCCTCATATAACATCCCTTGCAGGACGGCTAAGTTCAGCAGCTTAGGCTGTGAAAAAAATCCGTCAATTTACTGATGTAGATACCGTGAGGCTAGTCTATTTTAGTTGCTTTCATAGTATTATGTCATACGGTATTTTACTACGGGGATGGGCTGCAGACATCGAGTCTATTTAGCCGACTTCCGAAAAGGAGGAGGTTATATGTTCAGCTGTATGTTTGTTTTTTTTTTTTTTTATGTATGTTCACCGTCACTCGTCACTCCGTCATTTGTGGACGGATTTTGATTTTTTTTTTTTGTTTGGAAGGGTATGCTCCCAAGGTGGTCCCATTGCCACCAAATCGGAATCTGATGAGGGGATCCCATGGAAAGCGAGGGAAATCCTCAAATTTTATAGGCATACCTATAGCAATTTGAGTATTTTTTATAGTAACTCGTGCATTTGCTCTCGAAAAGCACCATTTGGTGAAGTGGAACTGATGATGAAGACCACAGATGGCCACCGGAACTACTTCATAATAAGTATTTCACCATTGCGATTCGATTAGGAACTCTAATATGGTTGATAAGCAATTTATGGTCGTTAAAATGCATATGGTGAAGACACCATCAGTTCTCCTGGTTCTTACCAGGAGAACTCCTCAACAATTAACGCTCCTGCATCGGGAAAAGCAATATTTTGTAAAAGGTGATGAGCATTTGACATTAGGCTATTGTAAATTAGATAAATTACAAACTAATTCACTAAAGAGATAAAATTAAAAAAGCTTTTTACAAAAAAAATCAACCGACTTCCAAAAAAAACACTACAAAGTGAAAAATTACTTTAACTTCGGAAGTCGGTGGCAAAAAACTAAAATACAGATCCAAAGACACCGTCAGACAGTTTTTTTTTATTCTGCAGAAAAGAGCCATCAGAGCCATATATGGCCACAGCAGGCGCGACTCTAAGGGAACTGTTCAAATATATTAACATCATGACGGTACCTTGTCAATATATCTATGAAAATATCATGTATACGTTAGGAAAAATCTACATCTTTTTAGTAAAAGAGGCGAAATACACAATTATAAGACTAGAAATTGGGACCAATTAGTTCAACCAGATTTCAGGCTGGCTAAAGTAGACTTATCTTTCATGGGGTACTGTTTAAAATGTTACAATAAAATACCTTCAAGCTAATTTCAACTGAATGAAACAAAAATTAAATCATTTTTTTTTTAAATTAAAACGCACACTATGCAGCCAGGCATATTATAAGTTGGGGGATTACATCGCTGATAAAAATGCTTGGCTCAATGCTGGTCCTGCCCCACAAGGGCGCAAAAACTAATTGATTAGCATATGGAAATACTGTTGGAGCTGCTGAAGATATAAAAAACTATCTTTGCATTGTATAAATTCAATATATTAGTACTCGTAATTGCATAGCACATGTGTGAGTACTATGTACTTACTATAAAGCTACCATTTAGTGGGTACGTCTTTCATTGACTTGAATGTACCCTGGCGGCTGAGAGTATGTCATGCTCACTGTAATGTCTCGCTGATGATGGCGGGTGTGTTGGATGGATCATTTAGCTCCCTTCAAAATGATTGAGCTGAATGGTGCTAATCCATGCGTCATATTCGTGAATAAGCGCCATCAGTAGGGACCGGTCATATCTTAGCGGCCATGGATTATTTTAATTTAATTTTTGAATTGTTTTTTTTTTAATCTTTTTATTACGGACGCTTTTGACGTTTTAAGTCATTCTCACATGTATAATTTCAACATGAATGATTTAACCAATATTTTGTAAGCATGTGTTAATTTGAAACAGTGTCCGAGGATTATCTTGCCCGTTCTTCTCCATAGGCATCTACTAAGCTTTGGAATGGGCAACTACCTTCATCTTTATGACTGACCGACCCTTTACAATTCAAAAGTGTGTGTTATTTCAAATAAATGCTTTGAGTTTGAGTTGTGTTCGAGTTTAATTCATTGTTATATCTAACTAACTAACCAAAAGTTTAGTTTTTTAGATAATGAAATATGGAAATCTGAAAATGTCGCCGGAACCGCAGGCGGAACGTCAGAATATTATGAACTTGTAAAACTATGTAACAATTCTGTAACAACATTCTGACAAATAAATGACCTATCACTACTATAAACTTTCGTCCTTATACTGGAACCCCACTTTAACCCTAGTTTCTGAAAGCATTTTCAATTAAATCTGTTACGTCTTACTTGCTGTAAGTGTTAGTGTACCAATCACGTTACAGCAACCAACAGAATATTTTTACAGCAGCTTGAAAACCAAAGTTTTCAAATCAGCGTAAATTAGGAAGTTTCTCTCTCAAAGTGAATCCGAAAATCAGTTACAAAGACAATATTTTAAGCCGTATCACAGCAAAACTGAAAGTCGCCAAAGATAAAGTCGCGACTTCTGCCAAGACGTTGGTTCGCAGTGATTATCTGTTGGCTTGAAGCGCTGAAGCCGCTGCTTTGCACAAGACTTTCTGGACGAAAGCCAAAAAATATGGACATGGACACTCTAATATTAATTGTGTACGGAGTTGGTGATTTATTCGAGGAAATTGTTTTGTGAGGGTTGAATATGGCAGAGAAAACACATCAAAATGTAAAGATACAACACTACTGGCACAATACTAATGTCTACTGCACCACACAGCAGAACGATAAGATATAGATAGTACAAGATTTAGGTCATATTAAAACAAAATATTAGAGATTGACAATCACAGACCATGTTAGAAGTTTTTTGTTTATCATTTGCCTACGCAACTCATTAAAAAAAGATAACGGATATGGTAGTTAGGCTACTATCACTGAAAGCTTCGTTTAGAAGTATACAATATATATATATATATATTTTTTTTTTTAATAACGTTGCCCCACATTAGGAATTTCTCCTGTATCGTGGGTGCGTTTACAAACATTTAAACTTACATACACAAACAGCCAAAATGTAGGTATTGTTCGTTTCGTACATTACCCTTTCTGGGTAAGAAGATACCCCTCGGTAACACTGGTTGTCAGACTTTTGGGCTTCTGACTAACCGTGACGACTGTCAAAGATCTATGAAAGACAGCCGAGACCAACGGCTTAACGTGCGTAAGTTATCAGTATAAACTTCAGATTTCTAAATACATTTTTCGAGGTGTACATTTAGCATAACTTAATACCGCGATTATTATTAAGGAGTAGAACTTCAGTCAAAGTATTTACTCCCTTTTCTCAGACAAAACATCGCAATGATCATAAACAAGGAATAACTACTAATATCCTGGTAAAAAACAAATCCCTAAAACCTCCCAAAAATCAATATATCTACCAGCAATTTCGTTTGTTTTCCCTTTGACTGATCAACAAACAGTATTACTTGAAACTAACTAATATATTGTTCTCGACATTTTCTTTTTCCCGGATTTAATTAAAGGCAAACTTTCTAAATTCTTTGGACGGAGTTTTCTATCGGGAAACGAACAACGCGTGTTGCTTAAATGATTTCCTTTTAGCTTCCTTAAATTGCTCGTGCTTAGTTTAAGAATAGCTTTCATTAAGTATGGAGATATTTTTGTCTATTTTTAGAGTTTTATTTCTAGTTGGTGGAGGTTAGTATCGTTTGAAATGGATTAATCCGTTATTTTTTTCCTCACAACACTGTATTATTTCAACTTAAAAAATTAAACATCAGTCTCTTGTCCATAATTCAGTTGATTTGGGGTCGGAGCAGCCTTTTTCTTCTATTCTTCTCAATTAGCCATCATCTCAGTAGTCACCCCCGTTCTAGTCATTTATGATCTTTCACACAGTCCATACATAGTTTCTTTGTTCTTCCCCAACTCTTGAGGTATTCAAATAAAAAACATGACCGTCAAATTGAGCTTCACCGCAGTCGGGTTTGAAAGGGACAACGCGTAGTGAATCGATTACTTGCTACGCCACCGTAGCGTGCGTAGCAGTGACAGCTACGACTGCTACGGCGTAGCCAAAATGCAATCCTTGAGTTATTTATTGTTTGCTTTACCGAGAAACGTTTTGTGCCTGCACTTCAATTCTGTATTGTGTAGTTTTGAGGGTGACTACTGAGATGACGACTAATAGAAAAGTATGGAAGACGAACGTTGTTGTGTTGTTGCGCAAAATAAAATGCGATAAATAAAAACAAGAGAATGATAATGTATTCTATGTAAAATACTGGTATTCAGCTGCCTCCGGTTAGATTGGATGCTGACCTCAATATAGTTGCGAAGAGGCTCAACAGATGATGATGATGATGATGATAAAATATTCTATTGATGCCCATTTGCTTTTAAAACAGAACACAAACCCTCCTGGGGAGTTTGTTGCGCCACTTCTTCTTCCCAGCTAAAGCACTAGGTAGTGGTGAAGGGTGGGCGTTTTTGGGGGACTGTCTTATGTAATTTTGACGTTCGAAAAGTGCTGATTCTCAGCCTAGTTTGAATAAATGACTTTTGATTTTGTGTTTAGTGACAGAAATAGATTTATAATAATGCTAAAATATTTTTTTTCCAAATTAAGAAATGCCGAACAAGTGAAATAATTTCATCAAAACACAATTAAATCTACCAGCAGCAGTAATAAAATGACATAAAAAGAATGTTGATATAATTTTTGGCACTACACGACAGTAACAAGTTGGCAACAGTATCTTATATCAATCATTATAACAGTAACCCGTAAATATCCATTGTTATACATGAGACTATTTACCAAACTGAAAAACCGTAGTTTTTTTAATTTTTTAATTTTATAAATATTAGAGATTCTTAGTGAGTTTTAAAAGAAATAATTTCTCAAACTAAAGGACGCTATGAACGTTACTTAGTACGTACTTTGGCTAAGCGTTACTCCTGTCAGTGTTGGACAATACTGTCAAACTACAAGCGCAAGATGAGACGGGAACATGTCTAAGTCAAAGCACGAGCTAAGTAACATTTATAAATCTCGGCTAAAGACCCCAAATAAGGTAAGAACCAAATAAAAGCAATTTTTTTTGGGCATGCCTTTCCATTATTTAAGGCAAACCATTTTTGCTAGCAGTGTAAAACATTTTGTGTTACCACAAAGGAAGGGTAACATACCCCTTTACCACAAAATACGATATTTTTTTCCTTTAGTTGCCTTTCAAAAGAAAAACCAAAACCAGCTGATTAAACAAAACATTCTCTTTCAAAATCAGCAAAAAATCCGGTCTCCTCAAATTTTCACTTGGCAAAAAAAAAGAAAGATTTTCAACCCTTTTTACCAACAAGTATAATTCTGTGGTTTATACCACAGAGCACGGAAACCCCGCGCGGGCAGCGTCTAGAGACGGCAGTTTAATTCATGGCGATGAAGTGCGTTGATCATAAAACTTCTGCCACGGACCGCTATTTAAAGCCGTCAGTCTCGATACGTCATTTGCGTCATAGTGCGAGAAAACTGTGACACGCTTGGCTTGTATTGAAACTCTTGACAATGCCGCGTCTAGCAGTAGCTGCCGAGGCATCTTCGTACTCTGTGGTTTATAGAATTTATTTAACCCTGGCTGTTTTCCAGCGAAAGCGTTGGTCACAAACTGTTTTATATTTCGTTCTGGTGTTTCGTTCCAACAAAACTGTCGATGTTCAAAACGGTATAGTTTCCAAAATTATATTTATTTTAAAGGGAATTTTCCCGATTCAGCGGGAATTTATTCTGTTGGGTTTGTCCCGTTTTGTTTAGTTCCGGGTTAATGCGAATTTAAATGACGGTTTCTCGTTTATTGCGTATTGTGCATTTTGATTTTGTATTTTTGGTGCTGTCGTTATTGTGTCAGCGGGATTGTCTGTTTGGTATTAAAAGCATAATGATAAAAATTAAACTGTTGTTAATGAGCTTTCTTAATTTTAGCTGAGATCAGCTAAAATGAAAAAAAAAAGCAGCCAAGTGCATGTCGGACCATGCACAATGAAGGGTTCCGTAGTTTGGATGAATTTATCCCAAAAACAAACAACATATAGCTGAAAAACATGTTCCCCATACATCGATATACGTCACAGTCAATTCTCCTACTGCAAATGTAAGTTGGTCGACTATTACTGGTTAACTTGTAAAGCCTACTTAGCTGTAATAGTTTTCCTTTTAATTTCGCTATTATATACTACTGCTTTGATTTTTTTCATATATCCAATAACAACCATTTAGATGGCAGGGGGGGCACACTTGACTCTAACAAAAACTTGCACTTTAAAGCTTAATATTACACAAACGGATCTGAATCGAAAAATGTCCACACAGACCCTCAATATTTTGAACGGCCTATCCAACAACACCCCACATCACGAAAAATAAAATAGCACCTCCACTTAGACACATGTACGTGTAAGGGCCATAACATACTATAAAAAAAATATCACAAAGATTTTATTTTACAACTTTGTCCGCG
Source organism: Tiliacea citrago (assembly GCA_963921375.1). Classification (NCBI taxonomy): domain Eukaryota; kingdom Metazoa; phylum Arthropoda; class Insecta; order Lepidoptera; family Noctuidae; genus Tiliacea; species Tiliacea citrago. The sequence goes on from OY992805.1 coordinate 17,227,377, forward strand.
TGATAAATATGTATACTCATACCAAATTACAGCTTTCTAGTAATAATAGTCTCTGAACTAAGCCGGGGACAGACTGATAGAAAGACAGACGGACATGGCGAAACTATAACGGTTCTTTGTTGACTACGGAACCCTAATCTGGTCTTGCATTTCATCTGTACGCTAATTGATAAAAATAAGTTCTGCCATATTAGTAGTATCCATTACCTCCTTTATGATAAAGCAGAAATCTTGTTTTAAATGTCATTCGAATTACTATCGACTAACTAAAGTGAAAAAAAATCCTATCTTTTACTATCTTATCTTTTACTGTAAGTGAAAGTGAATAATCTAATTAACGTAAACTAACTAATACTGTTCTTAGTAATAGGTAGTCAAAGGATAGCTCCGTATAGTACAATCCTCCGTAGAGCACTGTAAGATAACAAAAAAAAAAAATGATAAAAATATTTTCGGAAAGTTGTTTACAGTACTCGTATCGCTCGCGGCGATCTATTCTAGAAACCACTGACTGGACTGAAATGTAACGTCTAAGACAAAAGATTATTCAGCGTTGCCCTGTGGTACGTGCAAGGTACAGGACACTAATTATAAAATATTTTATTACATTATTTTATCTTGACCAGCTAGACATCGGCGAAGGAGAACATCGTGAGGAAACCTGAACTTATAATCTATACTAAAGAGTTTTTTTTTGTTCGGTTGTTTGTTTGTTTGAACGTGTCTCGTGTCTCTGGAACTACTAGTCGGATAAAAAAAGCTATTTAACATCACGCTAGGACCGTTAGGAGCCGAGCAAGGAGAAAAAAAGTCGGAGAGAACGCTAAGCGAAAACAAAGTCATAGCGCGGGCAGACAAGAAATTTCACGCAGACGAAGTTGAGGGCAGCAACTAGCAGTTAATGTAAGTCTGAAATCACCACCCCATCTTGAGAAAGCGTGGTTCTGTGTATGAGAAGAGGTTTTTGCCCAGCAGTAAGTTATAACAGTTGCAGAGTAAGCAAGCTGAAGTGGCCGTGGGCTGCCATATTTGTCGAAGGACCGATGGCCGGTGTAGCAGACGAGCAGCGAGCGTAGTGTGGGATGCCCCCCAGCTAGATGGGCCGACGACCTTAAGAAGGTCGCTGGGACAGACTGGATGCGGAAGGCGGAGGACAGGGTGTTGTGGCGCAGCCTGTTGATTGAGTTATAACAGGCTGGTATTGGTAACAACTTTGACAAGCCGGTTTAATTAAAAATGTAATGCATGATTTTCTTATTACTGTACATCCTAGAGGTACTCGTATGTTGTAGAGATTCTTTTTTATTTTGACTAATTTTATTTGTTAACTACGTACAACAACAATAAAGCAATATTCTATTCTCTATACAATCCCACATCGCAAGTTTTTCATATTTTCTCAGAAAACAAAATAAATAATATACCTACATCTGATTGAATATTGTGAAACAAATAGTTCTCAAGTCTTCTGCTCAAAGTGTCGAGGCGAAGGCGACACGGGAGCGGGAAGTTCGCGCCACGAGGACGCCGCGTGATCGCTTCGTATATTAGAATTCGATTTAGTTTCAAAATGATAAATCGGGTAGTTTGAGTATTTGAAAGATTTGTAGGAAGGTAGGTGTTGAGTTTAAGATTGATGTTACTGGCACTATTAGCACCGATTTTGATGAGTAACTGTTGAATTCACCATCATTCACTGTCTTGCCCTTATCCGGCACAGCATGGCTTCTTCTTCAATTCTTCTCTAGTCTTCTCAGCAGTCACCCCTTCATCCCCTCCTTCACCCCATCATTTTTCATACTGTTCATCCGTCGTTTCTTTGGTCTATCCTTACTCTTATAGCCATCCACAAAAGTTTCCTCACGACTTCACGAATTCATAATTATTTTCCTTTCCAAATCCCAATTTAGTTGGGCTCAGAGTATATGAATCTATTCATTACTGATTGATAAACAAAAGTTTTCTAATCCAGTCTTGCATTAAAGTTTAAAACTTTTAACTTAACATCACGTTTGTTATCCCTAAGAGTTAAACAGAGGTGTACCCTGTAGTACATACATTACGCCGGGGGGTATTGCCATTATCTCTACCGAAAATGAATTCAACATCAGCACAAAATTGCAACCCAAAGTCCACATGTTCATACCAACATATTTGTTCCAACACATTCGTACCAACATGTTCGTAAACTATAAGCATGTGCAGCTAATGAGTTCCGAATGAGAAACTTTAACTTAACTTTATCTTTCGGAAAGTTGTGACAGTCTCTGGGAAATTACGACTGTCCCCGAATGTATACGAATGTACACGATGTTTAGCGAAGTTGCTGTTTATGTGCATTGATTGTATCTTATCACCGTAGTTGCGAAATTGGTTGGGGATTGCACGTATGTTACGAGTTTAGTGATAGCAACAATTATAATTATTGACTACTTTTGATGGGTAACATCTTCCTCTAGCTTACTGTGGGAGTGATTTCGTGAAAAGGGACAGAAGTGTGTAACAGGATGTGACAGCTTGAGCATGGAATAAGTAAGTACTTTTTAATAGTATGGAATTAATAAGTACTTCAAAGTCAAAGTCAAAGGTTTATTTGCAAACTAAGTGTACATTTTGGTGTTATTTTATACTGTAGGTACTTACAACTTAGCGGCCTTTTCCAGGCATCGCAAATGTGAGGGTTATTTAACATTACAAATTAAAATTAAAATAACTATGCTATTGACACAATTTTACGTTAATAATTTCAATAATTTAGTATTACTCATTCAAATAATAATAATAATCTATACACATTTTTATAATTCAATAACAATATAAATACATTTTTATAATTCAATATTAATATAAATACATTTTTTATGAATTTGATCGTCTTATTAATTTATTTCGAATAGGAAGTCATGTAGGTAGTGGTGTAAGTGTGTGGAATGTATGTGTACGAGAATGCGTGTGCAGTAGTTATTGATTTATTTTTGGTGTAAAAATCCTTCAATTGAATAGTAACAATTTTTTTAAAGGTAGGTTTTTAATTTATTGTTAAATGGAGCAAGCCTGGTTTCATTTTTAATCTCTTGAGGCAGCTTATTATAAATTCTTATTACCATGTATTGTGGGCTTTGGTGTAGCATTTACTTTATACTAGCATGGAATTAGTGTACTCATGGAATTAGTAAGTACCATATAGATTGTAAGTGGAGGGGGTCGGTTCGATCAGGGGGCGACCGCTAGTAATGAATAATTATTCGAATAAATATTTCAGTATTTAGCTTTTTTAAATGTTGAGGTTAATTTCTGTCGCTGCTTAGTAGATTATTACCAAGGTGAGATACATTAATATTTATCTCAGATACAGCACAGAGATCTCGTTGGTTTAACAGTCACCATTGCACCCTGTAAGGCTGGCTTTTTTTTTAAATGTTATTTCTAGCGACCTGCCCCTGCTTTGCAAGGGTGCAATGGTGACTGTTAAACCAACGAGATCTCTGTGCTGTATCTGAGATAAATATTAATGTATTTTACAAATAAACCCTCCAAGATAAATGCTCGAAATAATGGTGAAAACTGCATCTAGATCCATTGTGGGTTTCGGATGATCAAATCGGTCACACTGACTGATTGAAATGAAAAGCCTAAGTATGTATAGACTTGCCATTCAAGCACGTGACCCGACTGATATTAAGGGATCATCAACTTTAGACATTTGCAACGTCAGAGGCCATCGTAGGTTTGTCCATCCCGGAAACAAAGCTGAAGTCTCAGCAATGCTTCTTGGCGGCAGAAACAGATGTGGTGATAGTACGGTCAGCGCTCTGCATTACATGACCCCTCTTACAAAGAAAAAGACGGGAAAAGGGGTCGGGCTATGCAGAGCACTGACTGTTCGTCTATCCTTACATATTATAAAACAAAATCCCCCACCGCGTCTGGCTTTGTGTCTGAACGCGATAAACTCAAAAATTACTGCACGGATTTTCAAACGGGTTTCAACAATGGACGGAATAGTTTATGAGGAAGGTTTAAGTGTATAATTCATCAAGTTTTTTTTTTTTTTAATTGACTGAAATATGACGGTTATTGTTGAAGATGTCGGAAAAAATCATGACGACTGAGAGCTTTACTGGCGTGCGCCGCGTAAACCGTAAGAGATACATAACATTTATGTTCTACTAGGTTGTACATTATAAAAAGTTCAACAAAAATATTAGCGATAGCTTCCATTTTTATGTTTCAGAAGTTATTAAAAATTTCGTTGTTATTTCCGTATTAATCCATAACCAATAAAATATGTTGTTTAAATTGGGCATTTAATTTAGATTAAAATATATTATGCCTCTGCATCATATAATTTAAATTAGTACTTTAAAAGATATCACCGATTCAAAATTACGCGTAACAAAATAATTATGGTTGACAGAGGATCAAGGCCTATTCGGTATGCGGTCATCGGTTCGCTTCCTTTTAATCCCGGTAGTACGTTCCCGTGGGATATTACCCGATATCCACGCGGACGAAGCCGCAGGCAAAAGCTAGTTAATAATAATAGTTACCTCTCATGATAAAGTTACAAGGTGCCAGAAAAAACGCTTTCCGTACAATGTTTTCCTTGTCTGAATTTAGTTTGTATGCCTACATACCAATTTGTATTCTTTATATACCTTTAGAAAACGAAGATAAATACAGCAATGACCAGTTTTAAAACGAAGACTTTTCACAACAAACAAAAATAGATCATTGTTAGAGATTTGTCCCCAAATCTAAACGTTCAATAAGAATTTACCGTCAAATAATATCATAAGCCGTTCATACATCGTGATCGCCCCGACAAATGGTTCAAAATGAACGCTTTATTCCACAAAATAACTCTTTCTAGACATAGTGAGCGCTTATCTTTGGGGCAAGTAATCTTGACTAATGGTCGCTGAATTCCTTCTATGTTACTTTAATTTAGATTGATTTTTGCAGTTAAATTCGTAAGTTTATAGGTTTGGTGATTTTAAGTGGTTTATTTTATGGTTTTTGGGTTATTTTGAACTGGTATTTTACTTCTGTAGGTATAGCTAAATTACGTTGAATGATTGTTCCCCCAACCAATATGATAATAATGCATGTGAAGACGGGGAAGCGATGCGATGTATAATAAACTAGTCTTTGTTCGACCACCGTGTTTCTATGCCGTGTCCCTGTCTTCCAACATACTCGTAACAACTGTATTTTTTACAAAGGATTGTAAAAGTTAAAAAAATAAATAAGTAACCAGGGTATTTTTTTATTTTTATTATAATAGGTACCTATATAACAAACTTTTTCTTAGATTTCTTGCCAATTCAAAAACCTGTCACATTCACATTTAATTGCTAAAAATGCAATTTATTTGAATTTCAGAAAGCATGGCACCTTTTTACCCGACTGCGTGACGCAAAGGAGGGTTATATGTTTATCAGCCTATGCATGTATGTATGTTTGTACCTTTGTGGTACTCAAGAGACCAAACGCGTCCGCCGATATTTATTATACTTACATCAATCGATTTGTCTTAATCTTGTGGGTGTCACTGACATGAATGTAACCAAAAGTCAATATGGCGACAACCAGACGCCATATTGTGAAAGGGAAAAAAATAAAGTCGACGAACTACGTCAAGTGGGGTATCATTGGATAGGTATTTGAAAATCATTTTTCATTTTGAATGACCATTTAGGATCTATAACGATTTAAAGTTGGTACGCAACCATTCTCACTTAATTTTTCAAAACTTATAATACAGTTGTGATAAAGTTCTTATAATATAATCGTATATATCGATAAATGTCTTATTAACATAAAAAACAATTATTGTAGTTTAAAATAATTCTTAAAATCGAGTGACATACCCAGAATTTACTTGCTTTGAAAGATAATAAATAATTCTATCAACCGTTACCTTAAGCGTTACTACCTACCAACAGTGAGGGAAAAATAACCTAATTAATAATCCTAACAAAAAAATGTGAAAAAAAAAAAACCTGACTGCTTAAAAAGTGAACTTTCAATTTAAAATAAAATAAAACACGGTTGACCTGCCAAAACTCAAAATAAAAAGTAAAAAACAAGCTGTGAACAAAATTGTCGTTGCTGTCGGGGGACCGTTCTGAGGAACACTTTCAGCAGTCGTTTTTTTTCCATTTACCTACAATTGATTTTTGTATTACTAATCTCGTTTACAAACTATAACGCAACAAGACTTAATAACGATCATTTTAATTTGACCCTTCTCGCCCAAATATAAAATCTTACTGTCGAGTCTAGTTCAACTGACAGCGCCAATAGAATCTTTGATATTTCCACTGGTACAATACTCGTAAAAACATTATCTTATCTCCCATTCACACTTAGACACCAATGTTCCATCATATCCATGGGTACTCGTATTATCACCCACATCATACCGGGCTTACATCGGACCAACCATTACGGGAGAAACGACGATGAAAAGTGGGCCATTTTTATCCCCCGGGCAAAATCCGGGACATTTGTAAAAAATGCCCGCGCTTCGGACCAATGATTGTCGAATATTCGTGTAATGATGGGGATTGAATTATAAGTGAAAGCGAGGTACATTGGCGATTCTTTTTTAGTACTTGCAAAGTGTACAATTTTTGCAAACTGGTTCTGGGACACCAAGTGATCGGTTCTTTAAAAAAATCAAAATAATTGAGGCTGATAAAAGGGGATTCTTATAAATGTAAATATTGGTGTTGAAAACGTGATGTTTTATTGTTTTCAAAACTAATAATCATCTAAAAATCCTAGATAAAGGAACAGTTTAACCACTTATTATTACTGATCTAAGTAATCTCCTCTCGCCTCGACACGAACGTTCCTTGAATAACTTCAGTAGTCGTAGAATAAAAAAACAATCAACATTTTTTTCAGCGGCACTGACTGTCCAGGGTATACCAGACTTACGAATTGTCACTAATAAAGGATCTTAATGCCCTCGTGTAAGTGTAATCTTAAAACTATTTCAACCCTACACCTATAAATTAACTTTGATGACTTACAATTAAAAGTTGGTCCATCCTTTACTACCTCGCTATCGCTACCGCCTATAACATGAGACACCGGACATTCTACAACGACCATAGACGGGTCAACTCGAGTAATGTCACGTGAAATGAGTGTAGTAGGACCCTTTCGATTCTGTAAGGATGGGAAATGATTGAGTACGACATATCGATAGAATTTTTAAGATTTGGACTTAATTCACACTGTTAAACGAACAGTGTTTTAAAAAGTTTACCCCATTAAATTGAGATCGAAAAAACATTATGCTGTCAAAAAAAAAAAAATTGGCCAAGTGCGAGTCGGACTCGCGCACAACCACCATTATCTATAAAAATGGCAAAAAAATCAAGTTCGTTGTATAGGAGCCCTTAAATATTTGTTTTATTTTAATTTAATTATTTATTTTTAAAGTGAATATATAACTAAATATTCTGTAAATATTTCAAGCGTCTACTTGTTGCCGTTATCAATATCGAGCAAAAACGTTAAAAAAAAATCACATTCGTAGTTTGTGAGCCCCCTTAAATATTTATTTTATTATATTTTTTAGTATTTGTTGTTACAGCGGCAACAGAAATACATCATCTGTAATTTCAACGGTCTAACTATCACGGTTCATGAGATACAGCCTGGTGACAGACGGACAGACAGACATACAGACAGACAGACGGCGGAGCCTTAGTAATAGGGTTCCCGTTTTACCCTTTGGGTACGGAACCCTAAATATGAAATAGTGCCAAAGTTACGATTATTTCTGTATTACATCGCAATCATTATAATTATAACAAATTGAGTTAAGTGGAAAAATATATAATGTTGATTAGTGATGATGAGTGGCAAAAACAATAATAGGGTTAATTTATAATAACAAATTATTTCAGGCTTTTAACGTAATAAAGTTTCACATTCAATTAATTAAATCAGCTTGTTTCCAATTAAAAAACAAAATCAAAATTAGCATAAACCAATGATTGGCCACAAAACGGATAAGTAGGTATTATAGTATAAAATCATTCGGAATAGATGATACCATTTGAGCAATTTCGGTATAGTATTGTTTATTTTCTATAGACATCGTTTGGGACATGTTATTTCGCCTCCGGGGACGAATAAAATGTTTAATGTTATGTTTTCTTCCGAATATTGTTTCGTAATTGAGATTGCTATTTTTGGATTATATTAAGACAGTCTACACGTGTATACGTCCTTTTATATCGTTAATGGCGTTTCGTAAGGGTTTAGGTAATTATACGGCAGGAAAGTAATTGAGGGACTGATTACGTTCTTAATTTCGAGTTAAAATGTAAGCTTGTTGGAAGTCGTTGTCAATGCCCAGTTTTTCATGATGATTTGACAAACGATCCTTGGTGCTATTTAATTTATTTAGTATGTTTGATCAATTTTACAAATCGGCTCTATAGTTTTTTTTAATGAAGTGATTTGAAAATAACAATAATAATCTAAACACAAAATTAATTCTCTATTCCCATTCAAAAACTATCGATATCGACACCCCACTTGTTCCATCACTACTCGTATACGTAGCAACCGCGTCTGATGACGCTCATAACGCCACCTCGCGTGTAATGACGGTACCTCTATTACTGGCCCGTGATGTCACTGTGGCTATGAATACTTCAGGTTGCTGCGGGCTACGGCTATTTGGTAAAGTTTTTGGACTTTAAGGTGAGAAGGAGTGTTTAATTTTCTTTGGCTATTTCCGTTGGCTGGCCCACATTAGCAGAAAATATTATATATAGAAATGTGTGAGGATCTAGCCTGTACTGTACCACTGCAGGGCTTTGCAGGGTTTTATTTTTGCCTGGACAGGTAAGGTAAATGCAGGTATTAACGAAAGCTATTCGGTAATAGCTGCTGAAATTAATGGAATGGATCGGTATCCATTCCATTCATTTTTTACGCTACTGGAACGGTCTATACTGAAACACAATGTTTGTTTATTGAGCACCGCAAAAACTTACATTAGTGATCCCGGGAAAGAGACAAAATTCGTTAGTTTCTGTGACGACAGCGAGATCGCCGGCCTTGTGGTACAAGTCTTTGTTCCTACAGTTAACTACATAACATTTTTGCTTATGACTTTTTACTGAAATATACGAAACCTTCACCTATTCTGTATTATTGAATGTGTTAATTTAAGTGTAAATTCTTCATTTCGCATTTCATAAAGTTTAAGTAATTTAATGGGATTAAACTTTAAATTTAAATAGAGCGGTAATAGCTTCTTTATTATTTAATTATTATATTTAACTATTATTATATTTAATAGTGGCAGCTGTTGCCGGTCACTGGTAATTGCAAAGCAAGGTATGTGAAAGCAATCACCACTCTTAATAATTATCATCGATTTTAAAATTATCTTAACAGGGTCGATAATAGCTGCGTCCTTAGATAGAATTCCGTTTGAGGCCGAAATTTAATAAATAACTAATTTATATACTACTCGATCCGAAAAGTGTTAGCCTTTCGTAAACATACGCAGAGCATCATTATGAAAAGAGATTTGCTTTTTTTAGGGTTCCGTTCTTTCCAAATGAAAACCGGAACCCGTATAGGATCACTTCGCTGTCCGTCTGTCTGTTTGTCAAGACCCTTTTTCTCAGGAGCGCGTGGAGGTATCAAGTTGAAAATAATATCAAATACGTAGGTCTACGGTCCCTAGGAGCCCTAAAAAATCAAGCTTCTAAGTCCACGCAATAAAAAATACGCCCATCTATGCGACATATTTTGATACGCGCAAATAAATCTAAACATTTCGGGTACTTCCCGTAGACCTAGAACCATGAAATTCGGCAAGAAGCAAGGTCTGCATAAGTAAAGTAAAACGTCCGAAAATCGTTAATTTCTAGATTTGTCACATAAAAAAATTGCGATGACCAACTTTTATTTGCAGTTGGAGAATTGACTGTGACTTATATCGATGTATGGGAGAACCTGTTTTTCAACTCCAATGTTAAGTTGGTTTCTGGCATAAATTCATCCCAACTACAGAAACCTTCATAGTGCGCGGTCCGACAAGCAATGGGCCGGTTTTTCTTTTCTTTAATTCGTTATTTTAAAAGCGTGTAAGTGTTCACCTCCCAATTTGGGCTCACTTAAACTGTTTTATGTAGTTATGCAAAGAAGACCCTTTTTTGTCGCAATATTTGTTTGAACCGGCCTGGTTTGAGCATGTTTCTAGTGTTCTTCATTTTCAGTTTACTTTTTGTAATAATCAATGGATTTTTAGCTCGAAATAAATTGTTTTCTTTATAATTACTTTGCTCTACTCGCATTATCTTAAGTTTTTAAATCATATTCACGAAATCTTTAAAAAAGTAACAGAACAGACTCATCTACATCTCTGCCCACCCTATAATGTCTGTCCTTTATATTCAAACCGTTGTGAAACGGGGTCGTGAAGGTGTAATGGGGTCCCGTTGTTACAAGAGCTTCTGTTATAGCACCCACTGCGTTGTGGTTTCAGACCTCTGACCTAAGGATGGGGCTGTGTTTGATCATTGTCGATAGTTTTGTAGTTACAACACTAGGAGTGAGTATACTAAGGAGTTAATCAGTGTAAATCTTGAGTTATGATAAATCAATTTAACAAGTTTCCGAAAAGCTGATCAAAACTGATTAGTGAAGACGACTGTTAAAAGATGTCAGTAATGTTAAAGATAGAGTGAGTTTGTTTGTTTTTTTACGCTTTCACGGTAAAAGGTGTTGTAATGTATTTGGATTAAATTTGGCACATAGGTAGACCATGACCTAGCTAGAAGGTAAGGACATAGATACTTTTTATCCTGGTACTATGTTCGCGTGGGATAATTTCTGACATCCACGCAGGCGAAGCTGCGGGAAAAAGCTAGTCATTTATTGATCGAGCGAGAGAAGCGTCTCTGCTTCAAGTCCGACAAAATTTGCTTTCCTCTGTCAGTTTTTTGCTACTCCTACAGGTCGTATTACATACACAACCGATCTGGACGAAACTTGGTATACAGGTTTTACGACTTTATACCTTTTTTTGTCGTCGAGGATTTTTGATTGGAGTTGTACTTCCTCCAAGAAAGGGTCAAAAGCGGGCTACCAGATCTCCGCCGCCGTATGAGATCGGATTTCGATGGTTCCTTTTTATTTGAAAGGCAGTAACTTTATGTTGCATGCATGCCCAGCGTGGCGATTATGGGCAAACCCTCCAAATGGCCAGTCAAAATCAACCACGGCCCCCAGTTCCCGGCCACCTTGCTATGCCTGATTTTGGCGGCGATCACGGTAACGGCAAGGTAGGGGGTGCGAAGAATCCCCGGGTTACGAGTGGCCGCCAAACCCAACTGACCTTGGCAACGTATAACGGACGCACGTTACGGCCCGATGACCACCTAGTGCAGATACAAGAAGAGCTCGGAAAAATAAGGTTGCACATTCTTGGGTTGAGTGAAGTCCGAAGAGAGGGAGAGGACACAATAACCCTTGAATCGGGCCATCTTATGTATTTTCGAGAGGGAGACCAGCTATCCCAAGGCCGAGTCGGGTTCCTGGTAAACAAATCCCTTTGTGGCAACGTTGTAGAAGTTTCGAGTGTCTCGAGTGGTAGCGTACCTTGTAGTGAAACTAACTGAGAGGTATAGCCTCAAGGTTGTTCAGGTTTACGCACCGACCTCGGCACACTCGGATGACGAAGTGGAGAAAATGTTCGAGAACATCTCCAAGGCCTTGCATTGCACTACTAGGGCCCACTACAACGTTCTCATGGGGGATTTTAACGCTAAAGTGGGAGTACAGAATTGCAGCGAATCGGTAGTAGGATCCTACGGGTTTGGCAGCAGAAATCATAGGGGGCAAATTTTTGTCAACTTCCTTGAGAAGGAGGGGCTTTTCTTGATGAACTCCTTCTTTAAGAAACAGTCCCAAAGGAAGTGGACATGGCGAAGCCCCGATAATATGACGAAAAATGAGATAGACTTCATCATATCGGATAAAAAGCATATATTCAGGGATGTCTCAGTAATCAACAGGTTCAACACCGGCAGTGACCATAGTCTTGTCCGAGGCTCTTTGAATATTGACTTCAAGCTCGAGCGAACTCGGTTGATGAAGTCTAGGCTCCGTCCAAACATGCTGCAAACTATGTTACGATCTATGTGTTAGAGCTGGAGAACCGATTTGGTGCCGTGGAAACTACAAATGACGTTGACCAGGCGTTTGACCAAATGGCAGAAATCCTCAGGGAGGAAGGCACGTGATTTTGTAAAATGCGGCGTACGGGCAAGAGTTCCAAACTTTCGGAAGAGACTCTGGAGTTCATGACGGAACGACGGAACGACGTCGAAACCCACCTATGACTTCGTCAGAACAACGGGCACTCAACAAAAATATTAGAACACTGGTACGACGCGACCTCCGACGCGCCAATACGCGCTCTATAGAGAAAGCAATTGAGCAAAATCGGGGATCGAAAGTGTTCGTTTAGTCACTTGGGAGGAGCCACCTGACGAAGTTGACCAAATCCAGTGGAGATGTCGTCGTTTCGAAGCCGGAGATCCTTTCGGAAGTAGAAAACTTTTACGGCCAATTATACGCATCGCACGCATCTCGACCTGATCCCAAAAATGAGGATTCCAGAGCCACTTTAACCCACCATTTTACGGAAGACCTGCCAGAAATCAGCCAATACGAAATCGAAGCGGCTCTTAAACAGCTTAAAAATGGAAAAGCCCCCGGTGAGGATGGGATTACGACCGAGCTCCTGAAAGCGGGAGGTAGTCCTGTACTGAAAGAGCTTCGGGAGCTCTTCAGCTCTGTTCTGTTCTCTGGGAGAACTCCAGAAGCGTGGCGGAGGAGTGTGGTTATTCTGTTCTTTAAAAAGGGTGATAAGACCCTTTTAAAGAACTACAGACCCATTTCACTCCTTAGCTACGTATATAAGTTGTTTTCGAGAGTCTTTACGAATCGTCTAGCGCGAAGACTCGACGAGTTTCAGCCATCGGAGCAGGCTGGGTTTCGAGGAGGATACAGTACCATAGACCACATCCACACAGTGCGACAAATTATACAAAAGTCCGAAGAGTATAATCGGCCCCTATGTCTTGCATTTGTGGACTATGAGAAGTCTTTTGACTCTATCGAGACCTGATCTGTTTTGGAGTCTCTGCAGCGATGCCAAGTTGACTGGCGATACATCCAAGTGTTGAGATGTCTTTATGAGAACGCAACTATGACCGTCCAAACTCAGGATCGGCGAACTGAGCATATCCCCTGCGTCGAGGGGTGAGACAAGGGGACGTTATTTCCCCGAAATTGTTCTCTAACGCATTGGAGGATGTGTTTAAGACGCTGAACTGGGAAGGACGTGGCATCAACATCAACGGCGAGTACATCTCACACTTGAGATTTGCAGATGACATCGTCATATTGGCTGAATCGCTGCATGACTTGCAGCAGATCAGCGGACGGCCTAGTTGATTCTTCTGTACGCATTGGTCTCCGGATGAACTTGGACAAAACCAAGGTTATGTTCAACGAACACGTCACTCCGGGACCGATTGCTGTTAATGGCGGTGCTCTTGAGGTTGTTCGAGAATACGTTTACCTCGGGCAGACTTTGCATTTTGGTAAAAACAACTTTGAGAGGGAGGTTAACAGAAGAATTCAGCTGGGCTGGGCAGAATTTGGGAAGCTTCGTCGTGTCTTCTCGTCACGTCTTCCACAGAGCCTAAAGACGAAGGTCTTCAATCAGTGCGTCCTGCCTGTTATGACTTATGGAGCCGAAACGTGGACACTCACGGTACGGGTGGTCCATAAATTCAAGGTCGCTCAGCGAGCTATGGAACGGGCTATGCTTGGAGTCTCTCTGAGGGATCGAATCCGGAACGAGGTCATCCGGCAGAGAACCAAAGTTGTCGTCATAGCAATCGTTTATAATGTTATTTTAAATCGTGAATCCAATTTAAATTTTCAAATGCCTATTTAATTTTGTAATATTTATTTTGTGATTTTTGTGCCTACTAACATAGTTTATAAGTTTCAATTGTTACTAACCATTATGGATCATTGTTTTCTGACAATAAATAAATTAATAATAATAATAATAGCTCACAGAATAAGCAAGCTGAAGTGGCAATGGGCCGGCCATATTAGCCGTAGAACCGATGACCGTTGGGGTAGACGTGTTCTTGAGTGGAGACCGCGAATCGGCAAACGTAAGGTAGGGCGCCCTCAGGCTAGGTGGAGCGACGATCTTCGCAGGGTGGCTGGTGGCAGCTGGATGAGAGTTGCCGAGAATCGGGCTGAATGGCGTGCAATTGGAGAAGCCTATGTCCAGCAGTGGACTGCTATAGGCTGATGATGATGATGATGAACTTTATGTTAGTCTCATACAAATTTGGTGAAGGTTTGATGAGGATTTTCAGCGTGATGAGCAGAATAGCTCCTGAAAATGCAGTAAATTGCTCACTTTTAGATTTCTACCAGTGGAATCGGTTGTTTAATTACTAGGTAGGGATTGATGGAGCACCTGGGACCACCTTCTCATCACAAAACTAGGTTGCAGCGTCACCTCTGCCAATTTAAACCTATTTCTTTTTTCTATTTTTCTTTACCATATTTTTACTACCAAAAAACATGGTAAATATCCCGTTTTAAATAACGTTAGCGGTATATTAATTGTTGCTAAAAAGTTTGTGCTCGTGAGGTTTACTCGTACTATTCGCAGAACTACTACTAATATGTCTATAGATAATTAAGTCCAAGTTTTCTGACGATAATTATTTTCTTACTCAGTAAAGGACACCATCCATCTTAGAAACTAATCATCATCATCTGCATAGCCTTTTCCCAACTATGTTGGGGTCGGCTTCCAGTCTAACCGGATGCAGCTGAAACTAATATGCAATTGAAAGTCACGGTATGTACCAACATGATATTTTCTTTTTAATTTTCAAATCTGCCGCTTGCTCGAGAAATATAGGACCATAAACGGTTCAAAAAATATTACCCAGCTGGTTGAAAAGACTCGTAAACCATATGGGTCTTTTACTTGATTCAGCTGCGCCAAGGGCCACACAAACATTTCAGGATTCAACACAAAACATCAGAAATGACAAGACACCTAGAAAATCTATTTCCACTTCCACTTACATAATACTAAGAACATATGTAGAAATTCAAGATGTCTGAATAGTTTCTTGTAGAGACACGAATATTTTATGAGACAAATGTCTCTTATACGTAGGTGTTAGGAGAGTTATGTATTTTGTACGTGAGGCAGACGTATACGTATGGGGGTGTGATATGTGATGTTGTGAAATTGGTGCGGAATTGAAGAGCAGATGATATTTTTCAGAGGGTGTACGTGGTATTTTTAGGGTTCCGTACCTCAAAAGGTAAAAACGGAACCCTTATAGGATCACTCGTGTGTCTGTCTGCCTGTCCGAATGTCACAGCCGATTTGCTCCGAATCTACTGGACCGATTTAGTTGAAATTTAGTACACATACACATTTCTGTAACCCAAACACGGACGGACGTGTAACGACATACATTAATTTTGATTATGACGGTCACTTTTGGGGGGCAAATTAGAAAATTAAAAACAAACGTTTTGAAAACTGTACCGTGTGATGTGTAAAATGAATGGGAGGGTGTGAGGGTCCCAAATATATTTTAAAATTGACCATACCCCCCCCTTATCTCCAAAACTTCTCAGCCTAACATTTTGAAAAAAATACAGGAAATAGGTATTTACTTATAGATTATAGGAAATCCTATAAGAAGTCTTTAGTGTTAAAATAACATGGTAAATCTCTCAATATTGTGCGTACAAGTTACGTTTGTTTTTCAACTAAAATATTAAGTTTGTTCTTGGGATCAAAAATATTGTAAATAACATATTAATTGTAAGGAACCCTCACCATACGATTTCTACTCGCACTGGTCTGGTTATTCGCAGATAGAAATAAAAATAGAAAACATTTATTCGACAATGACATAACACAACCGCTACAGTCAGTAAAAGAAACTAGTAAAGAACACTAAAGGCGGCTTCCCACGGTGCACGATATTGCGTACGTGTGCCGACCAGCCCGCACCGCACAGCAAGGCTCTTCCAACGGTGCATATCGGTCGGTGTGGGTCTTGAGATTAAATCAATTTTATTTCAAAATGCAAAGTGAAAGAGAACTCGTAAAGAGAGCTCACACCGCACCTTTGAATTTACCGACTCGCCGCGGATCGGACGCAACGCGACGGACGATACTCTTCCCATGCATCGGTGCGGGCTAGTCCGCGTACATCCACAATATCATGCACCGTAGGAAGCCAGCTGTACAGTAAACGAAACAATCATTCTATATACCTAAATAATAATTTTACGCTGAGCATCATATACTCAAAGACAACAATTATATAACCACTTATCTTAAAGTGGCTGTCACATGTCGTTTAAAATCTAATCACGTAGGTAAATAAGAAAAATATATAATATATACATAGGTACATGTCTATGATGATGATTCTCCGTACAAACACCTTTGTGTCTTTGTTGGTATTATGCTAAAAAAACAATACTTTATGAAGTAGGTATTTCGTAAAATAAAAAAAAAGCTTTATAAAATAAATAAACAAAATACCAGCTATTCTTGAACATACCTAATCTTATTATTTTATATAACTTGAACACTCAAAATAAAATATTTCTACATAAACCGGAGCGACTGTTTCATACCCAGTTATATTTCTCTAGAATAACATCACTCGTATTTTCTCATATACCAAAATTTTATATTGCCGCCACTTAAATTATGTCGGAACCAAAATAAAACTCAAAAATTATCGCCTTAATATAAAAATATAGTTTCCAATAAAAATACACACAGAAAATTCGTTTAAAATAATAGTTTTCCATACCGGACCCAAATTATCTGTATAAACGTTTCTTCTCGTATAGAGAAGAATCGAGCATTCATCAACACGCTCATTGATCAGTGTGGGCCAGTGCTTCGGATCATTGTCGGTCTAGATTTTATTAACCATGAAGCAGTGCTGTGTAAGATTAACTTAGCTTAGAAAGTATTTTAACATACCGACTTAACATAATATCTCACCAATATTCCCCGAAGGGTTAGCCAAAACCCAAAAACACATTGTGCAACGTGGGAGTCAAACTTAGCACCTCTTGCAATGCCGTTGCGTCTACTATACTCACGAGGGGTGTGTAACGGTTGATATAATAACAAAAAATCTAACGTTCACTTGACCTAATTTCAGTTAATATACTTTTTTTAATATAACGATCAGTTGAGATAATGAATTGTTGATATCATTTCATTTTACTAAAATTTCTTATGATATAATTAACATTTCCTATAATACACATTTGACATAATATTCATTTGCCGCGGCAGCGGCCGCTGAGCGCCGGATCCCCTCTATTGTTTAGGCGTTTGGTGAAATGAAAATATGGTAATTTGGGTTAGGTTAGGCTAGAACAGTGACCATTAAACATGAAAATTAGGTCAAAAGAACATTAGGTCAAATTAACGTTATATAAAAAGAATATTATACATATTGAAAATTATATAAAACGAATGTTATACTAAATGTTATTATATGAAAGAAAAATTATATGATTAAAACATTAAGTCATATGAATTTGGTTTATTTGGTATTATAGCATATGAAAGTTATATTATATGAACGATGTTTCAAGTGAAATTAGAGCATTTGTTATTATACCAAACATTACACGAAACAGCTCCCGAGGTACACTCACGAGGCAGCTCCTGCTAAAAGTATATCTACTAGGATTCATAGTGGTATTTGATAGATTTGAACCCTTTTGCTCCACCAAAGTCCCGTTCCCCCAAAAAACACCGAAACCAAATTCATTAAAAATAAATATTAAACTGAAAAATAATAACAGCTCCCATCCGCTATAAATCCATCCTATAACTCTCTGAATCACTTTAGCGCTATCGTGCGAAATACAATGTATCATAACCATTGTAGCTCGTGTTCCGGCGAAGAGTTTCCTGGACACAGCCAACCGGCAATGTATAGTAGTATACGGCGAATAAATCGAGCGGCTAAAAGTGCATTTTTCTCCGTACAGGCGTGATATGTAGGACGTTTCCTTCCTCCGCGCAGTCGGGTAAAGTGTTGTGTGTTTGTTTTTGCGTATAATATGTCTTGTTTTTGGCGTGATGAGGAATTGGTGCTTGGCGTATGTTTTGCTTTGTCTTTTACGGTTGTATTTCATTGGGTTTTACACGATTCCTTTTCTCAAGGTAATAGTTCAAGAAATAAAATAAATCAATTGTAACAATTGTTTTTTTTTTTATAATTGGGTCAGTCATTCCGGAGAAACAACTTTACCTTTTATAATTTACTAATTGGTTAGTTATGAATAGATAAAATATTAGTATTGAAGAAATCAGGATAATGCGCACGAAAATTATGAGCATGAATGTGGAGGACTATAAGAGTAGGGGAAGACCAAAAGAAACGATGGATGGATTGTGTGGAGATTACTGAGATGACGGCTAATAGAGATGGATAGAAGAAGGACATGTTGCGCCGACCCTAAATAAATAAATAAGGGATACTTAAAGGTAAAAGAATGATGAAGGCTTGAAGAAATGTTAGTATACATAACGTTGCCTCTGTCTACGATTTCTCCCGTATTGCAGCAACGTATTCAGATACAAACCTCAAATACACAATCGCCCGGATTCAGCTCAACTACCTGTAGCCTGTAGGCCATGCAAATATTTGCTCCGTGCTAGATTACCGTAGAACCTGCGACCCGTAGCGTGCAAGCCAATCGCTCAGTCACTGCTCAAACGTGTAGGCAATCTAAGTTTTGCATATATCCAAATAAGATTTATTCTCAACCACACACATAACTTCAAGCTTGTATTCCTCGCAGGGGTAGGCAAAGGCGTATGGTACGGTAGCGTGCACTGCAGTGGTTACAATACCAGTATAAGCTGGCCTCTTATCCAGTTCAACCCACATACCGCACCAGTGTGGTGTTTTTAATACTTTTGCAGATTCTTGGAGCTAAACTGGTTATTCTATTGAAAGTCCATACTACGCTTGGCCAGCTCAAAGTCAAAGTGTTACCTCTATCATGCGGCCTATTGTAAACCCGCATTTCACCAGTTATGTTAAAGCCCCCATGTAATAGGGGGCGAGCCTATTATTATTAACCGAGTACAAATCCAAACTCCGGGCTGCTACTGAGAAATTCCTAATGAATAAACGCAATAACACTTTGTCTAACCTGGGCATCGAACCCAGGAAGCGATCTGCAGTCGCGCTGCCGACCACTAGACCAACAAGGCAGTTAGATAATCAGTCTACCAGATAAACACCAGTAAGCTATTTCAATGAATTACAAGTAAGAACGAGGATTAGATTTGCACTTAATGAATTTAGCTACACGGCAATATTTGTTCAATCTAGAACTAACACGACTTCAAACAACAGTCAACATGTTACTAAGATTGTTACCTACGTAATGAGGCTTCATTATAAGGCAACAAACAAGGTCGCAATAAGGCCATGTACTACCAACCCGTTGTCTACGCAACAAAGCCGAGCGGCATCATCAAAGGTTCACAATTCCTTTGATTTCGCCGCGACCTATGTAATGAAAGTGTTAAATACACTCACTGTAATTTTGACAGTATTTTGACACGGTACGCTGTTATCTTGGGATTAAGTTAGTTAATTAACTTACTGATAATAATATGCTTGTTAAGTTATCAATTATTAAAACAATAATTATTTTCAAAGTCCTTCGTTTGCTTCAAGCACAGGTAGTCTTCGGAAACATTACGATCAAACTGATTAGAACTTCTAACGGCCATCATGGGTCTGACACTGTGGTTTGACATAATATTCCTCTGTCTTTCTAAGACGGATATGTATTATAATAAAACTACTCGGTGGCTTTCATAAGAACACAAAGCAGTATACTGATGTCTCTCTCATGTTATGTCTTTGACCACGACTCTTGGAAAAGTTCAGAAAAATAAAAAGCTCTTTACGTAGATCTAAAAATAATAGATTTGCAAGAAATTAAATTAAAGTGCAATGAATTACTATGCTATTCTATAAAAAAAAAAACAGCCGAGTGCGAGTCTGACTCGCGCACGAAGGGTTCCGTAACATTATCTTTAAAAACGGCAAAAAATCACGTTTGTTGTATGGGAGCCCCCTTAAATATTCATGTTATTCTGGTTTTTAGTACTTTTTGCTACAGCGGCAACACTATCTGTAAAAATTTCATTTGTCTAACTATCACGGTTCATGAGATACAGCCTGGTGACAGACGGACAGACAGACAGACGGCGCGGCGGCGGACCCTTAGTAATAGGGTTCTCTTTTTACTCTTCGGGTACGGAACCCTAAAAAACGCACGCAGTCTACCTTCCATGCAGGTTGTGAATGTCTGCCAGTATACCGATTATGCAGTCAGTGACATTTACTTTAGAAACAAATGAGATTGCGATGGAATTGTGTGCGATCACTTGAGTGAAGTTTGAAGTGAACTTCATAGAATTAATTCTGATAAATCAGCAAATAAACATAGGCAATAATTTATTATAAATGCGAAAATATGTGTCTGTCTGTCTGTTTTTCCTACCTTTTCACGCTTTAACAGCTGATGAGCAAGGGATTTCGATGTTTGGCACACACCTTGACCTGGGTTAGGATTTAGAATACTTTTTATTTCGGCAGTACGGTCACTTGAGATAATTTCTGATCTTAAGGCAGGCGAATCCGCGGGCAAAAGCTAGTTTTCTATAAAACCCTACACCATTTCACTAAAAATAATGACACTGACAATATAAAGTGTGGAGTCTAAAAATATCTGTAGCAACTTATAACAAAACAGCGGGGCCAATTGCACGGTATTTTTAAAACCCAGTTCACAACCCTCCTGCAATAAAGTTAGCTAGTCTACCTCCTATGCAAGTTAGTGATGAATGTGAACATCTAACAGCCTGCCAGGTATGCAGTCAGCGACATTTTAATTCACCGCCCGAATGCCGCGCAGCTTTTCAGCTTCTACCAATATTTTCTTTATAAACATATACGGTGCTTTTAGGGGGGACGATACGATGTGCGACAAGACGATTAGTCTTGTCGTTTGGAACGATTCGTTGATGCAGACTTGAAGCATATTTATATCACATAACATCACGTCTATGTTTTTCACAGGGGTAGACATAGGTGTAATACATGTTATAAGTCGCATGTTCTATGTAGTGCGCGAACCTAACTCAAACATTGGCACAAATCCAGAATGGTCAGCTACTGCGAACTTCCTAATAGAAACCCCAACTATGTGCACTACTTAACTTGGGACTTGAATCCAAGTCCTTGACAATTCAAAGGTGCCAGTAATTGGTTTATCACAACTATACATAAATATCATAACTATCGTAACTTTTAATATTACAAATGCGAAAGTGAGTTTGTTTCTTTGTTTGTGTGCTTTCATGCTAAAACGGCTAAACGGATTCGGATAAAATTTCAGAATCGGAGTAGACCATGACCTGGATTAGGACATTAGATACTTTTCTCAAACATGCTCGGACATTTGAGCATTATTTTGACAACCTTTTTCGAGATAAATCGAAATTGCTGTACTGGCCAAATATTATACAAGCGAGCAGCGGCCACCAAAAGTTGTAAGAAAATCCATATCTGTCGTGGTTTAGCGGCCAAATAAATTACATAGTAAACTCATATCATTATATCGTGTAATTTTTTGTTTATTGAAAACAAATGAACATATGAACATATTGGCGCGTGAAAAATGATCGTTGTTCGTCATTGAATCTGGAATTTATAAATAATTTACTTAGTTTGAATTTCCGCGCATTATTTGAAAAAAGCACTATACAAGCCTTGGCCGCAACCAGGCATTGATGGACTCACGTATGTATGCCTCGGCTTCGCCTCGGCCCAAATTTACACGTTCGTCCCTCAGTGCCTCTTTTGCTGGCCGCTGTAGTAATGTAGGTAAGAACTATTTTAGTCCGATATTCCCACGGAATCGAGACTTATGCGGGTGAAGCCACGGGGCGCAGCAAGTCACACTAATATTATAAAGGCGAAAGTTTGTGAGTGTGTGTGTGTCCAATTTTCCAAAATTATATAATTATAATTAACCAATTTTGATAAAATTTTGTATGGACGTAGCTGACACCCTGGAATAAGACATAGGCTACTTTTTATCCCAATGTTCCCACGGGATCGAGACTTACGCGGGTGAAACCGCGGGGCGCAGCTAGTAAAATTATAAATGCGAAATTGAGTTTGTTTGTTACGCTTTCACGCTAAAACGGCTGAACGGATTTGGATGAAATTTGGCATATGGGTAGACCATGACCCGGAGTAGGGCATAGGTTTCTATTCGCTCTGGACTGTAAACGAAGTCGCGGGCAACAGCAGTAGCAGTAGTTGGCAGTTTGAAATAAATGTTTGAGTTTGAGTCCTCACACTCAACAGTCACGTTTGGGAACACTTCACCAGTAATAATTATAATTGTGAAAGAAGAATTAACAGGTTTCAAAATATTTAACTTTTTAAAATGTTTTAAAACCGAACGGTCGTATAATCTAAAACGCATCCTCGAAAGGCAACCGCATCAAAAACTGGCGTTGAAAGAGGACGAGGATTAAAAACAGCTATTCCCTTTAAAAATATGTCCTTTTACGGATTACTTGTGGGTAAAAGAAACATGCCTTTGACTTTGCTTTCTTTTGCTTTGATTCAGACTCAATCTTTTAGCAAGTGGTAATTTTGTTTGGAAAAATTCTCCTATCTTTTTTTCCTTTTTTAGATTTTATTTTTGCATTGGTAAAATTTGTCTGGGTGAAACAGCTGAGGTTTTTGTGTTTTAATAAATATTGTTTGTTTAAACCTACGAGGGGTTGGTAAAAATTACATGGAATACAAATCAATGACATGAATTATATAAAATCGGTTGACATCGTAGATTTATTGTGATGCGGAGGAATGAGGACTACAACGTGATAAGTTTTAATTATAAACATTGATAGCTATAGGAAAAGAAACAAAATTCAAAATTTCAAATTCAAATTCAAATTAATTTATTATCTCATTACAAACAATGATATGATGCGAGTATACATACGAGTATATTAAAACAAGCTTAGGACGTACGTGACAAAGTATGTAAGAGACTGGTGTCTGCACTAGGACAACCTGTATAGCAGATCACCAGGGTCCCACCAGACGGAGAGGAAACATAATTAGTTACAGTAAAAGTGAAGCTGAGTCTAAACAATATATATTAAAAAAAAAAATGTATATCAAAACTAAATTAAGAAAAGATGAACAGCCGGTCTATTATATCATTCATTTAGGTGAGGTTAGTGAGCTTGAAGTGCCCACTTAAATGGCTTGCTGATGGTGGCGCGTGTTTTGGATCATTCGGTTCCCTACAAAATGGTTGAGTTGGATGGTGCTGATCCACGCGTCATGTTCGTGAACGGGCGCCGTCAGTTGAGACTGGTCATCTCTTAACTACCAGAGCTTATTTGTAATCTTTTAATCTTATATTTTTAATTGTTTTTAAATAATTTATTTTTTATATTGTTTTTTAAACAAAATTTAAATTTAAAAGAGTGTCCTTGGAGTTTCTTGCCTGTTCTTCTCCATAAAGGTCTACGTTTTGGAATGGGCAAGTTCAACTTTATGACTAACTGACCGACTCTTTGACAATTCAAAAGTGCCTGTAAATGGTTTAATTGAAATAAATGCTTTGAGTTTGAGTGAGTTATTGACAATATTGACAACTCACATCGAGTTCACTACAACTTTTCACGGTGATTTTTTATAGGATATATCGGGTACCTATTGCGTGGAAAGTGATAAAGCTAAGAAAAAAAAGAACACAAGGGTGGCTGTTCAAGATGTATGATAGAAGTAGAAGTAACCGACTACAAATAAATTGAAGCCGGTTGATGAGGTAAAACGTAATAAAAGAGCCTCTGATAATACTTAAGTACGTCTTACCTACTCTGGGTTGTCCACCCAAAACTTGCTATCCCTTCAATATTTAAATCATAAGTGCTTATAAAAATGCCTGTGTCGTGTAGAATGTGTACATTGACAGGCTTATTATACTTTGAAATGGCTGCCAGCACTTCACACAATATTTTATGACGACATAACCGTTATTATACTAATTTTTACACGAAAATACAAACCCTTAGTCACCGCATACAAAATTGATGTACACCAGAAACAACCGTAGAATAAGAAAATCAAGAAGTGATACTGACGTAGAGATTAACTACGATAATATGGCCCGCCCCTCCAAAATTCAAAACGTTTGAAAGTATTTGTACTCATGTGTGCGTAATGAGACGGCCGTCAAACAAAAACAAGTCACGGATTTGTTGCTCGACTAGTGGCGTCATTAATCGCTCATTATTATTAGTATGGAGCTGCACTGACGTACTCTATGAAAACGACACGTGCGTTGTCTTGCGCGATCGGCTAGTTATGATTAGTTGACCAATAAATCTGGTAATAAGTGAGATATTACGAGTACTTACAACTATATACAAACTCTTTCGTAAGGACCGGATGTGACTACACACATTAAAACAGTAATTTGGAGGGGCGAGGCATGTTATCGTAGTTTATATCTAGGTACTTGAACATAACATCACGCCTGCAATCCCCAAGGGTTAGGCAGAGGTGTATCTATAGTGCACCCAGAGTTGTGTAAAAAGAGCTCTTTATAAAGGAGCTCGTCTGTAGAAAGACCACATTCAAACTCAAGCATAATCAGCCTATAATGTTTCCACTGTTGGGACACAGGCCTCATCTCGATGATAGGGAGTGGGCTGTAATCCACCACGCGGGCATAGTTCGGGTTGGTAGATGTCACATGACTTCGAATTTTTGATTCTAGGTCCTGCCAGTTTCCTCACGATGTTTTCCTTCACCGTTTTGAGAGCAGTGGTGATGAAATAATTTACACAAAGTAAAGCGCCTGTGTGGGTTTCGAACCTACGACGTACAAATTGTAAGTCGCAACCATTACCACTGGGCCAGCACTGCTCTAAGCACCAAGCAGTGTCGCTGTATTCCGGATTAAAGGGTGTAGTTACCGAGCCGACATGAGATAATTGATTGGTGTCTCTTTGGATTTTGGATGGCAACGCGTTTGCAATGCTTCTAGTATTGCTGATCTATGTAGGCGGCGGTGACCAATTACTATAAGCTGGTTGGCAGTCCTTTGCCATGTTTGACATTTGACAGGCTTGTCAATTTAATTGATGATTCAGCACATAGATTGACCTGAAGGCCAATACTCATGATTAAACACGTTCAAGATCTAGTTAGGATCTCATCTTAGCGACAATCAATGTCTAGAACTTGTTAAAAATGAAAGTAAATTAGATACATTTTTGACAGATTGAGACAGAGTGATAAGAATGCCTCTATATAATTATGCTGAACGATTCTTACACCTTGAGACCGTAGGATTTGAGAATATGGTGTCGCTTCTACACATTCTCAACCTATGACGCCACCTAAGCTGAATTTTATTAAAACCCTTCATTGTTCATGTCACACTTCAAACTACTGGGGGTCGATTCGACCCGCCGTAATCCTTTTCACAATAAAAGCGAGACCATTTTAGGCCATTCTCTGCAGGTTGATATTTATACCATTATAAACCCTTTAGACGAAATTTTACGAATTTGCCTTGTAATATAAATTGGTGATTTATCTTAGAGGTTTTTGGGCCTGCCATGTGTTTGTAATGTGCTCGACGTGTTAATAAATGCTTTAATTGAAAATGGTTTAAGAAAATATTTTGGCATAATTTAAAATATTCACAGCGTTGTTGTGTAATCAATTTTAATTTTCGTTTTGTTTTGCTTTGTGTCGTAATAATGTGATGTTTAATGTTTATTCCATTTAAGTACATTTGGGTGCTAATAAAATCACAAAGTCCTTTTTATTTTATCACTGAGTAGTATGTTAAAATTCGGGCATATTTAATAGCTGGTACACATGCATGATTAAAGGCTCGTACATACTGGTGCGATATCGCGGGCGCGATAGGCACCGACAAAGAAATTGTGCTACTAGAGTAGCTTTGCGCCCGCGATTTCGCAGCAGTCTGGACAAGCCTTTACTCATGATACGTAATAACTGTACAAATCGTGGATGGATTGTGGATGAGTGGATTTTTAATTACATTTTCCTCAATTAAGGAAAGTTAAGCAGTTTTTTACAACCCAAATATACAATATTTCTATAGGCTTTCCAAGTAATGGGTGACCTACCAATTCTCGGAAAATCTTTTCAATGGGTAATATTATACATAATTATTCTACAGAATTAAAACTTTCTGCCGATCTTACTCAACGGTTCAAAGAAATAAGCCGAATCAAACAATCCTAATAATTAATTAAATGATTCTTCAAAGAACAAAACACTAATTAAAAACCGGCCAAGTGCGAGTCGGACTCGCGCACGAAGGGTTCCGTACCATTATTTATAAAAACGGTAAAAAAATCACGTTTGTTGTATGGGAGCCCCCCTTAAATATTTTTTTATTTTAATTTAATTATGGATTTTTAAAGTGAATATATAACTTAATATTCTGTGAATATTTCAAGTGTCTACCTGTTACCGTTATCAATATCGAGCAAAAACGAGAAAAAAAATCACGTTTGTTGTATGGGAGCCCCCTTAAATATTTATGTTATTCTGGTTTTTATTATTTGTTGCTATAGCGGCAACAGAAATACATCATCTGTGAAAATTTCAACTGTCCAGCTATCACGGATCATGAGATACAGCCTGGTGACAGACGGACAGACAGACAGACAGACAGACAGACGGCGGAGCCTTAGTAATAGGGTTCCCGTTTTACCCTTTGGGTACGGAACCCTAAAAATCACGTCTTTGAAATTAAAACATTTAGTCATAAAAAAAAAACAAAGAAAAAACTTTCACTTCATTAAATAAAGCCAATATTAGTTCAGGAGCTTTACAATTAATTCGATTTCACGTTTCGGTTGCTGTTGTAGGGTCTGAAGGACGTGTCTATACATACTCAATTGTTTTACAATTGTTTTTGAAGTACTGAGCAGGTACATACCTACTCTTTCATTGATGCTGTCTGGATTTTAGCATATCCTACACAAGCTTCTGCCCGCGACTTTGCCCGCGTGAAATTTCGGCTCCCGACCCACCGCGTCGAATCGCATGACGACCCACCGCGTCGTAACGCATGACCCACCGCGTCCCGCGCCCGTCCGCGCTTTACTTCGTTTTCGCTAAGCGTTCTTTCTGACTTTTTTATGTTTGCTCGGCTCCTACGGGTTTTAGGGATCACCCTACAACCAAATCAAATGGCCTAAAACTTCCTCAATAATTTGGCTATCAAATGCAAAAATAATTTTTCAAATCCGACTGGTAGTTCCAGCGCGTTCAAACAAAAAAACAAACTTCAACCATATTATATTAATATAGAGGATTAAAAGTACGCATACCTTTCAGACCAGACTTGGTAGCAGAAATAAGTATTCCAAAGGCATTTTATACCATGACGAAAAATTAACGCTATACGATTTCAAAGATTTTAGCGAACAGCCGGCGGGTGTTTTCGACCCATCTCTCTCTTTAGTAACCCTTATATGGCCGGCGGCTTTTGAGTGTTACGCTCCGAATTAAAAAGGAGACAGTAAGTGTAGGGTTAAGTCTGGTTCTAATGTATCTTCAAAGTACCCTCGTGTCCGTCCCTTGAGGGGTTATCAGAAAATAAGACTTATTTTGTTAGAATATAATAAAAAAAAACATCTTAAAGTTGAGTAGTAGAACACAGAGTTGAATAGGCTGACAACTTCTTAAATATTTTCAAAAAGTACAAAGTAAAACATTCTCATTATGTTTTCTTTGTAAGTACTTTTAAAGCATTTTTATTCATGTAAATGGAACAATGGTAAGTTAATAATTCTCTGAGTTCATTTCGGTGTTTCTTCTCAAAGTAGTCAGTTAGAAAATACTAACGACAAACAGTTTAAAAAAAAATTGACGTGTGTGTTTCTACAAACCTACAGGGTTACTTGCACGTTTAAAGGTCGTGCAGACCGGCGCGACTTGTCGCGCGACGCGACACCGGTAGAACAATTTCCATATAATTTTCAATTGACAAGTCACGCCGGTCTGTACGAGCCTTTAGTCAGGTTAATTAAACAAATGTAGAGTTTGAAAACTCGGAGTTAAGTAATTAACATTTTAACTCTTAATACCCGTTGCGCCACTAAAAAGTAACACCGGGTTAGTTACGAGGAGGCTTCCTTTTTTTATATTAATTTGCATGAATATTATGAAACAGTCACATATACAAGCAAAATGAAACTTTAGTATATGATTTATTGGATATTTTTCTTTCCATGTTAAAAACAGTTCTCAATACATTTTTTATTCGAAAATCATGTCTTTTTTAAGGATAATTCTAAAAAACAAATAAGATTGTTTAGCTTTTATGTCTAAAATAAATATTCACAGCAATAAAATATAGTTTATTATCCCGACACAAGATATTTTTCTCTAGATCAATTATTACTTTAGTTATAAACGAAATAAGAATTGAGACTTACGCTATTTAGTTTCGTGCTCGAACATTAGCTTAGTTTTTAATTCGTTTTACCTATTATGGTATAGTAATTTTATTCTAGGTGCATCGTCTTCACATATAATCATATAATTAATGTAATCAAACAAAATATTGTAAAACATTTTAAAAAGAGTACTGGTGGAGTTTCTTGCCCATTCTTCTCCATAAATTTTGACGTTCGAAAGTGCCTCTTATGTGCCTATTTGAAATAAATGGTTTGACTTTGACTTTGACTTTGAACATGATCAAAGAGCGTACGCGATATCCAACTTTATTACTGATGTATTAGCGTTTAGCAAATAACGGAGTGGCGGTGAGCGAAGGGCGGAGCTTGCGTTCGAAATTTGATTTAGACTGCCTGCTCTTAACCTGACATTAGTGATTTTTAAATTGGGAACATTGCAGTTCAATCGACGAAGCATTAGAATAGAATTGCAATGTTCGTGCCCTGATCCGACCAAAAATGAATGAACAGAGCTTGTATATCCATCTCTTTTACACTACATTACGATAGATAATACTATCTTGTCTTTGAATTTAATAACATGACATTTAATTTCAATCGAATTATATTTGTGGTTTCCATGGACATTTAGTTTATTGATTGAAGAAAAAGTCACATGGAAAAATTTGTTTTTGTGATTTTTATAATTTGTATTTATTTTAGAGTTCATTAATATAATATTTCCTGTTATAGTACCGAATTTTCAGTTACTATAACGCCAAACAATATAAAATAAAATTTATCTTATCAGTGGTACCTCATAACGTCAATTTATGACATTACTTACACTAACCCAGAGTTTAGCGACTTAACTCTGACACATCGGTGTGTTAAATATTTAAAAGTAGGACAACCTCTGACTTTTGATAGCGCAAGATGAATTATTTGATTAACCATGAGTTAGCTGTTAACTCCGAGTTATTTAGAATAACCCGTGAACGAGCACGTGGGCCTTACTGAATTAAATATAATTTATCAATAGCAAATAACTCGGAAATATTTTACTCCTAATAATTTTTCTTGCTTACGTGCTAATCATTTTACTACGGGATGTGCTATATCTTATTAGTTCGTGCCGATACGAGAAAAGAAGAAGCATTATTTGGTTTAAAAGGATATTGAACCTTTGACTTTTAGTGCAGACAGAAAAATAGCTTACTTAGCTATTCACTATCGGGTCGCCAAACATAAGGCTTCATTGGTCGTTAATTTTTTAATTAAAATCAACAATAGTGATCAGAATCTGAAATCGCATTTATATGTAAATTCGAAAGGTTTTTAGTTCATATTATTTATTGAATATTGATGACCTTTGAAAGTTCAATGCGGTTTTCATTTTATAATACCTAATAAAAGATTATTTAAACGGATTTTTTAAATCTGTTTCAAACTTTTTAATAAAGAAAGTGTTTTACTAAAAATATCAATTTAAATTTCGTCAAGTCGTTTCGTTTCGTTTAGTTTTCGTATCGTCGAATCTGTAAAGGCTTAAAACTGAACTACTTACTACTACTTCTATTGATGATGGTCATTTATTACATTACATTTTAAAATTCCATTTTAATGAATTTCAGGATTTTATTTATGTGAGATGGTACATCAGTTATTTAATTTTAGTTATAATATTATAATTTGTGGTGTGTGTTTTAAAGCTTGGTTACTAACATGATTCTTAAGTATACTAACAAAAATATGGATGACTTGTGTCTGACATAAATAAAATAAAACTAAAACAAATGAGTTCGTTTTCGAATAATTGAGTTCGGTTGGTTGTGTGAAGTAGTACTGGTATATATACAGCTGCATTCGGTTAGACTGGAAGCTGACCCCAGCATAGTTTCGAAAAGGCTTTGCAGATTGATTGGATGTCTGAAGCACCAAGAATAGAAAGAAAGAAACGATATAATTTATCACTAAAAGAAGATTCCTATTAATATTGCATCGTTTTTTAAAAAGAAGAAAAGCATTTCATGCTACAGTATTTTTATCTCAAGATGCGACGCGCGCTTTACTTGTGGTTACCAAGTGTACAAACACGCTGTGAATATGTGTGTAAGCGCAGGAGCTGTCGGTACCGTCCGAGACAATGGCGTAGTCGGAAGGATGTGTGGGTTACGTGATGTCGCTACTCGTCTTCACGCACACAACCACAGCGTTTTTAGGGTTCCGTACCCAAAGGGTAAAACGGGAACCCTATTACTAAGGCTCCGCCGTCTGTTTGTCTGTCTGTCCGTCTGTCACCCGGCTGTATCTCATGAACCGTGATAGTTATACAGTTGAAATTTTCACAGATGATGAATTTCTGTTGCCGCTATAACAACAAATACTAAAAAACAGAATAAAATAAATATTTAAGGGGGTCCCATACAACAAACGTGACTTTTTTGCTCGTTTTTGCTCGATATTGATAACGGCAATAGGTAGACGCTTGAAATATTCACATAATATTTAGTTATATATTCACAGAATATTTAGTTATATATTCACTTTAAAAATAAATAATTAAATTAAAATAAAACAAATATTTAAAGGGAGCTCCCATACAACAAATGTGATTTTTTGCCATTTTTAAAGATAATGGTACGGAACCCTTCGTGCGCGAGTCTGACTCGCACTTAGCCGGTTTTTGTACACTTGGTTACCACAAGTAAAACACGCGTCGCTTCGTGAAATAAAAATACATAAACTACATCTTTTGTTTCCAAATACAAGATTCGCCGAAAAATCAACAGCACCTATCTATCCTATTTGTTTGCAAATACGTCGGTTTGATATTTACATAGTTGGCGAAGAATGGACGGTATTTTGTTTTAGTTTGGTCAATACTAGCTGTTTCCGTGAGTTTTGCATACCATGGTATGCAAAACTCACGGAAACAGCTACGGTTTTTTTTAAACGTATCTCCTTGAACATGTTCAAATCAATCAAACAGCTACGGTTTTTTTTAAACGTATCTCCTTGAACATGTTCAAATCAATCAAACAGCTACGGTTTTTTTAAACGTATCTCCTTGAACATGTTCAAATCAATCAAACAGCTACGGTTTTTTTTAAACGTATCTCCTTGAACATGTTCAAGGAGATACGTTTTTGGTGCCTGATAGTCGGCAAAGATCATAAAAAAGCTCAATTACAGTAGAAGCATAGAGCAGTGCTAAATGGAAATGTAGACAAGCAAGGAGGTATGGTGGATTTCCTTGCTCGCATTTTCTATTTCTATCCATTAAATAAAAATAACATCGCGCTTGTATTCCCGAAGGGCTAGGCAGAGGTGCACCCATATTTCCCCAGTTTCTCCAGTTTAAAAATCATGTTTTTGTAAGACACGTCGTCTTTAGAGGAAAATAACTTTCCGATGCTTTCCTAGAATCGGAAAATCCTGAACAGTTGAAGAAAATAATTTGCATATTTAATTGTTGAGACGTATTTACGAACTTTGTAGAAAAGCAAATTATAACGAGATGAAAACATATGCCAGTGAGCCAGATGGTAGCGCGGGATCGACTACCTAGAATACACCGGTACATGAATAGCCTGCCAAAGCTATTTTGATCCTATAAAGCTTAAGGGAATCGTTTTTCGTCCGGTTACACATTGAGAGTGTATCCACTTACCTAATTTCCGGCATACCCTATATTTACCGACTTCGCAGGAAACAATACCTTTCCATAAATAACAAAAGAGAAAATATCCAGTAATCTTCGGAAAAACCTATCGTCAACAGAAAAGTATCAAATAAAATATCGTACATCCATTTGTTTCATAGAAAAGACGTATGCTGTTACGAGGGAGAGGGACGCAATGTGCTTGGAAACGTGTGTTAGACAGAGATGGAGTGTGTGGCACCTCAGTGAATTGCGTGGCCCGAGGCGGGACAAACGCAATATCCTAGAGAACCTAACACTAGTAGGGATGGGACGTGTCGATAGTGACAGCCAAAATATAGGTGACGAAAAATATAGGGTTTTTCCAAAATTTATTTTCATAAAGACTTCTTACGCACTGTGTACCTAATCATTATTTTTTGATAATATTGAGATTGATTTTCTATTTAAGTACGTAGCTATTATATCAATTTGTAATGCACGCAAGTATTCCTGCTATCCCCTTAAATCACGTCACGCAAAGGGTGAGGTTCAAACTCAATTTATCAATTTATTTTCCAAGTTAATAAATTGTTCGTTTACAAAATATAATAAAAATTGATTGCGGGCACATTTATCAATTAATAACAATTAAACAAAGTTTTCGATTGCCAAAATGAACACCATTATCAAACTTTGGGATCGTTAATTATTTTAATTTACGTTTATTGCATTATATTCTCAAATGTTTTAACAGTGATGTTTTGTTTACTGCAAGTTCAGCATACAATTAAAAGTGTAGGACGATACAATTTTTTTTCATGTTAAAACCTAAAACAAAACTTTTTATAATGGAAACGGATAGAATCAGATAAGTTTCGGGTTTTTATCTGACAACCTGACAAGTAGACTTCCGACATAGATCAACAAGAGGTCCGAATTCAACCCTTTTGATATTTATCAAGTTGGTAGATTTATTAACCAGTAGAAGGGTTTTTATTACTTTATCTTGATAAGTTTGCAAATTTCGGATGTTTAATTATCAGAAATAAATGTATATAATCGGCAAATTTGTTTATTCTTGGGAAGTGGAACAATGGGGTCTAAAAAAAATCTTGATGAAATTCTGTGTATCTCTAAAATTATACGTCTAAAAATAATAACATTCGTCTTTTCTACTCTTTACAGAAATGTTCACCACATTGAAAAACAAATTCAATCCATGTCGATATTTACTCTGCGCCTCCACTAAACAATATCGCCACTTTCCCCTCACTACTCCACCATGCGCCCGTCTGATTGGCTGTCATGTTGACACAACTTATGAGCGTGATATGTCGTGCACTTACTTACAACACACGTTCTACTGAACACTTAGTATTAGAAGTTACTTTATAGTTGAACGGAACAAAGAAAATGGGAGAGAATGAAATGGTTTGGGAAGTTGTAAGTAGAAAAACTTATAACTTTTCCGTATTAATTTATAGTAGAAACGAATTCGTAACATTCGTAAATGTTCATAATATACGAATATCAGCCTTTTTCCAACTATGTTGGGGTCGGCTTACAGTATAACCGGATGCAGCTGAATACCAGCATTTTACATGGAGCGACTGCCTATCTGACCTCAACAACCCAGTTAGACAGTTTTCAGACTGTCGGGCTTCTGACGACCCGTAACGACTTTCAAAGATTCACGAATGACAGGCGGAACCAACGGCTTAACGTGCTTTCCGAGGCACGGAGGGGTCTTGGTATGTAAAGATGGTCACCCATCCACGGACAAACCGTGGCAAGCGTAGCTTAACCTGATGGATCGACCCGTGCGGCTGTTATTACTTAGCCACAAGCCCCACCATTATTCGTAATGATAATGACTGCATTTATTTCAAAATAAAACTTAAGAAGAGTTCTATTTATCATTAAGGGTTGAAGTGCTTTGTCGCTATTCTGAACACATCTAAAAAAAAATGGAACTGATGTTCACAATAATTATAAAAACCATCCAGTGTGAGTCGAACTCGCATACGAAGGGTTCCGTATCGTATTAAGATCTAGCAAAAAAAGCCGCTCTTATAAGGACCCTTAATTATAAACTTTCTTATTTTTTATTGTTTGTTGTTATAGCGGCAATACAATCTGTGAAAATTTCAACTGTCAACCTATTACAGTTCATGGTATATAGCCCGCTGGCAGACAGACGGACGACCGGACGGACGGATAGCGGAGACTTAGGGTTCCGTTTGGCACCCTTCGATACGGAATCCTAAAAACTGACGAAACAATACAACTTGACTTTATATTAGTTTAACTAGTAGTGTATTTGTAACTGACTTCCAAAAAGGAGGAGGTTATGTTAATATGTTCGACTGTATTTTTTTTTCTTATCGTCTTTTACTTAGTTTTTGTCATCACTATAATCCGTCACTTCAGAATATCCCTCTAAATCTGTGTCCATTAAAACGAAAAAAATCATATTGAACTAACGGCACTATTACGTTATCATTAAATCATATTGACCTAACGGCATAGTGCCGTTATCATAAAATCATATTGACCTAACGGCAATATTACGTTATCATTAAATCATATTGACCTAACGGCACTATAACGTTATCATAAAATCATATTGACCTAACGGCACTATTACGTTATCATAAAATCATATTGACCTAACGGCACTATTACATTATTATTAAATCATATTGACCTAACGGTACTATTAAGTTATCATTAAATCATATTGACCTAACGGCACTATTACGTTATCATTAAATCATATTGACCTAACGGCAATATTACGTTATCATTAAATCATATTGACCTAACGGCACTATTACGTTATCATAAAATCATATTGACCTAACGGCACTATTACGTTATCATAAAATCATATTGACCTAACGGCACTATTACATTATTATTAAATCATATTGACCTAACGGTACTATTAAGTTATCATTAAATCATATTGACCTAACGGCACTATTACGTTATCATTAAATCATATTGACCTAACGGCAATATTACGTTATCATTTAATCATATTGACCTAACGGCACTATTACGTTATCATAAAATCATATTGACCTAACGGCACTATTACGTTATCATAAAACCATATTAACCTAACGGCACTATTACGTTATCATAAAATCATATTGACCTAACGGCACTATTACGTTATTATTAAATCATATTGACCTAACGGTACTATTAAGTTATCATTAAATCATATTGACCTAACGGCACTATTACGTTATCATTAAATCATATTGACCTAACGGCACTATTACGTTATCATAAAATCATATTGACCTAACAGCACTATTACGTTTTCATTAATCATATTGACCTAACGGCACTATTACGTTATTATTAAATCGTCATCGTAGCACATGCATAATTTATTTTATTTTTCTTTTTTAGGAACTCCAACAAAAGATTTGCAGGCAAAATTGGGTATTAATGTATTGTATTTATTCTGGTATTTTAGCAGCTAGTACATTCTATTATTTCTGAAACACGTACCTACACTAAATACTCTGAAAATATTTTAGGCATCCTAAGAAAATATAACTAGGTACTTACTGTAAGTATGAAAATCGGTGATCTGCACAGTGTTGCAGTCCTCCCCAACTTGGAGGTAGGTGATCTCGCAGCGGTAGACGCCCTCGTCTTCTGGCTTCACGTCGTTGATCACTAGTTCGGCGTACGTCATGTTCTTTGAGTAGGATATTGTTACTCTGTGGGCAAAGAGAAATTTGACGTTAGAAACAGTATTATGAAACAGTCTGTTCATTACAAATTTAAGCCTTCTTTTCGTACAGAGAAATTAATGCTGTGTTGGCTCATTACGTGTGTTTTGATAGAAATTAGGTGCAGGTAGATATGTTGCAGAAAAATACACTTTGGCTCTTTTGAGGTTATTACAAAATATTACTAACATCAATGTTGAATTTATTTGAATTCAAAATTAAGTATTAGCACGTATTTATTTTATTAATATCATATTGTTAAGTAGCTATAGGTATTTATTTACACACACACGTAAACTCACGCCTTCCCATGGGGATAGGCAGAAACTATAAAACGCTAGGGCGTCCCGTAGGAGGACATATAGTGACAGAGATTAATATTTTCTGAAGTATGTGCAAGATGCAGGTTTGATTTATTTATTTTGAATGCTGCCAATTTGTGTTTTTATTCCAGTATTTGAGAATTTTAGATTTATGCTAGTTGTATTAATTGGAAGTCAATCAATCTGCCTAGCCTTTTCCCAACTATGTGGGGGTCGGCTTTCAGTCTAACCGTATGCAGCTGAATCAAAACACACAAATTAAGCACAAAAATCTCCAACATTACCCCCTTTCTCTAAAACAGCGAGTCACGGACAAAAACAAGTGAATCTGGAAACTTCATTGGGCATCGATAACGAAGTAACTATTTACGTTTTTTCGCCGAAAATCCTTCGGCTAATGGGAGTTCGGTGATACAGCAAGTTCTTAGTACAAGTCTTTAATTAAGTGGACTGTCTGATAGATTGATAGCTCTGTGCGATGGCACTTTCAGACAGAATTGGTTTTAGTTGCGATGAAATTCGGGTTGTAAGGACTTTTTTGGGCAGTTGGTGTGGCGTAGCGTTTTGTTTTTTTAAAGGATTGCTGGCCATGAGGGTTTTCTATTGATCCTTACAAGTAGAGTTGTTTTGATTGTGTCGAGACGGAGTTTTTTTCTTTTCTAGCTGTGTCTATTGATGACAGAAATAACACTTCAAACGATCAATGACAGATGCTATCAGATGTGTGATGACAAAGGGTCACAAAACAAAAATTTTATGTCAAAGTTACCTCATTTCTGTTCAGAACAACATACAATACAATGACCAA
Organism: Tiliacea citrago; assembly: GCA_963921375.1. NCBI lineage: Eukaryota > Metazoa > Arthropoda > Insecta > Lepidoptera > Noctuidae > Tiliacea > Tiliacea citrago. Next base: position 17,264,593 of record OY992805.1, read on the forward strand.
AATAGGGTGAAATAAGGTTAAAATAATAAAATAGAATCGTTGAATATAATTATTGACTTGAAAAGACAGCCGTAGTTAATTACGATGATTAAATTGATAAGTCTATAGTGCCATATCCATACCAAGTATATTTTCCGCTCGTAAAATTCGTAATCTCACCTAAATGCAAATGTTTTTGATATAAAAGACTACAGTGCCAAAAATATCAGGATAGTTCCAGGAATAATATTTTATCATTTCATTTTAGAAGCGGATAAACTATGAAGTAGTAAAACGTTCCACATTTCAAGAAAATTATATTTACGCCAAATATTTCGTGAAGTTATTGTCAGAATTTATTTCAATTCTGATAGTTACTGTTAGGTAACAGAAAAATATAGAAAATATAATAAAAATGTTAGCTTTGACTTTAGTCCTCTATGGATTTAGAAAATATATTATAATTTATTACATCAATTTTATTTCTATTAAATAGTAAACAACTCAATTTTAAGATACAAGAATTTTCAAATACAAATCAATCTGCCATTTAGTCTCATGCTGTATCAGTTACTTTAAACACAACTAAGAACAAAGTTTTCAATAGTTAAGTTGAAGAAATTGAGTCAAATGTTGATATAACTTGATGGGACTAAAAACGAACTGCCTGGCTCCACACTGGCCCTGCGTGGTGGCCCACACCCTCTCACAGAAAGGAGACCTGTGTCCTAGTAGTGTGAACATTATAATTATGCTGATTATGTTATGCTAGCTAAAACCATTGACGTTCTTTCTGGCTTTGCCTTAAATGGCACAAAATGCGTCATTGGAACTAGCGCAGTTAAGGCTTTTGAACGAATGCCTACCTAATGAAAATATATCCACTTTTGTGCGTATCTGAAAATACCAAGCTTGCAGAAAGGCTGAAAGGCAGCTAGTTCTAGAATAACGTTATAGAGCCGCCACTAATCAACCAAACAGTACTGATGACGCAACGTGCTTGGACGTTCGGTTCGTTGTGAGAATAATGAAGCTGGGTTGGTTTTATATGCCTGTGACAGGTTCTAAAATTATTCCGAATACAGAAACGACTACTGGACTGACAGATTGGCAAAGATGGATCCAAATGAAAAAAAAAAACATTCAAAAAATCAAATTGCATAATTAGTGTGAAATAACCCCCAAAAATCAAATTACTTTATTTACTAGTATTTATTTTGACACGTTGACGAAACCGTTAAATAACACAATGAGAAAAATTTAAGAGATGTATGTCCAGCACTGCGACAAGTAGTTTTATTGTTGAGATAAATAAAACAATTAAAAAAAAACATTCTACAATATACAACCATACTAAACAAAACAGACTGGCACCCCAAAACGACTGACGAAGATTTATTTCTGTCACAATCACACAGATAACGCAGTTTAATCCAATTTTTCAATCTTGGACAATAAATTACACAAATAAATTGTCCAGTACCTGTACGAAATGGAGTGGAACTAAAAAAATGCCTTCCTTTGCCGACGGGTGGTTAATTTGTCGACGCCAGCCCCACGCTGGCCCATTTAAGACCCTTTTAATCGTTGAATGTCCTGGACTCTGTATTGTCTAGTCGTTTAAGGTCTGTGTAGTTTGGAATTGGTTGAAGGAATTCTATTGTTTACGATAGGATAGTTCAAGAGTTACTGTCAATTTTTTACTGAAATTCAATTTATTCTGTTGCCAAATCTCATAAAAAACTGTCATAACTAATATTACTACTAGTATTGTGTTTACGTAGTGCCGTAAAATGCTCGGTATTGTTGAGATGTCATAATTCACCATCAAGAATTGAAGTAAAGTAAAATTTATTTGCATAGATTATTAGGTATCGGCGATCCCTGTACAATCTACTTTAAATTAAGCATGCAAACAAACAAAAATGAAATTGCACAATTAATTGCTCGTGTACGCTAACCGTAAGGAGTTGTGGCCCAGTTGTAATGGCCTTGACTTAGGTACGAGTGGTAATGGCCCAGTGGCCGTGGCTTCAAACCCAAGCAGGCGCTTTACTTTGTGTTAATAATTTCGTCACCATTGCTCTCGAAACGGTGAAGGAAATCATCGTGACGAAACTGGCATGTCCTAGAACCAAATTCGAAGACGTGTGACATCCACCAAACCGCACTGGGCCCGCGTGGTGGATTACAGCCCACTTACTCTCGAAGAGAGGAGGCCTGTGTCCCAGCAGTGGGAAAATTATAGGCTGATTACGATGACGCTAAACATTACCTTTTGAAAATGGTCACCCATCCTCTAATTGACCGCGGCAGACACAGCTTAACCACCACATATTTTTTACTCCTAGCAAAGTAACTTATAAATTGTTTCACTAATCCCAATTATTACGTCACAACAGTACAGTTTGCCACACAATGCTGGCAATAGTAGCAGCACCAAACTTTACATTGTTCTCGTAACAATACGCGAAACTAATGCTACTCCTGTGTTGCTGACTGTACTTTGAATAATTTATGCAGTTACATTTGAATTTGTTGGTGTTGACTCTAACTTGGTCATAATGTTATTGTTAAGTTTAGCTAAACAAAACAGACAAAGGTAAACTTGATACGATATTTTAATAAAACCATGTATTCTAAGATGGGTTTGGGGCCGCAGTAAGAAAATCAATTATTTTACTATGTAGTGGCATCAACATCGCCATATATAGCATATATACAATGTCCCAACATGAACCGTCGGGCAGTTGCCCACCAGACACAACATCCGTCTGGTCGGATGATCCTCCCTTTTCTATGGTGGATGAGTGAACTTTACACCCAGTTCAATACTCAATATATTTATTGCTTCCACATGTGAACTTAGGTGGTAGGTTTTACAGAATTATGATCATTGTGGACCCTGTCGGGCACAGCAAAAGTAGGAGAGAGGATGAGGGCTTTTATTTAGCTACTTAGTTGTTATAATTAATATTGTATTTTTATTTTTTTTATTAATTTGTTATTGTTTTATAAATATGTACATTTATTTATTTATTTAGTAACATTTGAATAAACCCTTTATTTTTATTTAATTTAAATTAATCCTTATTGCATTATGTTCTGTTCCTCATGCCACCAAAACTACATCCTATCTATAATCCTAATCCTAACTAAAATTATAAATGCGAAAGTAAGTTTGTTTGTTTGTTACCTTTTCACGCCTAAACCACTGAACCGATCATCCTGAAATTTTGCATATATGTTTTCAGGTGTACAGAAACGGACATAAGATACATTTCATCCCGAAAAAAAGTACTGTTCCCGAGGAAAACAACAATAACATTCTTATGATAATAGATAGCGCCACGTGTCTTTCGAATCGTCATTGAATTGTGTTATGGGATGTATTTAATAGCACTTTAAATTTCAAAAAGCAGAGTACAACCCGAAATGATTGTCAAATTTTAAATTAACGCGAGCGAAGCCGCGGGCGAAAGCTAATCACACTAATATTATAAAGGCGAAAGTTTGTGAGTGTGTGTGTGTGTATGTTTTGTTACCTCTTCACGCTCAAATGGCTGGACCAATTTTGATAAAATTTTGTATGGAGGTAGCTGACACCCTGGATTGAGACATAGGCTACTTTTTATCCCGATATTCCCACGGGATCGAGACTTACGCGGGTGAAACCGCGGGGTGCAGCTAAAGGCGAAAGTTTGTGAGTGTGTTTGTTACTTTTTCACGCTCACATAGCTGGACCAATTTTGATAAAATTTTGTATGGAGGTGCCTGACACCCTGAATTAACTTTTACTTTTTATCCCGATATGCCCACAGGATCGAACCTTACGCGGGTGAAAACGCGGGGCGCAGCTAGTAATATCATAAATGCGAAAGTGAGTTTCTTTGTTGGTTACGGTTTCGCATTAAAACGGCTGAACAGATTTTGGTGAAATTTGGCACACGGGTGGACCATGACGTGGATTTGGACATAAGATACTTTTTATTCCGATATTTCTACGGAATCGAGACTTATGTGGGTGAATCCGTGGGGCGGCTAGTTACAAAGGTTTCGATTTATGAAAAGAAAGAAAATGCTTTTATTTGCGGCGTCATGTTGACGCAAAGATAAAACAAATACAAAAAAGAACAATATGGGGATTTATAATAATGAAAAAAAAAAACAGCTGATTTCTGAAACACTAATTTTACAAACTAGACACATTTTAAAGGATCTGAACTTTTCATACAGGCTATTTTGAGTTAATTAATACAAAATAATGAGCCTTAGTTTGGATGGAACCTAATTATACTTATTGAGCTCCTTATGTTCTAAGTTGAGCTGTACGATTACTGACAAATGGATGCACTGACTGGACAGGTCCACTCAATCTGTGTGGTTACTTCATCAGAAGACCATTACAGACACTAATCTACATGATCTTCACATGATCTGATCAAGATTATGTCTGGACTTTGAAATAGTTTGTAACCTCTGAGTTTGTTTCGGCCTTTCTTCTCAGAGTAGCTGACCGAAACGCCGACCTCGTCTAGTTTTTAAAATATAATTGACGTATTTGTACAAACCAACTTTCAGAAATAAAATTATTTATCATTCATTTATAGAGGCTAACAAACTCTTAAAGAAAATACGTAAAGTAAGAAAATATAGACACTTTTTACTAGTTTAGGTAGGTACTTCATTTTCTAATCGGTATATAAAAATTGTTTTTAAAACTTTATTGAAAACCTGAACTCATAAACTCGAAACTTTCTTTCTTTTAAGGTCGGTATATTTTATAACTTAAAGATAGCTAGCTAGTTTATGGTGCTTTTAAGGGGATGAGCTGAGTTTATGGTAATAGTGTGGTTCAGCCAATATTCATTAGGGGGGAGCTAATGTCTAGACTGAAGGTATATTCTAGACTTTTATATTAGCTAGATCTGTAGGCTTATTTATGGGAAAAAATAGTTAGGTAATAGTTTTTGATGTTAGTTCTTTAATTTCGCAGTCAACTGAAAAATGGTCTTAACAACGAATTTTAAAATGAAACTTCTTTGAGATTTAACTAAATATGGGGACCAACGTTTATGGTCAATAATTCTCAACCCATTCATGTTAGGGACAATCTTTCATATTAGTAGAATTAGGGTATTGTAATAGTTTATAGGTAGGATCCTCCTCCGACCTGGTTCCTCCATTTTGCTACGTAACTACGTATACATTGAGGTTCCAAATATTATTACATATACCTTGTAAATAGTAGATTTACAGTATTAAACTTTTATGCAGGTAGGTTTGTAATCCAAGAGTTGGTCCCTCCATATTGACGTGTTCCTTAAAAACGCATAAAAATCCCAAACAAGTGTGAACGCCTAACTCAACACGGGAATCTTATTACAGAATAATATTCTAGTTGGTAATTCAATGCACAATTTTATTACAGCCAAGCAACACTTATAGCTCTCACAGGCAACTCATTTTCCTAACATAAAACTAATCCATTTTACTCTTCAATAAAAACAACTTCCATAACAACACACTAACCTCCCGTTAGTTTTAACCACAGCTTATTGTTTAACCAACAGTTACGAGCAACTAGTAATAGTAACCATTAACTACTTTAATGTACTCTCGATGGACTTCCAACGAGTTTTTATACTGCGGTTTTTTAGTTCAGCGAGTTAATAATGTGGCTTGTTTTTTTTTTAGTCTGTGGTAGGAGAAGCTTTACTTATAAGCAGATTTATACTATGCTTTTATAGGTATAAACAATGAACATTATTTGTGGCCACAAGTGGACCTGCTCAATGTGGTGTCTTGTGTTTGATTTTAGGGTCCAAAAGACCAAGAGGGGTCACCAATTCGCACTAAGCGTTTCCAAATGTCTTTTATAATGCGCACAGCAAAAGAGTGTAACAGCCTAAGCCTGTGTTTCCAAACGCAACACTAATCTCTTCAAAGTGAGAGTGAACAGGCTTCTTCTGGGTAAGCTCACTGTCACCTCTGACCTAGACTAAGGTCAAGAGGAAACACATCCCAAATAAAAAAAAAAAAGGTTCGGGCAAAGTTTTATTGGGTTTTCCCTTAAGAATTATGTATGTATGTTTTCCTTGAGTAATAGCCCGGAATTCAGATTATATATATACATTTTTTTTTTTAATAGGCCTATCATAATAGCTACCAGCAATAGGCTTTGTATTGCTTGGACCATATAACTAATTGGTGAAATTTGTGCATACCTACTTCATCAGATTTTGGTCGTTAATACCTTATAGTTATCGATACGATTACTTACTAATAGATCACCCGCTATTCGTATTCTTTAGCACACTAATAAACTCATGCGCAGTCTGTACTGCCTCTCGAGCAAGAATATGTATGCACTCAGCAAAATTCAATAGTGATTTTCTCTAGGAATAACGATAGCAACTATGAAATGAGACGTATTTCGTAATAATTGGGGTTCGAAAATACTGTGTTTGTAACAAGATAAAATTACAATACAGTAAGAGAAAATTACTTTTAAAAGTTGCTAAGTGTACTATAATTTTTTCGCGATTACAATGTCGGTCCCATGGAGAAAGTTCTTCAGTTTGATAGGCTGTACCAGGCCCTTAAATTTGTCCAGACCTTTATAATACACGCTGTATATTAGTGCTTGTGTATGTACCTAATTACCCCATCTAACCAACCAATCACAGCCTTCGAAACCAAACCATAAAATGGCTCCCAAAATGTAATCTAAAATGGCGGCGCTAAATCCGGGATGGGCAGGTGTTCTGCTCGCTAGCCAGACCGCAGCATCGCTCTGACTGACAGCATAGTTTGTAAGCAGCCGCAGACTACTATGCTTCTTATGTTTTAGGAGGTAAGCAGGGATTATACGAGGCTTAAGCCGGTTTTTTTCTGTTATAAAAATTATGTTTGGTTTTGTAGTTTCTGCCTACGTTAATGGAAAAAAAGGTGTGAGTTTATGTACGTTTACAAAAATGTACGTGTACAAGCCGTGAATTTCCATACAAATTTCATTACCTATTTTAAACTCCTTTAGTTAAAGCATTTTTAGGGTTCCGTACCTCAAAAGGAAAAAACGGAACCCTTATAGGATCACTTCGTTGTCTGTCTGTCTGCAGTCTGTCAAGACCCTTTTTCTCAGGAAGGCGTGAAGGTATCAAGCTGAAATTAATATCAAATACGTAAGTCTATGGTCCCTTGAAGCTCTAAAAAATCAAGCTTCTAAGTCAACGCAATAAAAATATACGGTGATATAAGCGACATTATTGCGACATATTTCGATACTCGCAAATAAATCAAAACCTATAGGATACTTCCCGTTGACCTAGAATCATGAAATTTGGGCAGACGCAAGGTCTCAAAGCACAAGTGAAGGAAAAAGTCCGAAAATTGTTAATTTGTAGTTTTATCACATACAAAAAAAACCTTTTTGCGATTACAAACTTAAATTTTCAGTTGGAAAATTGACCGCGGCGTATATCGATGTATAGAAGAACATGTTTTTCAACTACAATGTTAAGTTCGTTTTAGGGATAAATTCATCCAACTACGGAACCCTTCATTGTGCGTGGTCCGACACGAACTTGGCCAGTTTTTTTTTTTTAATCCTTCCACGAAAAAACGTTTTTTAGAACGAAAGTGAGCATGATAAATGCTCACTTTCGTTACATAATATGAAACTTTTGTGTGAAATTTCATGTTTTTAACCGACTTCTAAAAAAGGAGGAGGTTCTCAATTAGGGTGTTTGTATTTTTTTTTTTTTTATGTTTGTTCGCGCATAACTCCGTCGCTTGCCAACCGATTTGGAAAATTCTTTTTCATGAAAATTTTATCGGAATCGGACAAGCGGTTTTTGATAAAATCAACAAACATCTAAAAATTTATCTACATTGTCTACATTAACGATCTTTTCGTTTACTCTGCATTGCGTTTTTTATTCGCGCATAACTCCTTCATTTACGAACCGATTTGGAAAATTCTTTTTCGGCACTAAAAAGTGAAAAATAAAAAACTTTTTACAAAAAAAAAAAACCGACTTCCAAAAAAACACTACAAAGTGAAAAATAACTTTAATTTCGGAAGTCGGTGGCATAAAACTAAAATACAGATCCAAAGACACCGACTTCCCAAAATTAAAGTTATTTTTCACTTTGTAGTGTTTTTTTGGAAGTCGGTTTTTTTTTTGTAAAAAGTTTTTTATTAGTCCCAGCGGTTAAGGTTGTGCGTTAACGGTCAGTGAATGAATTTAAGATTTTTATTAAGTAGAAGATACTCGCGGTGTATCTATGTAAAAACAATTACTATCGACTTTGTTTTGTAGGTCCACGCGGTCGTAGCGCTACGAGAGCTACGCCGTAGTAACGTGCCGACCTACGGCGTAGCTCGCTTGTGAATTCAACCTAAAAAGTCTTGTTCCTATTTTTTTGCTAATGCAATTTTCACACCTAGCTTTTAGCAGAAAAAACTCTAACAGAAAGATTGAAATAACCTAACAGACACATTAAAACTCATCTGCAAGTTACGTCATCCCATGTTAATTGTTAAACAAGTTGACACCCTACGTAAACTGACCGTGCTAAAGCAATTTCATACACCTGTCAAAGTATGACAGCTGTGATTTAAATATTCGGACTATTTAAGTAGGTAGTCAGTTTGTTTTACACTTAATTTCCCTGACTTTACGTAATGTAATGTAAGGGTGCTGATCCACGCGTCATGTTCGTGAACGGGCGCCGTCAGTTGAGGCTGGTCATCTCGTAACTCCCCAGGGCTTATTTGTAATCTTTTAATTTTATATTTCAAATTGTTTTTAAATATATATTTTTTTAGGATTCCGTACCCAAAGGGTAAAACGGGAACCCTATTATTAAGGCTCCACCGTCTGTCTGTCTGTCAGTCTGTCCGTCTGTCTGTCCGTCTGTCACCAGGCTGTATCTCATGAACCGTGATAGTTAGACAGTTGAAATTTTCACAGATGATGTATTTCTGTTGCCGCTATAACAACAAACACTAAAAAATAGAACAAAATAAATATTTAAGGGGGCTCCCATACAACAAACGTGATTTTGCCCCTTTTTTGCTCGATATCGATAACGGCAACAGGTGGACACTTGAAATATTCACAGAATATTTAGTTATATATTAACTTTAAAAATAAATAAAAAATTAAGGGGGCTGTCATAAAACAAACGTGATTTTTTTGCCATTTTTATAGATATTGTTACGGAACCCTTCGTGCGTGAGCCCGACTCGCACTTGGCCGGTTTTTTTACATTGTTCTCACATAACATAGAAGCGACAAGAATAATGTACCCAGGATTTTATAATATCTTGATTTAAAAGAGTGTCTTTGGAGTTTCTTGCCTGTTCTTCTCCATAGAGATCTACGTTTTGGAATGGGCAAATAGCTTCAACTTTCTGACTAACTGACCGACTCTTTGACAATTCAAAAGTGCCTGTAATTGGTTTAATCGAAATAAGTTAAACTTTCCAAAAACTCCTTCACACCTTACTTGCCTCTCTGCCCACCCCCACACAACCATATAATGCATAAATCTGCTAGCTCGTGCCATCATTCAGCTTAGCACACAGTTTGTTACAGCGCCACAGACACACGCTTACATGACCCGCCTTGTGGCTTTGTTTATGTTACTGACATTTTCACTCAGTGGGGTGTTTAAATTGTTAGTTAGGCGAAGAATTAAGAGGAAGAGAAGCCGATTTTTTAAGTGGAAACTTAAAACAAAATAGATAACAATAATATCACCCACTTTTAGTGGAAGACTCGTAGGTATGAGCATTCTAAGAATTACTAAATAGCAGCCCGGAGTTTGGAAGGACAAAAAACATAACTGGTGGTATGTAAGTGATCTATTATACAATTCTGCATGACCTCTCGCGGAATACAGGCGCGATGTTGTATTGTAGTCTTGCAACATGGCAAAGATCTCTACTCACACATTGATCACTAGGCTTGCTAGCAGTGTGCTGGCGAATTAGATTAGACCGCAGATATAAGAAAGTATTTCTTTGGATTGGACAGTCTAATCCAGTGTTACTCGTATATTTTTAAACTAGTTAAACCAGCATAATCTAAATGTTATTTAGGAATGACACAGTAAGTTTATTATAGACTAGCTTCTGCCCGTGGATTAGCCCACGTGGCTCTTTCTAAAATATTTGCTATCTACCAGTGAAAGTTCCGTCAAGATCGGTCCTGTCGTTTCGGAGATTAGCCGGAACAAACAGGCAGACAAACAAAAATTTTAAAATTGTTTTTGTCATTGAGTAAAAAGATGTTATTTTGGCATTACAAACAGACGCTTAGATTTTATTTATTTTTTATAGATTTATAAAGATTCTCTATGTTTGCAATTCTACTACAGCTCGGAACGCAAGTCGTACGTATATTGAACTGAACCATTCATCCTTGTGTATTTGATATCTGATAGGTGGAATTGTAACAGTTTAATCCAATGATTTCCTTAATACTGACTATTCTGTATACCTTGGCTTATCAGCATGTGTTTGTGGCTTGTCGTAACTTAGGTTGGTAAACAATAAACTGCCTTCTAATAATAGTCGTGATTTGTCTACATTTGTAGGACCTATATGTTTACTTTTAAGCATATTTTATTTAATATTGGCCTCACAAGATTTCATGTAAGACATTCCCCCTTCAAAATGCCTAGCAGAACTATCATTATAACAAACTAACAATCCTACAGAAATAACTACACCTTCACCCAAACATACCAAAATATCTCATTTTACTACAATGTAAACAAAACATTAGCCGTATGACGTGGAAGGTAATTTCGGATGCCTTCGTGCGCTTTCGTGAGCTTTCGGGCGATTTCGTGCGCCATCGAAGCGGAACTGCGCTGTTCGAGAAAACTATTGGCTGTAATATGGAGACTGGGTTGCCAGCATAAGAGTTGTTGTGGGTGATTGGTTATTATTTTATAAAAATAAATAATGCATTAGGTATTACTACTTTTCAGAATTGTAGGATCTTGGTTTGATAAACTAGTAGTTGGCCAAATTCAAAGAAATATTGTAATTGCAAGTTTTGTATTATTTTATAGTAAATTAGTTGTTCCCTTAGCTCCGCTTGTGGTAACTTATGATCATCTGCCTGCCTTTTCCCAACTATGTTAGGGTCGGCTTCCAGTCTAACTGGATGCAGCTGAATACCAGTATTTTACATGGAGCCACTGCCTATCTGACCTCCACAACCCAGTTACTGGGTAACACGAAATCCCTTGGTAAGACTGGTTGTCATACTTTTGGGCTTCTGATGACCCGTAACAACTGTCAAAGATCTACAAATGACAGCCGGGATCATGGGCTTAACGTGCTTGTCGAGGCATGGAGGAATCTTGGTATGAACAGATAGTCACCCATCCACGGACCAACTGTGGCAAGCGTAGCTTAACCTGATCGATCGACGAAGCTCCTCGCACCCGCAAGCTGTGGTAACTTATAAAGACTACTAACACCAGAAATAAAGAAAACAATTAACAGTAATAGAGAAAACAATTTAAAGATGAAAAATGAAAAATTAGGAAACGGATACGTGGTACTGAATTTTTAACCACAGCTCAGTAACGGATAGACAAACAGAGAGAGAATCACTGTATTGCGTTTTATAACGTGTAGGTAACGATGTACGGGGTGAGATGGAAGGCTGTAAACAGTATCAGTAGGGACTTTTGCAATTTCCGATACAGACTCAAATGGAAAAAAACTGTTAACCGTATTACCTTTAGTTTAAAATCGCTTTTCAATTACTAAGAATTTAAAAAATAATCCTGTCAACATTATTTTTAATATTATATAAAATATTTTACCTTGCAGTTTCGCTTTTACCACCGGGACAAAAAATAAATTTCAAATTCCCACAATTCCATAAAAAAATCAAGTTGCAAAGTAAAGAACAATTACAGGCCATCCTTTCCGGGGTAATTCAAAATTCACTGTTGGCAACAATGCTCACTTTTTTTTATAAAAGGTGAATGTCGGGGAGTCCATTTGCGGCAGAGCCGCTGTGAACTTCATAATGTCTTCAGAACCTGTACTTAATATGAGGGTAAGAATCGTTATTTAATGTCAGTTATAATTTTTACGGTATTAAAAGATTTTTCTTTCAAGGCTAAGGAAGTTTGAATGGGTAATGCAATCTTTGTTGAGCTGTCTGAATTTTTCTTGTAAAGTAATGATTGTTTTTTATTCTTCACTAGCGATCCGCCTATGCTTCGCAGGTTTCGTCGCGGTTTTTACGAATTGACAACCATTGAGATTTCTATATTTTATTTAAGTTTAATATGAACATACTATACACTACTACTCTATTTACTTTTATTTTTTTAATACAAGGCTTTTGGCTACTTTGTAGGTGTGTATTTTATTGGTTATAGTTTTTTTTTTGTAATGTGCGTTTTGTTTGTTCAGAATAAACAATTGTCCTTTTTTACTTTCTTTCTTTTTTCTTTACACATAAAACCTTCCGAAATCAATTCTCTAAATGATGGTGGAAATCGAATCAAAATCCGTTGCGTAGTTAAGAAGAACAACTCGAAAGACCCGAAAAGCGACTTTAATTATTTATTATATGTCTTGTATAGATCTTGTTGACCTTTATGTTATCTCCTAGTTATTCGAAAATTATAATTATAGGTACAGTCAGCAAAAAAGTCGATTAACACTAGTTTTAATTGTTAAGCAAAATATTTAATTAAAATCGGAACAGAAGTAAAATCTAAAAAAAATAATTTAGCTTTTACCCGGACAAACCTATTGAAGTTTTTGTGATGTTTCTATTGTTTATATTTTTGAGTTTTTCTTAATTAATAAACAAAAAAATCTAATATTTATGATAAGCTAAAAGCAGTTTATCAAATAATTTTGTCCCAATTTAGATGATATGTTTTATAAAAGTGACAGTGTTAAGAGCGTCTACGACGTACGGCATTTCTTGCAAACTTTCAAGCCCTTGATTTTCGAAATGAATGAACCGATTTAAATTAAACTTCATACGCATAAGCAGGATACAAAGTTCTAAAAAGTTAGTATTCCTTATATATTGTTTTAATATTAATTTAAAATCGGTCTAATTTGGCTTATAACTATTTTTCGAAAAAGTTCTTAACTAATTTTTTAGACCTTTGTATCTTGCTTAGGGCCATAAGATCAAATGCAGTTTAAACTATGGATTTCCAAATCTACGATAAAAAATAATCGATGGTTTATCTACTGCCTTAAAATCGAATGGAAAATATGAACAGATTAGTTAAACTTCGATTAGTCTTTTACACATGGCAGCATTCTCTATTTTATTCGAAGTTCGTTCATCCGTTCATTCAAATAATGACAACAAATAGATCTATTTGACATTGACACTGACATATGATGACGTCTGGGAGTCTGCGACGTTTTATTATTATTCATGTCTTCATTTGGTATTTAATTTCTTTGAAATTTATTGTTAATATAATAATAGGTATCAGCTATTATTAATTATAATATTATTATTAAGTTTCAAAGAAATTAAAAATAGGACGTATCTCTAGAAAAAAACTCTCAAAGGTTTATATTATTTACTGTTATTTGTATTGATAATTTAAATAAAATTCACCTTGCGATATGATCACATATTTCGCTTGAAATAGCTCTTTATTCCAAAGTATCTTGAACTAACGACATACGGTTTACTATAATAACTATTTACATTACGATATCTTAATCAGAATTACTGTTATAATTTACCATTCTTAAACCACAAAACAAAGCTCTAATGGGCGTGAATAAAAAAAAGCTACGTAGAAATGTTTGAAGCGGGCAGGTAGAATTTTATGTAGCTATTTTGAAAGAGAGTCTCGTCAAATTATGCCATCTGGTCACGGTCAGTTTAATCCTTAAAAAAGAGATTAACTGTCCCTTTGGGCTAGTTTAAACTAATCGATGGTTTAAACAGCCAATAATCGATCAACTACCATTGATCTTATGAAATAATCGATGCCCAGAGATTAAACTTTCTTTTGTGGCTTAAACTACGATTGATCTTACGTAATGCGTATGAAGTTTCATTAAAATCGGTTCAGTCATTTCAAAAAACCAGGGCTTGAAAGTTTGTTTTGAAATGCCGTAAGCCATAAACGCTCTTAATAGACTTTTGATACTGACCATACAGTACATTTTCCTACTCGGTAAACATTTAAGTACACAAAGATCCAAAGAATGCAAAATTTTGGTATTTTGGTATTTCGGTCCGGTATTGTGCTAGTTCCCGATGATGTACAACAGTTATCGGGGCGAGACGATTGGATTTGCGGTCACCAGCCCATTGTGGTCACTTTGCATATTGCTTCTCATTTCGAGATAGGCTTGAGTCTAATAATGAAATAATTTGGAATAGATACGTAATCAAATGTCTGTAGTGACTAAATTATATACTATCAGTTCGTAGGGTAGGTTGCTCTTTCATACAGAAGAAGGAATGAACATTGATCAAGACTCTTGCTCACTCGTGATCCCCTAAGCAATTTTCTATTTTCTTTACGAGATAAGAAGCTAAAGAGCTTGTGAAAAGCGAATCCATAATAAATATGAAGGTAACTCTGCCTGTTACCCGATAGTAATGAAACAGTAAAGAAGCCTGAGACCTGGAAAAGGACATAATAATATGCTACTTTGCAACCTGAAATGATGAAATACAAAATTCACACATACGAAATCTCGGGCAAGCTTTCTATAAACGGGTATAACAAAAGTGCACCTTCACCATCTTATGCTCCTGTTTCCCCCAAAACAAATAAAAGTGCGTAAAGACAGATTAATAGCGACTCACGTATTGGCTCACCACAGTTTTATGGAAAACACTAAAAGAATATTACGAGCGGAAATAATTTCCGTGATCCATAGAATGTTTATACCATGGAATGTTTATACCATGGCGGTTTATGGCATTTTATACCATGGCGGTTTATGGCATTTTTCTCGTTAGAACTAAGTCTTAATGTCCGCAAAACGTGGGATGTGTGGTAAACTACTGTTATTGTATTTTTATGTCGTCCTGGGAACGTGGCACAGTAGTGTTTTGTGGTTGCAGGCGGGGTTCTGTCCTTTGAGAAATGTTATTGTTATAGAATCGGAATTAGCTGTAGACCGTGACTCATGTTACAATCTCAAATGCGAATCTCAACACAAATACGAAAAGAATCTGCGTTCCTCCAACAATCTTCTTCTACTCTGTCCTTCTCATACTTCTGACTTTGTTCATTCTTCCTTTCATATTCAGTCCATTCTTCTCTGGAATGCGCTTCCTGTTGATATCACGACGGCCACCAGTCGGTATGCATTTAAGCGGAAATTGCAGAGTTATTTACAAAACAAATAGAATCTAAAAATAGCCATCTCAATTACCTCTTTTCCTTGAATTTGTATGTATATTTATATATATATAATGTAGGGATATAAATATTATAGTAAATAATTATGTATGTATGTGTATTATAAATTTATATCCTATTTATATACTTGAGCACCCGTTTTATTTATCATTAAATATTTTATAAAATTATTATTTTCACTTAATCAGAGCACCCGCCATCTTATCTCTTCATCACCCTTGGTTGACTGGTAGAGAATGCCTAAGCCATTAAGTCCGCCTTTGTACCTAATTGTGTGCGAGAAGTTTAAATAAATAAATGCCGCTCCGCGACTTGTGACCTGGTAATGACTACCTGGGTGCCTAATATGTGATGGATTGCTGGGAAGTAAGAAAGTAGTGATTTGGCATAAACCAGTTAATTAATTCGATTAATTACCACACACTTTTTTAATATTTAAAAAAATTGCAGGTTCGACCTTAGCCAGCGTTATCAACCGTATCATCAGCACCTCTAAATATATTTTTCAACGGTTGTACCTCGTTAGCTATCTGATTAAATGAAAATGTCTGTCTCATAATTTGTACACCTAATGCCATTGTAAAACTTTGAGATAACTGAAAGAAAGAAGAAAGAAAAGAAAGAAAAATTATTTATTCTGGTGTATATATATACATATATATATATATATATAACTGGTGTCAAAGTACATGTATGTACGTATATGATTTTTAAAAATAATTAATAAACTTCGTCCTTTAACTTGTAACTGTTTGATGTTTTAGAAAACTTGGTAATATCGAAATGTTTCTTAAAGTATTAGGTACCCAATGGAAAAGCCATGTAGGTGTAGCCCAATCAATTTGTAAATTTAGAGGAGAAAAGTGATATATTGTGTCGAATTCTGGGAAATATTACAAGTTAGAGGATTATATCCAGGACAGCCATGCTTGGAAACATGCTGGTCCAGCTCCATAGGACAATCTAGAGTCTAGACAAAATCAAACTGGTTGCTATTTTTGTTGTAAAAATATGTTATTTTTATGATATTGATTTTACATTCTGTGATTACCTATACCTCACACACTGTCTTATTTTTTTTTTTTTTTTAGAAAAACATACATTACGATGTTTGTAAATATGTGAGCACCATGTATCTATCTCATAATTAAGTTACTTAGCTTTATTGCTTAGTTTTTAATTATTTTTACCTATGGTATAGTAATTTTATTCTAGGTGCATCGTCTTCACAATAATCATATAATTAATGTATTCAAACAATATATTGTAAAACATTTTTAAAAGAGTAACGGTGGAGTTTCTTGCCCATTCTTCTCCATACGAAACTACTTTTTGGAAGAGGCAACTAGAATCAATTCTATTTTTTTGTAAATTTTGACGTTCAAAAGTGCCTCTTATGTGCCTATTTGAAATAAATAATTTGACTTTGACTTTGCAATTTAAAAAAAAACAAAAAAATTGGGTATTCTCGAATCCCAATAATTTTTGCCTAGGCTTTATGGGCTGGTTAATTGTTGCAAATGGCTCACACTACCACGTCCTGGAAGGCATACTTATGTCAACTTATAAATCATTCTGTATATAAAATATCATAGCCCAAGACGAACCACCAATTCAGGTGAAATTGGCAATTTAAGACATGAATACCTACACAGCTACCACGTACATAAATAACTCACACACTAACAACACTGCGAGACATGACTCACACTTTATGACGTACTAAATTGAGCTTCATGCTCAGATATAGCTTGAAATATTTAAGCCATATAAATGTTGAGCTGCTCATAAACGGTTAACCGAATCGATCTTGCTTAAGGGTTGGATGTTGGTTGCATTGTTTTGAGTTAGAGCTATTATTAATGCAATGTTACCGTAACTCGTCTTTTTTTTACTAGCCTACGTTGTCCAACTCCTGGGCAAAGGCCTCCCTCCACTCCTTCCATCTTTCGCGAGCCCTCACGTCCTCCTTCAAGTTTTGACGGAAGCTATCCAGCTCGTTCAACCATCTCCTACGTGGTCTGCCGCGACCCTACCTCACTGTCTTAGAGCACCAGTTCTGTGCTATTTGGCCCCACAGTTTGTCAGCAGACATGTCCTGCCCAGTCCCATTTAAGTCGGGCAACCTTTTAAATTATGGCTTTATGACTTTTAATTGAGCAAAGCTAAACACGGTTACTGTTTAAAAAAAAATGCCGCCATAAACTGCAGCTCTATTGTATAACTAAAATTTCACCGTGAAAACTAAGGTGAATTGAGCTTGAAGTAAACTGTCATTAAGTATAATTATCAATAATTCTCATGCTAGGGATTGGCAATAGACGGTATGGACTTTGTCTTAAAGTGTCTCTGCAAGTGGCAAAACTTAAGAAGGTACCTACGCCGGTCAGATAACCGCGCCACCAATGAAGCTGACTAATCTTTGTACAACATTAAATATATTATTATGCTTTTTAGGGTTCCGTAGTCAACAACGTAGTAAGGAACCCTTATAGTTTCGCCATGTCCGTCTGTCTGTCTGTCTGTCCGCGGCTTAGCTCAGAGACTCTTAGTATTAGTAAGCTCTAATTTGCCATGGGTAACACATATTTATCACGCCGATAAAGTGGTAAAAAAAATCTTGAAAATAAAATGCTCTCGCAAGTGGGAATGATATTTTTTTTTCTCGCCTATCGCATGGTGTGGGATATTGTTTAATATGCCGTTTAAAAATATTGCTGGTTCGTCAAAACCATTTTTCGATTCAGAGATTCGTTTGCGTAATATTAAGCTTTAAAGAAAATTTTATTATGTTATTTCACTAATATATTTTTATTTTTATTTATTTTCGTGTCTGGTCTATCCGTGACATCACAGCGGGCCCTATCAGAATACCAGCGCTGCGACACTTATTTTTTTTTAAGTGCCGCAGTATCATGCTGAGATGCCTTTTGGCCTCGTACAGGACTTTCTGTTTTTATTTTCATTTTTACTTTATTTTTGTTTTTGATCTTTATGTTTCTATGAGTGTGTTTTTGTATAGTTTAATTTGTGATCTGTGCGAGTCTTCTTTTTCTTTCTTTCTTTCTAAAATGCAAAATTTTGTTAGAGTCAGGTATCCCCCCTGCCAGATAAATGGTTGTTTTTGGACATGTGCGAAAATTCATGACAGTAGTATATATTAACGAAGTTAAAAAGTAAACTATCACAACTAAGTAGGGTTTACAAGTTAACGAGAAATAGTCGACCAACTTACATTTGCAGTTGGAGAATTGACCGTGACGAACATACGTATTGAAGAAGATGTTTTTCAACTATAATGTTAAGTTTGTTTTTGGGATAAATTCATCCCAACTATAAAACCCTTCATTGTGCGTGGTCCGACACGCATTTGGCCGGTTTTTTCTTATAACTCTTGCCAACACGAGAAAAGGGGAAGAGTCATAGTTAATTCTTGTCCCGTCCGTATGAGCAGGGGCTTTTGCTCTACAGTGGGCAAATATTCCAGGCAAATAAAATAAATACTTTTTAATTAAATGCTATTTCTTTCTTTCAAGACTTTACAATCATCATCGTGCTCGTATACAATTTATTTGGAAGCATCACTACAAGCCCTATTCGTCCATACATCTTCAACCGTTATCTCAATCCGTCCATTATTTCCTTGGTTTTCCTCTACTTTTTTACATTCATCATCATAACTTTCCTCACGACTTTTCTTCCTCATATACAACCCAAGTGTCTTATCTTGACAATTCTGCCACCCATCAGAAGATATAGGCTTACTGACAAATTCCTTCCCTCCATAACACTTTCCCTTAAACAGTACTATCGTCATGCACCATAAACGAAAGATATCATCCCTTATGGAAATATAAAATCAAGTAGTTTTGAGGCCAAAGGCGATACTCTTTACGACACCATAACCTAACTGAAGACATTGGCTAACCCCTCAAGGAAATCCCTACTGTATGATTAATGTACGGAGGTTTAATTTTGAATGGTATGTTTTGGGTTTACGTAAGCATATTTGCTTTATTAATTCAAACTCTGTTATTAGTGTGATAAAGTAGATAATTGAGTGGTAGGTTTGGGAAACTTAAATATAATGTAGTCTAATATGTAGGTTAGTTGTGATTTGTTGTGACCTGTCAGTATGTTTCTTATTGCTTATGCTATTTCTTTACATGCTCGTATGTTATGTAATTTTTGGGTGCCCTTAGAACACGGTGAATAATTTACCAAACATTTTCCTGGAATAATATTAGAAGTTCCTATTATTATTAATGAATGGGAAACCAAACGAGCATTTTATTATTCTCTTTAATAAATTAATAAAAGCAGTATTAGAAGTATTTCCTTGTTAATTTTCTAATAATGAACAAGAAAATACTTCTTGCAACAAACAGAATGCCCCTTTTAGTTTGAATTCGTTCCTAGGATATAAAGTGCTACAAGCTGAGGCGTTGTTAGTAACCATTTGTGAAATCAAGATGGCGTCGTTATTTCAGATTTTCGCCACAAGCCAAATGTACACATGAGGCTCAGTTTGGTCTCAAATTCTTTGTCGTTCAATTTGGTGAGGTAAGTGTCTATAGGCAGGCACCTGTTACTATTTTCATGTAGGTGCTCATTTTCAATTCAATTCAATTAATTACGAATAGAAAACTGCGTATTTTTTTGTTATCTGCAATTTATTTAGTTATTGCTTATGCCCAATAGACTGATTACCACAAATCTACCTGCCTTTTTCCAACTACGTAGGGGTCGGCTTCACGTCTAACCGTATGCAGCTGAATACCAGAATTTTAGATGAAGCTACTGGCTATCTGACTTCCACAACCCAGTTAAGTACTGGGTAGCACGATACCCTAGGTGAGACAGTTCAGAATTTTGGGCTTCTGACTACTCGTAACGACTGTCAAAGATCTACGAATGACAGCCGGGGCCAACAGTTTAACGTGGTTTCCGAGGCACAGAGGAGTCTCGGTATGTAAGGATGGTCACCCACGAATCGACCGCAGCAAGCGTAGCTTATCAAACCATGTGGCTGTTATTAGTAGCCACGAGCCCCTCCGAGACTGATTACCACTATACGCAAAAATCACATATCATCATAAAAATGTCCACTACCATAATACTTCCCAGTACACATACATTGGGGTGATACCTCAGGAACCTTCCCAGCGCAGGGTTTATTTATGGGGCCCATAAAACTGGCAATAAACCATGGTAATGAGATACCTAGTGCAAGTTTTGCACCCCTATCTTCTAAAATGGTTTACGAACCAGCTGATGCAGTTTGGCGGTACTATGTTGGTATGAGTTGAGATATTAGCTTTGTCTTTAAGGCCATGTATTCTAGACTGAGTTTAAACAAAAATCTCGATTTAAAACCACATAGATTTGAGTTTCTTTTCCATTCTTCTCTACTAAACTACATTTTTGGGAGGGAGTAACAAGAATTAATTCTATTTTCTTGTACCTAAATGTTGACGTTCAAAATAAATGATTTTACTTTGACTTTGATAACATTTTATCAGAAGGACCCAACTGTTTGTCGAAATTCATGGCGCATTGGTTTAGAAGTTAAGCCTAAAGTAAGCAACGCATCAGAAAAAAGAATCCCACCATAAACATCAAAAATGTAAAAAAACACAATGAATTTGGTTGGCCTTAAAAAGTATTAAGATTACGAAGAGAGAGAAGATAAGAAAATTTCATACAAGTAATCAATTACAAAGTTATCCGATTCACGAATGACAGCCATCCCGGCTGTCATTAATGGATCTTTGACAGTTGTTACGGGTCGTCAGAAGCCCGAAAGTCTGATAACCAGTCTTACCAAGGGATATCTTATTACGCATTAGCTGGGTTGTGGAGGTCAAATAGGCAGTCGCTCCATGTAAAATACTGGTATTCAGCTGCATCCAGTCATACTGGAAGCCGACCTCAATATAGTTGCGAAAAGGCAGAAGGTAGATGATGAATCAATTAAAAAGTTAAAACAACATTAAACAATAAATGGTACCGATAGCTGCTACCGTCAAAACGGTACCGGTTTTGGTAAAATTAACCATCTGTGTCTGTTTGTCACCCTATTTTATAAAAAAATATAACTACCCACATAATCAAATATTCCACAAACTTATTTCAGTTCCGCGTTTCATTACGCCACGCGCCGGATTCCTCAAATGAGTGTGAGGTCGTAAACATTTTACTGCAACTGCTGAACGTGACATTCTTCTCGTTACTGACCGCTGTGGTGCTGACGCAGTGAATGTGATGTGATTGAAAATGTTCCAAAATGGTCAGCCATGGTTATAATAATATAATACCACGCCTTTATTCCCCGAAGGATTAGGGGGGTACTCAGTCAGGATGTTCGTTCAGGGTGTATCGTCGGTCATGTTTAATTCCCATGTAATTTAATACAAACTTATTGACGTTAACTGGGCATTAATTCAGATTCCGGGATGCTACTGAGAAATCATTATCTACCTAGGAACACGCATAGCAGTCCATCGAGGCATATAGTGTATAACTTTTTTGATTCACGAAACCTTTCCTACAATAGTCACTATACAACTACAGATTAAGTTGTCAACGGTGGCTAAAATATTTGAAACCTTATCTTCTACATATTTATACGATTCAATAGTTTGAAAAACAGAAATCATATCTTGAAAAGGTTCTCATTCATCAAAGAGGTATCAAACTCCAATTTAAATCGCCTTAAATTCAAATTAACGGCTCCCAATCTTCACTTGTGGACATTATCTAAATTGCCGGCTCATATCCGGCCGGAATTATGATTGATGACGTCATATCCTTCCGGTCCTTCGGCCCGAGGGTGCTGTGGTCCTATCCCATGATTGGATGGACGTAAATGTCCTTGTGGATTTGTGAAATATAAAATATATGTGTCATTTTTCATGACTGTAAAATGTGGGTGATGTTGCAATATCCCGAGACTATTTGGATGTTTAGAGATATCATGTATTAACAGTTATTTATGGTTGTAATAAATAACCTGTTAGACTTTATTTATGAAAAATATTTTGTGCTTTTGAAATAATTCACTCGGAGGCAAGGATGTTCTAGGTGCTGACTTAATTATAATAATATCTAAATCTTTTACTACTTACTTAATTATTCGAAATAATTACAAAAAATTATGTTAGCGGTTTGCAATTAGTTTTTTTTTTGTGAAAAATGCTTTTTTATGAACAGGTGTTAAGGCTGTTTTTTGTACCTGATATTATTGACGTTAACACAGAACGATCAATGATTCAGAATAGATTTTCCTTTCTTAATTCTTATACTCGTACTTATCACTAATATCCAAATCATTCCACAAGAACAAGCAGGCTACTCACAATCTAAATCCATTGTGAAATCCTTAGCGTAAGAGGCAGAAAAATACACGACTGATATACAAAACACGATTGTTGGCCCGTAGCCCAGATAAAAATAGGAATAAAGGATAATCCGGCTAAGCTCGGGGAAACTTCGCCAATAAACGGTATTAGCTTAAAATTTTATTTTCTTAAAGCATTACTGGGAATGACGATAAATATAATTCTTTGGTTGTTTTTGTTTAAGGTAAAGTTGGGGGATTTACGGTTTTTTTAACATGAAGCTGCAGTTTTGTAACTGAGCTTAACTGAAAGCACGTTGTCTAATATCGATGGTAAGAAAGACATGTTATAAATGCAGTTTTGGTATTTTTTCAGGAGACGTTTGTTACGTCAGTGGCTGTTAGGTTAATGAAAGTTGAAAGTTTAACACGCTATTTTACAAAAATGTCTAGTTGATAGTATTACGTAATCAACCTATAATTTTCCCACTGCTGAAAGAAAGAAAAATATTTTATTTGGGACACGCATAAGAAATACAAAAATAGAAACTAACAATATCCAAAAATAAAAACAATCAAGACTTGTGCGATGCCAAAAAGGCTCCAATCTCAGCATAATGCTGCGATATTTAAAACATAAATACCGCAGTGCTGGTATTCTGATAGGGCCCGCTGTGATGCCGCGGACCCCACTAGGGTAATAAAAAAAATAAAAAATAACACAATAAATAAAAAACAAATATAAATAGAAAACGTAATGCACAATAAATGTCACGAATGACTCACGCCCGACACTCGAAACATTACTTGTCCATGCCATAGACTATATTGTCTATGGTGAACACAGGCCTCCTCTATTTATATATCTCTATATTTGGGCACGCCACAATTGTGGCGATAAGTCCCCTCTTTGAGGAGTGGCTAGAGAGGCGCCACGGCGTCCTCACCTTCCGCCTGACGCAGGTCCTCACCGGACATGGATGTTTCGGGAGGTTCCTGTTTAGGATTAAGCGGGAGGAAACGCCCGGGTGTCACCACTGTGTGGATCGCCCGGAGGACACGGTGGAGCATACGGTGGAGGTCTGCCCAGCTTGGGCGGAACACCGCCGTGTCCTCACGGAGGCGATCGGCGGCGGCGATCTCTCGCGTCCGGCCCTGGTTCAGGCCATGGTTCGGAGCGAGAGTGCATGGGAGGCCGTCACCTCCTTCTGCGAAGCAGTTATGCTAGCGAAGGAGGAGGCGGAACGCGTGAGGGTGAGACAAGGTTCGCGCCCTCATGCCCCTAGTCGCCGCAGGAGACGCCCCGGGCGTCGGGAGTCGCAAGCCGATTTCCGGCCACCGTAGGCGCGGGCCTGCGGACGGTGAGCGATGGGTAGCTCGCCGTCCGATAAGGACCAGGCCCGGGTCGACGGCGCGTTGTGTTCCACGCGCGCCTCAAAGAGATGTCAGCACAAACTGACGGGGTCCGTTAGGACCAATGCCTGCCGGGGTTGCGAGTTTGTCCGAAAGGGATATCGTGGCCCTGGCACACAGGCAACGGAAGGAACACGGGTGGGTTTTAGTCAGTAAAAGTCTGACACGCCCTCCCGCTCCGCCCAGAGCGGGAGAAGTTATTTGATGATTTCCCACCCAAAAAAAAAAAAAAAAGGCCTCCTCTATTGGAGAGGGAGTGGGCTGTATGTAATCTACCACGTGGGCCCAGTGCGGGTTGGTAGATGTCACATGTCTTCGAATTTTTGGTTCTAGGACATGCCGGTTTCCTCACGATGTTTCCTTCACCGTTTTGAGAGCAGTGGTGATGAAATTATTTATACAAAGTAAAGCGCTAGGTTCGAACCCAGTCATAGTGTGACTATTATTAATATTATATCAAATACTTTTATTTAAATAAAATTTATGTACAATATGAATTTATCTACAAAATACTTTTATTATAAAACTACCGACTCGTATTCGCACGGATTTTACGACTTGACAAAATATTTATATTTATTTATTGTAAGTTTAATAACAACTAAACCTTTAAGAGTCTATACTACCTCACCGCCACCTCACTCTTTATCTCGCTCGCACCTACTGCTGGCGGTCACGTAAGCAAGTGAGACAGGGAGAAGACTCCAAGGCACCGATAGATTAGTTTATTTCTTTTTACGGTGGAAATAATGGTTAGCTCAGTAATATGCTTTAATATACAAAGTTTAACTATCCAATTTGAAGTATTTTTTTTAATACGAGCCGTTTATTGTTCTGTTTGGAGGTAACTTTGTTTTTTTTTTCTATAGTGAAAATTTTATGGAATCGTGTTCTCGTCAAACATTAATCCTGAACTTTACCATTTATTTATTTCAAAATTAAAGCTGCAGTATTTTTGACATAACGGAGGATCATGCTAAGCCATTTGAGGTAGTAGAGGTAAGCCAGAACACCGAGAATCTATACAGCAGTGTTAGTAAAGAAAAATATATGTTACTTATATTAATGTACTAGCTGCGCCCCGCAGTTTCACCCGCGTAACTCTCGATCCCGTGGGGATATTGGGATAAAAAGTAGCTTATGTCTTAATCCAGGGTGTCAGCTATCTCTATACAAAATTTTAAAAAAATTGGTCTAGCCGTTTCAGCGTGAAGAAGTAAAAAACATACACACACTTACAAACTTTCACCCTTATAATATTAGTGTGATTACACGTAAATCTTTCGAAATAACTTTTCTAAATGATGGTGGAAACCGAAGAACCCAGTTTAGAAGATATAAGCCGTCTCACAAATAGACACGTAAAGTTTAGAAGATATAAGCCGTCTCACAAATAGACACGTAAAGTTTAGAAGATATAAGCCGTCTCACAAATAGACACGTAAAGTTTAGAAGATATAAGCCGTCTCACAAATAGACACGTAAAGTTTAGAAGATATAAGCCGTCTCACAAATAGACACGTAAAGTTTAGAAGATATAAGCCGTCTCACAAATAGACACGTAAAGTTTAGAAGATATAAGCCGTCTCACAAATAGACACGTAAAGCGATCTTGTTTCATACAGTCATACTACGAGTATTAATATTATAGATTGTGACTTTGGGTACACAAAACCAATATGAGGAAATCTGAACTAGAAGCCTAGACTACTAATAAGTCTGAGATAGAAGACGCGTAACGCCTTGGGAGTGGGACGCACTGGGATAAAGGCAGGCTTATTTTCACTTGTGATTGCTTTTAAAATGTTTGGGTCAAATTAACCAACAAATTAGCCTTTGCCGTTTTTAAAACGTGTAAGTACCTAAGGACCAATAAAAATAAATGCCTTCATAAAGCCCTAATTACTTCCATAAAGATCTTAATTGTCAATTTAAATGCTTAATAAAATGGAAGGACCAATTTCATTTTGTGCCGATAGGTTCGTCTCATAACACGTAAACCCAATAAACTGTTACGGACCTTCGGTTCTTATACCTGCCAGACCCATCTGAATCACGAAGGTACTAGATAGGCATAATTTTTGGTCCCTAGTCGTTTCCTTTTAGCCTAGAGGCATCAGCTTTCGTATATATTAAAACTGCGTTACTTATGACAGAAATAATCTTATATATTGAAGGCATTCTCAACTACTTTAACAAGCCTCAGGCGTACTAAAACAGTAACAAACATCTAAACGTGTCATAACGAGCCTTCGCATACACAAAAAAAATACATCACTTCACAATTTTTTTCGCGAATAATCTCTCCAAAAAATCTTCCTAATGAACGCTTGGTTTTCCAACAAAATTCTGTGTAAGCCGAAATATAACGCTGCGGCACTACACTAATATGACAAAACCGCTGTGCGAGGACACGGTGTCGTCATTTTTAAGGATTTGCCAGCGGGCACTTATCACGCGTTGTCTGTTGAGATTAGACTGGAGTGGAGGCTCCTAAATTGGCGGGAATATTTTGGAAGCGGATTTTATGTTTAGAATGATTAGAAATTGTATGGCGTGGGAAGGTATAGCTATATCACGGTTCTGTTACCACTTTCTGTGAGTAAATACGTAGTTGAGCTGCACGATTGATAAATGCTTGCACTGATTGGACAGGTCCACTCAAAATTGTGTGGTTCTTTCCTCAAAAGACCATTTCAGACACGGATCTACATGGTCCTCACATGATCTGACCAAGATTATGTCTGGACTTTAAAAGAGACTTTGACCCCTGAGTTCGTTTCGCCATTTCATCTCAGAGGTAGTCAGATAGGAAATGTCGACTCCATCTAGGTTATTTTTTATTTTTTAATAGGACGTGTAAAAGTCCAAATTCTTTATGACAGCTGACAGCTGCACACACAGATTGCGTAACATGCGCTCGGCGCTTGAGTCATTGCCGACGTTACTGAATGTTGCCATTCTAGATATTATATTTATATATACATAGATAACGAAGTATTGCATTTATTTTATTTTGTTTATTTTTATCTCATTATGCTGCACCGGTTGACGTCATCACGTCAACGCCGGCGGTCGCTGAAAACCAGCGCTGGGGCTCTGTCTAGCATAGGGTCGCAGCATTATGCTGAGCGATGGCCGTTTTGCGTGAATGTGACGCATATTTTCCCTCAACTTGTTCTTTCGTGTTTGTTTTTTTATTTCTTTGCGTTATGTTTACCGCAAATAAACGTATTTTCTTTCTTCTTTCTTTTCTTTAAGTGATTCCGATATTCTATTTACAGAATAAACGATTTCATTTCATTTAGATAAAAATATTTTGCGGTTACAAATCTGTCAAGTGTGGCAAGGTATCATCTATACCTGTATTTTAGAGTGCTTTCGGTTCTAGCGTTTGTGTTTTTGTGTAAAAAAATGGTACCAGTAGTGTATTGGTGTTGCAAAAGGAGAAATGCATTCCTAACTCTGTGCCAGAGGAGCACGTAAGCACCAAAATTCAAACTTTACAAGAGTAAGTTTTTCTCAAAAATAACTGACAATCTTAACTTTGAGGGGCTTGTGAAATAAAATGTGCAACATTTTGAAGAAAATATTTTATAAGCTAATAACTACACTATTATACTTTAGTTAAGTTACAATATTGAGATCAATTTGACAGTATATTGGTACAATTTTAGGGAAATTAAAAAAAAACTGTATCTCATACAGTGACATAAGATCGCTGCGCCGTGTGCCACGTCATCGAAGGTGTAGCGACAAAACGATGTAACTCCTTACACACAGTAAAATGCAAATAAAATTATCATGATATTCATCGAAAATGTAGCGGCCAGACATACAATGTAACTCCGTACGTATCGTGGTATATTAATGTATAATCACTTAAAATATTATGCTTTAGAATGTTTCCCAGAAATAGGTAATACAATTTAGAAACTGACGTGTACTTGATTTTATTAGTTACAGTATTATGGCTTTGTAGAGAAGGACACATACAATAGGATAGTGTATAAAACGAAATCATAAAAAACAGAGTTACAGTGTTATACTACTCAGGTACAGAACTATAGGACCACATAATCTTTCTTTCATAAAGAAAAACAAACTTGAGATCACTAATCTGTTTGCACATCAAAATCGTGACCTATTAATATGCCCTTAATCTGTCGTATGCCCCATGCTTAAGCATGCGTATGTCGTATGACGTATGAAAGTAGATAAACGCTCCAAAATAAGTTACAGTAGGCTGCCGGAGCGTATATTAACGCGTTATTATTGTACTCACGCGCGTACCATATTCCGCGGTAGACAGCGCTTTAAAAACAAAGAAATAGATAATTGTATTTATAAAACTTGACATTGTATTAAAAAACCAGCCAAGTGCGAGTCGGACTCGCGCACAAAAGGGTTCCGTACCATTATCTATAAAAATGGCAAAAAAATCACATTTGTTGTATGGCAGCCCCCTTAAATATTTGTTTTATTTTAATTTAACTATTTATTTTTAAACTGAATATATAACTAAATATTCTGTGATATTTCAAGCGTTTACTTGTTGCCGTTATCAATATCGAGCAAAAACGAGCAAAAAAATCACGTTTGTTGTATGGGAGTCCCCTTAAATATTTATTTTATTCTGTTTTTTAGTATTTTTTGTTATAGCTGCAACAGAGATACATCATTTGTGAAAATTTCAACTGTCTAACTATCATGGTTCATGAGATACAGCTTGGTGACAGACGGACAGACAGACAGACAGACAGACAGACAAACAGACAGACAGACGGATGGACAGACAGACATACAGACGGACAGACGGCGGAGCCTTAGTAATAGGGTTCCCGTTTTACCCTTTGGGTACGGAACCCTAAAAATTAACTAGTTTCATTTCAAACTAATTTATAATAATATTAATATTGTACTTCAATTATAATATTTCTACACCGGCAACGGTACTACCGTTTGCAAAGCTGTTTAATAATATTAAGATCTTAATATGCCATGTACTCAAAAATAAATTATATTCTATTCTATTCTACGTACGCGGTGTGGCGGTATGGTGTACGAAAGGTTAATCAGATATTAACCTTACTAAACGAATACATAAAACAACTTCCACCCTCAAAACAATAATCTGTACATTTTCAGCCACCCGTCAAAACCTCCGCTTGTTTCAAAGCTCACCAATATAAATAAGAGGCTTTATCCAAGGATTATCTCTTTAAGAATTGCGCTCCCCCCGGTGCGAACAGGTCTGAACAAATATGACAATGAGGTCGCTCTGTCTTCGCGACTTAGAGGCCAAAAACTTTAGGGTAGTGGGTTTAAATGTTAGAAGTTTTTGGGCAAACTGTCTCGTTGGACTCGTGGTTGCAAGTGCTACTGCTGAGCATGAGGTTTTGGGTTCTATTTCCAGATCCGGCAAAGTTTTATTAAGATTTAGCCCTCATCAATTTGTCAAAAGCAGAAGGGAGTCTGGATTTGTGCCCGGTTGGTAGTACTAGCCTCGCCCCCAAGTACACATAAGTGGCAAAATGTGGGTGTACTATAGGTGCACCTCTGCCTAGCCCTTCGGGGATTACAGGCGTGATGTTATGTTATGTGGGATATACAATACATGTCGATATTTTGGAGTCAAATGGTGACAGAGCTTGAAATATCTAGGGAGTACAAAAGCTTCTTGGAATGTTCTCTGCTGTGCGTCAGGTCCTTTAAACCGGAACACAGTAATACTCGAAGAAAAGACATTCACGATTCTAATGATTATAAATACATAAGTACGTCCGCGAATCACATTTTGATCGTCGTACCATCTGTTGCAAATTGCAAAAAAAAAACGTAAGAAAATTTTAATTTCGCGAGCTACCATAGCGTATCCGCCTTAAAAACTAACAGTTATAATTTGAATATGCGGATTATTACCTCCTTATCTCACCTAAAATTCAAGGCCATAGCCCTTACTCATAGATTTTCCTCTAAAACCTTACATGCAAAACTACCCGAACTCAAACTACTTAAACCTATCACAGGAGACAGTTATAATTTATGCAAGGCTCACGGCGTTTAGTCGTAGGGGCGAAAATGTGAGTTATTGCACACCCCTGGTGTAAAGGATGCTGTAGGTTGGATCCTGGTCAGATGTACCAGACGGTTACCAGCTTTAATTATTGTTTGTGAAAGGACAATGATGTTTGGTTAGTGTCAGAGAGGGGAATAAGACTTAATTGATGAATTGGATTTTTTATCTTATACCTTAATATGTTTAAGGTTCAAATCCTTGTGTCGTAATCAAGATCGACAGTTATTTTTGAGAAAAAACATTCTCCTGAATTTTGGTGCTTACAGTTATCTTCTTTTTATTTTTCTATATTCTAGTTATTTGCTTTTCAGGCACAGACTGAATTACGTAAGACAAAAACCTAAAACACCACTTCCTAGTGCTTTAGCTGGGAAGAAGTGGCGCAACAAACTGTCCAGCAGCGGTACTGTGCCAAATAAACGTTTGACTTTATTTCTTTATCTATTTATTTTTAAAGCAGCATTAAGGAAGTGTTTCGTGATAAACTGGTTTACCTATAAGGTAGCTCCGTTATTCTGCCACGAATGCTTTACTAAAAACCTAGCCAATGATCAACGATTAAATACGTGTTTTTATTTTGGATTAGGAATAATCTGCATCTCTAGAAGATCTATGTATTCTGAGGATATTTTTAAAGTAGAATGACGTGACTTTGAAATCACATCGTATTTCTGCCACCTTAGCATAATATGCGATGTTTTCTTAATACCTTTAACAAATCCGCCACGTAGTCACCTCATTTTCATAACCCTATAATGAAAAACGTGTTTAAACGCGGGTAGTATGACGTGGAAGTATTTAAATTGCCCGGCGCAGAGCGATAACACCTCGGATATTATATTAATGAGCGATTCATTAATTATAATTTAAATACGTAAGGTTTCCCCCTTATACGTTGCAACGCGAAGTAATGTATGCATAGGGAGTTTTTTGATGATGTGATTTATGACAGACTATGTAATAAATATTGTGAGGGATCGAAGGTTTAAGGAAATGCTTCATATGCGTAACAAAGTTAGTTATTCAATGCATTCAGGAGAATACATTGAACAACTGACATTGGTACTTCAGAGAGTAAGGGTCGATTCATGCTAGCGCAGAGTCGAAGCGTCAATGTAAAAGATAACATAGCAAATTCACCCTTATCTCTACAACGTAACGCACATATTTTTCTAGATAGAAAAAAGACGCGCGAATTTGCGCGCATTCTACGGAAGCGGTCCTCCGCCGCATAAAATCTACGCTTTGTCACCTCTTCCACAAAAACGAAGGTAAATGGGAGCACATCGTCCAATTACAAATCCATCTGATATGACATAAATCGGACCACAATCGAACGGGGTGTCACGCGGTGAGAAAAAATAAAATTTATTCGCCGGTCCACCGCAAATGTTGGGAGTCATCCGTGCCTGGAGTTATAAGAGGGAGCGGGCGGAAGGATTATATTTTTATATCAGCATTACAAGCCTATTATATCTCACGGCAGGATAATAGCCTCTTCTCATAGGTACAGAAAAAGATCAAGTTTGTTTACCACCGTTGTAAGCGAATCCAGACTTTCACGTCCACGTTATTTATTTCAGAAATTGAAATCATTAATTGGTATACAGATAAGACAAGCAAGTGACTGCCAAGATTCATTTGGAAAGTATCAGAACATAATCAGCCTATAATGTTCCCACTACTGGGACTCAGGCCTTCTCTCGGTGAGAGGGAGTGGGTCGTAATCCACCACGCGAGCCCAGTACGGGTTGGTAGATTCACATGTGGTCGAATTTTTGGTTCTAGGACGTGCTGGTTTCCTCACGCTATTTTCCTTCACCGTTTTGAGAGCAGTGGTGATGAAATTATACTCGCTCCTCGTCCTCGAGATTAGTAATTTACACATGTAGTTACGCTAGTTGTCACCACTCATGCACTTAGTTGAGAAAAAAAAAATATATTCAATTTTTCTTTATCTATGGCAATTCAATTTGACATACCCACAAAACATTTTTTATTTTTTATTCATGTGGGTACTTCGTCCAGTTCCGCTCTCAGACGATGCCGCCAATCATTCGCATTCTAGTGCTCAACCACTCAACATCTATTTCGCGTCTTCGCACAGTTTGTTATAAAAATGCCGAAGCGTAAGAATTCTAGGTCTCGTGAAGAAGACATTAACCATTACAAAAATAAAATAAGAAAGTTAGAACGCAAAATTCGTGATAGACGAATTAGTGCTTCGGAAAGTGTATCAGACTTGGAGGAAGCTGTTGTTCTACACGATGAGGATATTAGAGGAGGTATTTACCTACTTACTTATTTTAAAGTGATAACTATTTTCTTACCGCCCTGTTTACGTATCTACGTATTTCAGTTACTTTAATGCAACCTGAACAGTCACTGGGGCTGTTTCAACGCATTTAAAATACGGTTGGCGTTCCTTCCGCTGGGGATTGTAACCTAACCTAATAATTATTATGATTGACTAATCTACAAACGATAATTATGTACTAAGCTGACTTTGTATAAAGATAAAAGGTTATGATCTTAATAAAAATTAGTCATGGACTTATTTAAGTCCACTTTTTATATTCTTAAGTAAGTTATTCAGCTTACGTTTTAAAATTATCATATCTATGATAATTTTCAGACACCCCCGCACTGCGACCAGATGATTGGTTATTAGAATGGCCACCTGAAGATAAAACAGTTCAGGATTCGAATGAACCGTGTGAACCTCTGCCAGGCCCTAGTACTTCCACGGATGTACCGCCTGAAGAGCCTATTGTAAATATTTCTGATCTGGATACGGAAATTCTAGAAATTTTAGGCGATGATCCCACTAACACTGACAAATATGGGCCTGAAATACGCAACGAACTTGCAAATCGTTTATTACACGTTGTTAAAGACGGTCTGAATAAGGAAAACCGTACAAAATTGACCTCAAAATATCTATTACCTAAAAATTGTATCCAACTAGATGCCCCTAAAATAAATCTGGAAATTAAGGCGGCAATTGCTGATACCGCAGTTAAACGCGATAAAGGTATAGAAAACAAACAGAAACAAATGTGTAGCGCAATTGCTTGTTTGGCCGACATAATAAATTCCCAATTAAATACA
This sequence comes from Tiliacea citrago, assembly GCA_963921375.1. Lineage (NCBI taxonomy): Eukaryota > Metazoa > Arthropoda > Insecta > Lepidoptera > Noctuidae > Tiliacea > Tiliacea citrago. Next base: position 17,297,928 of record OY992805.1, read on the forward strand.
AAAACAATAACCAAAGACGTGCTGCAAAAATTAATGGATGTATGCAGAATTTTATGCGATTTACAACATGCAGATTCCATTACACGTAGAAATTTCATTTTATTTGCCCTCAAAAATGACATGAAGGAACACCTTAAAAACACCAAAATAGACACGTGCCTGTTCGGTGAAAATTTAGCAGAGACATTAAAATCAGCAAAGGCTGTGAATAAATCAGGGATCGAACTGAAAGCCGAATCTAGCAGCAAGACTGCGCATACCAATTATAAAGGCCCAGCATCGAGAGCTTTAAACCGCAGAGCTCCCCCCCAGGCGCGCAGGCCGCCCGCGGGGTCGGCGCCTGCGCCGAGGAGCCGCGAGCCTGCCGCGTCGCGCGCGCTGTTTCCCCCGCCGCAGACGCAGTACATGCCACCGCACGCGCACTCATCGAAGACGTCATCGCGGGGCCATCAGTCGACGTACCCCCGTCGCCGCTTCTAGATGCAGTTAAGTACGCAGGCCGCTTATCTCAATTCTATCAACAATGGGCTGCAATTACGAACGATCAGACTATACTATCATGGATAAAAGGTTATAAAATACCATTTACATCACCCGTTGTACAACATACACTCCCTGCTAGACTAACTTACTCGGTTAATGAAAGACCGCATTATTTAGGAGCGATTAATAACCTACTCAAAATAGGCGCAATATCAGAATGTTCTCCATGTGAAAATCAATTTGTCTCAAGTATTTTCTTGGTACCCAAACCAAATGGCAAGATGCGCTTTATATTAAACTTAAAAAACCTTAATAAATTCGTTAAAACAGATCATTTTAAGTTAGAGGATTTAAGAACGGCATTAAATATTGTTACTTATAATTGTCAAATGGCGTCAATTGACCTCAAAGACGCATATTTCTTATGCGTATATTAATGCATAAAGAATCTCGAAAATATTTAAGATTCTGTTTTGAGGGTAAATTATTTGAATTTAATGTTTTACCATTTGGGTTAAGTACATCCCCATACGTTTTCACAAAAATATGTAAACCTATAGCTAAATTATTGCGCTCCGCAGGCCTTCTGTCCACTGTTTATCTAGACGATTGGTTATTGTTTGGATATTCCCGTCTGGAATGCCTAACTAACATAGATACAACTAAAAAATTATTAACTTCACTTGGTTTCATTATTAATGTAGAAAAAAGCACACTTTTTCCTTCGACCAAATGCAGATTCTTAGGTATGATTATAGATTCACACGAGTTCCAGATTAGTTTACCAATAGATAAAAGGTTACGCATAAAAGCGCAACTTATGATGTTTTTGCTCAGTTATTAGGCTTATTAGTTTCCTCTTGTCCAGCGATCGAATACGGATGGCTGCACACTAAAGAAATGGAAAGATGTAAATATCTCAACTTGAAAGGTCATGATGATTATAACTCATCTATGAATTTACCTGAATCACTACAACCTGATTTTGACTGGTGGCTAAATAAAATAGAAAATTCTGTCCATCGAATAAAAATTGATGTTTACCAAGTTGAAATATTCTCTGACGCCTCAACGACGGGGTGGGGGGCCGCCTGTGAAGGAAAGTCTGCGAGCGGGCAGTGGTCAAACACCGAACGTGAACGACACATAAATTATTTAGAACTGCTTGCTGCATTTATTGCCTTAAAAGTTTTTTGCTAAAAACCTTTTTAATTGCCAAATATTACTACGCGTTGAAAATTCAACAGCAGTAGCATATATAAATAAAATGGGGGGTATACAATACCCTCATCTCACAAAAATTACTCGTGATATTTGGAACTGGTGCGAAAGCAAAAAGCTTTTCGTCTTTGCCTCGTACATAAAATCTAGTGATAATATTATTGCAGATTACGAATCACGAAGAACTCATCCGGACATAAAATGGGAACTGTCCGATTGGGCCTTTGACAGTCTTACCCGCGCATTCGGTCACCCAAAAATTGATTTGTTTGCTAGTCGCATAAATAACAAATGTGCCACATACATATCCTGGCACCGAGACCCAGACGCATTCGCGATAGACTCGTTTACAGTTTCATGGGAAAATTATGATTTCTATGCATTCCCGCCATTTTCAGTAATACTTAAAGCTCTTAGAAAAATAATAACAGACAAGGCACGGGGTATTGTGGTCGTACCTTTATGGCCAACACAGCCATGGTACCCCGTGTTTAGATCCCTCCTTATTTCGGAAACTGTTACATTTCCACCTAAAAGCCACGCCTTATTATCTCATTCCAGCTCTCGTCGGATACACGAGTCGATTACCCTGGTGGCAGGCATATTATCCGGGACGCATTTTCTAGGAGAAACATACCAGAATCATCACTTGATATAATGTTAGCATCATTAGCACCTAATTCCATGAAACAATACGACGTTTACTTGAAGAAGTGGTGGAGCTTCTGTAAAATTAATTCGTTAAATGTTTATGACGCTTCTGTACCCACAGTCATTTCCTTTTTGACCCAACTCTTTAATGACGGTTGCCAATATGGTACACTCAACTCTTGTAGATCTGCTCTTTCCCTGGTGCTGAGCCCGGTACTAATTAGTGATGATAGAATAAAAAGATTCCTCAAAGGGGTTTTTAGACTAAAGCCACCAAGACCTAAATATGAAGTTACCTGGGATACCAACTTAGTATTGGATAAATTTACTTCATGGCCTCCTAATGAGGAATTAACCTTAGACAAGCTTACAAATAAAGCCATTACTTTACTTCCTCTGTCGACCGCACACAGAGTTCAAACTCTCTCGAAGATAAAAGTTAGCAACATTCATAACCTTTCTCAGCGTATCACAATTAAAATCTCAGATATTATAAAGACTTCTAGACCGGGATTTCAACAACCTATTATTCATTTACCCTTCTTTATTGAAAAATCAGCCATATGCCCAGCCACTACATTACTGTGTTACATGGAACGCACCTCATTAATAAGAACATCTGACGATTTATTTCTTGCAATTAGGAAACCTCATAAACCAGTAGGAACGCAAACGCTTAGCCGCTGGATAAAGCAAACACTCAGGGAGTGTGGGGTCGACACGAGCGTGTTCAGTGCACACAGCACCAGACATGCAGCATCATCGCACGCGCACTCACTGGGCGTTAGCCTAGATACCATCCGTAAAACTGCAGGCTGGAGTAGGAATTCCACAACTTTTGCAAAATTCTATCAGAGAGTTATTATTGAAGATGATAGTACAACCTTAGCAGAATCAATAATTAACCAACATTCATTATAATTATACAATTACGACCAGTTAAAATCTCGCACAGAGCAGATCTTCATACATTCATAATTAGTTTGTTGTAATTATACATATTTGTCTACAACTAACTATGATAGCTATTATAAGAATAATTATCCCTTAGTTAGTTAATTATATTCATTTGTCTCTGATTCATTTTACCCTTTGAGTAAATACTCAAGGAAACCGCCTAATTATTGTTAATCCTAGAAGTAGAAGTTGTTATTTCTGTTTATTATTTGTATCTAAATAAACAATAATAAAATAATTGTAATATTAATTTACAAACATTCATTCATCGATGATATTCCCAAAATACTCTCAAAGTCTACATGTGTAAATTACTAATCTCGAGGACGAGGAGCGAGTATAATTAATGATTAAACGAACTTACCTGTACGTGAAGTTCTATCATAATTATACGAGCGACGAGTCCGAAGAGATTAGTAATCCCACCCTCCCAGTGCTGTATAAAAAAAAAAAAACCCTAGATTATCTTAAGTGTCTCGGAAATACATCAATGAATCACAGGATCTTTTACTCTAAACTAAATGATTGGCGGCATCGTCTGAGAGCGGAACTGGACGAAGTACCCACATGAATAAAAAATAAAAAATGTTTTGTGGGTATGTCAAATTGAATTGCCATAGATAAAGAAAAATTGAATATATTTTTTTTTTCTCAACTAAGTGCATGAGTGGTGACAACTAGCGTAACTACATGTGTAAATTACTAATCTCTTCGGACTCGTCGCTCGTATAATTATGATAGAACTTCACGTACAGGTAAGTTCGTTTAATCATTAATTATTTACACAAAGTAAATTTACACAAAGTCGGGGCCGTTACAACTGGGCCACCAACTGCTCTCAGAAAGTACTTAATATTACGTAATAATGAAAATAAAGATAATTTAATAATATAAATAATAAATAAATAACAAAATAAATAATAATATAATAACATAAATAAACGTAATTTGCCAGCTGTTCCAAATCCAAAACCTCATTCTTGCAGAGTGTCTATAATCTTTCATACATTGTCACAAATTAATTTCAATTGTGAGTTTTTAGAGAGCATATAAAAATATCATCATTCACAAAGAACCTCTGTCACCCAAAACTTGAACCACATAACTCAAGACCAGGAGAGACGTGGCATAAATCAACCATCCAATGGGTAGGCCGAATGAAATGTGGTATGTAAATCCTATCCCCCTAATATTGGGAGGGGATGAATTATAGTCAGGTTATCCTTCGTCCATTGTGAATTTTACTCCGGCTCTAAGATATGTACCGAATGTGTGTCAGAGAGGTGATTTATCCCCTTCCAATTGCAAGTGGTCTGTTTTTTGTCGGCCATTTTGGAAATGAGAATCATTGTGATTGGTTGTTTTTGGGTGCGGACGTAATAGTGGTGAAGGGTTTTTTTGGAAAATGCAGGTTTTGTTGTTTAGCAGTAAGGATTTAGTAGAAGGGCAGGTACTTGGTCAATTTTAACTAATTCAATTTTATTTTCAGACTGTTAGCTTTATAATTAGTAAATATTATCTTGTTTAAAAAATAATATAAAATTTGTTATTGAAAACATAAAAAACATATTTTTTGATATTTTAACCACCTGACTTATTATGTATTTATTTAGAATTAAAATAATATATAAATAACACCTTATACCTAATTAATTAATAAAAATAACAAAATTATATCCTAACTTAACTAAAACTATTCACAAACTAAAATATGCGAAAGATTCATCCACATCGCTGTCGACTGGTAACGCCCATGAGACTGGCGGTATTGCCACGTTGTATGGCAATGCTTAGCCTCTGGCCAAGGTAAAAGCCAGCTCTTGAGTCACTGGAGGTGTCAACCAGCCGTTTCGAGATTTCATTAAAAACTGAAACTTTGGCCTGAAGTCTTACGTAAGTACCCCTAAAGTACCAGAAAACGCTTTAAAAACTGCTTTTGGGCTCTGTAGGATCTGATTGATATTTGAGTCACCATTCGGTTACCCTAATGTAAATAAGAAAGTCGTAAGAGAATCTACACTGTAATTACCTATGATTAATGCTATGAGTGCGTGTCTACAAATTAAATAGTAGGTGTCTTAATCGTGTAGTAGGTACAACCACATTATGAAAAACGAAAACCTAACATTTTGTTTTATTGTCTATTCAAAAAAACCTTCTGGCAATAAAAGTATGTACTCGTATGTATGTTAACAATGCGATAAAAATGGTCTTTACGTCCAATTTAATATCAAATAAAACTGTCTACAATTGAACCTCCATATATTTTATTTCAACCGTTTTTCTCCAAACAACGGGATTTCCATCGTTGTACCTAATAAAAGACAAATTACCTATGATAGTAAACGGAACATAGTTCACAGTAAAACAAACCAAATATTTATTGAGATCGAAACGAGTAAAACCGCGGGATAAAACAGCATAACAATAAAAGAAGAGTTTTATTATGATTTAGTACATTCGTAGCTATATGACCCGCATTCTGTTGATCAATACAACTTGACCTATATACACATAAACAATATTTAAGCTTAAAGCTCAAGATATATTGGTACTGCATGTCATATCCTGGGAACACAATCTTAAGTTATACACCTTACCTCAACTCTAACTCTTGAACATAAAGGTGATTTTGCCTTGACTTTTGTTCAAGAATAAAGTTGTTGCCATCGTCACGTATGCTATTATGTTCATGATTACAGTTCGCATAATGAGGGTAGGTGTAATTTGGTGACGTCATTGGCATATTGATGCTGGATAACTTTTTAAGGGTACATTTGCATGTTGAACCGGGAGGAATTAAGATTATGGATTACGGCTTATCTGCTGAAGGACCACTTTAGGTGTACTAAGGACGTTCTAGGAATGCTAATATTCCTATTACCTAGTTAAGACCGGCTGTTTTAGTTTCGAAAACCAGTTAAAGTAAATGTGTAATTGAATTTCTAGGTTATAGGTAGTCCACAAGAAACCATGCCGGGTTGGAAATTGGCTTATTGTGGTCTTCAAGCATATATCCCCATAAAATGGTTTAAGTGGTTAGCCATAATTAGAACTATATACATAGGTTTAGTGCTCATGAAATCATAAATACGAACCTAGATTCGAACACCAATTTTTCTGTTGAAAAATTCTATTAATTTGGTCAAAACTATGCTAATCACACTAATAGTAGTGTGCGCTCAGACGGCTGGACCAATTTTGAAAAAAAAATGTATGGAGGTAGCTGATACAACTGGATTAACATATAGGCTACTTTTTATCCCGATATTCCGACGGGATTGAGACTTACGCGGGTGAAACCGCGGGGCGCAGCTAATTATACATAAAGATAAGGTATAAGTATAAGAAGATATGATGCACATAATGTTAAGTACGATGTAAAAAAAATCTGCTGTTCCATATATTTGACCGTAGGTTATTGATTGCACTTTTGTATGAAATAGCAGATTTTTTTATAATAACTGACCGACTGACTGTCTGTCTTTTTTTCGTCAGTTATTATAAAATATATATAAAATATAGGTCTCCAAAGACATCATCATCATCGACATAATCATGTGCTGAATTCATCGTAACAGTTTGCGCGTTGATGTCCGTTCCACCCTGTATACGAAGCTTATCAGCCTGTCTCCGGGTCACGTGTCACGGGTAGTGTTCCACTTCGTTTTAGTTCCCTTTCAATTCATCCAGATGTGGCTGAACAGTACTCAAACAAATGTACAGATGGGTTTGGTTTCGTCTCTGTGGCTATCACAAATCTCCATTTTCATGAAATTTTGCAGAGTGGTAACGTGAAACTAAGAACAGGCAAATCTACCAAAATCGAGTCCACAAAGCCTTTTAGGTCATACCTGGTAATCGGTCTAAGGGTTTCGCGTTCAACCAATTCCAGAATTTTTTTGATTAATTAAAAATGTTTTCCAATAAACATTTCTTGATTACTTTCCTATCTCCAAATCCATGCTCATAAATCGTTTAAAAAACATTTTATCAAAGTATTTTTCAGCTTTAAACAAAGGGTGACTTTTAATCATAGCTACCAGGAGAACAGAAATGTATAAGGACTTAGTATACAAAAAACTGTCGTCCGCTGTGTAAGAGACACAAAAAATCAAAAAGTTTTTAATTCTTCGTTGCTAAGTTGCGTCTTTCAACTGTTTTGTTCTGGCTGCTACTTACACCGAAGCGTAACAAGTATTCTATACAGCTCAGGGAATTCTTATAAAAATAATCTTGTACGCTGTAATCACTGAGAAACTGACCAAAGTGGAGGAGACTTGGACGGAAATTGGATTTCTTTTACAAAACGGAATGAAGATAGAAAAGTGTGTTTATCTTGGTGCAGCGGTCTTATATTTTGTTTAAAGACGTTGTTAATCCTATTCATGCAAGAAATAGCAGGAACATAGATAAACCCGGTTGGTGTTTATTCCTTGAATGTTGCTGTAGCCGGGTTATTATACCTTATTTTTAATGCCTGTTAAACACCAAAGCCTCGGAAACCGTGCATGTTGCTGGAACTAGGAGCAGGTAGAGGAACATCATCAAGGAGAAGGTCTTGAATCCATGACATTTCACAGCCCCGAGCATTGGGGAAACGAGCAAAAAGGAGGTAGATTTTGTAATGCATTTATTCGACCAATATTCTTCGCATTGTAACATACATTTTTTAAATGTCAATAATAAGGCCTTTCTTTTGAATGTTTTGAATCGTAAATTCGACATCACATAGCCACTTATAAGTTTGTAATCGGCTACCTTTCGTTCCCTCTCTTTTTTGCGATTATTTTACTAACAAAAAAGAGAAGAAATAAAAGGTCACGTCCCACGTAATACCATACTGTGTGTGTAGTTATGTGGTTTCTAAACTAAATTTAGTGGTACACTGTGGTACAATTCGTAGCAACACTAATAAACTTCTAATGGGTTATTTTTAATTGACTAGCTTAAACTCCTCAGACGCGATGGGTATCGATGTCTAAACACAATAAAATAAAAAGATTTTTTTTTTTGGGAGGTCAACGACCGCTGTTAGCGTTGTTACTTGACGTTAAGTTCAGAAAAACTGTTTTATTATGTTTTATCGTTTTTAGTTATGAAGGACACCCATTACGTCTGTGAAGTTTACACAAAAAAAAAACAGGTTTTCTAAACTGATACTTTACGACTACTGTGACTACACAAAAAAAAACATAATTTTTTGTATTAATTATGTTTTGCGTCTGCGGAGTTTAGCTAGCCAATTTAAAATAACCCTGTATTTTACTTGACACTTCGGTGTAACATACAGCCAAGTGTCTCAGCTAAATATCCGAGATTACTCATAATTCGAGTCGGAGTTAGTTCGGAATGGAATCCTGTCGAATATTCTTTTACCACCCCCCGGGGTAATTGGGGGAAGATGGTGGAATTAATGGAGTTATTAGAGAAAAGTCTTGGGGAATTATTCAATTAAGTATATCACGATTTCTGTTCGATTGAATGTGAAAATTTTTGGAAGTTATTATTAAAGTTTTATACTACATGAATTTTCCTGTGGGTGTTTTAAAATTGGATAGAATTGATGAATCATTAAACGTGGCTACTGCATTATTAATATTACCCAGTTATTGTTCATCATCATCATCTGCCTAGCCTTTTTCCCAACTATGTTGGGATCGGCTTCCAGTCTAACCGGATGCAGCTGAATAAAGAAAGAAAGAAAGAAAAAGCATTTATTGGGACTCGCACAGATCACAAATTCCAGCAGCACCAGCATTTTACATGGAGCGACTGCCTATCTGACCTCCACAACCCAGTTACTGGGTAAGATGATATCCCTAACCCAGTTATTGTTATGAGTACATTAAAATGCTCAGCATATTTTTGTCAATCAACTGCTTAAATTATTACTTTAAAAAAAATTCGGTCCGTACCAAAAGCCCAAACTGTCTTAAGGAGCAACAATTGCATCGGCGATACATAAAATAACATAAACTATTTAAAAATGTCTTCACAAAAAATTATATTAATCACAGATAAAGAAAGATTCATTCCACTAGGTCCCCTAAACCGGGGGACTGTGATTTAATTTCAACTTTCCCCCTTATCTCGATACAGCTTGATAAGGGATTTAATTAAGTTTACAAACTAAGTAATTTTTTTATTACAATTTTTGAGATTTCTTGTCCTCGGTTCAGTGGTTTTGTAATTTAGATTTAGGTATTCGTTTAAATTTTTTGAGGGCTTTTGGGATAATATATTTGTATGAATTTCAGAAGATCCGTGTCAGATTATCAATCAAGTGGGAAAAATGGCAGAGTTTTAGATGTCCAACTAACAGCTTATCCGATGGAAAGTGTTTACCCGTGCCTAAAGACACTGGCATCATTCTCTTTTCAAATCGGCATGAACTATATTATCATAAGTATTTAAAAAAGATTATCACGTCGTCATTCTAGTGGTCCTTAGGATTCCCAGGTCGGACAAAGCGTTCTTGTTTTTTTCATCAGGAATTTCTCAGTAGCGGCCTGGAGTACTCTATTACATGGGACTTCAACACTGGCGAAATGTGGGTGTACATATCTGCCTAACCATTCAGGGAATACAGGCGTGATGTTATATTGATAAACCCAAGTGAAAAAATTACCTACCTAAATGTTCACAGGTCCAAAGTCTCAATAATAATCTTTATTAAAATGAATTAGCCGCATTCACGTGAATTTGCGGGGGTATAGAAACTGTTTTGAAAGATCTTTAGATCGCTTGATTTGTTACTTTTTTAGCGAAAATATGACTTATTCTTCCATTTAAATAAATATTAGATACAGGTTTTTTAAGTCCCGTATCGTTAGATTTTATTATTCAACTTTAATTTATTGCGCTGAAATGAATGCTACGAGTATCCTGTGAAACATGTAGTTTGGCCAGTAAGTCAAGGAAAAAATGGCAAATATAAAAAATCTTCAGTTGGCAACATGAAATTATACAATGTTATCATAATCCTATATTGCTACTCATATCAACAAACTAAATAACATAAAAATACAAAAGCATCAAATCGTTTTTTTTTCAGACTATATTTCATGTTGCCAGCTGAAGATTTTTTTAAATTTGCCGTCGTTTTCTTGTGCCGCGACTCGCTGGCCAAATTCTACTTCAATATGGGAAAAGATACAATAGTGTCAACTGTTCAAATCTTATGGCAACATTATTATCATTGCTTTTTGTTGTTTGGGTCATAATACTAATTTTAGGTTCGAAACGTATTTTATTCTTAAAACCCGGCCATTTGCGAGTCGAACTCACACGCGAATGGTTCCGTACCGTATTAAGATCGAGCAAAAAACGCCGAAAAAACACGTTTCTTGTATGAGACCCCTTTAATTATTAACTTTATTGTGTATTTGTTGTCATAGCGGAAATAGAAATATAAAATCTGTGAAAATTTCAACTGCCTACCTATTACGGTTCATGAGATATAACCCGCTGACAGACAGACGGACGGACGGACACCGGATGGCTTAGTAATAGGGTTCCGTTTGGGATCCTTCAGGTAGGAACCGTACGGACTAAAAAAGACAAAGAGTAATTTATATGAGAACAATGTTTCTAAGCATTAGATTTGACATCAGATTTACTGGCCACTCTTGCGCAGCCGATCTATTCTGAAAATAATTCACGTGAAGACTTAGGTGCAGTGAGATGTGATTAGTGTCAATCCCTAGCATCAAGCGGAATGACAGGTCACATCACCTACGGTGATATTTATACAAAATAGACCGGCAAGCCATTAAAATCTGGCACAGAATTTGACATACCTAATGTCCATTAGTCACGGTCACGTTGATAAAATCTATTTTAATAATCATTATGTTTAATGCTACGTAAAATATTCGCTAATTAACATACCAACAATGAAATGAACATTGTTAATTGTTGTATTGCATGTTCCAACCTAAACTGTTTAAATTTGTTTATTTCCGCGATACAGTAAAATCAATGTCCGTTGGTTTTTAACCGTGATAACACTGAGTACAATGTTTTATAATAGGTCGTGGATTTGTAGTTAAGAAAGATAAACAAATCTAATATCATAAGGTAGCAAACTACGATACACGATGACGATAAGACGTTAAACGTTAGACGTTATACGATAAGTGTGACATAAAATATATATTATATATATATATATTCTCTATTGGTTTTGGCGATGGATCTAATGGTCAAAAGCCTTGACATTTCAGAAGGTACTTCAACAATGTAGCTTGATCTTAGTTACCAAATGGTAATGGTAAGTAATTTAAACGTACTTTAGACTTTATTGGACTTCAATCAAAATCTAAATATTTTATTTCACGTAAACCTACATGGGCACTTATGAAACGTCAGAAGCTAGCACGGTTCCAATTGGTCGTTTCCTATGGAGAAGAGCCGGCAAGAAACTCCACGGTTACTCTTTTAAAAATAATGGGCTTATACAATGTTTTAAGTTACAGTGTTAATAGGTATGGGAGGACAGTGTAGGCCCATCAACAAGTACTTAACAAAATAGAAAATGGTTTACAAAGCTATAGTCTATTAAGCCTACAACGTTCTCACATTCACAAATTAAAAAAATAATCTATATAAAATATTACTAAAATAATAAAAATAAAAACCTATGAATTACCTACCAAATGTCAAGATTGCCATTACAACTGTAACAAATCTGAATTAATATTCTGTCCACAAGTCACTAACAAATATTTTAAATTAAAATTGTAGGTATTTAGTGTCAAATAATGAAGAGATTTATGTCAAGGTATGTTTAAATAAAAATATAAAAAATGTTAAAATAAACATCGTAATTTGGGAGCAGTTAATAGACATTTACATAGTTATGCCGTTTATGAGGTACCAGGAAGCCACAATTGCAGAAAGAATTATTGCCAATCTTCCTTGTCTTCAACGTAGTCCTTAATCTTATAATATGCTTTTTTATTAGGACATGTTTGATGTGCTAAGTTTTATAACCGACTTTGGCAACTTGTTATAAAAGCGGATACTGTCAATGTATTTATAAATATAAATTAAAATGTCCATCATCATCTCTTCCTAGATTTTCTCCAACTATCTTTTGGTTGACTCCAGTCTAACCGAATGCAGCTGAACACCAGCATTTTATATGGAGCGGCTGCCTATCAGACCTCCACGATCCAGTAACTGGATAACACAATACCCCCTTGTAAGACTATCCAACTACCCAACTAACAGGCTTCTGACTACTCAACGACTCTCAATTACGATTATGTCCATTCATAAGAATAGTAAGCTCATTTTCAAACCTACATAAAGAAAGCAACAAAAGGGTCATTTACACCTTCCGACGCGAGCACGCGACGACGGCGCCCCGACCAAGTCACGTATCGGTTTAACCCAGGCTTCGAGTTCCGAACTACGATCCCGAACTCCATAGAGCCAGGATTAAAGGATTTGCTATTGTCGACGTGTTACCAACTTGGAAAAAGCGGTAAGCCGTCGACAGGGACACGAGTTTTTCGTGTTATATTCGGAATATGGTTGTATTTTTCCATGGATGAGGATAGAATATTAAGGTGTGGTTAGTTTTTCAGTAAATTTAAGGTCCCTTTGGATCTTTTTTCTGATTTGAAATGAATTTGTGTACCAGGTTCACATAGAAAAAATGAGAATTTGATAGCTCCGTGCAAAAGCAATAATCGGTAGGTATAGTCAAATAAAATCATTTATTTGCTTGAATATGGGTACATAAGGTGATACATACAACAAAAGTTCCTTAAACCTAAGATTTTTTTCTATAATAATAGATAATTGCACACCTGTTAAGGTAGGATCCTTAACAGGTGTGCAATTATCTATTATTATAGAAAAAATTCTTACATTATTAATTTATTTAATTATTACAAATATTAATAAGTACTAAAATATGTATGAAAAGCGACATAGAAACGTCACCGACAAGGTCTATTAGTTAATGTGAAAATTAGATAGTTTCAACCTCAACGAATTTCCAATTTAGTGGGAATTGTTGTCAAAAGCACTCACGGGGTTGATACGTACCTACCCTCAGATTAATCTTTCTATTATTTTCCTGACTAGGAACTAACATAAACAATTAAATAGATGCTATCCTCAACTAAAGCATAGCTGTGTCTTAAGCAGTCAGTAATAATAATCTATAAAAATGACCATACCATGACCTGATGAGGTTAGGACATGGGTTACAATATGTTAACCCGGTAGTAGGTGTTGACGACGGTGTCTCGGTCCGCCCGTCTTTTTAAATATTAGTTTTATTTTAAGTACCGTAGGTTTAGTAACCAAAGTATGTTTTACATTACGGTTGTATTTTATTTTAAAATTAAATAGAAGGCCAACAAGAACGGACTGCACACGGGCGCTCTCATTGGTTGACGCGCGATGCCCTCACCCCGCCTACTGCTGTGGCCGCCATTGCAAAAAACCTCGCGAACACTCAACGCGTTAAAAAGCGCGCCCGCGCATTCCGTTCTTGTGGTCTGATTTTCCAAAAAGTTTTAGTTTTCTTTATTTCTCACCACCAACAATTACCTAGCGACTACAGTAGGTATGAGATAATTTCCGACTACCACGAGGGCGAAGCCGCGGGCAAAAGCTAATAGAAATAAAAAGTTGCAATCTTTTGCAATCAACAGCAAATAGAACCAACTAAACTTCTAGCATTCTTCCGTGTACATTATTCTCGTAATTATCATAATGTGAGCAATAAATATTATTTATTATTAATGTTTGTTTTGCGTGTAGTAATCTGAATTATTCGCTTAATTAAGTATGTAATATAAGGTAAGGTTAATAAGCTCTCATTAACTGTTATGGAGTTGCATTCAAGTTGCACGCTGTCGTGTGTTACGTAAGGCATGGCTGCATGTTGTCACGTCTGTGATAACTTTAAGTGCAAACACACACGTAACATAACATCACGCCTGTAATCCCCGAAGGGTAAGGCAGAGGTGTACCTATAGTACACCCACATTTCGCCAGTTATGTTTAAGTCCCATGTAATAGGGGCGAGCCTATTGCCATCAACCGGGCACAAATCCATACTCCTGGCTGCTGCTGAGAAATTCCTACTGGAAAATCCCAATAACACTTTGCCCGACCTGGGAATCGAACCCAGGACCTCGTGCTCAGCAGTAGCGCGAGGCAGTCCAAACTGCCTCACTGCCTGCGAACTTTAAGTGCAAATTAACATAAATCTACTATAAAATAAGTGGATTTTTGGAGTTTACTTTAGAACCGATTTTGATATAAGCCACCCCATATGGAAATTTTACGAGGAGTGAAATTAACACAAGTGTTAATTCAAAAGTGTTACGTTTTTTAGGGTTCCGTACCTCAAAGAAAAAACCGGAACCTTATAGGATCACGGACTTCGTTGTCCGTTTCTCCGTCTGTTTGTCTGTCTGTCAAAATCCTTTTTCTCAGGAACGCGTGGAGGTATCAAGTTGAAATTAATATCAAATACGTAGGTCTACGATCCCTTGGAGCTTTCTTTCTTCTTCTTCTTCTTTCTTACTTCCCGTTGACCTAGAATCATGAAATGTGGCAAGAAGCAAGGTCTCATAGCACAAGTAAAGGAAAAAGTCCGAAAATCGTTAATTTGTGGTTTTATCACATTTTTTTTTGCGTTACAAACTTATATCTGCAGTTATAAATTTGTCCATAGCGTATATCGATGTATGAGAGAACATGTTTTCCAACTACAATGTTAGGTTTTTTTTTGGGACAAATTCATCCCAACTGCGGAACCCTACATTGTGCGTGGTCCGACATGCACTTGGCTGGTTTTTTCAGCGCAACGTGCCTTGCGTACCTTTTGAGGAGTAAACTCCAGTCGTGCGTCGGAGCTGACACACAAACACACACTTTTTTTTGTTCGGTGAACAAAACTTTGATTAACAACATACATGCTTTATGCTTTAATGCCAGAATGGTTAACCATATCCAAGGTCTTATCAACACAAAAACCGTTCCATCTCATCTTCTTTTAAATATTATTTATAATTATTGAGTCAATAGTGTGCTAGTATTAAGTATTTACCTTGATAATAAGCTATCATCATTGTTCCACCCAAAACTAACCGAGGACCATTACCCCCTTACTAACCCGCATTCGCCAAAACTGCACACAACACAACGTACAGTCACCAAGAAAAGCATTCAAACATTCATTTCACCCACCCCCAGCAAAAAGAATTTCAAATATGGCGGCTTCGTTCGAAATTCGAAACCGACAGCTCCATAATCCAATGACTTTCAACTAGCCAGTATTACGGCGCAGAACTCCGTATAAAGGATCTAAATTACCCCCAAATGGGGGGTGTAATTGATTTTTCTTTGCCTACTCTCAATTAGCCGTATCTGGCGTGTGGATGTATCAATTGCAGGTACCGTTCGCAGAATAGTTGGGGAAAAAGTTTTGTAATTAAGAAAGTAATAATACTACTTGGTGCAGGGAGAGTTTTTTTATTTCTGTACGTCAACTTATTATAGGCTGCGTTATGATGGTTAAGCCTTTAGGTAACAAAACAACATATTTAGCACGCAACATTATTCCCTTAATCTCTTTGTACTTAATGAAAAATCTAGGACATAATTATTGTCCTCAATGTCAAAATCAATAGACTGACCCATAATTTGATCATGTTCAGAAAGATATCAGATCATAAAGTCGGAATTTCTCTTGCCAGATATTTCAAAGCGAGCTGTTGTTTTTAGGGTTCCGTACCCAAATGGTAAAACGGGAACCCTATTACTAAGGCTCCGCCGTCTGTCTGTCTGTCTGTCCGTCTGTCACCAGACTGTATCTCATGAACCGTGATAGTTAGACAGTTGAAATTTTCACAGATGACGTATTTCTGTTGCCGCTATAGCAAAAAATACTAAAAACCAGAATAACATAAATATTTAAGGGGGCTCCCATACAACAACGTGATTTTTTTGCTCGTTTTTGCTCGATATCGATAACGGCAACAGGTAGACGCTTTAAATATTCACAGAATATTTAGTTATATATTCACTTTAAAAATAAATAATGAAATTAAAATAAAACAAATATTTAAGGGTTCCCATACAACAAACGTGATTTTTTTGCCATTTTTATAGATAATGGTACGGAACCCTTCGTGCGTGAGTCCGACTCGCACTTGGCCAGTTTTTTTAATTTGGAGAGAGCACTGAGCTGATTGTGGTTTCTTGTAAAAATATTTTAACATGAATCTGGCACATTTATTTTGCTGACGGTGTACATACCGGGGCATCTAATTGCACTTCGATTGTCTGAACAAGGTGGCAGTTAATTTAGCACACACGTAACGGACACGACACGACTACCGGCAGGTTTAACACCCATTTGTGTTGCCTAAAAATAGGACACTTATCTATATTGATGTTATTTTATATATTAAATCATTTTAAATAGGTTACGTTAGATAAATTAATTGGCATATTGACAACCAACTATAATTGTCCTTTTATTCAAATCATATCCATAAGTTATAAACTTATTTATAACACAGCCAGTTGACCGCGGGTGTCAATTTGCTCAACAATTAATTTCCCTGACTGTATAATTTCACGTTATGTACCTGACTTAGTCTGTGTTATTCCTGTTTTGGTTTAGAAAATAAACTATTTTCCAGGAACCACCGATAATATCTACATTTGGAATTAAATTGTGAACTCTGCTTTTCTATGTCTGTGCAAAGTTTTTTGGTCCTTCCATACGCATGTCTAATGACAGCAAAAATCAACTCCATCTAAACACAGTGGTCGATAACACTAAAATATTTCCACTCTCTATGGCTTACCTGTACAGTTATCAACACAATCGTCGTTTAATCTCGTGAGATTGCCACTTTGTCGGACATGGTTCTCATATCGCTTAGCGTGTTGTTGACTGTACCTGGTGATTGGATTGTACAATGGGGGTAGTTTAAAAATAGGAATGGTCAATTATGATTCTCCTTTTAACAATAATATTACTATTCTGTAAACTTCCTACCACTTTACAATTCATTATAAAAGGTTTTGTATCTACCCGTGACTCGATCGAAATCGGTTTTTGAAACCGGGACATCCCAAAAATTCTTTCGCATCCATTTATTGTATCATTTTGTCAGGAAAACTAATTTTTGATAGGCTGCCACCTTGATTTTTAATTTCAGCACACTTTCTGTTCCTCTTTCAGCCATTATCCCATCCGCCACCACCATCCAGGACCACCCCCAGGACCATCTCTCTTGCCTGGCAATCTTAACTTTCTAAATAGCTATCCGGTTCTTTGCAACGATTCTGTCTGTTACCTTTTTACGCTTATATAAGAAGGACGTAATAAGTAATAGTGCTATTACTAACATAACATCATCATCACCCCTGTATTCCCTGAAGGGATAGGCAGAGTTGAACTTTACCACACCCCAATTTCCTGTTATAGTATTTCCAGTTATGTTTACGTCCCATGTAATAGAGGGCGGGTGTGTGGTGCCGGACGTAAAGAATAGCACCATCATCATTTTTCCCGTGGTTGTCGTAATACCGACTAAGGGACTTACTAGAGAATGAACAGCAGTGTTCTTTATGCATTTTAACACCATACTGCGATCGCCAACCCGCCTGCCAAGTGTGGCGATCATGGCAAATCCCCCCCTTTGGGGGAGGCCTATGTGCAGTAGTGGACGTATTTCGGCTGAAATTATGAATGATGAATAAGGGGCGAACCTATTGCCATCAAACGGGCACAAATCTCCGGGAGAAACTCCTTATGGAAAAATCCAATAACACTTTGCCCGACCTGGGAATCGACCCAAGGACCTAAAGCTCAGCAGTAGCGCTTGCGACCAAAAGACGAACGAAGCAGTCGCTACTATTATATGAATGAAAACTATGCGTCGAATTGTTTTCTAGAAACCTCATTGATTAATTCCCTGGACAATTAATTTGCAGTCAAATTACGAAAAAAACAACTGCGGATCACTTGAAGACGATATTTGATAATAGATCAAATTGTCTATCAGTAACTGATCGTTAGTGGCAACAGTAACGATCAGTCAGATATAGGAACAGACATAACTCCTAGCTAAAACAAGATGTTATCGAGTGTTTATGGCTTCAGTGCTACTGTGACGTAGGTACGATCTCATTAAGATTATCTGCCTGAATTATTACCTGTTTATGTTATTAGGCTTGGTTTGTGCTAGATTTTGATCGTAATGATGTTGTATGGGCAAATAAAGTACATTCATGGTACAGAAACTCAGCTATTATTGTGGATAGTGTAATAATGTCATAATGGAAAGGAATCTGTCCGGGAAATGAATGTAGTTGGTGACAATCTAGAATTCACTGACCGACCTACATTTTGTTGACAGATTCAGACATTCTTCACTTTCGGAATTAAAGACTAAATCAATATCTGAAATACAGGCCTTACGTGTGGCCTAAGGACCAGGCTCCGGTTTAATTAAAATTATTATGTATTGTTCTTGAAACCATGCTAAATGCACTTTTATATTGTGGTGAGAAACAAATAAGTATTTATTGTTAAACTCTTCAACATAGTTATTACACTAATGAATAAACCGGCGAAGTACGTGTCGGACCACACACAATGAAGGGTTCCGTAGTGGATATGAGTTTATTCCAAGAACAAACTTAAAATTGTCGCTGAAAAACATGTTCTCCGGTGCATTCCAACTGCAAATGTAAGTTGGTTGACTATTACTCGTTAACTTGTAAAGCCTAAAAACTATCACCATAACAACCAACAACCAACCAACCCACCAGCCCAACCAGTTGTTGATATGAACTATCATGTGATAGTTTTCCTTTTAACTTCGTTATAATTATATACTACTGCCGTAAATTTTTTCACATAACCAAAAGGCACCATTTAGCTGGCAGCAGGGGTTAACTCATAATGTGCACTTCAAAGCTTAATATTACGCAAACGGATCCCTGAATCGATATTTTTCAACGATACCCCACACCATGGGAGAGAAAAAATGATCATCCTCACTTTACATGCAAGAGGTTGGTAGGTAACCAACTTTTAAGTTTTTGTTGTATTTATTTTCAAAACACTTCCTCGAAAACTGGTTCATATCGCACTACGATTAGGTTCACAATGCAATCTATTTCACATGCGTTCGATTTTTTATTTTCCAACACGTGTGCGCGAATAAAAATTGCCACATATAACTTATTCACACCGTCTCGCGACAGAGACGGTCCTCTCTACTCGGAGGTGATTTTTTTTTAAATCTCGGCTAAGGTACGCGGTTACGCGTTAATATTTTTGGAATATTTAAATAATGTTTATAAATACAATACCATGATTATTACAATAAAAAAACGTTTATGAGCAAAATAACATTTATTTGTGTTCTAAACTCAATTTTTTTTGAATTTTATGTTTTTCATATTAGGCTGTTTATCTGATTTATACCTTTGCTTCTCCTTCAACCTGGCGAAAGCAGCGCGAAAAAAAAAAAAACATAGTTTCCTAATAATTCATGACAAAAATATTTTTCGATATTTTATTTTATTTCTTCAAAAGTGTATTGAAAAACGTCGTTTGATACACGTGGACATTTGTTATTGCAGTTCTCGGCTCAAAAACAACCTCGCCTACGGCTCGGGTGTTAATTCCGCCTCGAATGCAATAACAAACATTCTCCACTTGTATCAAAATGTACTATTTACCACTTTGTCGGCGTGATTAATATATGTTTACCCAAGCCCAATAACAGTTTTCTCGCACTGAGAGTCTCTGAGCTAAGCCGCGGACAGACAGGCAGACGGACATGGCGAAACTATAAGGGTTCCTGGTGGACTACGAAACCCTGATAACGATACATAGTTCGGTCAATGACCTCTATTTTCATGCTAAAATGCACCAACTATACTGTAAGTTTGGGTGTAGCAACTTCTGCCGCTAAACAGCTTTGTTGCGTTCCGGTTTGAAAGGTCGGCCGGCCGGTGAAAATTAGACATTTTATGTGGTTACCGGCAACGTTAGGCGACCCCTTTTCCTGTATGGTATTCGCAAAGGTGGATTGAAATTTCGTCAAGCATAATGTGTACATGCGAACATCACGCCTTGACTACCCAAAGGTTTGGGCAGAGGTATAACTATAGTTCACCCACATTTCGCCAGTTATGTTTAAGTCCCATCTAATAGGGCGCGAGCCTATTGCTATCAACCGAGCACAAATCAAAACTCCGGGTTGCTACTGAGAAGTTCCAGATAGAAAAACCCAATAACACTGACCGACCTGGGAATCGAACCCAACACGTTATGCTCAACAGTAGCACTTGAACCACTGGACCTACCAGGTTTTATTATGTGCTAATAATTAAAATTACAGTTTCAATTCTGTTTGTCGTAGTGGTGATAATCGAATAGTCTATTATGATGTACAGTATCTAGTTTTAAATATTTAAACCCATGCTCTAAATGTATTGTTAATCCGACATCTTTTTATAAGCCATAAAGTTATGTTCACTAACAAGAAAATAAGGCCTTAAAAATTACCAATCTGTCAGTCACGAACGCGGGTCTTTCTGTCCGAATTCCAACAATAGCCACAAACAAAATAACACACAATTCAATGCCTCACATATTTGGCAGGAAACAGATATACATAAAAGTAGAAGTGACACAAAAGTCGGGTTTGTAAGGTGGCTTGAATACACACATTGTTGTACAAAAACGTTAAAAGTTTTCCTTTTTTTTTCGTCTGTTTAATTAGGTGAAAAAAATTGAATTCTCAATAAGTGAAGGAAAATATTGTGAGGAAATCGGTACGTTTTAGAACCAACCATTCGAAGACATGTGACATCCACCAAGCCGCAATGGGCCGGCGTGGATTATGGCTCACTCCGTCTCACAGAGAGGTCTCTGCCCCAGCAGTGGTAATGTTACAGGCTGATTATGTTTACTGCCAATTAAATAAATATCTAGTCAACCCTGTGATTTTGAAAATGTATGCCTATAGTACGCAAGTATATTCTAATAATAAACTTTATCCCAACTGAAGTGACTAATACGCCATCATTACACTCCTTTGCGAGTTTTGGAAACAGCCATGGGGATTTAGTAAGCAAGGCTCATGTAATTCAACCTCTTCCAAAGAGTCACTTGTTACGCTCTAGAAAATCATCACAAAACATAGCGACATTTATAGTAGTATTAGTTTTATAGGCCAAAACCAAAATCAAAGATCATTTATTCAAACTAGGGCGAGAATCAGCACTTTTTGAAAGTCAAAATCACATAAAGATAATCCCCCAAAACGCCCTCCCTTCACTACTTCCTAGTTCTTTAGCAGTAAAGATGAAGTGACGCAACAAACTCCCCACCAGCATAGCTGACTGTTCAGTTAAGGCTGCATAAAGATCGTATCTACATGTTTCCGCGATTTATAGCAAAGCAGGAAAATGGTTTAAACCACCAAAAAAGACCGCACTTTGCACTGTTATTTCATCGATATTTTAATATTTTATCCTTTGTTATATTATTTTATTTTATTATACATTTACTTTATTGTATACCAGAAAAACATATATCTACCAAAAAAAAAATATAACTGTGTAATGAAGTTAACATTATTTTTTCCCCGATTTATTGCAATAACAGTAAGTGAGAAAAACCGACCAAGTGCGAGTCGGACTCGCGCTCGAAGGGTTCCGTACCATTATCTATAAAAACGGCAAAAAAAAAAACGTTTTGTTGTATGGGAACCATCCTTAAATATTTGTTTTATTTTAATTTAATTATTTATTTTTAAAGTGAATATATAACTAAATATTCTGTGAATATTTCAAGCGTCTACCTGTTGCCGTTATCAATACCGTGCAAAAACGAGCAAAAAAATCACGTTTGTTATATGGGAGCCCTCTTAAATATTTATTTTATTCTGTTTTTTAGTATTTGTTGTTATAGCGGCAACAGAAATACATCATGTATGAAAATTTCAATTTTCTAACTATCACGGTTCATGAGATACAGCCTGGTGACAGACGGACAAACAGACAAACGGCGGAGCCTTAGTAATAGGGTTCCCGTATTACCCTTTGGGTACGGAACCCTTAAAATGGTTGCAATGATTGGAATCCACCTCCCTAGAATTGAACGTTAAAAATAATCCCAGTGACCTGAAAAATCTTTAGAAATATTAGTTTCTGCCCGCCTCCAAGGACCAAAAACAACAGATATCCCAATCGTGTCCAGTAAATACATATCAAGTCATATAACAAGATAATATTACCCCGAAGGCTATAACTGGGCATTAGGATTTATGGAGTCCCTTTTGGGCCTTCTTGGACAATGTTTAAATAAATGGCCGCTTAAAATGTAAATGACTGCGTGTTTATTTTCAGTTTTGTGTTATTTTTGCCCTTCGATGTTGTACTCACCATTACTTAGAGTGGTTCTTGTAATGTGAGAGCTAGCATTCAGTCTACTAAGAAGCAGTTGATTTCATAGAATACTAATCCAATGACTTGATTGCCTCGTTGGTCTAGTGGTCGCAAACGCTACTGTTGAGCAGGAAGTCCTGGGTCCGATTTCCAAGTCGGGCATACTGGTATTGGGTTCTTCTATCGGGGATTTCTCAGAAGCAGCCCGGAGTCTGGATTTGTGCCCGGTTGGTGGCAATAGACTCGCCCCTATTACATGGGACTTAAACATAACTGCCGAAATGAAGTGTGTATTACAGGTACACCCCTGCCCAACCCTTCGGGGAAACAAGGCGTGATGTTATGAAATCCAATGACCTCTGAGTATGTTTCGGCATTTAGTTTCAGGGATCAATCAGCTTGGAAATGCCGCCATCAAAAAAAATTATGTTTAAAAGTGTTTTGGAAGATATACTTACAGAAATAAACATTATCGATTTATTTCAACATGGCAATACTGAAAATCTAAAGTTAGATCTGTCATCAGATTTTCGAGCTTCTGACTACCAGTTTAGACTTTCTTAGTGTATGTATACTGCACAAGACGTATGAGTATGACCAATATACTAACTTAGGTTACATTTCACAATGTGTTGTTAATGTGGATGCGTTAAAAATATTAAGCAGTAAACACAAAAATCCTAAGCGTGATTCCATGTACCAAAAAAAAAGAACTATAGAAAATAATACAAAAAATACCTTACACAATATAATCGTAGGCTTTCAATATCGGTTGACCCAAACATCGTATAAATATATAGCAGTTAATGCGATACTGTTGTATTTTGGTCCTGTTGCCCATTCTGGTCCTCTGGGTCGCACGTGCCGATTGTATAGTATGCTCTAATGGGTTTCTTATGAGAATGGGTTATGAGGACTTGTGGAAAGATTTTGGTGTGGATGTGATGCTTATTTTGGGGTGAAATTCAATAGGGCTTTTTAGTAGAGAGTTTTTGAAAGTTTTGAGATGATTTATCAAAAGTAAGATAGATTATTTAAGTGAGAAAAATACAACAAAGAATAGCATGCTTCATGCCAACAGGCTAAGTTTCGTAGCTATGTTTTTTTTGTTTTTAGGGTTCCGTTTTTTACTTTTGAGAAACGGAACCTTAAAAACAATAGGATCACTCGTGTGCCTGTTTGTCTGTCTGTCTCGTGGTATGTCTGTCTGTCACAGCCGATTAACTCCGAATCTACTGGACTGATTAAGTTGAATCTTGGTACACATATTAATTTCAGTCTGTAACCCAAACACGGAAGTGTAACGTAAATTAATTAATTTTGAATATGGGGGTCACTTTTAGGGGGCAAATTAGAAAATTTAAAAAAATGTTTTGCAATTGGTACCATGTGACATATCAAATGAAAGGGCTTGATGTAAGGATTTCAGATATATTTTTTTAATAATTTTAAAATTAACAGTTTTAATGTTATTTAAGAAATCTCCAAAACTACTAAGCCTAATTTTTTTTTAGTTGGTACAAATAATAGTTAAAATAAAATATATAAGAAGTCTATGGTCTTAAAATAACATGGTAAATCACTCAATATTGTGCGTACAAACTTACATTTGCAGTTGGAATGTATGAGGGAACATGTCTATCAACTACAATGTTAAGTTTGTTCTTGGTATAAATTCATCCCAACTACGGAACCTTTCATTGTGCGTGGTCAGACATGCACTTGGCCGGTTTTTTAGGATTCTACGTTGTGTCCCACTGTGGGGCAAAGGCGTCCCATTTTTCCTTCCAAACGTCTTTTATTTTGTGCGGTTTCTGGCCATGTTGGCTCCGCAAACAAGATCATCTCTTCACACCACCTTTGCCGAGGGCTACCTCGACAGCGGTGTCTTACCTCAGGCGTCTGGTGAGTCATATCTTTGCCTATCTCCCCGTGTGTATTCCTGCGTTGGCAAACTTTAAAACATAAAAAGCTTCGTGAAGTTTATAAGTAAATGTTCGAAGTTTCAATAATTTCATAAAATAATACTCGAGAAATAATTGAACACATCTACTAATTAGAAAACCATATTACCGAATGGAGACATTACATTGTAATGTCTCCATTCGGTAATATGGTTTTCTATGGGAGATAGGCAAAGATATGACTCACCAGACGCATTAGACACTCTTTCCTTACAAAATCAATACAATTCTTTATATACAAACAAAAAAATAGCATTAAAAACTTAAATAATTTAAAGTTGCTACAAAACTACGGTTCTTCGGCGCTGCGAAGTTTTCCCATTGAATATATTAGAAGTTTTTATATCAACTTGGTTAATATTTCAATAAGGGATTTACATACTTGATGTGGAACTATCCGGAGGTTTCCCAAGATTATTATTATTATCTTTTTTATCAGTGAGATGTTGGGTGTTCAATTATGCATGTATATTGTATTTGGTGGAGTTTCATGCTATCAAAGTTTGGTAAAGGCATCAAGTTGAACGTCTTTTGTTTAATAATATCTTATTCTTTGATTATTGTCAAAGGTAATTATAATAGGAAAATTTATTAAATATTAAGAGGATAACCGGCAATGGTCCTTATGCGCAAAATTATCAGTTATTGTTTTGCCGAGTGTTGTAATTTATGTTGCGTTTCGCTCTGTAATTAGGTAAGTTTACATAACATATCATAACATCACGACCTGCTTCCCCGAAGGGTCGGGTACAGGTGTACCTGTAGTACACCCACATTTTGCCAGTTATGTTTGAGTCCTATGTAATAGGGTGCGAGCCTATTGCCATCAACCGGGCAGAAATCCAGACTCCGGGCTTCTACTGAGAAATTCCAGATAGAAAAACCCAATAGCATATTGCCCGACCCGGGAATTGAACTCAGGACCTCAGGCTCCGCAGTAGCGCATGCGAGACCAACGCATGCACTAGACCAACGAGGCAGTCTGTATTTTTTACTTGTTAATTAAACTATACCAACATTTCTCTTAAATACAATATACATACACTCAAAATTTTCCATGTCAATGACTTATCCATTTACGTTAGTAGTTCATTTTAGAAATGTCCTCTCTGTTTCTTGTTCCTCTTCTTTTCGAGTCGATGTTAAATTGTTTAATGAGTTGAGTCCAGCAGGTGGCCACACAAATCACGACTCTCTATTTATCTAAGTCGGATCTTAATGTCATTTTGATATTATCACATCACACTAATATTCTAAAGGCGAAAGTTTGTGAGTGTGTGTGTATGTTTGTTACTTCTTCACGCTCTAACGGCTGAACCAATTTTGATAAAATTTTGTATGGAGGTAGCTGGCTTTTTATCCCGATTTTCCCACGGGATCGAGACTTACGCGGGTGAAACTGTTGGGCACGGCTAGTCCGTCATAATTTATTAGCTTATTGTAGGTATACCGAATACAGCTGTGTTGAATGCTGTTTGTCTTATACCCCTTAAACAATAGACTCTTAATGAAACGCGGATCAAAGGAACAACTCAATTTATGATCTCCTTTTTCTTTGGCCTTCTTGGAAAGGATAATAAAAGCCTTATATACATAAACTCCTCACACAATACTATGATATCAATATGGCAGTGATAAAAAACAGCCAACGTGACACTTTGGTGGCAATATTCTTCAGTATTCCGACGGCGCGGCGATGGACTATTTATTTAGGCTCGGTTGTTGGGCTCATTGGGCTGGTCCGTATAGACTTCATAATTCTGGTCATAGCCGTCGGCTATTGATTGTGATTGTCGGGCTACGACATTTAAGGGGTGGTGTAAGGTTATACGGTGGCTCGTGGCTAAATAGAAACAGCCGCACGTTCATCGAAAGTTAAGCTTCGCTTTTTGTAACTATACAACGTGTCGCCACAATGGTGACAATAAGTCAACACACGGGTAGGGCTAGTGGCCAGTAATCATAAACAAAAAAAATATATACAAATTGAAAAAATTTTTTTTTTTAAACAAACTAAGTAATAAAGCTCTCTCCTTCCTTCAATTCGCCTACTCTTTGCACGTTATTCCCTTTAATTTCATTGATGCGATGTTATGATCCACGACCCCGGCAAATGACATTGCGCTACAGTTCTTTAAGTACAGGTTTCACCAATAAGCGATTTTAGAAAATTGAAAATAAATCAATAAATAATAATTATTAATGAAATTAAAATATCTTCATGACACGTAAAGGCGAAACCGTATACCTACGTGTGTTAAATTAATGTCCCCACCAAAGCGCCTCGCCGTATGTTAATTTTTAAAAGAGTGTCCTTGGAGTTTCTTACCCGTTCTTCTCCATAGGTACCTACTATGCTTTGGAATGGGTAACTAGCTCCATCTTTCTGACTGACCGACCCCTTGAAAATTCAATAGTGCCTGTTATTGGTCTATTTGAAATGAATGGTTTGAGTTGAGTTGAGGCTTGCCGAGGTCAGTCGTTACGTGTAGTCAGACGACGGAAAGTCTGACAACCATTATACAACCACTGTTTCCAAGGGGTGTCGTGTTACCCTGTACTTGAATGCATTGTGGACCTACATACATCCAAGACTTTAGTGCTGGCAGTTCTCAGTGTTACATTTTCCATCCTGGGCTATCTTGTGCTAATTCTTTTAGGTATATATATTATAATCATAATGACCATTTGTCAAAGCGGTATT
Organism: Tiliacea citrago; assembly: GCA_963921375.1. Lineage (NCBI taxonomy): Eukaryota > Metazoa > Arthropoda > Insecta > Lepidoptera > Noctuidae > Tiliacea > Tiliacea citrago. Next base: position 17,325,369 of record OY992805.1, read on the forward strand.
ATACCATGAAAAATGTTTCGAAATATATTGCTACGTATAGTAAATAAACTTTGTTAATATTAATACAGTATCGTATAAAAACAAATGCGCTCACGAAACATTTTACACCATAAAGTTATTCTATCGACTAAATCAAACACACTGCTGCATTCACTCAGCATTTTGGAATTTCCTATTACGTTCGTCGATTCAGATATCTGCCATCGTCAGTTTGGTTTATTTGAAAGCTATCGTATTTGTTGTGTTGCCTAGAATTGTACTTACATAACATCACACCTGTATTCACCGTAGGGATAGGCAGCGGTCTTTAATACATACACCTACATTTCGCCAGTCATATTTAAATACCATGTAATTCCTCCTCATTGTTATTTACCGGGCACTGAGACATTTCTGATGTAAAAACTCAATAACACTTTGTCCAACCTGCGAACTGAACCCAGGACCCTATCCTCAGCTGCAGTGCTTCCAATCACTAGACCAACGAGAAAAACGAATTCTACTTAAAGCAAAATAAAAATAAACAGTCAAGAATAATCTCAACAATTAAAAAGTGTATAACACATTGAGTGAATAAAATAATAAATGAATTAGAAATACTATAAGCTCTGAAATTAACAGCTGTAATAAGGAGCACGTGGCAGAAAATACGTTACCTGGATCCTGTGTTAAGCTCAGAACTGTGGAATAGAAATTATTGTGTTAAATACAAGAACACACTTGTTTTAATTCATATTTGTACTTAATTATTAAATAGTTACAAAAAGGTTTTATTATAATATATTGTTCTCACAGATAAAATAAACTGAAGCAGTTAGTAGTAGTTAAACGCAATAATTTTTTAAAATATTATTATAGCTTTAGCCCGCGGCTTCACCCGCGTGGATTTCAGAAATTATGCTCCGGAAACTTACTACCGGGGTAAAAAGTACCCTTTGCCCTAAACCAGGTCATGGTGTACCGGAAAGGTTAGCAGTCAGAGTTACAGGACAGGAAGTATGGATTAGTGTATGTTCTTACTCGTTCATTACTATCTTCTTAACACTGTTATGAATACATGAATACCAAATTCTAAAAATCTCAGCTTTTTTTCCTTTATAATATTAACACGGGAATATTTTCTACCCTTACGCCTTCACCTCACCTTACATACCCAAGTACCACTCGGCCTCCAGATGTTTTCCACCAAAAATAATCATAAAATCCCAAAAATATTTTTCGGCTCACCCACTCAAAATTCATGCCTGCATCGTCTTATAACTGGCACCCCACTCAAATTTATTTAGCCTCACCCTTAGAACGACAATAAACACTCCGTGTCGACCAAACAGTTTGCACGAGACCAGAATACCCGATATTATTTGTTTGGGAACGATTTAAACCGAGCCTTTTAGCGGTTTTATTATGTCCAAAATATTTGGGATCGAGGGAATATATTTTGATCGAAAATATCTGTGGGTGCATGGGATATAAGGATAAATGGAGTTCAGAAAGTTGGTCCCTAAAAGTCAGCATCACTTTAAGAAAAAAAGGCTGTAATATTACTATATCCTAGTTTACACCATAAATTGAGTATACAACTGCTGTATGGAGTGCCAGGAGCTGGAAGTATTTTCCTATTACTTATGTTTAATCAAATTAATTTCAAACAAAATGTATTTTGTTTGAAATTAGTTTTAAGTAATTCGGTACCTATTTAAACAAGTTTTCAGAAAATGGATACCTACTTACTACCAGTGCTGATCTGTAGACAACACAAATATAGTGCGAAAACTAAAACGAACGAAACCCTTTGAGTTAGTGTAGTGCTACTGTTCTATAATCTGAGGTGTAGTGTAAAAAGTGTAGAAATAATAGTGACACACATAATAACACAAGAACAAAGTGTTTTTATTATAATATCAGACTCTAAGAAAGTGCACCGGACTTGTGTAAAGTGCAATAAACACTATTCTAAGTTTTAAAAGAATTATCACATAAAAAATTAGGTTAGATTAAAATTGCTTATTAGCCTTAAAGTCTAGATTGTAATTAATTATTATGAACCTGGTTCTTTTTAATAAAGCACAAAAAAAAGTGCTGATCCTGTCCTTTACTCACAAATGAGTGAAAGAAAGAAATTATATTTATTTATATGCATATATACAAACACAATAATGTACTTTTTTAACACTTCGAAGAATGCCATCTACTACCATTGTTTACACATTAACAAAGATTTTGTAAAGTAAACTCGCTGTTTTTCATCTCCAATCCGTTCTACTAACCTTGCAATTCCACAACACTTCTCTAGTTAATACCCATTAACCTTAATGGACGATTTATAATTGACAAGACTAACAATTAGTGCCAAAGCTCAGCTTGAAAACACGTTTGGCATAAATAGTGGGCTAAAGATTTATTCCGTTGCAGTGTACTGGCAGGTTTCCAAAGCATTGCTTATCGCTTTGCAAGAGTTACCTATTCCCGCAGTTGACATTTTTGGGATGGAAATCAGCTAAAATGGAGGATATTTACGGGGTATAGTCGGTAGATTTGTTAATCAGGATATTGTTTTAATGAGGGTTTAAATAAGACAAATCCCAACAAAACTACTCGTCTGTATTCCCCGAAGGCCAACCTAAGAGATGTAGGTGAAGTACACCCACAATATCGCCAGTCATGTTGAAGTCCCATGTAATAAGGGGTGAGCCTATTGCCATCAACCGAGCACAAATCTGGACTCCAGGCGACACAGAGTTGCGGGTTTGTCCGAAGAGGATACCGTGGCCCTGGCACACAGGCAACTGAAGGAACACGGGTGGGTTTTAGTCAGTCAAAGTCTGACACGCCCTCCCACTCCGCCCAGAGCGTGAGCAGTTATTTGATAATTTCCCACCGAAAAAAAAAAGGCTGTTACTCTGACGGACCCAATTACAGTAATTTCGCGTAACCATTTCTAAGAAAACAGAATAATGCAACACATACCGTGTCAGTGTGTTTTAAATTTTTAGGTTCCAGGCTAGTTTTTTGGCAGCGAAAATTATGTAAAAACAAACTATTTACAAAAAAACGAATGTGCTTTAGACCACGTAACTAAAGCAAAACTTACAAATAGTAATACTAATTATACTTACAACAATAGGCCTGCACTGTGTCTTAGATATACGAAACGCAACTGGCTATGAGAGAAAGACGGAAAGAAAATGTGTGCTCGCACCTCTCTCTCTTGCCTCTACAGTAATATACGAAACGTAACTCTCTCTCTTTCTATCTTCACTACCCTCTCAACTTCCGTTCGCTCGCTTTCGTAACGCTCTCGTCACGCATTCACCAGCTTACTCCCCAAGTCAAGTGTGTGTAAAGAAGTTTTACTTAAAAAAAAAACAACTTCAAAACAAAAGAGTACAAAGTGAAAAATAACCTGCACTTCGGAAGTCGGTGTCTTTGGATCTTTTTTAATTTTTTGCCACCTACTTCCGAAATGAAGGTTATTTTGCACTTTGTAGTGTTTTTTTTTTGGAAGTGGGTTGTTTTTATTTTTGTAAAACGTTTTTTTATTTTTCACTTTTAGTGGGTCAGTTTGCAATTTATTTAAGTTACAATAGCCTTGTAGCGGCATCAACATCGCTACGTACGAACTACGCGTCACACTGACGTCACGCAAATCCTGCATCGCGCAAGCAGAGTTTATCGCGCTACTAGCATATATACAACGTCCCGACATCAACCCGTCGGGCAGTAGCCCACTAGACACTACACCCGTCTGGTCGGAGGATCCTAGCTTTTCTATGGTGGATGAGTGAACTTTACACCCTGTTCCCCTAAGCCTAATGTCAACTGCTCATCACCTTTTACAAAATATAGCTTTTCCCGATGCAGGGGTGTCAGTAGTTGAGGAGTTCTCCTGGTAAGAACCAGGAGAACTGATGGTGACTTCACCATGTGCATTGTGACGAGCATAAATTGCTTAGCAACCATATTAAAGTGTCTAATCGAATCGCAACAGTGAAATATTATTATTAAGTAGTTCCGGTGGCCATCTGTGGTCTTCATCATCAGTTCCACGTCAGCAAATGGTGCTTTCCGAGTGAAAATGCGTGAGACACTATAAAAAATACTGAAATCGATATAGGTGTGCCTATAAAATTTAAGGATTGCTCTCGATTTCCATGGGATCCCCTTATCAGATTCTGACAATGGATCTACCTCGGGAGCATACTCTTTCAAACAAAAAAGAATTTTCAAAATCGGTCCACAATTTTATTGACGGAGCAATCGGTGAATAAACATAAAACACAAACAAACATACAGCCGAACATATAAACTCCTCCTTTTTGGAAGTCGGTTAAAAGGTAGTACTATACCTGACGACCCTTTTCACAAAGATCTCTCCTACTACCTATTTTGTTTGCGGTACATAATAAAATCGATGTCAAACCCCTGTTTGTCTCCCATTCAAATATGCAATATTTCCTCTATTACTGTTTGTCCTTCCCGTTTCTATTTCAAATATGAAATACTGACTAAAGAATGTCAACCTAGAGCAGGGAACGCAATTTTCATTGCAGTATATTTTGTACTCGGAGAAAGATACTTGAGGATATGACGTTATTACTCTGTCCTCTGATATGTCGCAGATTGTAAAATGTAAGAGAATGTTACAAAGTATCCATTGATATTAGCATACCGCGATATTAAAGATCTTAAAGTGGCACTAGTGACTGAAAAGTTGTACGGAAACCGGTTGTCATGGTATGGGCATTTGATAAAAAGGAATCAGGAAAATGTCGCGAGGAAAGTTTTGAGTGTGAATTTGGATGACCTTAAGAGTAGGGGAAAACCAAAGAAATAATGGATGAACTGTGTGAAATATGATATGGGGCGACTACTGAAATGATGATAAATGAAGAAGTATGGAAGATGTTGCGCGGACCAGAAATAAATTGGGCTAAGGAAATGAGAATGACGATTATAATACAGTAATGGCCAAGCAAGATGGATAAGTATTCACCCTCTTATTCATTAAAGTGATTTTTTTCATTTGGTATCGTTATATTATTATTTTTTCATTTGGTATCGTTATATTATTATTCTCGGTGGTCTACTGGTCGCGAGCGTTACTGTTGATCATGATCATGGGTACAGTGTTTTTGAGTATTCCATCAGGAATTTCTCAGTAGCAGCCCGGAGTCTGGATTTGTGCCCGCTTACTGGTAATAGACTCGCATCCATATGGAACCTAAACATAACTGGAGAAATGTACTATAGGTACACCTCTGCCTAACCCTTCGGAGAATACAGGCGTGATGTTAAGTGATGTGTTCTATGTTATGCCACTGTAAACCTCATGTGTTACATGAACCATGGATCAAAGTGTATAAACGGCCACTTATTATTTTCACAAAAAAAACATGACATGTTATTCAATATTTAAAAAGTAACATCAAAAAGGCCCAACGCTTGTAAAAACGTTTTTCTCTAGAAAAAGGACTAAAATAATTATGATACTTTTTGTCCGCCATAAGTAAATAATAATATTAACCCTTTGACCCCAATGTACGGCGCGGCCGGCCGGAAAATACTGGTTTCAACCAGCGAATTCCGGTTTGAGGTGGTTTTAAACCGGAACGGGCGTGCTTGGAAGCGATGTGAATGCAACTTTTTAGCCAAATGTTTATTTTTGTTGCTTTTTTTTCGAAAATTCTGAAGTATTTGATCGTCTGTTTTATGAAATTATATTATTATAATTATGTTTGAGTAGCAATCCATTCAAAATGTAGAAAAAAAATTGCATCACCTCGACTCCATTTAAAAAATAATATTAGTCCTTATATCTAATATACAACAACATGGTCTGTTAAATTTAAATCGCCAGTTTGAAAACACAAACTGTTTACAAACCGCAGCTATTTTCTAAAATCCATCAAATTTTAAATAGGTAGGTATTTAATCCCGTCGATATTACATTGCGAGCTTTTCATTCACATTAGGAATGTTTCCCGTTACTACTCGTTCAATCAAAACATTTGAAATTCAAAAGCTCCGAAATTCAAAGGTATTTCTATCATAGTTCTGTACTGTATTTCAGTTATTTTGCATCATAGTATTCCATAATACCTCATGAGTGAGGTCACTCATAAAAATTCAATTAATTACTTTTATAGTGAGATTTAGATTGAAATGTAATTGTCACAATGCACGACAAAAGCCGTGATTAGTTCCGTGTGGTGCCGGGCGTAAAGAATAGCACCACCCCATTTCTTCCCGTGGGTGTCGTAAAAGGCGACTAAGGGACTTACTAGAGAATGGGCAGCAGTGTTCTCTATAAATTTTAACTCCATACTGCGATCGCCAACCGGTCTGCCAAGCGTGGCGATTATGGAAACGCCCCCCACCCATTTTAAAGGGAGCCTTATGTCCAGCAGTGAACGTCTTTCGGCTGAAATGATGTTGAGGCCGAATTTTATAGAGATGGAAGGATATGATTTGAAAAGCGATTGCTTATGAATAGGTGCGTAACATAGACTACTTTTTATACCGAAAAATGCACTGTTTCTGTAGGACAGAGACACGGGAGCGAAGCCACGGGAGCGAAGCCGCGGGAGCGAAGCCGCGGGAGCGAAGCCGCGGGAGCGAAGCCGCGGGAGCGAAGCCGCGGGAGCGAAGCCGCGGGAGCGAAGCCGCGGGTAAAAGCTGATTTCACATAATTAAGTTTCATAGTCAAGTAGGTACTAACTGAAACAGTACAAATTCCCCTCTATCGGTACAATTTCTACCGGTTCTGTTTACTCGATATTCGCACAAGTTATTATCTTGTATTTACAGTAATTACTGCAGCTCTTGTGGTACATATTCAGAAATTGTATGCCTTTTTGGAGAAATAGAACGTAAACGCGTGTAATTTTGCTTGGAACTAGCATTTCTGCAGGGAATATTGAGATTATAATAAATAGTATATAGACATACATTATATACACGGGTATTTCGCCAGTTATGATACAAGTACTATGTAGAAGAGTGAGGCTATTGACTTTAACTGGGTAATATCATAAATATACTAACCCAGACTCTGAGCTACTGAGAATTTCTTAAAGGCAAAAACCCAATATCTCTAACCAAGGACCTCACGCTCTGCTCATGTCACGTTTCTGTTCAGTATCTAACAGTGCAGTTTTAAAATAGTATGAAAGCGTTCGTATTCTAGGACCAAAATATATTTTCACGCAAAATATTAGTTTTAATATTGACCAAAATGGATGCATAATTAGCACATTTTGCTAAATCAACGCTTCTAACATACACTGACCCATTTGCAAACTGGATGGCGATGTTAAACAAATATCGGTGATGACAGCGATTCTCAAAGTATTGGTAATGTTATATGATCTGCCAAAAGTAGAAATAACTCAATGTTTTGTCAATGTTTGTGTATGTGAGTTTAAATGTTTGTAAACGCACCCACGATACAGGAGAAATTCCTAGTGTGGGGCAACGTTTTTTTTAAAAAAAAAAATAAAAAAAAATGTAGGTCACGTTGAGTTATTTGTAATAAAAGTAGAACAAGATAGTACAGATTTTCGAGGTATTCCACTTAGAGCACTGATCTCAACAGCACTTCTCCCAACCGCACATGAGCACTTCCACTAACCGCACTGAAACAAAATTTTGATAAGTGCGGTTCGGTGGAACAGTTTATTCGCTCAATAATTTTGAAGTCCTTGATTTGCTTATAGAATAATTTACTTTAGGTTTTCATAATGATTTGACTTTTCATTGGCAATGGGAGATAACAGTTTGATTTTAGTGGCATCTAAAATCAATACCAAGAAACGTTCCGACGTATCATAACTGAACATCACTTACGGCTGTATAAATCAACAAGCTTCTGATCGCAACTCGGCATGATATTTCTTGTTAGCCAACCCACTGTGTCGTATCGCATCGCCTGCCCACGCTATTATCTATTTTTGCTCGGCTCCTGAAAGGTTGTAGCGTGATGTCAAATAGCGTATAACCTTCCTCCAGAATTGGGCTATCAAATTAAAAAAAAAAAAAACCGAGTCATGAGATTACCTCCGACATACAAACTTACAAACAAACAAATATTACCTCTTTATAATATTAGTATAGAGAACAGATAATCATTGACTTCAGATAAAATAAAATATACACCCTAACTTGATTTTAATTATCTAGATTCCTTCCACATCCAAATTTCAGTTTGTTCAATGATTGTTATGATACTTATCAGCAACTGGCTGCGCCCGCGGCTTCTCCCACGTAACTATGTATTCTATTTACATTAGGAATAAGTTAATGGGAACGTGAAGTAGGTATTAGTACATTCGTAATATCGTCTACAACAAAGCTCTTCAACCCGCGGCCCGCGGTGGCTTCCTTGGCGGCCCGGCAATAGCTTGGCAAAATTAAATTAAAAATTAAATTTATTTATTACTTTTCATGTCTAGATATTAAAACAAAATAGACAGGTTAAAACAAAATTGGACACACTAACGCGTGAAAACAATTTGAGAATTGCAAACAATCACTATTAGGGCAGATATTAATAAATTAGTTAAGAGTAAACTATGTCAAACATCTCATTGATTGAATTTTATTAGTTTCATTTCCTGTTTCTAGCCTTGTAAAACTGCAATAATTGTTGTTTTTGAGGTTCCGTACCCAAAGGGTAAAACGGGAACCCTATTACTAAGGCTCCGCCGTCTGTCTGTCTGTCCGTCTGTCACCAGGCTGTATCTCATGAACCGTGATTGCTTGACAGTTGAAATTTTCACAGATAACGTATTTCTCAAATACTAAAAACCAGAATAACATAAATATTTAAGGGGGCTCCCATACAACAACGTGATTTTTTTGCTCGTTTTTGCTCGATATTGATAACGGCAACTGGTAGACGCTTGATATAGTTACTTAATATTTACTTATATATTCACTTTAAAAATAAATAATTAAATTAAAATAAAACAATTTTTTTTTTTGCAGGGGAGCTCCCATACAACAAACGTGATTTTTTTGCCATTTTTATAGATAATGGTACGGAACCCTTCGTGCCCGAGTCCGACTCGCACTTAGCCGGTTTTTTAACCGACTTCCAAAAAGGAGGAGGTTCTCAATTCGGCTGTATGTTTTTTTTTAATTACTTACCTACTTATAAGTTTAAAATGGAATACAATCAATTTTCATTGTGTTGCGGCCCGCTGATCCAATATCAAAGTATTATTGGCCCTTGGCTTCACAAAGGTTTAAGACCCCTACTCCACAACATGTTGTTATATCCTCTACAAAATAATGTAGTGAGGAAAGTTTTAAGTATGAATGTGGATGACCAAGAAACGATAGATGGACTGTGTTACTGATGATTATTATTATTAGTCTAGAAAGGGGGTGACTACCGAGATGACGACTAATAGAGAAGTATGGGAGAAAAAAACATATTGCACCGACCCTAAATAAATTAGGATAAAAAACCAAGAGAATGATGACCCTGAAGTAATCTAGACAAAATCAAACTGGCTGCTATTTTAATAAAAATTGTTATTTTTTATCATATTGATTTTACATTCTGTGATTACCTATACTCGGACACTGACTATTTTAAAATTTTAAGAAAAACATACTTTTACGATGTTTGTAAATATGTGAGCACCATGTATCTATCTCATAATTAAGTTATTTTTCATTGCTTAGTTTTTAATTCTTTTTACCTATTATGATATAGTAATTTTATTCTAGGTGCAACGCCTTCACATATAAATAGAATAGAATATAATACTCTTTATTATGTACACCATAAAAGTTACAGATATAAATGTTGAAATTAAAAAATGAAATGATGAAATTATTAATGTTGTTATATAATCATATAATTAATGTACTCAAACAAAATATTGTAAAACATTTTGAAAAGAGTACCGGTGGAGTTTCTTGCCCATTCTTCTCCATACGAAACTACCTTTTGGAAGGGGCAACTAGAATCAATTCTATTTTTTTGTAAATTTTGACGTTTAAAAGTGCCTATTTGAAATAAGTAATTTGACTTTTGACTTTTTTTGACTACAACATCACTTGATTTTGTTAATTTAAAGTAAAACTTGACTACAATAGCAGTAATGAAAGTGGCTCATTAAAAAACATACATTTGAGTACCACAGGCTAGAATCGAAAATTCGCCGTCGCAAATACCGTCAGTGTAGCAGCTAATTGAGCGTTGTCCTACACTCTGCCGAAATAACGGACAAGCGAGGTACTCCATGATGCTGTAATTGGGGCAATAGGGAAGCCTATTTTCGGCAGTAGGAGATTTTATTGTTACAAAGCCTTGTTTCTAATGTTTTGGCAGTCTTCAAAGATTTACCTTTGACCATTAAAAAAAAAAAGTTAACGCAATGGTTAAAAGAAAAATGCTTTTTCAATCTTAATGAATACATATCAGATCGCGAAGACGGAAACTAAAATCAATACTATTGGTATATATCTTATAATAATTCATTAATGTTCAATTTTTTCTTAATCAACATTTTTAAACTATATTAGTTATGACATTATCAATTACAATTATTTATATAATCATAATCTGACATTATAGTAAACTTTATCTCTTGAACTGACATAGGTATAACTTTGACAGCAATTAATTAATTTGTACCTTAAAAATCTTAATGCATGAGCGCTTATTTGTTGTAGCTGTCTTTTTATATAATTAAATAATAACATTGTCTATGATAACATTAAATATTTGCACACCATATAAAATGGTAGAATGTAAAGGGACCATTATAGTTTTTAAAATCGTACATTTGTAAACCTACATTCCGGCAAATAAATGGTTTTGATTTGATTTGGAAACTGAGGATTAAGTTGTGGGTTTCAACCCTAGGAAATATAATGGCATCTTTTTAAAACAAATAATGCACTTAACTTTACGATGATTTTGAAAACATGCTATAGAGAAAAATATTTCGGAAAAAATCTGGAGTTAATTGTTATGTTACTAACATGCAGTATGCAATACTTATTTCTAATATAGTAGAAGTGGACTTTGACTTGCAGTAGAACACTTACTATTACCAATATTTACGCAATCTAAAGCCTAGAATATTTCGAATGTCACTCCTAACAGGGACGTAACTACCGAGTTATCAAACTCAGAGGTCGGTCAGTCATAAAGATGAAACTAGGTAATTGTCCACTCCAAAGCTGAGTAGGTACCTATGGAGAAGAACGGGCAAGAAACTCCACGAACACTCTTTTAAATTTAACATATGGTTACAAAATATTGGTTACATCAATATATCAAAACAATACAAAAATAAATTAAATTAAAAATAAGCCATGGCAACAGTATTTTCAAATGCTAATCAATTCGTTTTTGCGCCCTTGTGGAGCAGGACCAGAGAATTTGAGCCAAGCATATCGGTTTTGTCACAGCTAGAGATTTTCGTTAATAGGTGAGCGATCTGTAATTTCCACAGATTTATCATTAAAACAATAAACATAGTCAATTTAACCCTGGTGGGTATGAGCCAATGAGTTAATTTAAACATGGCATAGTTTTCCAACTACCCATTAAAGTGAATGAACGAAATATTGTGCATGGAATATGTAAATTAGTTCCAATTTCGGCCCTCTGGTGTTGCCAAATTGTGATTGTAATATTAACTTTATTTATAATATAGCAATACTGTTTCAGGCTAAAAATAGAATAGATTTTTTGTAATACGGTCAGTTGTAACACACCTTATTTCATCTTTTGTCGTTGTCATTCTGTTTAACTTCAAATCTTTGAACGGGCATATGATACTAAATTCTCTAATATTAGTTTTCAACAGAAAGCCACAGCCTATTGATCACCAGAACTTTACTATTGGATTACTGCAACTACAGAGCAGTTCTCTACAAAACTGTGACCTGCCAACTGTCAAAAATATTTCACACATGATGTTACCCCCCTAATAGCTCACCTCAAATCGCGATATTGAATCTGGCACCACTCCGGCCATAACCGGTTGTATCCGGTCCGAACTCGGTTCGAGCCGACGCAAAGCGGTTCATATTTATGTGGTCGTAAAACTCCTAGTAATAAAAATGGTGGCTTATGCAGTTTTTATGCATAACTGAAGCTATGTTAGTTAAGATTTATGTTTATTTAATATTTCATACTCTTGACGTTTATGGAGTAAGTAATGTAATTACTGTTGGTTCGCTGTGTTTATGTAGAATTTTATGTTCTAAGGGAATTGTTTGAGAAATTACTCAAGATTTAAGAATGGATGCCTGGCTGCCAGCATAGGAGAAAGAGGATTCAAAACCTATCCATAGCTTTTCGTAGTCAAATTTCTGCTATTTCTTATAAAAGCTTCACATCATACAAACAGCGTAATAAATTCTACACAATAAACCTACCTTTAAATATTACATTAATACCACTTAAACCGAATCATCCAACACCCGAAATCAGTATGACCTACATGCAACTGCCATTACGCTCCAAAAACGCTTAACGACCGGTACAAATCAACGTACAAGGGTGGAAGTAGTGGGTAGACCAGCGAGCTCCAAAACGGATTTACAGCAGATTTATACACCGGTGCTTAGGCTTGGTTCAGTTGCGAACTAATCAAGTTGGGTGAGTCGTTTTGGATTAAAAGTGACAGTGGAGTACGGGGTTTGTTGTTTTTGAAGTAGAAAGAAGATTCTGGAATGTTTGTAATTAGTTGTAAAGGCCGATTTACATTGCATTTGCAGCGAGTTGAGTCCCTTGATGTTTGTACGTCACACAGCACAAATAAAAACTGACACTTTTGGCCTGACATTTGGACACATAACTTGCAAATGCAATGCAAATGTAAATCAGCGGTTCAGTTATATATCCGTTATGGAAGTAAGTCATCTGCATGTTAGATAAAGATAGTTTTAGCCAAAATTGAAAGTGGACACTTTATAAGTTACGATAGAAACTATATTCTTCTTATTAACACGTATGAATGCAGCTTGAAAGTAACATAATGTGGATAACGTCGTGAGTAGTGTATTTGTTAATTCTATTAGTTTAGTACTCCTATCATGTGTAATATTTAATATACTGCTACAATATACTTGTATACCTGCTACAATATAATGCATTATTTTATTTTATTTTATTTATTAGGGACACCTAATAAATAAAATAAAATAAAATAATGCATTCAAATAGTAAGTAAACAAAACATCAAAATATTCCACGACTCTTACTGTTCTGGAGAAAACTTTCAAGCCACGTTAACGTTCGCATAAAAGCATTTCCTTAACAAAATTCTGTGACTACCCTCGAAAATTGTATCAACAATGCCATGCCAAAATTCACCAAATACTTAAAGCCAGCATCCTCCTCCAAGCCTTCCTTAATTTCATAATAACGTTTCTCTAATCCTCCTAAAAACGTTATAAAATTATCAGTAAGCACGATATCCGTATCCGGTGCAACTTGAAGGTTTAAACTGTAATTATTTCGAGTCAAACAGCCTCAACTTTGCGGCAGAATGTGCTAATTAGGCGCCACCGAACTACGTCCAATTAAGAATGGCCATTATTGTTGGGTGTGCCAATGGCTTCATTTGGAATGTGGTAGTTTCATATTTGATTGTGCAGAGAGGTATTTGTTAAAGCAAATGGACCGAGAGGTGCTGAATCTGCACTTTGCAAGTAAGTTTAATTGGCTTGCACAATTCTGTAATCAACTTACATAGCGAAAACACTGATAGCATTGTTTAAGTTAATAAAGTGAATGAAAATACTGCTTGCTGATAGAGTTTCCACTAGCGGCGTTTATTGCTCAAAAGTTGGCCAAAGGCTTTTGTGTTTAATAGACCTTCCTCTATCTGAAACAGTAACGGTTTCAGCAAGCCTATTCAAAATCAACTGTAATCGGAGCTCAAATCTATTTTGCGGCTAAGGTCCTAAGATCTTGGTCTTGACACCCAGAAACCAGCTTTAAAAATGCGAGTTTCACACAGGTATTAGGTTTGGGTTATGAGCTAACTAATGGAAAAAAGAGAACGAAATAAGGTTCGTTTGTTTGCGGTAAACATGACGCAAAGAAAGAACACAAACACAAAAAATAACTAGTTGGGGGAAAATATGCGTCACATCTACGCAAAACGACCACCGCTCACCATAATGCTACCCCTAATGGACGTATACTAAAGACTAACACAGTAGAGATTACTTATTTATGTACCTGTAGGATTTATTTCGTGGCCTAAATTAAAATACTACAATACATAATTTTCCCTACTAATTAACTAGCTGACAATCCCACAGTTAATTCTGTAGTAACGAAGTTAAGTCGAGTAAGCTTTGTAACTGCCGTCGGAGTTAAAATAAGCTTATTAAACTGTTACCGATGCAGACTCGTTAACTAAGAACTTGACGGTTTAGCATAGAACCAGCGAGTTTAGAATTTAGATCGTGTTAGTCGATTTTGATTGTGTCATTTATCACTTTCGTTAAGGTGGTAATGATGTTAGTTGTCTAGGTCATGTCATTGGTATGATAATACAGGTGTGCTGTGTAAATAGTTTACTAAAGATACTGGATAGTTTACGGTTTTTCTAAGGATTCTAAGGATACATGAATCTTCGGAATTTTTTATCCTATATAATACATCATCATTCATCATTTCAGCCGAAAGACATCCACTGCTGGACATAGGCCTCCCCCAAGGGGGCGATAATCGCCACGCTTAGCAGGTAGGTTGGCGATCGCAGTTCAGATTATAATGATAAATGATTTATTTCAAAGTTCGTGTCAAAGTTCGACATAACCCTGCACCATGGATTACGCTTCAAATTAAAGAGCTTATGGCTATAAATCTAAGAGCAGATATAAGCGCAGACCTTCAGAGCTGAATCTCTCTTATTACAAATCCTTGCGTAATTGTTGCAGTCATTTGTGTCAAGATGCTAAGAGACGCTATTTCCACGATCAACTTATTAACCGCAGTTCCTCCGATGTATGGAGATTTCTCAAATCTGTAGGTATAGGCAAGTCACCTACCAACCAGCGTAAGGATGTGAACCTCAATGATCTACATTTCTCTCTCCTTCCCTTTTCTCTTGATCCGTCTGTCAAAGCAGCGACACTGGAGAGTCTTTCTAGTTTACCGTTACCACAATGTGCTCACTTTAAACTTAGCGATGTTACTGAGGATGACGTTAAGAAATCTATACTTGCGATTACTTCTTCAGCAGTCGGTAATGATAAGTTGTGTTCAAGAATGATAACTCTTATCCTTTCCACGTTACTTCCTGTTCTCACTCACATCTTCAACCACTCATTTTTCTCTTGCTCATTTCCGTCTGTTTGAAAACAGGCTCACATAATACCTTTACCTAAAACTAACAATCCTACTTTGTTAACACACTTTAGACCTATTTCTATTCTGCCATTTCTCTCTAAAGTTTTTGAGCACATAGATCATAGACAATTATCATTATTCTTGGCATCAAACTCGATAATTTCCCCCTTTCAATCCGGTTTTCGCTCGGGTCACAGTACTGTGACCGCGCTTTTAAAAGTAACTGACGACATCCGCTGGGCAATGGAGAATAAGTCCCTCAATGTTCTAGTATTGCTTGACTTTAGTAGCGCCTTCAACTCAGTGGATTTCGATATTTTACTGGGTATCCTCAAATCTATAAATTTCTCTTCTTCCGCTTTAGCTTGGTTCGGTGCTTATCTACGGGACCGCTCTCAGTGTGTTCACCTGGAGGAATCCTTCTCCGATTGGTGTAGCCTCACGGAGGGTGTTCCCCAGGATAGCGTCCTCTCTCCTCTTCTTTTTTCTATTTTCATAAACTTTGTTACCAGAGTAATCTTCTCTAGTTTTCATCTCTATGCAGATGACTTGCAGCTTTACCGACATTTTAATGTAGCTGACGCGGGTTCTGCAATTGCTGCTATAAATCATGATCTGGCTTGCATCAGCGGTTAGCGTCAACCCAACTAAATCCCAGGTCATGATCATAGGTAGCAGATTCGTTCGCAATGTGGCTGCTGTTACATCCCTGATGCCTTTATATCTCGATGGTGTTCGCATTGACTATACCGAAACCGCCAAAGATCTGGGTGTAATTATTGACTCCAATCTTTCATGGCATAATCAGGTCAAAGAGGTCAGTCGAAAGGTACATTTCTCCTTTCATTCGCTGAAAAACCTTCAAGGTCTCCTGCCCTTGAAGACTAAAATTAATTTGGCACAAACGCTTATTCAGCCGATTATAGATTATGCCGACGCCTGCTATCTGGATGCTACTGAGGAGCTACTGAACAAGCTTGAGCGCATGCAAAACTTGTGCTTTCGCTTTGTTTTTGGTCTTCGAAAGTATGACCATGTTTCTCACCTTCGCAAGGAACTCAAGTGGCTCCCAATCCACCTTCGCAGGAACACTCAGATTTTATGTCTCCTCTTCAACATCTTACACAACCCGTCTTATCCTTCCTACCTGCGGGAGCGTTTTTCTTACGCTCGTCCTAGCGACGCTCCATGTAGATCGCACCTTAGATCCCTCCTTAAATCTCATCCTCATAAAACTAGCTACTATTCTTATTCCCTCTCGGTGCATGCTGTAAGATTGTGGAACTCACTTTCACCTAGCATTCGTGATTTAAAAACAATTTCCTCATTCAAATATCAATTAAAAGAGCACTACCTTTCCTCTCAACTGTGAATATTTATATATATATATGTTTGTATATATATGCTTTATGTATTTATTTAGGTATATGTAAGTTTTTTGCACGTGTGTACGTGTACGTATTCGTGTGTAAATTTTATATGTATATATATGTATATGGTATAGTATAGGTATATTTATCATTTTAGTTTAAGACTTCGCATATTCATATTTTTCTCTTCTTGTTCTCACACACTATTGTCTACATTTCTTTTTCATTTCTCCTTTCGCAGGTCTGCTGGAAGAAATTTCTTAAGAAATAAGCAGTACCTACCTTTGTACTAATATTATAATTATGTCGTATCTCTCTGTGTACATGTGTCTATGTGTGTACATAAATAATAAAATAAATAAATATTTCTGTAAATAGGTTTGTACAAACACTTTTACACGTCAAAATTGCCTCTTATGTGCCTATTTTAAATAAATAATTTGACTTTGACTTTGCAGTATGGTGTTAAAATGCATAGAGAATGCTGCTGCCCATTCTCTAGTAAGTCCCTTAGTCGCCCTTTACGCCACCCACGGAAAGAAATAGGGTGGTGCTATTCTTTACGTCCGGCACCAAACGGAAGACCACATAATACATAGTCAGCCTATAATGTATTCCCACTGCTGGGACTCAGGCCTCCTCTCGGTGAGAGGGAGTGGGCTGTAATCCCACCACGCGGGCCCAGTGCGGGTTGGCATCGAATTTTTGGTTCTATGACATGCCGGTTTCCTCACGATTTTTTCCTTCACCGTTTTGAGAGCAGTGGTGATGAAAATATTTACACAAAGTAAAACGCCTGCCTGGGTCAAACCCACGACCTACAACGCGTAATTCGGGGCCGTTACCCCTAGGACCCACTGCTCTCACTCGCTGCTTTAGCCCACGTGGTGGTTGAAAATAATTCCCCGAGAATGTACTACCGAGATCAAAATACACATAAACCCTACATGGGCACTTATGAAACGTCAGAAGCTAGGTGCTTGGCATAAAAAGTATCCTAAATCTACCCATGGTCTACCTGTGTGCCAAACATAGAAATCTGTTTAGCCGGAAAGGCGTGAAAAGGTAGCAGACAGACAGACAAGAGTTACTTTTGCATTTATAATAATAGTATAAAATATAGGTGATCAAATCAAATCGGGTAGCAAAAATCGGTAACAGTAGACAAACAATACTATTTCCACCGTCTATAATAAACATCTGCATCTACCACGGAATTTGTCTATGAGTTGCAGACACAGAGACGGAGTTAAGAAAACAGATCTTAATATTATTTGACTGCCTCGTTGGTCTAGTGGTTGGAAGCGCTACTGCCGAGCACGAGGTCCTGGGTTCGATTCCCAGGTCGGGCAAAGTGTTATTGGACTTTTCTACCAGGAATTTCTCAGTAGCAGCCCGGAATCTGGATTTGTGCCCGGTTGATGGCAATAGGCTCGGCCCCTATTACATGGGACTTAAACATAACTGGTGAAACGTGGGTGTAATATAGGTACACCTCTGCCTAACCCTTCGGGGATTACAGGCGTGATGTTAAGGTTATGTTTAATATTCTGAATATTACAGGCGCCTAAGAATGTTCCTGTAATATTCAGAACTTACTTAACCCAAAAGAAAACAGTTTGAATAAAGTCAATATTACTAACAAAGAATCTAATTTACCACTAATTTCTAAAACTGTTATCTCTCTTATCATACAGTTAACATAAGCCAGACAAACCATGACTCGAACCACATCATATAAAACAGTCCCTACGTTTTCTGCCTACCTTCCGAAACATCATAAAGCCAAGATACAAACCAGTAACGACAAAGATTTATTAATTTCACAAAGGTTGTCAGTCGTGTTCCCGAGAACGTTGCAGGCTATATTAAAATTTCAGGAGTCGTGGATTTTCCCCTATTATGGCACCTGTATTTTACGGTAAATGTCAGTTGTAGAGGTTACCTTTTTCTCCACAAAGACATCGGGCGTTTTTATTAGATTTCCTTATTTTTTTTGGAGAAGTGGCTGTCTGTATTTTTTATGATGGTAAAGTGTGTGTTTGTTTTTTTGTTTTATGCGATCATTTGAAGTGTTTTGTGTATTATGATTAGAAATAATGTAAATTGACTTTACAATGAAAAATCTTTCTTTTTTTACAAAATTTTAAATTGACTTACCTGTGGGCAAAGGTCATAGGTAATTACATTTCTCAGCCAGTGAGGTATAATAATAAAAGTAAGAATACAGACGAATACCTATCCGTCTTTTTTGAGTTATTAATTTCGTCAAAAATAATCATAAATATTACTTTATTTTAAATTTCATAATAAATTATATTTAACAACCCACGGTCAAAATGTCATCTTTATATTTCTTTTAACCTTAGATCAGTTAAAAATAATGACACCAACGAAATTACATAAATAATAATATATCTAGACAAAAGCGTTCAGCAGAATTTAATAAAAGTGCGTAATAGTCTGCCTCTACATATTTATGAGACAACGTCTACCAAATTATAATTTGATTACACAAAAATCCTTTTTGTCCTCAAAGCCTTATTAAAAGTCGATGAAGCAATCGGTGTACTATCGAGATAATCTAAATTGAGTCGAATTACTTAACCTTAGTGCTACGGCGTAGCGGGATCTACACCGTAGCTGCTACGCCGTAGTAATATGCTACGTGCTCGGTGTGACGTCACGTAAGGCTGTGTGAAAATGGTACGTATGCATGTTTATTACTGTTCTATCACATTGCTGAGGCGGGGAGGTGCCTGGCTGAATTATTATGATGTGGCGGCTATCTTGGATTAAAAGGGCTATAAAGTCAAAGTCAAAGTCAAATTATTTATTTCAAATAGGCACATAAGAGGCAAAAAAAAGGAAAAAGCCTTTATTTTCAACTTAATAAGGTGACTAAGAAATTTATTAAAGAGGATGGCCAATATGCTGGCTCATTGGTCTAATCGTGGTAACAGTGACTGCTGAGTGAGAGGACCTGGGTTCGATTCCAGGTCGGGCAGAGTGATTGGGTTGTTTCATCAGGAAGTTTGTCAGTAGAAGCCCGGAATCTAGATTCTTGCCTATGTAATGGCAATAGGCTCGCCCCCTATTACATGGAACTTTACTATAACTGGCGAAATAAAGGTGGACCTCACCGCTACCTAATCTTTTGGGTAACACTGGTTTAATGTCATTTCAGTGTTATGGTGGACCATGTGACCAATATACGGTGATTGCCAATAAGTATTCCAAGCGTGGCGATTTTGTACTTTGTTAGGGTCGGCTTCCAGTTTAACCGGGTGCAACTGAATACCAGTATGTTACATGGAGCGACTGCCTGTCTGACCTCCACAACCCAGTTACTGGGTAACACGATATCCCTTGGTAACACTGGTTTGGTGCTCCAGGCTTTAGTTTACAAGTAATAATAGGTATTCATAAAACACATGTAAATGTTACAACTTCACATAATTCATACTGATATTACTTTGAAACAAAACGGCAGATGTTTTCACTCGTATTTTATTTGAGTTACGTGTTTTTGTATTACTCGTATTTGTGAATTTGTTGCGGGTGTTATTTTAAAGTTGTAATTATGATGCTTAGGTTTCAGGTTCAAACCTTTGGGAATACTAAGTGGGTTTTATAATTTCATATTGATATTGAATTAAGTGTTATTGAGATTTTCCATTAGGAGTTTCTCAGTAGCAGCCCGGAGTCTGGATTTCTGCCCGATTGAAGGCAATAGGCTCGCCCCCTATTACATGGGACATAAACATAACTGGCGAAATGTGGTAGTATCAATATTCCCTTTGCATGACAATGGAATAATGAAATGCAGATATGATATAAAAATATTGAATTAACAGTAGCAAAGGTACGGTTTCCTAGTAGAGCGGCAGCCGCCACAGTGACGGCCGTCCTGACAATGATGGCAGCGGGGTTTGACTTTACGGTGTCAAAAAGCGCACGTTCAAAGCGTCCGAAATAAAAAGATAAAACAATTAAAAAAACGTTTCATTAGTAATGTCATTTGACGGTAAACTGCTAGCTATGTGGCGGCCTCCACAGTCTTACAAACCTAGCTTAAGACTGATCCCTTGAAAATTCAAAAATGCTTGTAGGTAATAGTTTTCTTTGAATTAAATGCTTTGAGTTGAGCTAAAGTTGAAATAGAGAACTTTGAAGAATGTGACAAAAAATAAGTGTTTCCTTGTCTAGACTGCTTCAATGTAAAATTATCAACTAATTACAAACGAGCAGACACCAAACGGTCTCTCAAATATTTAATTCATTGCATTTCGATTGCATGGACGTAAAAAGGTAACCCCTTTTTTCCGTGAGTCTGAGCCCAGTCGCGCAAAAACCCACTTAATGTGAAATGACGTAAACATTGAGCACAGATTCCATTATCACTCGTTAATAAATCCTATGAAAGGCGGGGATATAATGCTTGAGAGGAGCGAGAGCGATTTCAATCTTAGGGCTGATTTTAATAGTTAGATAACTTTTATCTGAAGAATAAATATGTCAGTTTGACATTATTTTCCATACAAAAGCTCTAACCGTAATATTTTTTCCTCAGACAAAAGTTATCTGACTATTGAAAAACAGCTCTTATCATGTTTCAGGTAATTTTTCGTATATACGTGGGTTTAGTCCAAACGAACATAAAACCAAGAGCAAGTGTTTTTTTTTCTAAATATTCTTAACATTTTAGCATGGATAGAACAACGAAAGAATGTTGTCCCTGTTTACTGTTCGAAACCGACCTTAAGATTTAAGATTTAAAAGCGACGATCACTTGCTTCCTAAATAATTTGAGCTAGATCGCCGACACTACCGGTCTCAATACAAAACAAGGTTTTTCTTCAGCCATGGTTTAAAACTATCGAGCCAGTTTTTGTTTATAAACCTAACAGTAATCGAAATACAGTTTTTGATGTGAAACATCTATAGGCGCACGTAAAACCGATTGCTGGCGGGGCGACGCATGCCGCGTGGCGATTGGTCACTATACACTTATACAGTCTATATGTAGTAGTGTGTAAATGTGTGTGTAGTGCGATGTTTCACACCTGTCAGTCGTCCCGTGACGGCTCATTTTTTTTTATATACAAAACTGACAACTTAGTTGGTACCTACTACTTACTAAGTTTTGACCTGAGTCAGAATAAAGTTAAAATATATACAAATAAATAAAGAAATTACTAAAATTAATGAATTAATGATATAGATAGAAATGGCTTAAAGTTTTAAAGTTAGATAATAAGACGGTACAAGTTTGATCACCCCTGTCGTATATGGTTACCTTGGTAACACTTATTAAAAATTTTTTAGAGGGTAATAGTGATGGCAATAATTCTATCTTCGATCTCTCACAAGTAATATTATATACTTACTACCAAAATCGTGTGACCTCCCCCTAAAGCTCAGTGTCCCATCTTTTTCGATCGACCGGATTACGTGTCGATATACCGGTAATTCTTATTGCCTTCTGATTAATCTCTTTCAAGATTTTCTTTTAGTAGAAAAGGGGGAATTAATCATTCGTTCGTTCACTCATTCTGATGAATGAGTATTTTATCTCAAGGAGTTTTTGCTCGAATTAATTTATGCGATAGGTTGGGGAAATGGGTGAGAAATTGAGTGTTGGTGGGTGGAAATTGTATCAGCCGATTTAGTCGTGTAAAATGTTGTATAATGTTTGTTTGTGTTAATGTATGTACTGCTTCGATAAGGAAGTATGGACTGCTTCGTTGGTCTAGTGGTCGCAAGCGCTACTGCTGAGCATGAGGTTCTGGGTTCGATTCCCAGGTCGGGCCAAGTGTTATTAGGTTTTTCTATCAGGAATTTCTCAGCAGCAGCCCGAAGTCTGGATTTGTGCCGGTTGGTGGCAATAGGCTCGCCCCCTGTTACATAGGACTTGAATAACTGGTGTGTTGTGGGTGTACTTTAAGAACACCTCCGCCTTACCCTTCGGGGATAACAGGCGCGAGGCGTGATGTATAAACATAAGTAATTGTTATTTATAAGACAAGATTTTTTTTTTCTCACTTATGTTATTATGAGACATTAAAAACCTTTGTTGAAGCTATCCTGTTTCTAGGAAACAAACGTTTGACGCTGAAAACTAACCCTAATTGTTATCCAACTTTATTCGGGACTTCTACGTATTGTGTCATAAAATTTTAATTTGCCAAAACTTTTACGTAGAAACTCAATATTGTTTATTTCCGCGAAATATAAAAACGAATCCAGTCTACAAACATCAAAACCAATTAACGATTTAAAAATTGACTTCGACACGTAATAACTCCGCCATTTTGAGCTCATTGTGAATTCAATTAGTTTTACAGTGAATACGATCAACCAACCTATTTGCTCACACTTGTATCTTATATCTATATAAATAAGGTCTAAACTCGAGTGTGCTGGCTACAAGGAAAAGTTTATCGATGAAACCTTATCAACAGTTTACATGCACCTTACGTGTATGAAAATAAGGACTGAAATCGGGAGTATTGATTTACTACCAACGTCGAATCTTCAAATCAATTAAATTCTTACAATCGTAGACATAAGGCTTAAAATCCTAATGACAATCAGTAAAGATATTTACGTATGTCCAGTTCGAAGGTCGATTCAGCAAACTTTACTTGCACTTCGTAATCACCTTATGCCTGTTCATTTAGGGTCGCAATTGCAATGTGTGGGCTATCTTTACACGTATGTGTATAGGTGGACAGCAGAAAGGGTGTCCAGACTAATTCGTTGAAATTTTAATGCGATCAGCTGTTACTTATAGTTCAGTTATCTTTAATTTTAAATGGTATTTCTAATTTGTTTGCCAATGTACGGAATTATGGGCTTACTAAATGATAGGGTTAAAGTTTCATGTTTTATTTAGTAGGTGTGTTGAAATATCGACAATATTCTCCTCTCTTAGCACTTTTTGGTTGTGATCGAATATCTGTCCAAACAGATGCGGTTGATTAATTATTAATGTATTACTTAGCTTATACTTTTGTGGCGGTATAGAGGTATGAGGAACACGGTATATAGTTCACTCATCTTCCATAGTAAAGGCAGGATACTCCGACCAGACGGGTCATGTGTCTGGTCGGCTACTGCCGAACGATTGATGTCGTTGTATATTTATACTAAACGCGCGGTAAATTCTGCTTGCGCGATGCAGGATTTTGCGTGACGTCACGTCAGTGTGATGCGTAGTTCACATGTGACGATGTAGATGCCGCCACACTACTATAATTTATAAGTTATTCTATCTGACCTCTACAACCCAATTATACCATAGTCAGCTGACTATGGTACATACCCATGTCCTTACTACCTCAACACTTTGTACTGTACTTTGTACACAACTGGTCTTTAGGCTAATCCTGACATTACTGTATGGAGATTGACGATAGATTAACATTAGACACGCGAAGAACTAGTACAGCTATACACCATTTGAAATAAGATTAGTAAATAAACCTGTTTTACAGTCCGTGCAACCGATTTCGACTTCTATTCCGTAGGCAAAAGGATGGCATTAAAAGCAAAAACGTGGTTACAATTCCAACTGTTTATTACAGCTGTCATTTATTATGCCCCAAATGCAATAGAAGTCAAAATAACGGACTCTAAAAAAGTTTATTTAAATGTCTAATCTTATTTCAAATGAAGTTTAGCGGTACAACGATCTTTTGGCGCGAGGAAAAACTCGGAACTAACGCCAGAATTTTATTTTTTCGATACAATTTCACAAAATGTGTTTACCAACAACGCCCTCGTGTCAACGACAAAATTGAGCGCCAAACGATAAAAAAAAATGAGCAGTCATAGGGACTACCAATAGACCTGATAAATATCGTTTTCACTTCAATTTAACTTCATTTATTGCTACTACAACATATCGGCGCCGGCCGGCATGTCAGTGATGCGAACCCATATTATGTTTTTCCCCTACTAAAAAATTCTCAACATGGTTAAAGAGACTTTTCACTTCAAAAACCAAAAATCATTTCTTCAAATAAGGCTGAGGATCAGCACTTTAAGTATGTCAAAATAACATAAGACAGTCCCCCAAAACGCCCGCCCTTCACCACATCTCAGTGCTTTAGCTGGGAAGAAGAAGTGGCGCAACAAACAAACTCCCCAGCAGCACAGCTGTCTGTTCAGTTAGAAGAACTTGATTGCATACAATAGTATATAAATCTATCTATAGATACATGTAGCAGTGTATCTAAGTTATTATGGTAAGACCCAATAAATCTTATACACAAAAGATGAAAACCGCACGGCTATAAACTCAAAACGCCACACAAACTTAAATCAGCACAAAATAAACAGCTCAACTAAAGAGCTGATGACGTCACGGCGGCCATTGTTCATAACAGCCGCACTTACGGGCTATTGTGCGCAATGACACGGCGATACGTCTCTGTCTTGCCGCGTTTTGTAAGAAAAATTCTCTTGTATTGTCTTATTTCTGTGAAGTCTAGCTGTGTTATGAAATTTTGTTGTTGAGGGTACTTTTGGTATTTTTTTTTCTCATATTTGAAGTTAGGAAACTTATGAATTGAATTGTTTGAAAGTGATTCTTGTGAAAATGTTGAGTTAGCCCAAAGTCTAATCACCAGTTAAATAAAACGTATCTATTAATTGATTGATCATTACTTTTAAAAAGACTAAAAAAAACATTTTGTAAAGACAGGGAAATTGATTGCTAAGCAAATGTGCTTACAGTTATGGTTTGAATATACGGGAAATAGAAGTAGATTGTCAATGGACAATCCACTTCTATTTCCCGTATATTCAAACCATAACTGTCGTTCTTTATAATCGTATGAAAAGTATGACAATCTGTTAAACAATTGTTGCTGACTGTACATTAACTACAATTAAAAGTATAGTTAATTGATTCCAATTTTAACAATTATCTCCTGTTATAAAAAAAGAAAACTATAATAATATTAAGCAAACTATGATAATGGCAAAACTTCAGGAAAATATAGTACTTTAGTAAATATAGTATTAAAGCATTTTTTTTTTATATAATAATAATAAAGCACAATTCTTTTACAACAATGTATCTATACATCGTTTCAAGGTTTATTTTTAAACAATTATTAGTTAATTTCTAAAATATTAACATCATTTAAAAAGTAGTTTGTTCAATTAAGTGCATGTAGTGTCATCTTCATCCCTCTTGTTGTTTTACTCAGAGAAAAACAAAAAGTAAACTTGTAGAACAAGACAATAAGTAACTTTTATGTAGTGCTGTCGTTTTTAGTTTTATTTATTAGAAACTAAAAGTAACTACTGCTTTCAACTAAGCGATGAATTTTCAATAGTCAGATACCTTTTATCTGAAGAATAAAAATTGCGGTGGGCAGCTTTTGTATGGGACATATTATGTCAAACCACCAATATTTATTCTTTAGGCAGTAGGTACCTACTTTTAGTTTACAATAATAAGTACTTGAATTTTCTGAATTTATTTGATTTTAGTCAAACGTCTTTTGTAAACAGCGCCATCACAGAAGGCAAAGAAAATTTTATATGACTGATTTTCAGACGGACTTTTGTTACGAATGTACACTGCACAAGTAATTAGTTGCAAATAACGTACCCTTGCTTCGCAGTTTGCACTAAACCTGCGCTGAAATCGAACCTCACTCATTCTGATAGTTCTCCCAAGAGTACCTGCACCACATTTTGTGAAAATATACCCTAACGTGGTCACTTTGCTTGAAGGAAGGAGGCTATGTAATAACAGCCGCACGGGTTGATCCATCAGGTTAAGCTCTGCTTGCGAGGTTGGGCCGTAGATAGGTGCCCATCTTTATATACCGAGACTCTTCCTTGCCTCGGAAAGCACGTTAAGCCTGTTTTCATCATTCGTGGATTTTGACACTCGTTAAGCGTCGTCAGAACCCTGAAAGTCTTGACAACCCATGGCAGTCTTACCAAGGGGTATCGTATTACCCAGTTGCTGGGTTGTGGAGGTCAGATATAGGCAGTCACTCCATGTAAAGTACTGGTATTAAACTGCATCAGATTAGACTGGAAGCCAATCCCAACATAGTTGGGAAAAGGCGAGGCGGATTGATTGGTCACTGCTTGAAATTTTGCTGCGCCCTAATCTTTAAACACGATAGAAAACAAAATGACTTACTATATTTTCGTCGTGTTTTGTACCTATGTAGGTAATGTGTGCAATTATGTAACAGATTTTGTAAAAAAAAAAACCTGTTTTAAAATAAAAATAACCGAGATACATAAGGCAAAAAAATTATGTAAAAAAAACTCACCTATCCTTCATAGGTCCCTCCGGCCTATCTATAGCTGTGTTTCCAGAGATGGAGTATACATAGAGCCTGGACTCAGACTTGTACCATTTGATGCTGTGCATGGCCCCGCATGATCGGCCATCGATGCGGCACCGCAGTCGAGCCGTCGTGCCCACTATTGCTGAGGCGTGGTCTGTGGGAGAAAACAAGAGAGGCTTTAGAATGGTGTTTTAAAAATAGAAGATGGTCGGTGTAAGATCTTCTTCTCCACAAATAGACGTGTCGGAAAGAGTACGTTGAGGTGAGATGATCAGCCAGTTAAATTAAGTAGAAAATCGTGTGATTACAACCCATCAAGACAGTAGTATTTAAATTTGTATTGTTTTCTAAGTTCCCCGTTTTCTTCATCTCTCTCGTATCAGCACGGACTTAATAGGTGTATGAAAATGATTAATGTTGTGATAAAAATATTAGCTAGCCTGCTTCATGGAAGTATGTTGGACTGACGGCCCAGGTCTGCCGAGAGTACGCCAAGGTTTCTCCTGATTAGCGTGCATTTAGTTGCTTTGCTTTTGTTCTTAAAAGTGTTCGAATTTGAAAAAAAACGATAAACAATCACTATCATTTAACAATTATTAGTAGTTATGTCTACGCACAATGCCTTGATCTTGAGTAGACTGACAAAACTATTTTTAAACATAATGTTTGATTAATTGAGCAATGGATTTCTTTGGATTATCCAAAAGGATGGTAATTGCCTTTACAAATATGTTACACAATTGGGTTGTCTGTCTACGCTTTTATCCAGTCGAAATTTTATACAAATGTTTATTGTTTTTAATGAAAATTCAACAGAGTTGTAAGTTTGTAAATAATTATGTTAATCCCTTTATTGTCAATTGGCTTAATTAGCAGGACGTCGGCAGCCGTTCGATTGGTGCATCGGGATAACGCTTCTGACTTTTGATGAGAGTATGTGGCGGTCTGTATGTGTGTGTAAGTAAGTGAGGGTTGTGTGTGTGTGTATGTGTGTAACATTGTGTAATGCATTAATACAATTTAATATCCCTGTAATTATGCTGCAAAAACTCCAGTTAAAAGATTGTTAAGTAAAAGAATGACACAATTATTCTATAGTTTGTTTTGGTACCTACCCAGCATTGTTGACAAGTGTGACATTATATGAGATCTAACCACACAGAATTCAATAAAATGAAATCAATACCATTCCGGGGGAACGAGAAATCTGATGTTTTTTTTTTTAACATCTCAATCATACGTTATTAGGCCATTTGTTCACCGTACGGTTTCTTTACGGTGCGGCGCGGCGGGCCTTTAAACCGAAAAAACGTGTCTGTCAACAAGTTTCCATAGTGATCCGTACAACCCTGACGATCGTGCCTACACGGCGAATAAGCCGTAGTTTTTCACAGCACGAAAAACTTGTGTGTACAAAGGGCCTTAGTATTACGCTTGAAACATAAAAAACGCCCTTAGGTCTATGAAATAAACGCCCAGTCAAAATTAAATAATATGTAGTTGGCATGATCGTGCGGTTGACTATTATTATTATAGTACTCGTTCAACTTACGTATTAAAAAACCGGCCAAGTGCGTGTCTGACCACGCACAATGAAGGGGAAAGGGGGGGGGGGGGGATAGTTGGGATGAATATATCCCAAGAACAAACTTAACATTGGAGTTGAAAAACATGTTCCCCGATACATTCCAACTGCAAATATAAGTTTGTAAGTACGCACAATATTGAGTGATTTACCATGATATTTAAATACCATAGACTTCATAAAGGTTTTCCTGTAATCTATAAGAGGTATAGAACTATTCTCTGTATTTTTTAGGCTTAGCAGTTTCGGAGTTAGGGTAGGAATGACAAATTTTCTTCCATTTTCTTTAATAACTTTAAAACTAAATAAATTAAAATTATTATATAAAAACCAATTAAATTCTCAAACACGGCCTTTCATTTGATATGTAAGACGGTACAGTTTGCAAAAAAAACATTTATTTACGTTACACGTCCGTGTTTGGGACACAGAAATTCCATATTATGTGTTCCAAAAAAAAAACTTAATCGGCCCTGTAGATTTGGAGCAAATCGGCTGTGACAGATAGTCAGACAGACAGATAGACAACCAGACAGACAGACAGACACACGAGTGATCCTATATGGGTTCTGTTTTTTCCTTTTGAGGTACAGAAACTTAAAAAAAATAAAAATGGAATAATATCATGTCAGCTAGTCCACAAATATCTCAATCCATATGTCTACATTTTCCATTAGCCAAGTGACCCGCTGACCCCACTGACCCACACTGACCCGAACCCTTTCAACCGGCATGACAAGATCAGCAGCAGTATTGTAAACCGATTTAAAACTTTTATTCCAAACAAGGGTACTTTTAACTTTTTGTAATGGCTCTGGCTTAGGAGTCAATGTCGTGACTAACATAAAATAACATCAGGCCTATATTCCCCGAAGGGTTAGGCAGAGGTGTACTTATAGTATACCCACATTTCGCCAGTTATGTTTAAGTCCCATGTAATAGGGGGCGAGCCTATTGCCATCAACCGCATCTCCAAGCTGCTATTGAGAATTTCAGATGGAAAATCCTTTATCACTTTGCCCAACCTGGGAATCGCACCCAGGACGTCATGTCCAGCAGTAGTGCTTGCGGCTACTAGACTAACGAGGCAAAGAATACTATTATAATCAAAATCGGTACCTTATCATTATCTGCCTAGTGTTTTCCCAACCATGTGTCGGTCGGCCTCCAGTCTAACCGGATGCAGCTGAAGAAAAAGGTGTCAGATAGGCAGTCGCTCCATGTAAAATACTGGTAGTATTTTACATGGAGCGACTGCCTATCTGACACCACGACCCAGTAACTGTGTAACACGATACCCCTTGGCAAGACTGGTTAACAGACTTCCAGGCTTCTGACTACCCATTACGTCTACAAAAGTTATCTCTACAGAAATTGTAATTGTCTAGAGTCTAGACTAAGCCTTAATAATTACATGTAAATTACATTCAGGCGTTTTACATGTTAACGTCTACAGACTGGTGAACACATGCCTTTTGATGTAATAATAATAGTGGATACATAATGAGGGAACAGGTATTATTCTGGCTGTATAGGTAATTTATGTTTGACTCCTTATTTAAAACGACTAATGGATCCGTTTTAAAAATCCTAACAGCACCCTAATTGCCTAAGACACTTTCAATGACAATCCGAGAATTTTGAAGGAATTGCTAGTCCATTGCTTCATTGGTTTGAAAAATTCATCCGCTCAACAATGTACATAGAGCAATGAATGTAGGTGAACTGTCAAAATGAAACCCATTACGATCAATTGTCATTTTATGTGTTACACAATTTTATTACCCCGCAGATCTTTGAAACGGTTTTTGGAGGTCATTTCATCTGAAAAACACCTTTCAAAGAATCTACAGTTCCTGCTCATCATTATTTCAGCCGAAAGACGTCCACGGCTGGACATAGGGTTTACCTTAAAAGGAGGGATGGTTGCCATAATTGCCACGCTTGGCAGCCGGGTTGGCGATCGCAATAAAATGCTTGGAGAACGCTGCTGCCCATTCTCTAGTAAGTCCTTTAGTCGCCTTTTATGACACCCACGGGAAGAAATAGGGTGGTGCTATTCTTTACGTCCGGCACCACACGGTATCAAAGTTCCTATTACTTCTTTGAAATTGTCGAAGATAGCAAATTACCAGTTTCAATCGATAACTGTTATTAGTACCGAGTAATAAATACGATCAGAGGGGAAAAGTCCCATATTTTTAATAACGGTATTCTAATCTTAATCTTTGTCAAAAATACCTCAAAATTCCCTAAAATAAAAAAAAAACCCCAAAGTTTTTGTCACTGATTACGACTAGAGAACGTTTAAATTACGAGGATTGGCCTTCAGTTCTTTAATTAAATTTAATTATAGGAATAGGGTACTACATAAATATATTATTATATAAATATATATCATAAATTTAACTAAATAAATAGCAGTATGATTGAATTTCTTTCCTACTCTTGCCTCCTCATGCATTTTCTTTTTAGCAATTCCAAACAAAAAAATAAACACAAAATATTTAAAACCGTTTAACCGTTGTTCAGTATTCCGAATAATCCTGGTATCAACCGGTTATCCGCGCTACAATCCAGCCCGATCCAGTTCAATCTGGTTCAATTAAATAGTGCGCTTTGTTTAGTAGGTACTCGTTTATTTGTATTGAGAACTATTTGTTGGATTTTTAGACGATATATTGTAATAGAAGGCTTTGTTTGTTTTTTTATGTTATGCTGTGGTTTGGATGAAAGAATTGCAGCGTTTTCGTTAGTTGGCTATACCTTCGTTTATTATTTATAACTAAACAATAACATCACTACAGGAAAATACATTTTACTTACGAGGAGTATGGGCAAATATTTTGAACACCATTCTTGCAGTTTGCTTATCGGCGATTTTGGAATAGTTACTTCACGATATTTAACTTCGGATAAGAAAGTGTGTTTGACATTGAAAAGGCCAAAGTTACCTATAACTTGTTACCCGAAACAGGACCGTATCCCTAAAAATCACAGCAGTTTTTTTAATACTCATATTCGTCGTTATCGTGTGACTGCCGTTAATAAATTGCAAATAATGAATCCTTTTAAAAGTCTTGCCCCTTTTTCAATATTATAACCCCTTAGTAATCTTTTGCAATCTCTACACAAAGAAAAGGTTGGCACCAAGAAACCACATAGCACAAATAGACTAATGCATTTCCCTAATTAAAATACTTATCACAGCATTTTTATTACGTACTCCGCTATAGAAACGCCCTCAGGAAAAAGTACCAGGAAAGTATGAATAGAAAGAAGTTCTTGCTTCTTTTCTCCGCTAACAACACACGCCTGTATGAGTGGGACTTATGAAAAATACTTTACTAGTTTACTTCTAAGAATATTTTGCTTCAGGATTTTTTATTTTTGTTATTTTTCCTAGGAAGCTGTTTATTAGTTGCATAATCCTAATATTGCTCGCGCGAACATGTGTGTGCTAGGTTATGCTTAGCATAGCAGAGGGAGCGCTACACGGCGGGTTAAGACGAACATTATTTTTTAGATGATTTTCGAAGGTTTCCGTGTGTTATGAGCTATGTAGGTTTTTAATCCTAATATATGCTCATCATTGCTATAAAGAGAATCCTACTTTTAAAAATTTTGAAATCATTGTTGAAATAATCGTTGTGTGATAAATCAATGAATAAAAGAATGAGTTGAGTCGTGAAAGAGTTGGTAGGTATTATATGAGTATTTTTCTAATAATAATCAGATGATAACATAACATCACCTCTTTCCCCCGAAGAGTTAGGTAGAGGTTAGGGCTATATAGTACCTACATCCACAATTTTCCAGCTACGTTTAAGTGGAAAAGGCGGCATTTAATAATAAAATATGTATAATATTTCACAAATTATATATCTGACTCAATTGCCTATCCAGATGATAATAATAACATCTTTTATAAACGAAATTGTATTCGGATGTAGTAGTCAGAAAGAACCTAATATCTTGAAATTCTTCAACAAAATGGGAACGCTCTAAGATAATTTACACCGACATCTTTTCTCTGACTGTACTTTGTTCAGTGAGAAGCGGAATGCGCAATAATCTAGCCGACACTGTTTTAAAGAATAGTATCATTTACAGTTGAAAATATGATAGTAGTTCCGAGGATCACTCCATAAGAGAAACAGGTAAACCTCTGTCACTGTCAGATTGCATACAAAAGAAAGAGCGCGATGACACAACGTATGGCTTAAAAATGAAAATAAAATCGTATAGAATTAGATATTAACTAATTAATAAAAAATAATCCATCACCGGATGCAGTTTGGCATTTGCAGTTTTATGGTATACTTTTAATTATAATTATAACTGTTAACGAAGCGATAAACTGCTTTTAAAAATAATTAAGAGTTGTCTTTGAAGATTTTTTTGATGTTTAAATTATGTCTTGAGTTCCATCACCGTATTCACAACAGACTTGATAATATCATACTGTTTTTGTTTTGGAAAAAATATTTACGGTTTAAGAGATACACTGCTTAAAAAAAAACACCTTTTTGACCATCAAGACATGTCCGCCTTAATGTCTCGTTATTATGTGCAAGTACATAACTATCTTGAGCTTATAAAGTTGAGTAATCATCAAAGCATCTTTCTCGTGAACTGTTTATAAATCGCCCCCCATTACATGAGACGTAACATAACTGGCGAAATGTGGGTGTACTAAAGGTACACTTCTGCCTTACTCTTCGGAAATAACAGGCGTGATGATATATGTGTTGTTATGTTATTTATATAATTATGTGTTAACCAATCGATTTTCTAAGCGTTCATGGTAATTTAAGTAGATCATAATTAATTATAAATACTCGTAATTAGGTATCATAGAGAACACTTCCATAGACATAGACGACACTTCCATCTACCTACTATTTGGTTGGAAAAAAATATTTAATGTAATCTTATATTCAAAATCAATTTAAAATGTAGTAACCCACTGCCTTTTTACCTGCATCGAGATTCCAACATAAATCATTTCCATTAATCATCGAACATATTCTGGCATAAAAAGTATGTATCCTACTTTACTCGGGAATACTGTAGCTGTCTAATAGTTAAATATTTTTTGTTGTAGCATCAATAATTCCAAAAATAACCCTTTACAAACATTTTAAAAGCATTCGCCCCCGCCTCCGCTCCTACCAAGCCCACAACCTAAAGCTTAACTCTCCAGCGGAACAACTGCTAATTTTGTTGCGAGAAAAATGCGCCATAATCCAGCAGCTCTGCCCACCCCTCCCAACGGTTTAGCGTCATAAAAACTCTTGTTCAAGCTTCAACGTTTTATACTTTGCAAACTGTGTAACATGCAAACCGTTTTGAAGCAATCTTGGGTGTTCATGCAGATTTTTGTGCGGGTGGAAGGTCCTGCATTCTAAAGTTTTATGGTTTAATACCCGTTTGAGAAGGTCTAAATCACAGAAGGGTTAAGCAGAGGTAATAGTACACCCACATTTCATCATTAAGTAACATTTTTGTTTTCAGGCGACTACTTCGATGGATTGTAAATACCAGGTTAAAGACAGAATCAAACTTTAAGAAATGGTTTTGTAAGTTGGCTATTGTTTTTTTATGAAAAAGTCCTCATTTTCATTATGAAACATCTTGATTTTACCGTCGGCAATTATGTAATTCTTTAATATGAATCCTTCCATTTGACACCCTGTAAATACGGAACACACCAACCCTTCTACAATTCTTAAAAATTAATTTGGCTTTCATCTCTTCCCATAGACGCTTGCTAACAAGAACTCCGACCCCTTTAGCCCCTTTTCATACTATCTAGCTGCCGGATACTCGGTACCGGTTACCCGGTGGCAAAATATAACCCGGGTAAATGGTGCTGGTACGTGTCAAAGCTTTTATACTTGTAGAAAGAAAGAAACAACGTTATTTGGCGCAGTACCGTATGGAAAGAAGACATTTGGGCAAATTAAAACTAC
Organism: Tiliacea citrago; assembly: GCA_963921375.1. NCBI lineage: Eukaryota > Metazoa > Arthropoda > Insecta > Lepidoptera > Noctuidae > Tiliacea > Tiliacea citrago. The sequence goes on from OY992805.1 coordinate 17,359,964, forward strand.
ACAGTCACACACTGCCTTACTCTTAGGCACGCGAAGCAACCATCACAAAACCGTTAATAACGCGTTATTAAGTCGCATCGTTTACGCTTTTAAATAATTAGTGCAGTGAAATTCTGGCTATTGAATGGTGATTTGAATTTGTAACACGTTACTTTTCAAAATCAAAATCATTTATTTTTTGCCAACATAGGTAGGGGTACAGATGTCATAAAAGTTTTTATAATGTTCACCATGTTCTGCCGTCACTCTGGCATGCAAAATTTACACATAAATTACAATCAAAATACAAAATTAGTAAATTGGCAAATCATTTTATCTTTCAAGGTCAAGAAGTATCTAAAGTCAACAATTAAATAAATGTCATAGTAAATAGTGAAATAAATTAAAGTCATACATTTATATAATAATTGTGAGTTACTCATTTCTTTTAAGGAGCTTGTGGCTAAATAATAACTGCCGCACGGGTCAATCGATCAGGTTAAGCTACGCTTGACGCGGTTGGTCCGTAGATGGGTGACCATCTGTTCATATCAAGATTCCTCCATGCCTCGGAAAGCACGTTAAGCCGTTGGTCCCGGCTGTCATTTGTAGATCTTTGACAGTTGTTACGGGTCGTCAGAAGCCCATAAGTCTGACAACCAGTCTTTCCAAGGGATATCGTGTTACCCAGTAACTGGGTTGTGGGGGTCAGATAGGCAGTCGCTCCATGTAAAATACTGGTATTCAGCTACATCCGGTTAGACTGGAAGCCGACCCCAACGTAGTTGGGAAAAGGCTAGGCAGATGATGATGATGACACATGTCATTTCTATTATTGAATAACTGATTAATATTATTGGCCATAAGGATTCCCTTTTTAACCGAAATCCAAAAAGGAGGAGGTTATATGTTCGGCTGTATGTTTGTTTGTTTTTTTTTTTTTCTTTTATGTATGTTCATCGATTACTCCGTCAATTGTGGACGGGTTTTATAAATTATTTTTTTGTATGGAAGGGTATGCTCCCGAGGTGGTCCCATTGCCACCAAATCAGAATCTGATGAGGGGATCCCATGGAAATCGAGGGAAATCCTCAAATTTTATAGGCATACCTATAGCGATTTGAGTATTTTTTATAGTAACTCGTGCATTTGCATTTGAAAAGCACCATTTGGTGAAGTGGAACTGATGATAAAGATCACAGATGGCCACCAGAACTACTTAATAATAAGTATTTCACCATTGCGATTCGATTAGGCACTGTAATATGGCTGCTAAGTAATTTATGCTCGTCAAAATGCATATGGTGAAGTCACCATCAGTCCAACCAACTCCTCAACAATTAACGGCCCTGCATCGGGAAAAGCAATATTTTGTAAAAGCTGATGAGCATTTGACATTAGCCTGTTGTAAATTAGATAAATTACAAACTGTCCCACAAAAAAAACAACTTTTTTTACGGAAGTCGGTGGCAAAAAACTAAAATAAAGATGCAAAGACACCGACTTCCGAAATAAAAGTTATTTTTCACTTTGTAGTGTTTTTTTGGAAGTCGGTTGTTTTTTTTTTGTGTAAAAAGTTTTTTTCAGTATCAGAATCAGCATTTATTTATGTGTAAGAATGTATTTTTACATAGTATGATGTTAATATTATTATAACTTCTGTTTATTCTACAACGACATTTATATTGTGTACAAATTCCAAATGTCATTCTTAACAATATACGAGTTTTGAGTAGTGTTGATGAGCTTTACACTTTGCAACCCGACCCGGTAGCCGGACCGTGTGAACATGCCCTAACTCCCAGTCCATAACATAACATAACACTAAAATCTTCACCTAATTACAAATTAAAACTGGAACCTCCAATCCCTTAAAGTTAAATTATAACATTCATAAAGGTCTTTGAATTACAGATTACAACCGTAATATCTTTATAGGGCGACAGATTTAGAATTGTAATTCCGTTTTAACAAATGGCTGTATTCTTAAATTAACACCTTTGTAAGCATTGTTGACTGTTTAACAAAAGCTTATTATTTTGGGTCCAACTTGAAAAGAATAATTTTAGGGTCTTCGCAAAATATTTTTTCTAGAGATAAAAATTGAGTTAAGATCTTTTGAATGCCTTTACAGATGTTTTTCTTATTTTGATTTTAATGGGCTGTTATGATGTTTGTCATTGGGAATAAAAGAATTAATGTATAAGAAGATGGGATTTAAATTGGGCGTGAATTTTTGAGAAGGTATGTTTTTGATGGTCTTGAAATTAATGTTGACATTGACTTTGACGTCAGTCGAGAATAGTTTGTAGAAAATTGAGAAAATGGTGCCTAGATATAATAATTCATTTCTATGACACAGGTACAGTCAGCCTCGAAAAAATATTATACATCTAGAAGAATTACTTTAATTGTATACAATATTATGGAACAACTATAAATATCTTTATTCCATAATATTGTTTATATAATTATGTAGCCATTAAACATATTACACATTAGGTACTTATTTATTGCAGACAATCAAATAAATTCTTGACTGTACCTAACATCTGCAACCCCTTTTATGGTTCCTTATTTCATACAAATAAGGTATATATTGGACTGTCAATTCAAAGGTTGTGAGCTGAAACTCATGTAATTGGACTTGGACGTGAGCCGACGGAAATGTACCCAGCGTCTACTCCCCTTCTTCTAAGACTGCAAAAACTGGGTGTAAATGGATTCTTTCAATTCTTTTTTGAATGTTTTCTTGCAACTTCTTACAAAACATCACGCCTTGTTTCCCCGAAGGGTTGAGCAGAGGTGTACCTATACTACATCGACATTGCGACACTTATGTTTAAGTCCCATGTAATACGGGGCGAGCCTACTGCCATCAACTGGGCACGAATCCTGCTACTGACAGAATTCCTGATGAAAGAACCCAATATCACTCTGCCCGACCTGGAATCGAAACCAGGTCCTGACGCTTAGCATTCACTGTTACAACCATTAGACCAACTAGCCAGCATATTGCCCATCATCTTTAATCAAATTCTTAGTCACCTTATAAGTTCAAAAGAGAGGCTTTTAAAGACCAATAATACTTTGCCCGACCTGGGAAACGAACCTAGGGCATCATAGTTGCAAGTTCTTTAGCAACATCATATACTACTAAAAGAAGTTGAAACAAACAGAGGGTGATTGATGGGTAATAAATTCATGATATAAGAAAGTAGTTTTGCTTTTCAAGAATAGATACTAAAGCACACAACTGCAATAATACATTATTAAAAACATATACACTAACACAACACAACACAACTACACAACTCACACTGACTTAAACATAACTGGCAAAACGTGGGTGTAGTATAGGTACACCTCTGCCTAACCCTTCGGGGATTACAGGCGTGATGTTATGTTATGTAAAAAAATAAGTTTTACAAAAAAACACTATAAAATGAAAAAAACCCGCAAAGTGCGAGTCAGACTCGCGCACGAAGGGTTCCGTACCATTATCTATAAAAAACGGCAAAAAAAAAACACATTTGTTGTATGGGAGCCCCCCTTAAATATTTGTTTTATTTTAATTCAATTATTTATTTTTAAAGTGAATATATAATTAAATATTCTGTGAATATTTCAAGCGTCTACCTGTTGCAGTTATCAATATCGAGCAAAAACGAGCAAAAAAATCACGTTTGTTGTATGGGAGCCCCCTTAAATATTTATTTCATTCTGTTTTTTAGTATTTGTTGTTATAGCGGCAACAGAAATACATCATCTGTGAAAATTTCAACTGTCTAACTATCACGGTTCAAGAGATACAGCCTGGTGACAGACGGACAGACAGACAGACAGACAGACGGCGGAGCCTTAGTAATAGGGTTTCCGTTTTACCCTTTGGGTACGGAACCCTAATAATAAATTTGTTTCGGAAATCGGTGTCTTTGGATCTGTATTTTAGTTTTTTGCCACCGACTTCCATAATAAAAGTAATTTTTCACTTTGTAGTGTTTTTATGGAATCCTTTTTTTTTGTAAAGTTTTTTATTTTTCGCTTTTTAGTGGGTGAGTTTATAATTTACATAAGTTACAATAGCCTTATGTCAACTGCTCATCACCTTTTACAATAGATCCCCTCAACATATTCTGACTTAATAGCAATGGAACCACCTCGGATGCATACACTTTCAAACAATAAAACCGGCCAAGTGCGTGTCGGACCACGCACAATGAAGGGTTCCGTAGTTAGGATGAATTTATCCCTAAAACAAACTTAACATTGTAGCCGAAAAACATGTTCTTCCATACATCGATATACGCCACGTTCAATTTTCCAATTGAAAATTTAAGTTTGTAATCGCAAAAAATGTTTTTTTTATGTGATAAAACTACAATGTTACAATTTTCGGACTTTTTCCTTTACTTTTGCTGTGAGACCTTGCGTCTGCCCAAATTTCATGATTGTAGGTCAACGGGAAGTATCCTATAGGTTTTGATTTATTTGCGAGTATCGAAATATGTCGCAATAATGTCGCTTATATCACCGTATATTTTTATTGCGTTGACTTAGAAGCCTGATTTTTTTTAGAGGTTCAAGGGACCATAAACTTACGTATTTGATATTAATTTCAACTTGATGCCTCTACGCGTTCCTGAGAAAAAAGGTCTTGACAGTCTGACAGACAGACGGACAACGAAGTGATCCTATAAGGGTTCCGTTTTTTCCTTTTGAAGTACGGAACCCTAAAAAAGAACTTTCAAAATCGGTCCACAATTGACGGCGAAATCGGTGAACATACATTAAAAAAAACATACAGACGAACATATCCTCCTCCTTTTTGGAAGTCGGTTAAAAAATTACCATAATATGCGCTCTAAAAGCCGACCCCAATATAGTTTCGAAAGGCTAGGCAGATGATAATTTCTTGCTCATTCTTCTCCATACAAAACTACCTTTTGGAACTAAACTAGAATCAATTCTATTTTTTTGTAAATTTTCGTTCAAAAGTGCCTCTTATGTGCCTATTTGAAATAAATAATTTGACTTTGAGTTTGATAATGATAATATACTCATTGGACAAATTACGGCCAAATAATGACAACTATTCTGTTGTATTGTTGAAATGACTACATTTTAGTGTTCAAATTTATATGTAAATGGTAAATACAATACATTGCTTTGTATTCATTGTGGAATAACGGAGCTTATTATACGCTTATATGGAAATAACTACGACGTTATAACGTTATAACGAATAGAGTATAGTTTTAATCCTCCTTAATGCTTTATTTAGAAAGAAGATGTTGGTTGTAGGCGAAGCACCATGATTTGATAATACAACAACATGAGTTGTAACTATGTTTTATTTACCTATAGCATGCCATAGTCAGATATGCTGTAACAGATTGTGTTACGTATCACTTTACATGATAACAACATTGTAACATAGCATGTATTTTGATAACGTCATCATTTGGATAATGATCGTAATAATGCGAGGTAAAAACTCGGGTTGAAACATGCATGATCAATCTTACGCAATAATATTGTCAATTGCGTAAGATTAATCAAGTTGCAACACGATTCTGAGGTGGCGACCTGACTCAAGGCCAAACCCAGCCACGCTTTGGTAACCTGCATTATTGTATGGAAGAAAATTTAAAACCCTTCAGGGCCCACACGCTACTTGAGCTAATGACAAAAATCATATATACAGAAGAAATTCAAATTAAATTAAGTTCTAAACGCTTAAAAGTTCTTACAGTTCTAAAAGTTCTTATTGTGTCAGCAAGTGCAGTCTTCGACAAGTCTCCGGTGAAGTAACAGCTCCTCATAACTGTTAGCTTTACAAGTCGCGAATTTTCTATAAATAGCTCAGGGCAGTCAAGTTATCATAGCTTAGGATTATTTTACTTCTCTATTATTGTGTATTTCCGTGTACTCTTTAATGATCCTTTATGCTTATTTGACTGTATTTCCGTGTTGTGTACAATTAACTAACCTTACGTATGTGATTTAAATTCGTGTTAAACTATTGTGTGTGTAAATAGCAAATATAACGTTTTAAAAAGTGCTGAAAGTGGTTTCAATTAAATTCCCTCGTCAAGGGAACATCATCACCCCCGCCTACATCACCTGACTCCCGCGTTAATAACATTTTGGTCCTTCGAGCCGGATCAGGTTCAACTAGAGGGAATTAATAAATAATAATAAATAATAAATTAATTAAAAAACCACATAATAATGAGTTTAAGGAGCGAAATAACCACACGCAGTAAACTACGTAAGCTAACGGAGGAAATGAGTGTTCGTAGACATCAAGAGATGGTCTCTGACTCAGGTGTGACCACCGAAAGGGCACCAGAGTCACCGTCTGTTGCACCAACGATGGCATCCACGTCTGCCCTCAATATCCCACTGACGGGTGGTCGAGTAGTCGACTTCAGTAGGAGTACGCCAGAGGGACCACAGGGAGGACAGACAGCCACTAAAGACCGACATAGATCGCCGCGAAGCAAAGGCTCGTCTAAACATAGCCGAGTCGATTACTTAAGGAAAAGAGTCGAATACGAAGCTGAGCGCGAGTTGGTGCAAATGAAGGAGAACTTAGTCAAAAAGAGACTAGAAGCTGACATCGCCGAAATAGAGGCGGCTGCTGACAGCGATGACTCTCACTCAGATGTGAGTACGACACAGCGCGTGGAAGAGTGGGTGAATACAACGCCCCAGGTGCCGCAATTGAACGAAGTATTGCGCACACCGGCTGTGTCAGGCGCGACCACTGAAATGGCTGCGCCCCGTGAACCATCTGAAACTGTAAGTAGAGTGAATCGCGTACCGAATACATACCGTGCGTCGTCAGTGCCTAATGAAAATGTGTCGCGTATAACAAGGGCATCTGAGCCAGTACCGTTACGTAACATAACGGTACCGAGTACGCCATCATACGTGCCAGTGTCAACAGAAGGTGTGAGATTTCGTCTACCCGAATATTATCCCGTCTTTACCACTCCGGTCGCAAGTGTACCTCAAGTATCAACACTTGAGTCGGATACACGGCGGCAGACGCAGTACGGAGCGGGTGAAAGAGAGAGACGGCGAGAATCGTCGGGAGACAGAGACAGCAAAATCGACAGACTGGCAGAGGCAATCTCAAGCATGGCACGACCACGGCCGGTACCAAGACAAGCTTACGAATTGCCATATTTTAATGGGGACCCATCCGACTGGATATCTTATAGAAATATGTATTGGGATACGACCCGGCAATACGAATTTAAAGCGCATGAAAACTTAGCACGGTTAAAAACCTCATTACAAGGCGAGGCAAAGATATCAGTGGAGGATTTATTAAGGACGTCGACGGATCCCACTGATATAATGCGTGCGTTAGAGGACGAGTTTGGTCACCCGACCTTAGTGCTACAGTGCGTACTGAAGAAAGTACGAGATTTACCTAGAGTGACGGAGAGTTGCCGGGAGCTAGGTAAATTCTCTTCTACAGTAAGAAATTGTGTATCATTATTAAAAAACATACACGCAGAGGGCTACATAAATAACCCACAATTAGTGAGTGACCTGCTGAGCAAGTTAACACCGGTACAACGTACGAAGTACGGTGACTTTGCGATGGGCCTAGATAACGCGCAGGGGGTGGATTTAAGAGTGTCACCGAACTTAGAAATGTTCTCGGAATTCCTGACACACCTAACACGCTCGGCATCATACTACGCGCAAGCTAACATGTTCGAGTCGAGTCCACCCAAACAACTTGCGAAGCAACAAAAGCATGGCGCCGGTCAAACCCGACCAGTGACCAATGCACGCCCCGCTGCCAGCAGGCCACCGTGGGTTGAAAAGGTGAACACGCAAAGTGACGAATCCCTCGCACCGAAAGAGTGCATAATATGCCAGAAGAAACACACCATTGAAGAGTGTGAACAGTTTAAAAAGCTGACAGTGCAACAGCGTTGGGACACAATCAAAGATAAAAACACGTGTTTCAAGTGCCTGGTGAGAAAACACCCTAAGAGGTTTTGCCGCGCAAGTAGATGCGAAAAGTGCGGCTACGGGCATCACCTGTTGTTGCACGCGGACAAGCAGCCGAAGGAGGATAAACAGCCGAAAACCGAGAAAACAGAAAGCATCACGAACATAGGAGAGTGGCGAGCAACCGCGTTATTAAAAATAGTGCCGGTATCAATCAGCGACAATAAACAATGTTACGCATTATTAGACGATGGTGCGACGGTATCGTTGATAGACAGTTCTCTCGCTACCGACCTAGAGGGTCCGTGTGTACCTCTTTCGCTGAACACCGCGGGCGGCCACGGAGTGACGGACCTAACCTCGCGAATGGTACAAGTGCGCGTAAAGGGGCCCAATGGTCAGTGCCACAAAATAAAGTGTCACACAATGGTAGACATAAACCTACCAACGCAGACAGTGTCCGCCTCAGTGATAGGCGACAATGCCCATCTCAGCGACTTGGGTTGCGTGGAGATGAGGGGCGCGAAGCCGCTGCTGCTCCTCGGGCAGGACAACTGGGAGCTACTCCACGCCCGGTACATCCGGCAGGGACGATCCGGTAAGCCAGTTGCCTCACTTACTAGATTAGGTTGGGTCATACATGGACCATTCAATAATTCTAGTACTAATGCAGTAGTCAATTGCATGACAGTCTCCCTCCCTGACTTACATAACTCAGTTAGGTCACAGTTTGAGCTAGAGTCAATAGGTATTTCAGAAAATAAGCGCAAACGTAGGGATGTTGAAAAGGCGGTACAAGTGTCGGACAGCACTAGCCATCACACCACAGATAAGTCGCAATGTGAAGTAGGTATATTGTGGAAACAAAATGACACACAATTACCTAACAATTACAATCAGGCCCGGCAGAGGTTGTACGGTACCGATAGAACGTGCCTCAATTACAACCTGCCGACCGGACCTGACTTATTAACAAAATCTAGTATTTTAATAAAATCTAGAATAGGCCCTATAGCCTTTTCAGGCGGCATCGCTGACAAGTCCCTAAAGGTACGAATTAGGGCAAAAGGTCAAGGTGCTCGATTATTTTTGTGGCGAGGCGCGAAGCCCCACAGGGAACCATATAAATATAAAACAAGTTCCGTAAAACTAGGTGCAGCCTCATCACCTAGCACAGCAATTAACGTGCCTAACATAGTGGCCCTTAAACAGGGAATAGGCACAATAGAGGCGACCCTAGGTTCGATAAGGTCACTGACCAATAAGAAGTTAGGCTACCCTGCGCTCATACACCCAGTAGGCAATAACTCCGTAAGACAGAGGGAGATTGTCATGAAGCTAGGGAAAGCGCGAGTAGCACCGCCTAGAGGCAACTGGCGCTGGGTACCCTGGGGGAACGACCCACCTGTCCGAGCGACCAGGTTGTGTTGGCCCGATAGCCATGCAGGTTGGCTCTCGGGCCCCTCTTTTCCACGTGGTCCACAGGAGCAGCAGCTGGCGTGTCGCGAGTCCAGGGCGATGAACGCAGACCCCGAGTGCAGCCAGCCAGTCTGTGCAACGACAGCGCCTGTGGCGCCACCCCTGGACTACAAGCGCTATTCATCGTGGGCGCGCGTACAACACGCTATGGTGCGCATACAACGCGCTGTGGCATGCATGCAACGCTCTAAGGCACGCATTCAGCGAGCTATGGCGCGCATACAACGCGCTGTGGTGCGCATGCGTCGAGCTGTGGCGCGCATACAACGAGCTGTGGCGCGCATACAACGAGCTGTGGTGCGCATGCGACGAGCTGTGGCGCGCATACGATGCGCTATGGTGCGCTTACAACGCACTAAGGCGCGCATACAACGCGCTAAGGTGCGCATGCGACGAGCTGTGGCGCGCATACGATGCGCTATGGCGCGCATACAACGCGCTAAGGTGCGCTTACAACGCGCTATGGCGCGCATACAACGTGCTATGGTGCGCATGCAACGAGCTGTGGCACGCATACGATGCGCTATGGCGCGCATACAACGCGCTAAGGCGCACACACGGCGAGCTATGGCGCGCATACAACGCGCTAAGGTGCGCTTACAACGCGCTATGGCGCGCATACAACGTGCTATGGTGCGCATGCGACAAGCTGTGGCGCGCATACAATGCGCTATGGGGCGCTTACAACGCACTAAGGCGCTCATACAACGCGCTAAGGTGCGCACGCGACGCGCCGTGGTGTGCATACAATGCGCCAAGGCGCGCATACAACGCGCTATGGCGCGTGTACTCACCCGCCTCAACGTGCTCCGAAGTACGCTCAAGGAGCGACCGCCTCGTGAGGAGGTCCTTTACACCCTCCTCACAGAGGCCAAGCTGATCGTGAGCAGTCGACAGCTGAGCTACGTGTACGACGACCACAACCAGCCCGTGGTCCTGACTGCGAACTATATTGCTCCTGGGCACGGCGTCCGGGAGTACTCCGATGGCACCAGCCGACGTCGACGACGTCGACTCGCGCCGGCAATGGCGGCGTGTAAACGCGCTCGCCGACATGTTCTGGCGGCGCTGGCTGCGGGAATATCTCCCAACGCTGCAACGTCGCGAAAAGTGGGCAGATAATGTGCCAAATGTGCGTGTCGGCGACGTTGTGATAATAGCCGACAATAACAAACAACGTAGTGCGTGGACTAAAGGAGTTATAAAAACAGTGTACCACGGGAGTGACGGCATCATCCGTGTAGTAGACATTAAAACTACAAACGGGGTCCTGCGTCGGCCTGTAGCTAAGATCATCGTGCTTCCCACAGACCAAGAAATGTAATACGGTTGAACCCTGTTACAGGGGGTGGAATGTAGGCGAAGCACCATGATTTGATAATACAACAACATGAGTTGTAACTATGTTTTATTTACCTATAGCATGCCATAGTCAGATATGCTGTAACAGATTGTGTTACGTATCACTTTACATGATAACAACATTGTAACATAGCATGTATTTTGATAACGTCATCATTTGGATAATGATCGTAATAATGCGAGGTAAAAACTCGGGTTGAAACATGCATGATCAATCTTACGCAATAATATTGTCAATTGCGTAAGATTAATCAAGTTGCAACACGATTCTGAGGTGGCGACCTGACTCAAGGCCAAACCCAGCCACGCTTTGGTAACCTGCATTATTGTATGGAAGAAAATTTAAAACCCTTCAGGGCCCACACGCTACTTGAGCTAATGACAAAAATCATATATACAGAAGAAATTCAAATTAAATTAAGTTCTAAACGCTTAAAAGTTCTTACAGTTCTAAAAGTTCTTATTGTGTCAGCAAGTGCAGTCTTCGACAAGTCTCCGGTGAAGTAACAGCTCCTCATAACTGTTAGCTTTACAAGTCGCGAATTTTCTATAAATAGCTCAGGGCAGTCAAGTTATCATAGCTTAGGATTATTTTACTTCTCTATTATTGTGTATTTCCGTGTACTCTTTAATGATCCTTTATGCTTATTTGACTGTATTTCCGTGTTGTGTACAATTAACTAACCTTACGTATGTGATTTAAATTCGTGTTAAACTATTGTGTGTGTAAATAGCAAATATAACGTTTTAAAAAGTGCTGAAAGTGGTTTCAATTAAATTCCCTCGTCAAGGGAACATCATCACCCCCGCCTACATCACCTGACTCCCGCGTTAATAACAGTTGGTAATTAAAATAACTTTCGTCTGGAAAGCCTAGAATTACTTAGTGTTATTCATTTATGATAAGAGCTTATTCATTGTTATTAACGTTGTTGACAGACCCTTACAAGATTGTAATTAACTTAATTTTTGTATGAGTCGACTACGAAAATCTAATAAAAAATGAGCCCTATAGATTTTCTTTTTAAGGGACTGCGTAGTAATGTTCCCTGTAAAGATATTACAGAGGAGCTCGTTGCTAAGTAATAAACAGCCGCACGGGTCGATCCATCACGTTAAGCTACGGTTGCCGTGTTGGTCCGTGGATGGGTTACCATATTTACATGTAACCGAGACTCCTCCGTGCCTCTGAAAGCACGTTAAGCCTTTGGTCCCGGCAGTCATTCGTGGATCTTTGACAGTCGTCACATGTCATCAGAATCCCGAAAGTCTGACAACCAGTCTTACCAAGGGCTATCGTTTTAACCAAAAACTGGGATGTGGAGGCCAGATAGGCAGTCGCTCCATGTAAAATACTGGTATTCAGCTGCTTCCGGTTAGACTAGAAACCGACGCAAACAGAGTTGGGAAAAGGTTATCTCTGCTATATTTTATAGTGAGGTATTTCATTTTGACATTAGTGTGCAATATATTATACACTATGAAGATAGTCGTTGGTCTAATAGTCGCATTCGCGACTTCTTATCATCCTAGGTTCGATCCCCTGTTTAGGCAAAGTCGCTATGTATTGGGTTTTTCCATTAAAAAAATTCTCATTTGCAGCCTGGAGTCTGGATTTCAGCCCGGTTGACCAATTGGCTCGCCCCCTGTTACATAGAACTAAGCATAACTGGCGACATGTGGATGTATTGTTTAGTACATCCACACATTAAAATAAAGTATATAATGTGGGTGATAATGGTATAATGAGCTAAAGTTAACCGAGTCTGGACCTGAATTTGGGTTTCTGAACATGACTATTTTTGTAGGACAAAGTATTGCTAAAGAACTATTCATAAATATGACAGTAAACGTTTTTCATGTAACATTTGACGAAAATATTAAAGTTAATGTCGCCAAAACAATGTTTTTACTGCCAAAAAACGTATAAAAACAGTCAATTTAACTGCAACAAAGTTCTATCATCCAATAAGGACGCGATTCGTAACTTTCCGATTCCGCCCGAAGAATCCCGAAGTGGTACGAATGCCACATAAATTGTCGGCCAATTACATGCTACACGTTTATCGCCCAACTTTTTCAGAAATATATCTTTTTTATTGTCATAGTTTTTAAAAGGTTCACTTTACCTATTATGAATGGGGTCCTTAGGAATAACTTGGCAGTTTTATTAAACTGTTTTCGAATTTTAGTAAAGACTTTTATCGTGGTGAATTTGTGTTTATTTTTCTGTGGTGGCAACCCGTGTGAAAAATGTCATGTCTAAATTGTCGCTTTATTAGAATACATTTTAAAATAACGTTTAACTTCAGTGTGTCGAGTTTCATTGGTGTCATTTCATTGCATTTTGAACCTGTGATGCAAGTACCAGTATGTTTATTAAAATGCCTAATATCTAATGTATACTTAATTTACAAATATGACGGCGCAGCAAGTGGCGCCGTCTAGTTTGTTACGATGTTACTGGAATCCCCGAAAAGGTCGGATAAGATTGACACTGGCTGGTGACTGTCACTCTAGCAGAGCGTCGCATCGATAGTTACGTGGCGGCTGTCTTCTGATGACAGAGAGGATATCAGGGGAGCCGCTATCGTACCACGTCCACGACAAACTGTTATATTGCAGTTATAGATTTCAGATACTTAGGGCGAATTTTACCAATGAAACTGAACGCGATCAGTACATCTAGACCGAGTTCAAGAGCTGTCAGTGTCAATAAACGTGGTTTATGTGTTGATCGCGTTCAATTTTATTGGTGAAATTGGCACTTACTAAAGTAAATAATCTAATGTCATGTTTGATTGCGGTACAATCCTGATAATATTGAAGCTGCTGAGTCACTAATACGATGACCACTTCTGGTAAAGGATATCCTGCACCGTTAAAAACATATTCTTTGTCTATCAGAAAACAAACTTTTGCAACTGTTTTTAAGCATACTACTTTCTATCTTCAACTCAAAGCAATCAACGATCTTCCAGCTCCACCAAAAGCAATAATAACATCGTCGACATATATACACACCGACATTTCTCCAAAATTCAATCAAATCCATTTAGCTACGCCTTTTCCATAATACCATGAACTGACAATAAATTGAGATATTAAGAGCGCCAGATATAATTAGAAGTCTCGTTACGAAACAATTTAAAATGTCATCTTTGGTGACAATTTCAATTTGGCAAAATTAAATTAACTACCTAAACTTGTTAGGACCCATTTTGAATTCATTATGGGACCGTATTTTCTGGGGATTGTTAGGTTTCCGCCGGTTAACGTGTAATGTCAGATATTGTATTAGTTCAAAGTGTTTTGATTGGTCTGAGTTAAGGATGGTTTTTGGAAAAGGAAGGTGGTTTTTGTTTTATTATTTTCTGTGTTTTTGTTCTGGATATTTTTGGTTATTCAATTATCTTTTTGATGATTGACAGATTCAGTACCATCCTTTTCTTTTGTATTGTCTTGTTTTTAATAAATAAATAAATGTGTGTGTATTTGAATGCTTTTATTTCCTAATAGAGATTCTGTGCTAGCTTGGTGTTTAACAATAGTGTTACTTTACGGCAGAATCGAATAATTTACAAAACCTTCCAAAACCCCCGAATCCTAGTTTTCTTTTTGTACTTTATAAACCCTCACAGATACCAGTCATATTATGTAGCTGTACGTTATTAATAATTCGGCCTTATCATGACTTACCGTCAGGTGAGATGAAGGTCAAGAGCTTCCCCATTGTGGATAAAAAGATATAATAAAAAAACTGGTTTTTCGTCTATAACTTGCCGTTCCGTAGCTAACTAAAAAAGTCTTATATTCCTATAACATATATATAAGTACAACAAGTTTTATGTTACTATATTATGCCAATATTAGCCCCGATAACAACTATAATTCACATTTAATTAATCATTAAACGAAAAATTCCATCTTAAGAAAATCGACCAAAACAATGAAATCATTTACCAAACAATCTTGAGCCAAAAACAGGAACTACCAAATAAGTAACGAAACAACAATGAATTCATATACGCAGCAAAATGCTTGACAAGCGTACATTACACGCAACATTAAAAAGTTTCACCGCTACATAAATATGCGGCTAATTTGCGAAGTTGCCGGTGATTTGGCACTCTACCCGCTTGTTGAAATATTATTTACTGCGAACTGAAAGTATTGCAGTTATCTTTTACCCTCATTTTGGGGTAAACTAAGGGGAAGCTCGTTTGCTAAAGTACCTTTTTACTGACAATAAAAGAAATGTTTTCAATCTGATATTATTTTAAAGTTAGGAAAAGGTGAAAATATAAGAAGGATAATACTACAAAGAAAGAAAAAAAAAACATAATGAAGATATCTTGACACTTTTAAATAAATAATTAACAATCTCAGAAGGAAAGCTTTCAACCCTATTGACAATGAAAAGTGTCCTAAAACATCCTTCCCAAAAATAATTAGGTTCCAACTCTTTTACCCAAAGTTTACCCTAACAAGCCTAGCCCAAGGGTAAACCCAAAGGTAACGGAGTAATGATGAGACGAACTCATGATAACACAGTTAGACAGAAAAAAGTTGAAAATCGTATGTTCACGCGTTGTGAGGGTTTTTTATTAGAAAACTTTACCCATTTGTCCTCATGTATGTTTAGATCGGGCTGTGAAGTTAGCGGGGAGTTAAGCGGAGATGTAGTGAGAGCGGATTTAAATGAACTAAAAAACCACAGTAACCAGAAAGGCACTTTCTAATAGATAAATTAAAATAAGAACAGCATTTCGTGGTTCCAAATTTAAATCTCCTTATGTAAAGTAACCTTTAGAGAAAACATTTAAAAACTTCCTAGAACAAAATTGTAGTGCTCGATGTTGGGTGACCACATATTTTTTTTTTTTTTACGTAATACTGTTACCAAAACCTCATGTGTACATCAGACACATCATTTGAATTTACAATTAAATGTAGGGTTACTTAGTTTGCTAAGTATGGATAATCCAAATGGCTTTTCAAATATCTCCAAAACTCATTTTCGACAAAAATGTCACATAGGAGATTTTTAATTAGCAACAACGATTTGTATTAGTATTAAGTGAAAGCCAGGGGCTTTTATCCCAAAAACTCAACTCAAACTCAAAGCATTTATTTATATTAAATAATCCAATTACAGGCACTTTTGAATTGTCAAGGAATCATTCAGACAGAAAGATGAAGCTAGTTGCCCATTCCAAAGCGTAGTAGGTTCCTTTGGAGAAGAACAGACAAGAAACTACATGGACAACCCAACCACCATATAAAAATTGGCCGTAAGATTTCTTTCAATTGCGTTGTGTGATGGTAAATTAAGAAACAAGCTTTATATTATTGTGCTGTGAAGAAAGTTTTGATTAGAAAATTTTGAAAACAAAGATCATCGTTGTTTTTTTTAGAATCATAAGGTCTTTGAGTATATGTAGAGTCAGGTGCCCTTGACAATCAATCAAAAAATATTTAATTGATTAAAATTTTGTTAAGGAAACATGAAAACATTTAGTGTTTCTGTCAAGGACATATTTAACAAGAAAAATCAGGGCCAACTTCGACAAAGCGGTTGAAAATATTTATAGTCGGCTTCACAATCAAATTCAATTATTAGTTCAGAAACAATGGAAGACTTTCAAATCTAAACTCGACAAATTAGCTGAATTTGAGTACTCTAAAGTTGTGACAAAAACGGTAATTTTATCTTGTAATTTGTTCTACAGGGTAACTTTTAGAAATATAATAATAACTTTTGAATGGCACTAAGGATGACAGTAAAAATTTTATGATTTTGATTTCCTGTAAAAAGTCAATGTGGCGGCTGTCAAAGTCTTATCTTTAGGTAAAAAGTGGCCAAGTGCGAGACGGAATACGTTAGTACAGACACAAGAAGAAAACACGTTTCTTGTATGTGGAACTTTATTTTATTTTTATTATTTGTTGTTATAGTGGTCATAGTAGTACATACTCTGTGAAAATTTCGGATGTCTAACTATTATGGTTCAAAACCTACAGTCCTGGGACAGACGGATGGACGGAAGGACAGCGGAGACTATGTAATAAGGTCCTGTTGGGTAAAATATACGAGGTACTAAAGGTCTAAAAAGTTAGACTATCAAGACGGATTAGATAATGAAGACTAGCCGTTAATAATACATACTCTTTGAATTTAAGGCATTTCGGGCTTCAAAAGAAATTGTGAAAGAAGGGAGGATTATTTTAGTTTATTTAATTATGTTGGCGAAGTCTGTTTATGAAGTTTGTTAATTAATAATAGAGATCAATAAATCATTGATTTTATTTTAAAGTAAACAATAAGAGTTTTAATTAGAAGTTTTTAATAGCAGATTAATACTTTGTGAATAGGTAAAAGCTACTTAATATCGTTTTCCTGTATGAAAAAGAATATCAGGATACTATCACATGTGCTAGTTATCCTGATATTTTTTCACGTAAAGGCAACCATTATTCCAGCTTAATTGTTAAAACATTTTTTTAACAGGGAACTTATATTAAAGTTACAAGAAAAATGTAATGACACGTAAACAACAGTTGCTATGGATTTAGATGATTAAGGCTTCTACATACTTGTCAATTTCCTTGAATTTTTCATAGAAATTGTTCTACCGGTGTCGTGTCGCGCGACAAGTCGTGCCAGTATGTAGAAGCCTTTAGTTTTAGAATGGTAGCAGAGCGTGGTAACGAATAACGGTTGCTTTTAGGTGAAAAAATGTAATTACCTAAAATATGAGTTTGGAAGCTAATTCTTCCAAACTTAAAAAAAAAAAACATTAATCAGGCATCTCAACTATATCACAGGAAAATAAAGAGAGCACCTGGACGAACTCGGGGGAGGCCTTTGCACAGCAGTGGGATAATAATGACTAGTAAAAAATAAAATAAATTAATAACAATAGGTACCCCCAAATTCTCAAACGACACAATATCTTTTAAGACGTTCTAAAAAGTTGTTCTGTCGTTGGAGCCACATTCAATCTTAAAGTGACAGAAATTGCATAATTCTTAAGGGTTCCGTTTATGAATAAATAAGACTTTTATTTTTGACACTTGTCGCTTGGATCGTCACCTGACAAGCAATTAAAAAACCAAAAACGTCCCTAATCGCCTGTTTACTGCCCCCACAGTATCATGTAACAACTCGCTCGCATGTTTACACGCGCTCTAATAACACAAGTACTGCGCTCCTGTGTAACATACTACACAGTCACTTAATACACGCTTCACCTCAGCTGTCTACTGGTAATTAGTTAGCATTTTGTAATTGTTGTAGTTTTCATAGTGTGAAGCTTTTGTGATTAAGTTGGTGGTTCTGCTTTTGGTTTTTAAAAAACGTTTTGTATAATTTTAAAGGCTCCGTGCATAATAAATCAATACTTACTGATTTACAGAAACTATCAATAAAAACAATTCTGGATCGTGTACTTGCTACATAAAGTCTCATAGTCGAAGTTCTCAAAATGTACAGTCAACAGTGTCCGTACCGTGTACCGTAGCAGTAAGGGTGATTTTCATAGTGCAAGTGTTATCATTGATTTGCTGTTGACTGTACTCTTTATATTTTAAGGTATGAAATATTTTGATTGAATCCCAAAGAATAAATAACCTAGATCCAACTAGTTAGTAACTATTTATCTACTAGAAGTAAATAAAAATATAAGCTATGTATTTTATTTCAACATATATTTTTCTCCAGAACAAATAAAATAGCGAAACAATAGATACAGAAACATTTCAGCCGAGTCTTGCATCTTCAGCAAAATAGGTTAATATTTCGTGTGGTTCCTACGAATGAACGGAATGAACGAAATGAACGGGATCGAACCGCTCAGCGGAATGCATTTCGTATGCTTCAAAATTTACAACGTATTGCCTTTTCAATGTGTGTTTGCGTAAAAGATATATTTCTACGTTAGCTGGAAAACGTCAGGTAGCTTTCCTTTTACTATTTTACCTTTTATATAGGTATTTTAATATTATATTTTCAAAGTTTCTTATTGCTTTAGAGGACACCTTGAAAATTGACGCCTACGGTACGCAAAATTGAGTTTAGCGTAGATTCTAAAGATAACAAAAATTGTCCTCTGAGTATTACCGAGTGTTTTTATTAAGCATTGATATCTGAATTAATTGAGTAGTGTTGGGTAATTTAATATAAATAAGTAAGTGTACGAGGACCTGGGTACAGTCGACCGCACGGCAGCGGTAACGCTTAGACCTTAAGCTGGCCTGGCGTAGTACGTAGTGTTAATAGAATAAGAAGACAGCTCATATTGGTATTGTTACCACTGAATTGTGGCCTACTGTACTTACATTTCATCCATCTAAAACCACATTTATGTACGAATTTTGGCGTAAATATTACCTAAAAATAATAAGTGTCGGTTGAACAATTACCGCCTTATTACAAAACAAGGTTTATATTTTGACATGGCATAAACCATGCAGCCAGTTTTTGTAATAAGAACGAAACAGTGATTGAAATACCGTTCTTTATACAAAACTGAAAACTTAGTTCGGTACTAAGTTGTCAGTTTTGTGTTTAGGAACTTTACCAAAGTCGGAATAAAGTTCGAAATTCCATAATGGCTCCATGTTTAAAACCTGGGTCTGAAGATAAACCTTGTTTTGTAATAAGGGGGTTAGTGTCTAACTTTTTATGGTAAGACAGATATCTTTTTCTTTTACCCTCGTAAAGATTATGTAGGTAAATCTATGCCTGACATGCAAAAACTACATATTTCATTATTGATAATTATTATTATTACTACAATACAATCTCAATCGGTATTAATTAACTAATAAAGATTCATATTTTATTCTCTAATTCATTATTATTCATAAATTATAAATCGGTTAGTAATATGGGCTTTGTTTTTGTATAGAGATATTTGTACGCCATACTATGGCAGGGTATGCTGGAACCAGTATTGTAACATCTATTGTACCATATCCTAACAAATAAACATTTTTGATTTCATTTTATTTTGCCTATGCATATATTTTACCCTTTTATATATAACATGCATACAGTACTAGTACGAAAATGACCCAGTAAATGTTTTACTGTGCATTTTATTTTACTCTGTCGTCGATTTCCCGGATCATTGCTAGAAACCGCTCCGCATCTTAGTTTTACTTGAACATGACTGGGTGTGAATTCTGTTAACTTTTAGACTCAGCAGGATATAATATTATGTAAGTATGTTACAGTTATCTGGTTTTATGTCAAAACTGTGTTACTGATGTAACTGTAACTGATGGTGTTTCTAATTTATTTTTTGTTTTGGGGACTGCCTCTGTGGTCTCGTGGTCGCATGCGCTACTGCTGCTGAGCATGACGTCCTTGGTTCGATTCCTAGGTCGGGTAAAGTGTTATTCGGCTTTTTTCATTAGGGTTTTTTATCGAACCTCTTTTACATGGGACTTTAACATTACTGTTGAAACGTGGGTGTACTTTAGGTCACTTCTGCTTATCCCTTCGGAGAAAACAGGCGTGATGTTGTGTTATGCAGTTGTATGCTGGGCAAAGGCATTAGAATTTACTTTATTTTTATCCGTAAGCTGTTTCAGGTATCATTCAATCATTATAATAAAACATAAAATATTGGAGTTTAATTTCTGTTAGAATTCTATAAAATGACACTGACTCACTCGCACACACACTCATACTTCCTGTCACTCACAGTAAGGCTCCCGCAGACAAGCGGGACGCGACAGAGTGACGCGACACTAGTAACACTATTTCTATGAAAACTTCATGGAAAGTGTCGCCAGTTTGCACGAGCCTTTATTAAAGAAAAGTTTTATTTTTAACATAATGTAATGCTTTATTTTTCTCCCTCATAACAATCACTTTTAAAACGTTAAACATTAAGTAGGTATTCTAAGCGAAAATGTCCCATTGACCTCAAAATACAATGTTTTTGTATATTTTTATTTAGGCCGCTTTAGGTAAAAGGACATGGATTACCACTTACAGAACAATGAGGGTAGAATGAGGGATGGGGGGTGAGACAACTGGATGTGCTCAATTTAGGCAGAAAAAAAAGTTGCTAGTAAAAATAAATGAATACAAAGGATGAAAACAGAAAAACCAAATAAATTCTGGACGATAATATGGAAATGTTAAAGGCTCCTGCAGACGTAGACGATGCTACGCGATTCTGGTAGAATGATGTCCATGAAGTGTTCACAGAATTTTTTCTGCTAGAGGCGCGTCGCGCCTGTCTGCTGGAGCATTAACACTATTTTGGCTATTTTCCTACTAAAGATCTTTGGAAGTCATCCTGTCACCGTGAGCAGCAGATGAACAGAAACCTTATTTAACTACATTTCCAACATTATTATTGTGATTGACTGTATATTCGCCCCTATCACATCATCATCATCAGCCTACAGCAGTCCACTGCTGGACATAGGCCTCGCCAACCGCACGCCATTCAGCTCGATTTTCGGCAACTCTCATCCAGCTGCCACCAGCCACCCTGCGATGGTCGTGGCTCCAACTAGCCTGAGGGCATCCTACCTTACGTTTGCCGATTCGCCGTCGCCACTCAAGATCATGTCTACACAACGGTCATTGGTTCTACGGCTATTATGGCCGCCCCATTGCCAGCTGGCTTATTCTGGGAGCTATGTCGACAACTATTACTTTGCACTTAACACAATAACTGGCGAAATGTCCATGTACTATACCACGTTGCTTACCTTCTTGGGAAATACAGATATGATGTTATGTATAAACATTTAAGTCTGATAAACATAAACAAACTCAATACCAAACTATCGATAACTGCACTTACCATGCGACACGTGTCACATTCTATGACAATAATTTCCCATCCCTATCTATCGATATCCGCACGTCACAGATTAGGATAACACAACAATTTGACATGGACTTGTTATCTGCAACCATATTTCAAATGTCGAATGTTATGTACTAACATGATCTATTACTAAACTAATGTATTGGGTAAACAGTTGAAACAATGGTTTAGGATTTTGTGACAGGATTTTAGGCGATTTTCCGTACTTAATTTATAACTGTTTTGTTCACGAAAATCTAACAAATCGTCGTTTGTCTTCATTAAAATATTGAAATTATGACAGCATAAATATTGAAATCAACGTGAGGTCTAATGTGGATGGAATATTCAATAAATATTAATATTAAAACTAATTTATACTTGTAATATTGGTTTATTATTAATTTTTACTAACATTAACATTTTGACATCTATTTTTCACTCAATTCCCGAATTGACTGAAAAATTGTTAGGGCTGTGAAACTGAATGTAATGTCAGCTATCAGCAAAAACTGTTTTCAGAATTATACCATTGCAATTTGCTAAAAAAAACATAGAGCGATGATCTAACAGCCGAAAAAACATTTCACTGCAAAATTAATTATTACACTAACATAAATTACCGAATGTCAAATTATCGATACTTCACATTCCTACACGCGACAAATCCGATGACGTCACGAAAGACGTAACGCACATTTTTCTTCCATTATTGTTCAGAACGATAATGTTCGGGAGAATGGTCCAATTTGGTTTATGAAAAAATATCCCATAGGATGGTGATAAATGTGATAATGCATAGTAAAAAACCATTTTCGTGGAGATTTGGATCGGGGGCATAATTGGTGTCAACCGTAATGGAAGTTTGTGGCCATATTATCAGGTCGATGACCCGATTTTATGTCGTACTTACTATGGACAAACGTAGATGAGGCAAAAGGAGATGGTAAAGGGTCGTATAAGAGCACGTAGTTTACGCGACACGACTTACTAACGCGTTATTAACTAGTTTGTGATTGGTTGTGTTGTGTACGCACCTCCATTGAAATACTTGTGCTTTGACATTCTGGCTACTCATTAGTGATTAGAGTCGTGGACGATGCGCCTCACTTACCTAATCGGAAACTGGCATAAGGTGAGATTATGTATGAAGACAAAAATGGGTGTAGAAGGAATATGTTCATAATTGTTGAAGAGCTGTTTATGTTGTAAACGCAAATAGAGAGTTGTGTCACTGTTCTTAAAAAAACTTTTTACAAAAAAAAAAATAACCGACTTCCAAAAAAACACTACAAAGTGAAAAATAACTTTAATTTCGGAAGTCGGTGTCATTGGCTCTGTATTTTAGTTTTATGCCACCGACCGAAATTAAAGTTATTTTTCACTTTGTAGTGTTTTTTTGGAAGTCTGTTATTTTTTTTTGTAAAAAGTTTTTTGTTTTTCACTTTTTAGTGCCGAAAAAGAATTTTCCAAATCGCTTCATAAACGCAATGCAGAGTAAACGAAAAGATCGTTAATGTAGATAATTTTTTAGATGTTTGTTGATTTTTCAAAAACTGCTTGTCCGATTTCGATAAAATTTTCGTGGGACCATTTTCATCAAGAATTTTTCAAATCGGTTGGCAAGCGACGGAGTTATGCACGAACAAACATAAAAAAAAATAATACAAACATCCGAATTGAGAACCTCCTCCTTTTTTAGAAGTCGGTTAAAAAACGCACAATCTTAAAATGAGTGCTTGTGTTAAGTTTAATGGGGCATACACAGACTGGTTCTGCATCTCAAGGGGTGTTAGACAGGGTTGTGTATCGTCACCGTGGCTGTTAAACTTGCACATGGATAGTTGTCTGACAGCTTTGAAAGTGGGTGAGTGCGGATTGAGAATGAATGAGTTGCCTGTCAAATGTCTTGTCTACGCAGATGATCAAGTTCTAGTTGATTCGTCTGCAGAACAGTTGCAAGACATGGTGGCTGTGATGGATGAAGCATATAAGAGGAAAGGGATGAATATAAATGTGAATAAGACGAAGGTCATGGTGTTTGAAAGAGAAGAGGATGTATTGGTGTGTGATGTGAAAATAAATGCTAAGAGTGTGGAGCAAGTAAGTGAGTTTATATATTTGGGGAGTCAGTTTACAAGAGATGGAATGATTGATGAAGATGTGGAAAGGAGAGTAAATGCGGAAAATAAAGTGAATGGTGCTATACATGCGATTGTGACCAATCAGTATTGACTGATGCCCAAAAAGGCTCAACTGGCTGTTCACAATGTTGTGCTGGTGCCCACGCTTATGTATGAAAGTGAATGTGGGGTGTGGCAAAAGAAGCATGAAAGTAGAATAAATGCTGTAGAAATGCGTTCCTTGCGGAGCATGTCAAAGTCAAAGTCAAAGTCAAACCATTTATTTCAAATAGGCACATAAGAGGCACTTTTGAACGTCAAAATTTACAAAAAAAATAGAATTGCTTCTAGTTGCCCCTTCCAAAAGGTAGTTTCGTATGGAGAAGAATGGGCAAGAAACTCCACCGGTACTCTTTTAAAAATGTTTTACAATATTTTGTTTGATTACATTAATTATATGATTATATGTGAAGACGATGCACCTAGAATAAAATTACTATACCATAATAGGTAAAACGAATTAAAAACTAAGCAATGAAAAATAACTTAATTATTAGATAGATACGTGGTGTTCACATATTTACAAACATCATACAAGTATGTTTTTCTAAAAAAATAAGTCAGTGTGTGAGTATAGGTTATCACAGAATGTAAAATGAATATCATAAAAATAACAGATTTTACCATAAAAATAGCAACCAGTTTGATTTTGTCTAGACTCTAGATTGTCCTATGGAGCTGGACCAGCATGTTTCCAAGCATTCCTGTCCTGGATATAATCCTCTAACTTGTAATATGCTTGTTTACAAAGTGTACTTTTAATATGTGTTTTAAATTTTCTCTCATTTAATTTCAATATATCACAAGGTATTTTGTTGTAACATTTAACACAGTACCCCATAAAAGATGTATGTACTTTAGATAATCTGAAAAATGGTTGATCTATTTTATCTTTATTTCTAGTATTAAAATTATGTCTATCGCTTATCTTGTTAAAAATATGTAGATTTTTCCTTACATACATAATATTTTCATAAATGAATTGGCAAGGTACCGTCATAATATTAATCCTTTTAAATAGTTCCCTAAGAGATTCGCGGCGACGGAGATTATAAATTGCTCTGACAGCTCTCTTTTGCAAAATAAAGATGGACTCAATGTCAGCAGCCCGACCCCACAGTAAAATGCCATACGACATAATGCTGTGGAAGTAACTAAAATAAACCAAACGCGCGGTTTCTATATCTGTTAGCTGTCTTATCTTTCTAACAGCATAAGCGGCCGAGCTTAGCCGCCCCGCCAGAGAGGTTATATGTGGTCCCCATTGCAGTTTCTCGTCTATAGTGATTCCTAGGAAAACCGTTTGATTAATAAATTCCAGTTTTTCTCCGTTCAATATGATATCACATTCGCTACTTCTAACATTAGGTAATTTAAATCTAATACATTTGGTTTTTTTTTCATTTAATACCAAATTCTCTGTCTGGCGTGACTATGAATGATAGGCTGAAAAATGAGGTGATAAGGCAACACCGCAGGCAATGCAGTTTAAAAGAAAATGTACCTAGTAACAAAAATAGCAAACGGTATGCTTAGATGGTTTGGTTATGTTGAGAGGATGAGCGAAAGGCGACTAACAAAAGGTATTTATAAAGCAGAAGTGAGTGAAAACGCCGTCCCTAGGAGGACATAATTATTATAGTGACCAAATTGGTGATGTTCTTCAGAAAAGTCAGGTGCGTAGTGCAACCGCAACCGGCGTGCGTGTATGACCAGATGTATGCACGTATGAACGTAGGCGAAGCAAAACGAGTATGTAAGGAGCTTAGCAAGTGGCGTTCTAAAATTATTCTAAAATTATTATTTGTCACTTAATACTGGAATTCCTACAGCAACATAAATTTATTAAAAAGGTCGACCCATTCGTTCTGTGCCATAAATAAACACAGAAATACTTTTATCAAACGTTTCCAAACTTTTTCACTTCCGAGTGCCGAGCTCTGGGAACTTTTTAATTTGCTGCTAATCTCGGAACATAAATCTGTTCTTTGCATCTTTAGGGAGGAGGCTGTGGAGTAAGCGGGTCGAGGAAGGCTTTAAAAGTGGTCTGTTTTTGTATGGAAGCAACTTTCGATATATTCATTGTAAATAGGTACTCGTAGTCATGTGTAGCCGTCGTGATCCGTGTGGGGTCGGACGTAAAGAATAGCACCATCCTATTTGTTCCCATGAATGTCGTAAAAGGAGACTAAGGGACTTACTAGAGAATGGGCAGCAGCATTCTCTATGCATTTTAACACCATACTGCGATCGCCAACCCGCATGCCAAGCGTGGCGATTACGAACCCCCCCATTGGGGGTCGCCTATGTCCAGAAGTGGACGTTTTGCGGCTGAAATAATGATGATGATGAGTCATGTGTTGTGGCAAAAACATAAGCCAATCAACAGGCTGGTAGCAGAACTGACTGTTCAGCTCGGCCCCTGTATCTCTCATGGGGGCTGGTTATATGCACCCCTGTCTCTTTCAAGGTGTTAGGTTAAATGTTCGATGGTCGATATTGGTTAGGATGGGGATGGCAACTCAGGCAGTCCCACAAACATCATATTAATCGGTAACTTATGCGCACTAGATTAAAAATAAATCGTTAGTCAAGTTTGCCTTGGATGAGCTCTAAGGGTTTACATTGTCCAGAGACTAGAAAACGAAGTTGAAAACTCTAACGCGTTGGTGAGTTTAATGGAACTATGTTATGACACCTACCCTTCTACTTAAATACAATGTATTAAATATTATAAAGGCGAAAGTTTGTGAGTGTGTGTGTGTGTTTGTTACTTCTTCACGCTCAAACGGCTGGACCAATTTTGATACAATTGCGGGGCGCAGATAGTAAGATATAAAACATAGTACCTCGCATAGCAGCCTAATGAGGGTTTTCTGAAATGACGATCACTTAGCGCTGGCAGCTAAGACTTTAAGTCCGGGCACCTGTCAACAGTGTCAAAGCGCCTATATTATCTTTAGTCGTGACTGAATGATGAACAAATGAATGAAACGAATGATGAACGTCATCCTATATTTTATATTCATTGTCGAGATGAATAACCTCTTGTGAAAGTGGCGCCAACTGGTAATGTGAATTTTCACGAAAGCCCTCGTCACAACTTCTATGCTGCATGGAAAACCGTTGACTCAAAATACTTTCTGTGATGAAATTTGTTTACGCTCAATTCTACTCCACCCAAATTTTTTTGTATGGTCTTGATAATTCTCTTGTCCGCTGTCTTCGCGGCTTCAACAATTCCTAAGACCAAGCGAAATAGGAAGAGTGTTATGATTAATTCGAGTTGTTGCTAAGTGTGGCGCTGAAACGAGCGTGGACTTAGTTTTGATGCCCACTGTCTGGGATGCTGATTGATAGCTTAACTCTGGTGATTAATATCTGTAACTTTTATGGTGTACATAATAAAGAGTATTCTATTCTATTCTATTATATTCTAATAATGGTGATTTATTTTAATTTGATTGTAGGTTTTAGTTTTAAACGCTGTTTTTAGCTGATATAAGATAAGTCTGATATATCCCGAAGGGTAGACCTTAATTTAAGTCTCACAAAAGTAATAGGAAGTGAGTCTATTACCAAAAACCAGGCATAAATCCAGACTCCAGACTGCTGTAAGAAATTTGCATAATCAGCCTATAACGTTCCCACTGGTGGGACACAGGCCTCCAGTTTGTGAGAGGGAGTGGGCTGTAATCCACCACGCGGGTTGGTAGATGTCACATATCTTCGAATTTTTGGTTCTAGGACATGCCGGATTTCTCACGAAGTTTTCCTTCACCGTTTTGAGAGCAGTGGTGATGAAATAAATTACACAAAGTAAAGCGCTTGCCTGGGTTCGAACTTACGGCCTACAACTACTAAGTTGGGGCCTTTACCACTGAGACACCACTGCTCATATCACTCAGAAATTACTAACGGAAAAGCCTGTGTCCGACGATTTGAAGAGTTTGGTTCGGCCTATGACATTACAGGTTATAGAGATTTGACATTTTAACTGAGACACACCTATGCTGCCTTTGTTAATGCATATGTCCATAGGCGAAGGTGACCACACACTAGCCATGAGGTGGACCGCCTCTTGTTAGACATGCAAAATACTTTTTGGGTTTCGCACTTCAAACGGAACCCTTATAGGATCACTCTTGTGTCTGTGTGTCTGTCTGCCTGTCGGTCCTTCTGTCACAGCTGATTTGCTCCGAATCTAATGGACCAATTAAGTTGAAATTCGGTACACAATATGAATTTCTGTGATCCAAACACAAATTTTGAATATGGGGTTCACTTGGGGGAAAAATTTGAAAAAAAAGCAATTGCAAACAGTACCGTGTGACATATCAAATGAAATGACTTGTTATGAAGATTTCAAATATATATTTTTTAATAATTTTAAAATAATTCATTTTAAAGTTTTTGAAGAAAATTGTTGAAAATTGACCATTTACCCACATCACTTAACTCCGAAACAGCTGAGCCTAAATTTTGAAAAAATGCAGATAACAGTTCTATATTTAAAAATTACAGGAAAACCTATAAGAAGTATATGGTCTTAAAATAACATGGTAAATCACTCAATATTGGGCGTACAAACTTAATGGATTAACATTTAATGGATGGAATGTATGAGGGAACATGTTCTTCATCATGGAACCCTTCACAGTGCGTGGTCCGACACGCACTTGGCCGGTTTTTTCAATTAGATACCTATATTTGTGATTATAGCAAATCGTGGCACACTTGTGTAGGCCAGAGTTGTGGTATAGTCACCAAAAGACAGATTAATACAGCATCCGCCAACAGAAAAACATGTCATCACTCAAAACGAACGATACAGCTATGTCATGAAAGTATTTTTTGGATGTATCATTACACTGATGAATTTGGCATCCGGCAGTATAGGTGATTTATAGCGTTCTTTGATTGTATTACAAACACAGTTTGTGGTTCACAGGTTTTTCTTTTATCACAAAAAAAATACTCTGAAAGCACATTGGGTTGGCCATATCTTCGTATAGAGCTAAACAGTGGTGTACCAAAGCCAAATGTCTCGTTATGAGATCAAAGTCAAATTATTTATTTCAAATATGCACATAAAAGCCACTTTTGAACGTACTTACATCAAGATGGATTATTACTCCGCGTTTACACCGAGCTATAAAACATGTTGTATCTACTACTTATATATTTTCGTTTATCCTTTACACCTCTAACATGTTGTCAAGACAAGTTGTATCCAAAACTTGTAAAAACATAAGTCAAAAAGTTGAACAGAAAAGTTAGAAAAGCATTTCTGGATCAACGTCAATACCTCTAAACTAATGATTATCCTATTCTATCCTGGGGGTCTACTCCGAACATAAATCCGAAGTATCGGCCGAATGTTCGGCCGTTTCTTGACCGTGGCTAACTACGGCGAAAGAGAAAATAAAGACAGGCGAAGAGATAAGCCAAAGTTAAAAATGTGACTTGAAGTCGGGTAAGGACTCAAAGTCAAAGAAGGAAACTTTAGAAGTTATAAAACTGCTGAATATTCGGCCGATATTTTGGATTAGCGCTTCGGAGTAGACCCCCTGACTATTATAAATGCGAAAGAGAGTTTGTTTATTACGCTTTCTCGCTAAAACGGCTGAATGGATGAAACTTGGCACATAGGTAGACCATGACCAGGAGAAGGACCCAGGCTACTTTTTATCCTGGATCGCAGATGAAGTCGCGGACAACAGCTAGTAATAATAACAATATTAGAAAGAAAAAAGATTTGATTTTTATATGTTTGTTTGTGATGCTTTCACGCTAAACGGTTTAACGGATTTAGATTAAATTTGGTATATGGGTAGACTTGACCTGTGTTAGGACATATGATACAATTTCTCTCGATATTCCCACGGGATCGAGACTTATGCGGGTAAAACCACGGGGTGCAGCTAGTCTGATACAACGTGTTTTTGTCAAGTCTTTTACAAGACTTGTCGAAAACTAGTGTCACAACTTGTATATGGGGGTAAACACGACGTAAATGAGTTGCATTTCAATGGAAAGATGGTACATCCACATACAACGAAATCAAGTCTTTAACACCTACAAACTCTCAAAAACGACGTCACCAAACAGATTACCTCAATCCCAAACATTTAACCCTACGCGGACAAGCATAAATAACATTTTGTAACATCATGCAAATGTCGGGTTCGCCTCGTACCGAACGCACTTGCCAAGTTGCTGCGTTAGTGTTAAGTTATGGCACCAAGTTATGGAAGACTTAAATGCTGTCATATGTTATACTTAATGCTTGTGTTTAAGCAGACATGCTAGTTGTGAGTTTAAGACGGTTCTTGCATGTTGAGGTAATCGGTGGGTTGTGTGCAGTTTTCGGGTTTCTTTGTAACATCTTTTATAGAAGTTAAGGGATGTTGTAGCGATCTGAATTTGGGCAATTTCATCGTTTTTTTTTTTTTTAATTACACTAGGAATTTCTCCTGTATCGTGGGTGCATGTACAAACATTTAAACTCACATACACAAACAGCCAGACTCGGAACAACTACTTATAGGTTATACAAATATTTTTTCCGTGCGGGAATCGAACCCGCGACACGCAGCGCAGCAGTCAATCGCTTAACCACTGCGCCAACCGTGCCGTCAAATCATGCATTGGCTTCATCATCATCTGGTTAGCCTTTTCCCAACTATGTTGGGGTCGGCTTCCAGTCTAACCGGATGCAGATGAATACCAGCATTTAACATGGAGTGACTACCTATCTGACCTATACAACCATACCATCCCATCTTGCTTGTTTATTGTAAGTGACTGAAGAGGTGTGTGGAAATCAGTTCTCATGAAATATACTTAGCTTCATCTCTCTGACTGACCGATCGGACCCCTTGACAATTCAGAAGTGCCTGTAATTGATTTATTTGAAATAAATGCTTTGTGTTTGAGTTTGTCCAATCAGGAACATTTAGGAGAGTTTTGAGTACTTCATTTCGTAAAAGAAGACTATGGATGGATTCTGTTGGAGAAACCTAATATGGCTAGAAAGAGGGCGATTATAACATAACAATAACATAACATCACGGCAGTAATCCCCGAAGGGTTAGGCAGAGGTGTACCTATAGTACACCCACATTTCGCCACTTATGTTTTAAGTCCCATGTAATAGGGGGCGAGCTTTTTGCCATCAACCGGCCACCGGGCATAAATCTAGACTGGCTGCTACTGAAAATTTCCTGATGGTTAAACTCAAAAACACCATGCCCGACCTGGGAATCGAACTCAGGATCTCGTGCTCAGTAGTAGTGCTTGCGACCACTCGACCAATGATGCAGTCTGAGTGCTTATAATAATATTGCTATTTGCTGAGGCTAATCTTTGAGCTTTCTCATTTTTTTTTTATTTGGGGTGGGTTTGCTCTTGTCCTTACCCTAGGTCAGAGGTGACAGAGACAAAGTCGACGATGGAGTGAGCTGTGAGTGGTGCATTAATATTAATTAACACGAGAAAGGTTATTAAATTAGAATAAATTTGAGGTATAAGGATAGTGATAAAATCAAAGTCTTAACATAAATAATTATACAGATCCATAACACTTAGTCATAACAATGTGACATGCAAACATTTGGGTTTATACTTAAGTAGTCTTAATTATATTTATTTATATTATATATAACATTAATTTTATACTATTAATTTGTGATATTCATAAGTATTTACGAAAGGACATATAATACAATATTAAAACATAACATCACGCCTGTAATCCCCGAAGGGTTAGGCAGAGGTTTACCATTGAACACTCAACACAACAACACAAAAACAATAAATTCGATACAAAACAACACACACAACAACAGCAATTTACAATATTAAATTCCTCGAAACATCATCTCATAAACTTTCCTATCCGCACCTAATATACGAACGAGTTTCAAACTATCACTAAAACTAATACATTTACACTGACTGAACTAAAGGATTAAATATAATATATCTATGAATCTATCCCAAGTGCGATCAAATTAATATCCCATTTGGGATTAGTACTGGTTCACTTACAAATTGCTACCTGAGCTGGTTTGTTATATCTTGAGGGAAATAAACGGAGCTGCAGGTAGGAATGTAGGGGAGCTTTGGGTTTTTGAATGAGTAGTTAAAATGCATGAGTAAAATAATGAGCAATAAGTTTATAGTTATTTTAGATTGGATCAAATAGAAGGACGGGTAATGTAGTGCGAAATAGCATTGTATATTTTTCGACAAACTGCAGTGTTTTTTGACAAACTGTTGAGTTTTATGGCAAAATAGATGAGGTACCTAACAAATTACCACGCTTGTCTAAATGGCAGTTAGTGCTCTAGGAAAGGGTTGTCCATCAATCAAATCAACTGCCTATCGCAGTCCACTGCTGGATATAAGCCTCTCCCAGGCTGCGCCACAACACAACCTGTCCTCCCCCTTCCGCATTCAGTCTGCCCCAGCCACCTTTTCAAGGTCGTTGTTCATTTAGCTAAATCTAATTGGGTTGTCAAAAGACAGATTGCGTTATGATTCCCACCGGCTATTAGTAACAACTTTAACACACTTTAAATATTACCAAAATCGACTTCGCTTTCTTAATCTCAAAAGAATAGACAGAAGAATCTTTCAATAGACACTTACCAAGTTACAGTAATATCTCATTTCTTAAGACCCTTAAGGTACATACAGCAGAAAAACCATCTTGCCTATTGGGTCCCTCATAACCCGACAGTTATATTGCCACAGAAATAAAATATGAAATATGGACATACATAAAATATACCACACCAACCAATAACAGCAGTCCCACAGAATAACTCAACGAGAAATAAACTCAAAACTGTACCGAAAAACGCATTACAACAACCAACATAATTTATATCTCGGTTCCAGCGCGATGCGACAAAAAACGCGACAAATCGCCACTCCGCGCGACTATTCCCTTGAGTGGGTGATTTCTCAAACAGATTGCCCGTCGTCTATGATATGTTGTAAGGAAATAGCTACTTCTAATAATAGCTAGTACTCTTGACTTTGAGAATATAATGCGACTAAGAAATATGTTTCTGCTAGAAGTAAAGAATTGTTTAAGAAAGAAAGGATAGAACGGAGGGAGTGATTTAGAAGCTAACAGTCTTGGTGAATGTGGCTGCCATCTATGTTTAAGTTCTTGCTATAGTTTTCAACCGTGGGTCTTATAAATGGCTAATTCATACTTAATTATAAATATGCGAAACGAACTCTATCTGTTATGTTGGTGACTGTAACAATTTTCTCAATACCCAATTGTTAAAGCATTTCGTCATCCTTATTTAGATTCACTGGCTGTACTATTATAGGCTATTTACATGAAGTAACATAACATCATATTTGTCTTCCCCCAAGGTTTATGCAAGGTTTAGTACACCCACGTTTCACCAGTAACTATGTTTAAATCTTATGTCAAAGATCAACATCAAAATCCAGACTTCGGGCTGCAGCTACTTAGAAATTCCAGATGGAAAAACACCATAACACTTTGCCTGACCTGGGTATTGAACCCAGGACATCGTACTCAGCTGTAGCGCTTAGGATCACTAAACCAACGAGGCAGTCAATGGGTTACTAAAGTTAAATGGACGTCGGTAGACGCGTGAGTACCTAGATATAACGTTTATCTTACATTATTCTAAGTAAAAGTTAATCACAGTGTCAATTTTACACACTTCTAAAACAGTTCCCATCATCCAGCCATGGCACCAACAACAAACTATTTCGAAAACGAACCTACCTGCTACCAAATTCCTGTTTCCCTTGTATCCGCTTAAAAATTTCAAATTCCAAAAAAGTATTTTCGTGCAACAACCGTGTCGTGTCCAGTCGCTTCCCCAAATAACTACTACATGAAAGTTTCAGTAACAATGTGAACTGTAGCTGTAACAAAGATGCAGTCAAAAATGGCGGCCAAAGTTCAGGACATGTCTGACTTGCTTTTAGCTAGTGATCGCTATTGACAGATGAATGCTATTTTTGTGCTGGTCTATTGGAAGTTGGTCTAATCGGGTTACAAATCGACGAGACGGGTTGCCTCCTTCCCTAAATATGCTGAGGGGGTGATGGCTGATCTTTGCTTTATGCTCGTGAACGGGTGCTGCTTGTGGTGACTGGCCATCTTGCTGACCATGGTTTTGTTATTGTTATTGGTAATTATCTGTTTATTTATTTTACTTCGATGGTGCTAGTTTATCATTTGTGTCTTCAAGTTACAGCTATAGCTATATGTAAGCGTATTAAGTTCTGTTTTTTGTTTTTATTATTTCTGCTTGAGTATACGAGTAGTTTTCGATGTTTTTTTTTGTTGGTATAGTGGCGTGTGCTAGCTGAAATGATTTTTTTTTTTTTTTGTTTTTTTAACTTGATTTGTTATTCTTTTAATGATAACCAAATAGTTTTAGACAATTATATAACCTCTTAAATAACCAAATGTATAATATTACGTATTGCTGTTGTATGCTCACATAAAAATTTCCAGTCTAATTCTACACGCGAAGACTTGTAATTGGCTTGCTGTTGACTATGGTTTCCTTTTTATTACGTTTTTAAGCTGTAAGTCTTCCGTTACAATAAATAAATAAATTTTTGTGTTGCGTAATGTAAATTATTTTGCAAAATTTTGTATAGAATCAAGTTTTTCTAACGGAATAGATAGCTGTGCTGCTGGGGAGTTTGTTGCGCCACTTCTTCCCAGCTAAAGCACTAGGAACTGGTGAAGGGCGGGCGTTTCGGGTACTATCTTATGTTATATACTGCCATTACCTTCAATAAAATGTTAGTTCGACAGCTTCTACCTACAGGAAGTACGCAGCAAAAATCGACATCCATCACAATTTAAAACGATTTTCAACCGTTTATAGTCTAAAAATCTATCAGATCGACATGAACAAGTTAAATCGTCGATGGACGGTGCACTAACGACACCCGACGTCATGTGACACGCTTTACCGTCAATTTGTTGAAACTGACGGAAAAATGCGGCGCGACTCACGTGGAACCGTGTTAATTTGGCGAGAGGTTTAGTGCTTTTCAGAAGAGCGCTATTTGAGTTTGTGTGCATGATTAGTTCAGACCTACCTACTTTGTTGTAATAGAATAGAATAATGTCAGATGGGGAGCTGTGGTGGCCCAGTGGTTAACGGCCTCGACTTACGAGTAGTAGGTCGTAGGTTCGAACCCAGACAGGCGCTTTACTTTGTGTAAATTATTTCATCACCACTGCTCTCAAGACGGTGAAGAAAAACATCGTGAGGAAGCCGGCATGTCCTAGAACTAAAAATTCGAAGACATGTGACATCCACCAACCCGCACTGGGCCCGCGTGGTGGATTATGGCCCACTCCCTCTCACAGAAAGAGGAGGCCTGTGTCCCAGCAGTGGGAACATTATAGGCAGATTATGTAAATGTCAGATTGTTTGGAGTACTAATAAAATAAAATATTTAATTGTAAAGGATGAATCGACACACATCTATTTTTATCATTAACTATATTTATGACCCTCATGGCTCATCACTGTGTTTACCTAGTTTAAAAGGCAGAGTTATACTTGAGTACAGATTTTAACATCAGATGTATACAATGTACACTATTTTATAATGAATCACCTAGGTTCCCATCTGTATTTTTATGGCAAATAAATTTATCATTATCATTTATCATTAAATATTTAACAGAGATGAATGTGTCAATCCTAAATAGCAATCATGTCATTTCAGCCGCCAAGCAGCTATGCAGTTATTCATTTGAATGGCTTAATACATTAAAATTGTATTTAATTTTAATTTTATTAATTGCATTGTAATCAAAATTTTAATTATGAATTTATTACTAGTATTCGCATTCAGTATCTGCATGCTATATGTATAACCAAGATGTAAAATTTAAATATCTGCACGGTTGAAATTCCAAATATAGTGAAACCTATAGATCTTAAGAACTTATGTTAGCTACCTATATTCTTGCAAATAAATATATTATATAATTCATTCATTCATTCATAGAAGATTAGTAGGCAAAAAGGCATATTTCAATAGGTTACCATTGCATCGGCAAAACCTTCAGTTTCATAGTTGACGGTAGGCAACGTGGTGTTGTGTAAGGTATCGTCTCTCATGCTCGAGGTTGTGGGTTCAAATGCGGGCAAGTACCAATGTGACTTTTTCAATTCATAATATGTACTTTCTAAGTTTATCTTGGGATCATTGACATCGGTATGTAGGAAAACATCGTGAGGAAACGTAGACTTATCCTAACTAATATACTAAATGCGAAAGTGAGTTTGCTTGTTTGTTACGCTTTCACGGTAAAACGGTTGAACGAATTTGGATAAAATTTGGCACACAGATAGACCTTGACCTAGGTGAGGGTATAGGCTACTTTTCATCCTGTATCGCAGACGAAGTCGCGGGCAAAAGCTAGTAATATAAGTCTGTAAGCGCCAATCTGTATTGAGCAATGGTGGTGATCAATGCTCATACCTTCTGAGAAGAGGCTTTTGAAATATAAATATAAATAATATTTATTTGCATAAAACAAGGTATATAAGGTTGTTTTAAAAATACATTAAAGAGCATACATGTTTTGTTTATATCATAGCATGCAAATATTATTGGTTACATTACAAAATGTTTCCCGTCAGTAAATTCTTACATGCTGTAAAAATTATTATTGTTTAACCATTTCAGTAATATTTTTTTTTTACAATCTAAAATCGAAAGTTTTAAAATCACTTGGCATTTTATTATATTTTTATTATATATTCGAACACACATGGCTAAACAGGTTTTATTATATTTAGTCAGTCTTGTTAAGTAATATAATATAAGCCTGTGAGGATCTCGCCGGTTTCGAGGATATACATCCTCTGTCTTTGCCATGCAGTGAGACAATAAAAGGCTGGTATTATTATTAGTAGGTAACGATATTCACTAACCATCCGGGCAGCCTTTACATTTATTTATTCCTCCGTTTAAAACAATCACTAAAACCACGATTCACCACCCCACTCGCAAAAAACGAACACAGAGTCTATCTTTACAACATTAGTGTGGCTTGTCACTTGCATCGTCTAACCGAATGACACCGTGTTAGAATCAAAGCGATATGGTCACGCTCCGTCACGTATATACGACACACGTAGCGTGCCAACCGTGCCCAGCGTGCCAAGCGTGCCGAGTGTTGAACACTACAGAGGTAGTGCAACTAGTTGGGGCTAAGATCGTGGGTTAACCGTAAAAGGTATCGTGTTTATTCTCGTGAGTGTGGTACAAGAAGAGGTGAGCCAGATTTCTATATTTTCCCGACTATAATGAGGCCTGCCTCGTTAGCCTAGTGATCCCAAGCGCTACTGCTGAGCATGAGGACCTGGGTTCGATTCCCAGGTCGGGCAAAGTGTAATTAGGCTTTTCTATCTGGCATTTCTCAGTAGCAGCCCGGAGCCTGATTTTGTGCCCAGTTGATGGGAATAGGATCGCCCCCTATTACATGGAGCTTAAACATAACTGGCGAAATATGTGTGTACTATAGGTACACCTTTGCCCCACCCTTCAGGGAAACAAGGCGTGAAGTTGTTATGTATGTTCTGTTTTGTTGTGTATGTTAAGTTATGTATGATATGTTGTATGAAGAACTATTGTGTATGTGTTATAAAATCTGTAAAATACCATATTTCAGGCAAATAAATGAATCTATTTCACTATATATCTATGGCTTAAATGAAGCTTAATCTTAACCTAAAGTATTGTCTGCTTTAAAGCGTTTGAAATGTTAATTGTTTAATTTGAAAGGTCCAAGTATGTCGTAAAACCTTCGACATCAACAACCATAGTGAGTTATTTCAAAACGATGCGTTGTCCTCTACTCTGTTCATAAATAAAAAAATCTGGTAGATATGTTAGGTAGACACTCCAATGGTCAATCCATTGGAATATTAAATAGGTAATCCAAAAGTTAAGAAGAGCAGAGGTGGCCCAGTGGTAGCGGCAACGACTTACGAGTCGTAGGTCGAAGGTTCGAACCCTGAAGGCGCTTTTATACTTTGTGTAAATGATTTCATCACCACTGCTCTCAAACCGGCGAAGGAAAACATCGTGAGGAAACCGGCATGTCCTAGAACCAAAAATTTGAAGACATGAGACATCTATCAACCCACACTGGCCCGCGTGGTGGATTACGGCCCACTCCCTCTCACAGAGAGGAGGCCTGTGTCCCAGCAGTGGGAACATTATAGGCTGATTAAGTATTAATCAAAAAGTCGTTTATTTGAAACGTTTTGAGACTATTGATATAAATCTATAGCGAGCTTATTTAGCCATTTTGGAAAGGAATACTTACTAGAAAACTAAAAATGTACAACTGATTTTGCTAGTAATCTTTTAAAAGAGGAAGCAGCAATACCCTAAGATCACCAAACTATCTACCATGTTTGATCGTTATGGCAAATATTGACTCTAGACCGACCAACCTACTAACAAAATCTTCTACGTAAACAAACTCCAGGACATTCCCTTTACGTACAAATATTAATCAATCATTCTCTAGCCTTAATCCGGTAGCAAAAAATCAGACACACAACAATCCAAGATGGCGGCCTGACAATAAATAAGACCAGTAGTAGTACAATAGTTTCTGAGAAACTCAGTCAACAATAGAACGGACGTGACGAAATGAAATCTGAAGCTAGATATATATCAGTAGTTCCTTGTGAAGGAGGTCGTGCGGGGAAGTACTGCCATCATATTACGTATTTCTTACGTCAAGCCATGTTGCTGTATCCTGGTTTGACAGGTATATGTATAAGGTACTGGTAAAATTACTATAGTAGGTATTTTAATTTACAAAAAGTAAATAAAAAAGCCGGAGTAGCCTGCAGACATACCGACATAGCCTGCAGAGTAAGCATGCTGTAGTGGCAGTGGGCTGGCCATGTTTGTCGAAGGACCGATGGCCGGTGGCGCAGACTAGTCCTGGAGTGGAGACCGCGTATCGGCAAGCGTAGTGTGGAGCGCCCCCCAGCTAGATGGACCGACGACCTTAAAAAGGCGGCTGGGACAGACTGGATGTGGAAGGCGGAGGACAGGGTGTTGAGCAGCAGTGGACTGCTATAGGCTGAGTTGATAGATTTAATTTAATTTTAAAAAAATACGCAGTGTGAGATGGAAACAAGATTTATGTAACTTTATAGGTACTTTAAACAATCTCATGCAGTCGGAGGCATATTCTTAAATTTAACAATAAACACCTATTGCCTCCGACTGCATGAGATTGTTTATAAGTAGTATAAGGTTATGTAAATCATGTTTCCATCTTTTTTGAAGTTCACTTTTTACGTAGTCTTGTTTTTTGTTTCTAAACCAATGGAGAGCAACGAATTCACCTGATTTTGGAAACACAAAGGCTTCTGGCATAAAGAAAATCTGACTTCAATACGTATCCTAAAAATGACTGCAGCAGACGCAGCCAAACTGTACCTAAAAAATAATTCGAACGTAAAAACATGACCTATTTTCCTCCACATACACACATCGGAAAACCTTTCGCAAGTCGGTTACAAACAATATTTACTTAAGTTAATGACTACGGTGTCTGCCTACCCCACAAACACGACGGGTACATGTTATATAAACAGTTATGATGGGACGTTCGTATCAGTATGTTTTTAGGTAATTATTGTTATTTTGAGTTTAAATTATGTTGAGTTATGAAGTTTGTTATTTATTTTTAATTTTTGTCTAGTGTCGCAGGTGAACTACAAGGCTGTAAGTTTAATTATTTGGTGAAGACAAAATATATTTCAAAAAACATCAACCTGTAGGTATTGTTTTTCTGTACTATAATTCAGTGATAAGGCTCATATTGACTCGCGCGATATCGCGGGCGTGACAGGCACCGACAAAGAAATTGTGCCACTAGTGTCGCGTCGCGCCCGCGATATCGCACTAGTCTGTACGAGCCTTTATTCGATCTCGATAAGAAAGTATATTTTCAGTCAATTTGGACATTCAAAAGTCATACTATTATGTATTGTTACTTGCGATGCCATTAAACAGGATATTTGTGTTATAGGCGGTTTTTCAAGGAACCCATGAATTTAAAAGTAAATCATGCTTATATAAATATCTTACTTACCTACCTACGTAATCAATGACACTCAAAACCCTGCCTCTATAGAATATGCAATAATTATGAACGCATGAGGAAAGTTTAGATAAATGTACCTACATGGGCTATAAGAATAGGGGAAGACCAAAGAAACGATGAATGGACTGTGTGAATGATGATAATTATGGCAAAAAAGGGGGCTTCTGAATTACTCAGGTGACGACTAATAGAGAATTAGAGATGTATGAAAACATACTGCGCCGATCCTAAATTAATAGATTTAAAGGCAAGAGAATGATGATTATAAACACTTGCCAACCATGAACTTTGCAGAGCAGTGGTGGCCCAGTGGTAAACGCCGCATCTTACGAGTTGTAGGTCGTAGGTTCGAACCCAGACAGGCGCTTTACTCTCTGTAAATTATTTCACCACCACTGCTCTCAAAACGGTGAAGGGAAACATCGTGAGGAAACCGGCATGTCCTAGAACTAAAAATTAGATGACATGTGACATCTACCAACCCGCACTGGGCTCGCGTGGTGGATTACGGCCCACTCCCTCTCACAGAAAGTTGAGGCCTGTGTCCCAGCAGTGGGAACATTATAGGCTGATTATATATGACCATGAACTTTGACAGGAGCTATCGGAGTAATAGTTCTTGTTAAAGGTGAAAAAAAAAAAAAAAGTTAAATTTATTAATTTTAGGTTATTTGCCCCAAGCCTACCTTCTTTAGTCTTTTGACAATGTTGCTAAAAAAGCAAGCTAATGTTTTCAAGTTGCTAGTTTATAACGAATGACAGTGTATCCACTTACATACATTGTCAGGATCAATACACACTGATGCATATGCAAGTAGCCTCTTTGTAGTCAGTTAAGTGCCTTAGTTGCGGTCAGTGACGTCACTGTAGTGTAGTTGTAGTTATTTTGTACTCTTTTACTACCCGACTACGACGAAGCTTAAAGACTATGGCCTGCTTGCACAAATCACTAAATAGGATTAGAGCTAAACCTATTTAAAACATCGTTCTGTTTCTGTCAATCGTTTGAAGACGACAAAGACAGGACAATGTTTTAAATGTGTTTTACAATAAACATATTTAGTGATTTGTAGTGCAAGCGGACCTAATGAATAAAGTTTTTCAACGTTAATTTTAGATTGTTTAGGACTATGTCATCTTACCGAAGGGTAGCGTGTTGCCCAGCAACTGGATTATGGACGTCAGATAGGTAGTCGCTCCATGTAAAATATTGGTTTTAGCTGCATTCCGTTTAGACTTTAAGCCGAGCCCAAGATATTTGGATAAACGCTAGGCAGATGATGATAAGACTATGTCATCATTATAATACTCCTGCCCTTATCTCAGTTTATTTGAGGTTGATGCAGCAGCTACCATTATTAATAAAAAGGGATTTTTTATCAGTCTCGGGTAATTTAGGAACAATCTCAACGTGTATCTCAATAGTCACCATCTTTCTAGCCATATCACCTTTCACATGTCTTTCCCTTCTCTTATAACTAACCACATTTATACTCAAATCTAGCTGCGCCCCGCGTTTTCACCCGCGTAAGTCTCGATCCCATGGGAATATCGGGATAAAAAGCCTATGTCTTAATCTAGGGTGTCAGCTATCTCCATACAAAATTTTATCAAAATTGGTCCAGCCGTTTGAACGTGAAGAAGTAACATATTAAAGTAAAATTGAAAATTGAAGTAAAATATTAAGTGTGAAGTGTGATGTGATTTTCCTCATCAGAAAATTGACTTAGGCAATACAATATACCTAGCCTGTAATCCCCGAAGGTTTAGGCAGAGGTGAAGCTGTGTGTCTACAGCGCCACATACAAACTAAACCAAAACTTCACACAAAATCTTGCATCGCGCAAGCAGAGTTCACCGTGCGCCTAGCACAATATTCAACGTCCTGACGTCAATCATCGGGCAGTAGCTCACCAGACGCAACACCCTTCGGTCGGTGGGTCCTCCCTTTACTATGGAGGATGAGTGAACTTTACACCCTATTCCTCATACCTCTATAAACCATAGTACACCCACATTTCGCCAGTTACAGAAGATAATAGAGCAATATTGTCCATCCTCTGGCTAATACTAGACAATACCCTATTGTGTATACGCAATAGTTTGGCAAATGGCCCAGCTAATGTAAAGTGGGTATCTGGTTATCGCCGTCTATAGACACCTTAAATACCAAGGGGCTTGCCGATTTAAAGCCGACCTAACAGAGTGTAATGTCTCATGTGCCGTTAATTTTATCGTCACGTTTATACAGCGTGCCGCCACAATGGCGATATTAAATCAACACACGGGTAGGGCTAGTGGCCAGTAATCATAAAAAAATATAATAAGATAGCCAAAACTGTTTTTTTATAAACAAACTAAATAATAAAGCTCTCTTCTTCCTTCAATTCGCCTACTCCTTGCTCGTTATTCGTTTTCAATTTCATTAATGCAATGTTATGATCCATGACCCCAGCAAATGATCTCTGCGCTACAGTTCTTTAAGTACAGGTTGCTCCAAGATGCTATTTTAGAAAATTGAAAATAAATCAATAAATAATAATGTTTAATGAAATTAAAATGTCTTCATGAAACGTAAAGGCGAAACCGTATACGTGTGTTAAATTAATGTCGCCACCAATGCGCCACGCTGTATATCTTTTAAACTGGGACACCAGTATTTGGTGCCAAAAGGGCTTAATCGTTGTACTTTCTTTTATTTTTCGGCCTCGTACACAAGATGATGACCAGAATGATAATTTACCGTAAAACGTCGGGATCACACGTCAAAATCCCACTGTTTATACCTAAGGGGTGATTCCCTTATTTTTAAGAACGCCCGCATTTTAGTCTTCGGCTCAATCTGTCAAAAATGTCAGTGTTGAATTTTTAACATTATTTTGTCGCTGACATGAGATTATGACTCCATTTTCAAAGTTCTTAATTACGACTAATACTAGAAAAAACTAATTACGACAGATGCAGTATGAAATTGCCATAATTATGATTCCAAAATTATTTAGTAAAATATTGTACTGGTCATCGTCGTGTGAACAGACAGGTGTAAAAGGATTACATGCGATTTACGAAACTCTAAAATTATTCTATTTTTAAGTCTCATGGATAGTAATTTGATTGGCAGTTGTTATTTTTATTTAAAATACTAGCTGCGCCCCGTGGTTTCACCCGCGTAAGTCTCGATCCCGTAGGAATATCGGCATAAAAAGTAGCCTATGTCTCAATCCAGGGTGTCAGCTACCTCCATACAATATTTTATCAAAATTGGTCCAGCCGGTTGAGTGTGAAGAAGTAACAAACATACACACACACACACTCACAAACTTTCGCCTTTATAATATTAGATGTGATGATAATACAACAAACATAGAGATTTGACAGCTAGTTAATATGCCTTTTACGAACCGCGTAAAAGTATATTCCTAGACATTAGCCAAGCTACACCTTTCCAACAAACTTTAACATGGAGCCAATAATGAACATTCCAGAAACATGTAGAAAACTCTTCAGATTTCGATACATGGCATGTTATAAGAAGTTAGTTTATTACAAGCACATAATCCCGTGAAAGTTTCAACAATGGTGGGTGAAGAAGTGTCTAAAATTTAATAAAGCCAGCCGTATACATACTTAGAGCTTTTTAGGAAAGATGTGGGGGTAACTGGAAGAGACTGAAGAGACTTTTTTTAAAAGAGTAACCGTGGAGTTTCTTGCCGGCTCTTCTCCATAGGAAACGACCAATTGGAACCGTGCACCTAGCTTCTGACGTTTCATAAGTGCCCATGTAGGTTTATGTGAAATAAAAAAAATTGATTTTGATTTTGATTTTGAGACAGCGTAGTCTGATTGGGGGCTGAGCGTAGTCTGATTGGGGGCTGAGCGTAGTTGAGCATGAGGTTTGGTTGGTAACATAATTAACATCACGCCTGTATTCCCGAAGGGTAAGGCAAAGGTTCACCTATAGTACATCCACATTTCACCAGTTCTTTTTTAGTCCCATGTAATAGGGGGGGCGAGCCTATTGCCATCAACCGGGCAAAATCCGGACTCCGGGCTGCTTGAAGTTCCAACAGCATGCGACCACTAGACCAACGAGG
This sequence comes from Tiliacea citrago, assembly GCA_963921375.1. Lineage (NCBI taxonomy): Eukaryota > Metazoa > Arthropoda > Insecta > Lepidoptera > Noctuidae > Tiliacea > Tiliacea citrago. The sequence goes on from OY992805.1 coordinate 17,404,065, forward strand.
CAGTTTTGGTTAATAATTTCAGTCATTCTCAAAATTGGGGGATAATAACAATATTATCAATAAAGTTAGTATTGATAATAACAATATTATCAATAAAGTTAGTATTGATAATAACAATATTATCAATAAATTTAGTATTGATAATAACAATATTATCAATAAAGTTAGTATTGATAATAACAATATTATCAATAAAGTTAGTATTGATCATTTTATTTAGGAATTATTTAAAACTAGCTGCACCCCGCCGTTTCACCCGCGTAAGTCTCGATCCCGTGGGAATATCGGCCTATATGTTAATCCAGGGTGTCAGCTACCTCCATACAAAATGTTATCAAAATTGGTCCAGCCGTTTGAGCGTGAAGATGTAACAAACAAACACACACACACTCACAAACTTTTGCCTTTATAATATTAGTGTGATATATCTTGGGAACATGGCATTGTTAGAAACTTAACGAAATGCGTTTAATTTTCGAAAAATTCAGTCAATATTTCTGAGCCTGTAACATTCCACACTGTCCAGTCCATTTACACGGACACATAATGTATCTACTGACCACTAATTAGTTTAATAAAAGTCTATGTTTCCCGTTACACCTTCCACCGACCCTCTACATCCTTGTAACATCCCAGTCTTTCAGCTGTATACTCAAAACGTAATCTCGTAAACTGAGGCTGCAAATTCACCAGCCTCCCCCTCTTTCATTCCCCCTCTCTGCGTATAAATAGCATCTTAGTAGTACAACTTCCTTTAGAAGACGTGAACATCTTTTAAATGAAGTCGACTTGATAAATGTGACGTACTTTATTAAGGGAACAGTTTTGAAGAATTACACTGAAATTATTATTGTATTGCTTGCTGAGATAGTTACAACATTATGATGGATTTATTCAAACGAAATAATGAAATTGTTGCTCAATAATAAAGACCCCTCGCACCACCAATCACTAAACTCGTTTTGCTGTAAACGAATTTACAGCATCGTTCTGTTTCTTTCAATTATTTGAAGAAGACAGAGACAGAATATGTATTAAACTAATAATAATTCTTTATTTCGCAAAAAAGTGAACAATAACACTAGTAACGCTAAGAGGTGTGTAAACAGATTTTTTTTTTTTTTTTTTTTCAAAACTAGCGTAATTTGAACTCTGGTACTCAAAGTAAGATCTAACTTGTGTTATGTGTACCAGTGTTCCAACAAAAGTTATTACACAAAGGTACACAGGTTCCCACGAGGGACAGCAGGGGCATTAGTGCAGTTTCATTGTCACAGAGAAATGAAGTAAAAATATAAAACAGTAAAAATTATACAGAAAAATAAAGTGGACAACGTATAAATAAGTGCGTGAGGGTGAGTGTATGTTTAGGGATGTGTAATGTATCTATATGTAACTAGCTTTTGCCCGCGGCTTCACCCGCGTGGGGGTCGGAAATTATCCAACGGAAATGTACTACCGGGCAAAATTGAACTCCCGCGCCGCCGTCAACCATAACTACTTTATTACGCGTAATAAACCTAATACAATTTCCGGAATCACTAAAAATTCTCCGGAAATACTATAACATACGAAAAATTCATAGTACACACATATGTCTCATCAGTTATTATCTCTCAGTTATGTTTAAAAGTCTTCTAAATTAGGGGGGCAAGCTTATTGCCACCGACGCGAACAAATCCTGATGAGAAAACCTAATAACGCTTTGCCTGACCTGGGAATCGAACCCAGAACCTCATGCTCACCAGTAGCACCTGCGACCACTAGACCAATGAGGTAGTTAAGCACGAGCCTATCCGATTACTGAATGCAAAGAATCTAGGCTTGAAAGAAAGATGAAAAGAAAGAAAGAAAATACGTTTATTTCGCACTGACTAAAAGGCACACAATATATAGACAGCAGATTAAAAAAAAAACAAGTCAAAAGTGTAAAGTGCGATGTAAGAAATTAACAGGAAAGTGTGCCTCACGACATCTAGTGCCTGACGCTGGTTTTCAACTGGACCTGACTTAAGCAGGTACTTTTAATACTAACACACAGATTTTATCAGACTCAAAGTAATGTAAAGTAAAGTTTATTCAACCAAACCAACCAAACCAAATCTAATTTATAATTCATTAAAGCGAAGGCTTATAGTTTCAAATCCGTAAACCGATGGAATAATTTCCGTACTACATAGTTCAATCCGCTTAATAACTGCTTTAGTGTACTTCCTCATACATTATCCTAGACTGTTAGAACACCTAATAGAATATTCTAGGATATAATTCTATAGATACAATTATATCTAAAACAAACCGTGCGCCCGATTGGATTTTCATCAGAAAAAATTGCGAACTCCATAGAAACTTTCATCCCTTAATTAAGCCCTTTAGGGGATGGCCCCCTCCCCTTTACGTAATGATGGCAAATCTATTGTAATTAATTAACCTCAAATCTAGTCTTTCCTGCTAACATTTTGGCAGGGATCAAATTCCGGTCCCCACGCTCAGCCAGCAGTCTGAGAGCGTTCTGTTTTTGAAGTGAAAACTTCTTTAAGCGCGTTGAGCACTTTTTGGGTGAACATAATCATGGAACTCGCGTCATCGTCACCGAACGCTTTCCATGAGCTATATGTATACTGTGTTCACTTTTATCGGCAGTCCCCAAAGACTGCCCCGCATGTTTTTTTTTTGCTACTTAATTGACCGAGTGAGTGAAGCATATCTGCTTCAAGTCGAAACTTGGTATACAGGGTTTACAACTTTATTTTTTTCAAGATTTTTTTATCGTCGGGGATTTTTGATTAGAGGGATACTTCGTCCAGAATCGGGGCAAAAAGGGGGCTACTGGATATCTCCGCCTTATGAGATCCGATCTCGATGGTTCTTTTTTTATTTCAAAGGTAGTAATTTTAAGTTAGTGTCATAGAAATTTGGTGAAGATTTGATGAGAACCTTCGACGTGAGAGCAGAATAGCTCCTCAAAATGCAGTTAATTGCACAGTAGATTTCCACCAGTGGAATCGGCTGGGATATTAATAGTTGCAAAAAAGTTTGTGCTCACGAGGTCTACTGCTCGCAGAACTACAAGTAAAAATATTAAATTTATTAACAGATAATCTATAATCTTTGTTTTTTCTCTGTTCACAATGCACAGCCTAAGCCAGTGGATTCTAGAAGCTCGAAACTTTGCACAAGGGAAGGATTTATGGAAATTCATCCCCTACAGAGGATGAAACTTGGTATCATTTTTGCTGATAGGAGATCCCATTGGGCATACAGCTTGTGTTTATATACTTATAACATCTAAAATCTTATTTCCTAATCCTTAAAAGCCTCAGCTTATGCTAGTAAGCCGGCCGACTAACCAATATAGCTGTTATTTCTTACCTAACTTTGGTAAACATAACTTTGAAGGCTTTACTTTAATGAGTCCTTGTATTTAAGTAAGGATTAGATTCTAAGTTACGTTGTGTGATCTAGGAATAACTTGGTTAAGCTGGGAAGGCATAAGTTTAAAATAAGGGCTGAGATTAGAACGGTGTGGTTTATTTACCTTATTTAGGCCTATGGTTAAATAAAATTAAAAATAATATTGGTTTCTTTAACAGGAAAATTATAATGAAAACTGTATAGTGGCAACGGACACATTTTTTGAGTCCTTGGTCGTGGGTTTGAACCCAGATAGGTTTTCCTACAGTTAGTGCAATTTATTGCTGAAAACTAGTATACAAAGAACTAGTATAGCTACTAGAACCACTCATTCAAAGACATAAATATGACATCCACCAACCCGCACCGTGTCCGCGTGGTAGATTACGGCCCACTCCTTCTCACAAAGAGGAGCCCTGTGTCCCAGCAATGTGCAACGGGAACATTATTGGCTGATTACGCTTCTTAGTCGGGACCTTCAAATAAGACTTAATGTTCAGACGCTTCACGCAAGTGAATGTTCATTTTTGTTTAATTTCATGTTTAGAGGACACGGACAAAATTACATAGGAATTAACATTCATCTGCTCATTTCATTAGGTACATTTTCCAATCATATCCAACATCGTTAGATCGATTCACAAATGTGTTAATTTTTCACGTTTTGTGCTCAGACGTCCCACTTCGACTAAAAGATGTCGAATGAAAGACAAAATTAACAAATTGTGAAGCGTCTGATACTGATTTAAAGAGTCAGTCTAAAATTAAGTTTCGTGAAACCTACGTGACCTTTATACTAAATTGATAATTTATTTTTCTTCAAATTAAATGAGCTACTTTCTTTAACGCCCACACAGTCTAAAATTAATGTCCATATGTTTGGTAAAAGAAACAAAATAAAATAAACTTTTACAGTAAAACTGTTCTAGATGCTGTTAGGAAAACGTAATTAATTATAATTAAGTTTTCCTAGCATTTAAGCCTTCCTCATTATTAAATGAGAAAGGCTTAAATGCAATTAATTTTGTTTGATAGATGTCGTGTAACTGGATTGTGGAGGTCAGATAAGCAGTCGCTCCTTGTAAAAATACTAGTGTTCAGCTGCATCCGGTTATACTGAAAACCAACCCCAACATAGTTGGGAAAATGCTATACAGATTTGTTATGAAGGTGTTCTTTGGTCTATAATGTTTGTGTATGTGCTTCTTTGATTACAAGACCGCGTAAATATAATGTGGTAAACTCAATTAAGGAAAGGGTCAAGTAGGAAGCCAAGGTTTTTAGGGAAACGTTAACAGGTGAAAAGAAAACAAACTTTTGAAAAAGAAAATGTTTCTTTATCCCAACGCAACCAATCACAAACTAGTTAACAACGCGTTAGTAAGTTGCATCGTGAACGGACTGCCATTGCCTAGCGCTTCTCTGACGTTCTGACTATTCTTTGATAACGTGAATTATAACACGTTAATTTTGAGGGACGATGTGGAATATTGTTATTATTTTAAAAACGGCTAACTCTGGACAAACTACTTTATAAGTTTTTAACTTTAACGTGTTTTAAGCGGCACATTCTAAGCCTTGATTTATTATTTATCGACTAAGACTTGTCAAGTAGATTTGGTAGAGGTTCTACTAGCTTTCATTCATCGCTTTGACACATCATTAAGCCTGTATTCCCAGAAGGGATAGACAGAGGTAAATAGTACTCAAACATTTTACTACATAATAGGCGGCGATCTTATTTTCATCATCCGTGCACAAATACAGACTCCTGGCTGCTTTTGAGAAACGAATGGAAAAGCCGAATAATACTTTCTCCAACCTAGGGATCGAACCTAAAACAGACCACTAGACTAATGTCTTCTTAACAATATTTTATGTTGTATAATATTTGTAGATTCATAAAGATAAAGATAATTTTATTTTGCAAATATGAGTATAGAGGATAACACAAATTAATACACGATCAGCCATATTTTACCACGTAGGCATGCAAAAGATACACAAAAACATACTTACATAAAAAATCTTTTTTTAGTCTTTTTTAGGGTTCCGTACCCAAAGGGTAAAACGGTAACCCTATTACTAAGGCTCCGCCGTCTGTCTGTCTGTCTGACTGTCTGTCTGTCTGTCTGTCCGTCTGTCACCAGGCTGTATCTCATGAACCATGATAGTTAGACAGTTGAAATTTTCACAGATGATGTATTTCTGTTGCCGCTATAACAACAAATACTAAAAAACAGAATAAAATAAATATTTAAAGGGGCTCCCATACAACAAACGAGATTGTTTTGCTCGTTTTTGCTCGATATTGATAACGGCAATATACGGTAGACGCTTGAGATGTTCACATAATATTTAGTTATATATTCACATAAACACATAACATCACACCTGTAATCCCCGAAGAGTTAGGCAGAGATGTACCTAATAAAATAATGTAAAAAAAAATAATGTACACCCACATTTCCCCAGTTAGTTATATATTCACTTTAAAAATAAATAATTAAATTAAAATAAAACAAATATTTAAGGGGGTTCCCATACAACAAACGTGATTTTTTTGCCATTTTTATAGATAATGGTACGGAACATTCGTGCGCGAGTCCGACTCGCACTTGGCCGGTTTTTTTAAATAAAGCAAGCGCAGCTTTTTCCAACTCTTCGGTATAATACTCGTATGTACTTTAAATAATTTAATGATTAGTAATGTCTTCAATTGTATAGATAATTGTTTATTTAAATTAGCACGTCACTTAGACATTAATATTTGCATGCCAAGATATGGCGAAATGTGTCAGGAATCTTTTTTTTCTACCTTTTATACGTATTACGTAGGTATTGCATTTAAAATAACTAACTTTGACTAGCGACAGAACAGAATTAGTGCTACAGAATCAGAGCAAATTTTGACTATGAAGTTACTAAAAGCCGTCATTCACGAAGCTTTGAAATCCACTTCTCATGTTATTCAGGTCGTTTTTTTAAGTGTTCTGCGTTTGACAGCGGGACAGGGCTTTATTTGTACACAACTCATGTACTGAGTGTACTCTCTGAATTAGTGACGTAGATGTTGCTGGAAGTATCGATAAATTGAAAAAAAAAAACTAATTTATCGACACTTATTTTCAAAGCCCTCAAAATGAGATTTGACTTTTGTGGCGCAATAGCCAGGTATAGATTATGTATATTTTTACAGGGCTACATACCAATGGTTGTGGGTTTTAGACTGTGCAAGCAACAAATCATTGAATTGTGCATTTGACAGACTGTGGACGAGTGACGATGCTGGAGTACCTACGGCCGTCGCACTTGGCAGTCTCTTGTCAGCCTCACTTCACACTACTGCCATTTTGCTAGGACAGGCATTGCTATGGCATGTTTTTTCTGCATTTACTATTTTCGTATTGGTAATGAAAATATTTAAAAATTACATTCCTAAAATACCTACTCAAATTAGTTGAAAAACTTATGGAGTGGGACTTAATGCACCACGCCGGCCCAGTGCGGGTTGGTAGATGTAACATTTCTTCAAATTCTTGATTCTAGGACATGCCGGTTTTCTCACGATGTTTTCCTGCACCGTTTTGAGAGCATTGGTGATGAAATAATTTATACAAAGTAAAACGCCTGTCAGGGTTCGAACCTACGACCTGTAAACTCGTAAGTCGCGGCCGTTACAACAGGAGGGCTACTGCTTTATTACTACTGACAAATATAATTATGTATAATATGTTTAAGTCCCATGTAATGGGGGCAAGACAACACTTTGTCCGAAAAAAACATTTTCACTATATAAAATAAATCAATGAAAGAATAACAATACACACTTCCACCCTTCAATTAACATAAATTCAGGATTATATTTTATCGATATAATCGATATAATCCAACACTACACGTCAGCTTATAACAATACGACAGAATTAAGTGCTGACTATTATTTTACAGAGAATGCTCCGGTAATTGGTTATTACTAATTAACAGACAGTATAATTACACGTGCGTAGGATCTAATTATTTTGGGATATAGATTGGGTTTCTAACTTTACTTAAGGGCTGATAACTATGTTTTAGTTTAAGTTAATATTAACAACCCCTTATCTTTGCCATCGTTGATGTGGTATTTACTTAAATACTTTAGAAGATATTGGCTGGTAAAATTGTCTGCATTGTATAAAACTATGGATCAATATTAAGTATTACCAAATTAAAAAAAAAATTCGTTGTGTTCGGCCATTAACACCGATTTAATTTTACTCACACTTTGACACGAATAAAAAAGCGAATCCTAAGAGAAGGTGAGAGATAACATTAAAATTTCATACATTAACTTTTATCAAAATTTAAATTACCTTCTAAAACCAATACCTCAGATAACTTAATGATACCTAAGTGAGAGCTCTCAAATTAGAAAGTTTATTTTAAAAGTTACTGAAAGTATAATTGTAAATTCTTTTTTCACCCGGCAATGTTTTTACAGTACTTTCAGGTCATTTTCAGTGACTACTTGTAACAAAAAACGTTCAGCAACTCTGCAGCTAAAAGCCTAGTTCTTCAGCTGAAACATTATGGGGCTCTTTCAGGGATGCAAATATGAGAGGCTGCATTATACGCCGGCCATTTTGTAACCATCAAGATAAATGAATGCTAACCTTAGGCTTTATGCCTCTCTGGGTCTTTTAAGAGCTTGAGTTTTTAAAGTACCTTATGTAAGGAAGGAGGAGTTTGTTTCAAGGAAGTGCTTTAATATATAACATATAATAATGACTGTATACTCTGAACGGTTAGGCAGAGTACACCCAGTTTTTGCCAGTTATGTTTTTTATTGGTGGATGGTAAATTATTTGGTAGGTGATTTTGACTGGATCCTGATGCTGGATTGTATTGTGATTAATACCTGAAACAATGAAATAATATTCATTAGTAAAGTTTATTTATTCATTGATGTTATAATTAAGTTGTACAGGGTAAGACATGCAGGTTTATTTTAGCTAAAATGTTTTTAATAGCAATTAGGTATAACAAAAACATTTTTTGATTTTTCATTAATACAAATTCGCGCGCATTAAATGTATGTAATGTGTACAACAAAAAATATTCATATTTTTATTTTAAAGCGAAACGAGGAAACATTCTAAAAGGCATGTTTTCATACATTCGCTGCGCTCCACTGTTAAGCCTCGGAATCTCAAACCATATAAACAGACACACATAAACAAAACACTCCCCACGAAATAAAAATAACAACATCATAAAAATCTTCCCACAATCCTTGATAACAACCTCTAATACTGTCCACTTAGCATTTTTGTAAAAAACCTCATCTACATCGCGATAGCCAAAGGGTTGATAAAAGAAAGAAAGGGGATGACAATCAAAAATGTTATTCCGCGGGTAAGTACCGGCCGGGGGCTGCCGGGTACTGCCGAGATAACGTGACGTACGGCCGGGCAGGATGGATGCCTGAGATAGTTTGTAAAAATATTATTCATTTTTGATAGCACAAGAAGATATTCTGTTATAGGTAAGTCTTTTTGTGTAGTTTATCTGTACCGCTCGCTACGGGATTTTGTTTGGAAAATCGGCAGTATTTTCTTATGAACTTACGTAACATAACATAACTCTTGTTTTCCCCAAAGAGTTAGGTAGAGGTGCACATATAGTACACTCATATGTCGCCAGTTATGTTTAAGTCCTAAGTAATAGAGGGTGAGCATACTACCATAGGCCGGGCACGGATCCAGACGCAGGGCTGCTACTGACAAAGTCCTGACGGAAAACCTTATAACACTTTACCCGTCCTGGGTATCGAACCCAAAACATCATACTCAGCAGAAGCTCTAGCGACGACTAGACCAACCAGGCACTTGTGTGAACTTATAGGTTAATAAACACTATGTATATAATTCAGGTATTTGTGTACTTAATAGCGATACGGAATATAATCTAGAGCTCATCAAAACGTCGATAGCAGTTCGCAGAATATCATAAATGCAGCATTAGCGATGGCTAGCTTGGTATTTGTTTGTTGCGATCCACGATGAGGATCTGTGTATTAGCTTAATGACTATTGTATTGTGTATTATTGATCGCACATTTGCACAGTGAAATGGGGCCGCAATATTGATAATAATCTGCTAAGTGGTGAATGCATAATTATTACATTGCTACCTCTTCATGCTTAAACAAAATATGCATACGAAAGTTGCATTTTAGCAATAATTGGAACTAAAGCGATACTTGAAAGAGTGATACGCGTAATGGAGATCATCACGCGAAAATTTGAAAAATTTCCTCATTCATCATCACTCTCTTCTCTTCATTACCAATTTATTTGGGGTCGGCGCAACATGTCTCTTTCTTTCATTCTTCTCTATTAATTTATTTGGGGTCGGCGCAACATGTCTCTTTCTTTCATTCTTCTCTATTAATTTATTTGGGGTCGGCGCAACATGTCTCTTTCTTTCATTCTTCTCTATTAATTTATTTGGGGTCGGCGCAACATGTCTCTTTCTTTCATTCTTCTCTATTAATTTATTTGGGGTCGGCGCAACATGTCTCTTTCTTTCATTCTTCTCTATTAATTTATTTGGGGTCGGCGCAACATGTCTCTTTCTTTCATTCTTCTCTATTAATCTCACCTCAGTAGTCACCTCCTTCCTAGCTATATAATATATCATCTTTCACACAGTCTATCTACCCTTTCTTTGGTCTTCGTCTACTCTTATAGCCATCCACATTCATACTCAAAACTTTCCTGACAATATTCTAATTCCTCCGCATCACATGCCCCATACCTCGTCAACCGATTTCCACACAACTTCTTTCCTGATTCAGCCTTACATTTTCCAAGTCCGTGTGTCCCAAAGATAAGGCGCACTAAGTCCCGTCGGATCTCAAGTCTTCTGTGTATTTTTCACAGCATAATTTATACTATGTTGCACGGTTTAACCCCTTTTTGCACTATTCCGTGAGTATTGCAACATTTTGTAAGAATACAGAGTTTTATTAAAGGTCTGCCTTATCGTTTTACTGTGGGGAAAAAAGATGCATTTTTATTGGATGTGTGTTTGGGATAATTTGGGGTGCTGTCAATGGTTTGTTTATGCCTGAAGCTGTTTTCGTGGTGAAGTAGCTGTAGGGGAAGGTTTTGAATATGTGGAAGTTGGTTCGGTGCCTTGCCCGACCAAGGCACCGAACCAACTACTACATATTCAAAAATTTCCTCTACAGCAATTTTAACATAACATCACGCCTGTAATCCCCGAAGGGTTAGGCAGAGGTGTACCCCCACATTTCGCCAGTTATGTTTAAGTCCCATCTAATAGGGGGCGAGCCTATTGTCATCAACCGGACACAAATCCAGACTCCGGACTGCTTCTGAGAAATTCCTAATGGAAAATCCCAATATCACTTTGCCCGACCTGGGAATCGAACCCGGGACCTCATGCTCGGCAGTCTTGCTTGCGGCCCTAGACCAACGTGGCAGTCAGCAACTTTGTATATGAGAAAGGAAGAAAGATAATGCGTTTATTTGCGGTAAACATGACGCAAAGGATGAACACAAACACAAAAATAACAAGTTGGGGGAAAATTGCGTCAAATCCACGCAAAATGACCATCGCGACTGTGTGAGTGAGTGTGAAATAATTATATTTAGCTTTTCGTGATTAAAATGAATTTTATTACTATTAAATAAATCAAATATTGTGTATTTTTTTCCGTAAATACCAACAAGATTTCCCTCTATTTCAAGTTATTTATTCAAGAAAATTAAATATATACTAAGTATAATAAAAGAGAGGGCAATTTTATTATAAGTCGTGCCTACGGTATTCTTAATGATTTATTAAGAATTTAATTTAATTATTTATTATTGTATTTTTGTTATAGCTTAAGTGGATAATTGACGTTGATTGAATACAACTGCGACATCTCTACTTAGTGACCTTTCTCAGACAAAAGCGGTCACAATAAAGTGCGGTTGGATGACCTAGAAATTAGTATTTCTTATTCCTAGACTGAAATGTGGGACGGTTTTAATAAATTCTAGGTTAACTCCCCTGTTAGCGACGGCCGCTCGTTAATTTCGAAGTCCAATTATATAAATTTAGGGGTCTCAAAATATTAGACCTGAAAAATGAGCAAGAACTTATCTATGACTTTTTCACTCTAATTAAGGTTTTGGGAGAACAATTGAATTTAATATTTTGTCTAGAAAAAGTCTTAGGTTCTTTAAAGTATTAAATTATTTCTTATTAAACGTCCTTTGGAACAAAAGCCTCATAATAGTCGCTATTATAATGAACTAGCTGCGCCCCGCGGTTTCACCCGCATTCAAGTCTCGATACCGTGGATAAAAATAATCAAGATAAAAAGTATTCTATGTCCTAATCTAGGTCATCGTCTATCCATGTGCAAAATTTCATCCAAATCCGATCAGCCGTTTTAGCGTGACAGCGTTTCGCTTTTACAATATTAGTTAGGATTTGGATAATCACCACGATTGGTTGCTGTAAATTAGCAAACGGGGCCTATTATGTCACAAGCCATCCTCTTGATATACCTAATTAGATTTATTCTTGAGTTCCTTATATCACAAAGGGCTGAGTTGACCTTGTTACCCGACTGCGCAAAATAAAGAGTACCGGTAGGGTAATGTTTACATACTATGTCTTGTCTTGTATATGTTTTTGCAAATGAGGTTCTCTGTTTTCCCTTATACACACCTATTATGGGTCAATTTATCTCAGAAAATAGCAGGCTGATTTGAATGATTCTTTTGCTGTCTTAGTTGAATGATCATTTTGCTGTCCCTTGTCATAAGTAATAAGTCGTCACTTGTCACTCGTCTTGCCGACCAGGTCAAGATACTATTCAAGGCATATTGTCCGAGTCTGTACACGAGAGCTCTATGGACTAGCTGCACCAAAAGGTTGCCAGATGTCTAGCGCGTCCATTATAATAATATTTTCAGAATGCTCTTGAGAATGCCCCGTTTCTGTAGTGCGTCGAAAATGGTTGCACAGAATCTAACGGACGGCTTACATGCAATCATTCGAAAACAAATCGCATCATTAGTAACTAGAATACGGGCCAGTAGCAAGAACATTCTGAAAACAATGACAGAGAGTTTCTATTCTCCCATTTTGGGTAATTTTGTGGAGAGGATGGCCAAGTGAGAAACTTGTACCTTACTTGGTCATCTTCTGTGCAAAATGCTTCAAACTCAAATAATAATAATATTACTTACTAACACTAGCTATAAGGTATTACTAACATTATGGATCTTTATTGTCTTGATAAATAAATTTTGTTTGATAGTGTGTTTAGTGCTCATGACTAAAAAGTATGTTTTAACCAAAGTTATGTTCCGTTGTTAAACAAAACACCAACGATAAACAGAACACTATGTCGTCAACTGTATCAACTACCCTGTCACCATTGTACACCAATTTAAAGGCTGCTTACAATTTACAAGTAATCGTGCACCATCCCCCCTCCCCCCAAGAGTGAGGGGTGAGTCATAAATCGCTAGCTCAGGACTGATTTGCGCGTTACCGTTGATGTGTTAGTGGGTGGTGTAAGTTTATAAGCGGAGCGAGTTAAGGAGCGTGAAGCGTTGATGATAAATAAGGATGAGTTAAGTGAAACAGGGGTATGCCAAGCAACTTAGAGACAGAACAAAACGAGAGGGAGGAGGCCTGTGTCCCAGCAGTGGGAACATTACAGGCTGATTATGCAGAACCGTATGCAATGAAAAGGGGTGAATAATTCGATATGCCGTCTCTTTGTGATGATCGCGATGGATAATCGATTTTCTGTCAAAAGCAACTTTCTATCTGACCGAATCATTGATAATTCAGAAGCGTTCAGAACGTTTGAGTTGAATTTATGTCAACTCAAACGTTTACAGGCACTTGTTTCGAGTTTAAAAGTATATATTGATGATTAATGCTACTGACTTGCAACACAAAGGATTTGCCGATTTGGTGGGAATTTAAGAGTAGACTACGTATATTTTTAATGGATAAGACGTACTACAGTGTGACTGAGTTTTTATCGGATAATTGTTTTAGCTGAATTGCTCTGTATTAATGGATTTACCTTTGTTTAGTGAATAATAATATAAATGTTTGCTTGCCGAATGGTGAAATATGGCGGAGCTTTCATGTATCTTGTCACCTATTATATATTACCCATATTTGCAAAATAAATGTCTATTCTATTCTATTCAAATGCGAATAAATATTAAAAAGTATGGACAGTATAACTAATATTATATCCTGCAAATAAGAAATCAATAGTACTTACTATCCTAGACAAACTCTTAAACTAAAATTATAAAAGTCTGGAGGCTGTAACCATTAAAAATAGTTTTCAACTTATACTTCACACCAACCAACCACGCCCAAGAGGCTCAGTTAATTGAAGAATTATTTCTACCTACTCACATTTCGAGCAAATTCTATTACACACATAAAACGATTAAATTTGAACCCTATTACATAAGCAATAAGATCTTAATTGATGGCAATATTCAGTGTCTAACGTAGATATTTGGTACTTTTGATATAGTGAAGTGAATGCTTATGGAAATACAGAATGGTTTAAGTGGAAATTGTGTTCCATGGTGGGATGGTCGGGAATGGTACAGGGATGGTAAGTAGTAATGAAAGGGAATGTTGTTAACGGTAATAAGACAATACGTTAACTACCTAATTTGATAATAAGTTACTGAAAACTACTAGAAGATTTAGTGGTTTGGTCATGTTGAGAGGATGAATGAAAGGCGACTAATAAAAGGTATTTACAAGGCAGATGTGAGTGGAAGCGCCGAGAGGGGACGCCCTAGGAAATCGAAATTGAAATTGTTTATTGAAATAATTGATTTACATAAATATTTACAAAATAGGGCCTTAGACTAGAGGTTAAGGTAAATAATAAATTGGATTCTACCTGATCTAGGAATAAACCTCACTCAAGAGCTTATACATCAAGTGTTATCTGAGATTCCAAAAAAATGTAACTAATTTAATATTAGGTATCTACTATAAATTATGGTTTTATTCAAATTTAGAAAAAAATTGTATGCTAATTTTTTGCATCATCGTAAGACATTTTTCACAACCACGACTTATTATGATTTTAGCAGTGTAACATTTTTAACTAGGTCGCCTGTACTTTATCATACAGAAAATTTTCCCGTGTCAACAAAAAGTAAAGATTGCATGTTTATTGATGCGAATTGTAAAAACTAAAACTATTTTTATGTGTAAAGGGCAATATTAGAGTAAATAACAAGGAGGACATATAGTAAATTTATTGATGATGTTCTTAAGAAAGGTCAGTTGCGTAGTACTTGCAACTGGCGTGTGTGTTTGACCAGATGTATGGACATAAACGAGGCAAAAGAAGTATGTAAGGACCGTATATAGCTAGTGGCGTTCTGTAGTTACTGCCTATGGGAAGAAGACGTGAGTTTATGTATGAAAACCACTAAAGCTGTTAAGGAAACGTACTCTCTATCGAGCTGTTGGATCTAGTCAGCGGATTGACCAAAAAGCGTGTAAGAAGGAAATTGATAATGCACTTCAAACAATTGACACCCTGTTGGCTGTACAACTAAATTATGTCAACCAATTGTTCGGAAAAACTGTGATTACCCTTCTGTCCGTCATTATGTAATATTAAGGTTTTCTGAAGTCTCTCAGAAAAATAATAGGTATATAATATCTCATGCAAATTCTTGTACCTTTTTACAATTAATGGGATTTTTCACAAACCGGTATAGTTTTCTCTCATTAAAAGAAATACAGTCCAAAATAACACAAATCCAAACAATAACAAAATTGAAAACCTAAGTTTTTGCATTTAAGAATGAAAATCTCATAATTTTGTAACTTTTTCGCTAGCTCGCACATTTGCAGTTAAACTTAGAAGTGTCACTTGAAACTGGTTTCAACCGGTTACAACTTGCATTAGGGTTGCCGACTCTAGAAAGTTCCAAATATTTTTTTGTAGGGAAAAAAAGTTCGTGAACATAATTATACGTTTTGCAACTTTTCGCAAAGTTTTGCAAAGTTTTAGAACGGGTTGGCAAAGTTGGGAAAAGTAATAATGCTTTGATGATTAAAGTTGTGTTGTACTCACGGGTTGTTTCGTCTTTTCATTGAGACTGTCTGTGTGTTTTTCGTGAATGAAAATTTACTTTTTCAATACGTATTGAAATTTATTGAAATTAAATCTATTATTTCCAGATATAAATCCACATACACCTTTTAATAAATACACACATAGATAACATTATTGAAAAAGGTGCTACACATTAGTAGAATGTGACCATGTTTACATACCGAGTCTCCTCCGCGCCTCGGAAAGCACGTTAAGCCGTTGGTCCCGACTGTCATTCGTGGATCTTTGACAGTCATTTAGGGTCGTCAGAAGCGCGAAAGTCGGACAACCAGCCTTACCAAGGGGTATCGTAATACCCAGTAACTGGGTTGTGGGGTCAGGTAGGCACTCGCTATAAGTAAAATACTGGTATTCAGCTGCATCCGGTTAGACTGGAAGCCGACCCCGGAAAAGGCTAGGTAGATGATCAGAGTAGTAGAATATGCGTGGTTTTTACGATTGTTTTAGTTATGATGAGGCGTGAGCCAAACCGGGTTACATTAATGATTTAAATGGTTTATCAACTATCTTTTACTGTCTGTCACTTGGTAGAGTTTCTCTTATTCTAATTCTGGGCATAATAATGATGTAAAGTCTGCTAATTTGCATCCAAATCTTACATGCGTTGAGAAACCTGTTTAATATATTTTTGTTTTTTTTTATACCTGGTATCACTCTAACATATTTTTTCAGGTTGTTTCTTCTTGATAACGGCGAGTACTTGTACAGACACAATCTAGTGGCTAGGATTATCCACCAGCAACTTGTCTTGCAGTACGACCTTGTGGAGTCCGATTTACCATACTACATCCCGAGCCAGTTCTTGAGAATGGTCACGCCACATTGTACTGGGATCGATCTATAATCAGTGATAGGACTATTGATCGACGAGAGCGCCGTGCAATGATTGTTGATATCGCTGACCCTCATCTCGAGAATCTCGGGAAAGCTGAGAAAGATAAAAAAATCAAGTATCTTGACTTACGCAAACGAGGTTGTCGACATGTGGGACGTAGGCTCTGCAATAATTGTACCGATAATCGTTACAGTTAATGGCCTAATAGTGGAGAGCCTCAACCGACGCCTCAGGAAGCTCTCATTGTGGCTGGGTCAAGGGCTTGATTCAGAAAACAGTACTCCTGGACTCGGCAAGCATAGTGAGGTTCCTCACTATAGAGCCCTGACCATGGGCCCACCAAAAATTTTCTTCGGCAATTTTTTTATATTTTTAAATGTTTTTTTAATAAATGGATTTCAAAATGTTATTAATATTTATGTACCTAAGTGTAATAAAGGGAACATAATAATAATTTAATATCCTATCCCTAACCAATATTATAAATGCGAAAGTGAGTTTGTTTGTTACTCTTACACGCTAAAATGGCTGAACGGATTTAGATGAAATTTGGCACACAGGTAGACCATGTCCTGGGCTAGGACTTAAAATACTTTTTATCCCAAGATCGAGAATTATGCGTGTTATTAATAATATTCATTGATATTATTTACTCAAATAATAAAGATATGAGAAACGCATTTGTCTAAATAATAATTTTATTAGCAAATTTTTTGGTTATTATTTAGCCGTAAATACAATTTAAAACCAAATTTAATTATTTTTATTTGAATCTGGCAACCCTTTTGAAAGCTTTCTACAGAATAGAATAGAGCAGGTTGCGTCTCTTACAAAGTTTGTCGCTCACCAATCTAATATTTTATACTTTGTTCTAAGAGTTTAAGTGAGAATCTCGTACTACTGCAGCAGGGAAAGGAGTTTTTATTGTTATTGGGATAATAAATGAGGAATAATAACAGCCACACGGGTCGATCTTCTAGGTTAAGTAATGCTTGCCGAGGTCAGCACGTGGATGGGTGACCATCCATAAAATACCGAGACTCCTTTGTGCCTCGGAAAGCACCTGAAGCAGTTGGTCCCGGCTGTTATTCGTAAATCT
Organism: Tiliacea citrago; assembly: GCA_963921375.1. Classification (NCBI taxonomy): domain Eukaryota; kingdom Metazoa; phylum Arthropoda; class Insecta; order Lepidoptera; family Noctuidae; genus Tiliacea; species Tiliacea citrago. The sequence goes on from OY992805.1 coordinate 17,421,611, forward strand.
TTGACAGTCATGGGGGGTAGTTAGAAGCCCGAAAGTCTGACAACCACTCTTGCTAAGAAGTATCGTCTTACCCAGTAACTGGGTTGTGCAAATGCGCAGGTATGGGCAGACACTCAATGTAAAATACTGGTATCCAGCTGCATCCGGTTAGACTAGAAGCCAACCCCAACATGTTGGGAAAAGAGCACGCAGATTCATTGAGCTATGAAAATCCTAGATAGAAAATTATAAATTAAGGTGTTCGGAGAAAATACTTTAAATAAAAATGTAGCAGAATTTTAAAACAATACTTTTAATTTGAATCATTTTAATTTCATTAAAAAAATGCCTGTATAATATATGTATTTCTGCTGAGCATATTTTCATTAATGTGGCTTAGTAAAGATATTATGCAGTATTTTACAGGATTTTTTTACATTGTTTGGATTCCAGTACAATTAACTACCAAAAAATATTTTAGAGAGATTATCTGTTATTTTAAAAGCGTACAATTTAATTTACTTATTTTAATAAACCACGTAGGTATATGAGCCTGAATAAATAAGTCAAATATTAAACGACGACGCGTAGTGAATAATAATAGCTTTTTATTAGTTTGCTACGCCGTAGCTGCGTAGAGGGAATGTGTGCTACGGCGTAGCAACACTTTGTAATATTTATCTATTTTTCCTTAATTATACTGATCTTTTATGTTTCGCTTGTGCTTGTGTCCCAAAATTTATAGAGAAAACACAAAACAACATCATTTCCCCGAAAAGTTAAATAATAATTGTTCATAATAAATAAACTTAAATACTTTATAAATATTTGACATGAGGCTTATAGGCTTGTTTTCAATGATGTTCCTATCTCCTTTTTGTGAAATAGTAAAATTATGCTGTTTGTCCATTGAGATGGTATAGGCACATTCCATGCTTAAGATAGAGTTGTATATTTCCGTGAATTTTCTTAGATTTTTCGGTACAGTAACTGGGGTTTTGATCATCTCATTTCTATTTTGATGTGGTCCGGATGACGACATGGAAGACATACCAGTTTTTTCTACAATCAGAGATAGGAAAAGCTGTCAAAAGTACGATAAAGCAGACCACATAATTAAGGGCGAGCGTAAAGTCATCAACCGAACTCAAATCCGGACTCCGGGCTGCTACTGAGAATATCCTGATGGAAAAACCCAATAGCACTTTGACCGACCTTTTTTTTTTGGTTGGGAAATTATCAAATAACTTCTCCCGCTCTGGGCGGAGCGGGAGCGCGTGTCAGATTTTTACTAACTAAAACCCACCCGTGCTCCTTCAGATGCCCTGGGAATAGAACCCAGGACTTCATGTCACACTGTCTTTTCATACCTATTAGCACTGTAACTTGAAAACATTGTAAAAGCCCACGTTTTTTTTAAAAGAGTAACCGTGGAATTTTTTCCGTCTCTTCTCCATAGGAAACGACCAATTGGAACCGTGGACCTAGCTTCTGACGTTTCATAAATGCCCATGTACCCACATGGGCACTTATGAAACGTCAGAAGCTAGGTGAAATAAAATATTTTGATTTTGATTTCATGCTCAGCACTTGCACTAGACTAACGAGGCCATAGAGAAAACTGTCGTTTATAGATAGTTTCTGTAGCTATGTTATTTAAACACAAAAGAGATTTAATTTTCACATTTTGTTTGGAAACTACTACAAAGAGGAAAAAGTCTGGCATCGACAACATCAAAACATACACCTTATCAACCTCATATTATCATGAGATAACGAGAATCATGGTGAGGCTCGACACATCATAAATCAGCGCTCTTTTGTTGCTAAATCTATCATATCAACTAATACGATTAGACTGAATTATACTGAAGTGTAGGCGAAGCACCATGATTTGATAATACAACAACATGAGTTGTAACTATGTTTTATTTACTTATAGCATGCCATAGTCAGATATGCTGTAACAGATTGTGTTACGTATCACTTTACATGATAACAACATTGTAACATAACATGTATTTTGATAACATCATCATTTGGATAATGATCGTAATAATGCAAGGTAAAAACTCGGGTTGAAACATGCATGATCAATCTTACGCAATAATATTGTCAATTGCGTAAGATTAATCAAGTTGCAACACGATTCTGAGGTGGCGACCTAACTCAAGGCCAAACCCAGCCACGCTTTGGTAACCCGTAGCATTGTATGGAAGAAAAGTTAAAACCCTTCAGGGCCCACACGCTACTTGAGCTAATGACCAAAGCCATATATACAGAAGAAATTCAAATTAAATTAAGTTCTAAACGCTTAAAAGTTCTTATTGTGTCAGCAAGTGCAGTCTTCGACAAGTCTCCGGTGAAGTAACAGCTCCTCATAACTGTTAGCTTTACAAGTCGCGAATTTTCTATAAATAGCTCAGGGCAGTCAAGTTATCATAGCTTAGGATTATTTTACTTCTCTATTATTGTGTATTTCCGTGTACTCTTTAATGATCCTTTATGCTTATTTGACTGTATTTCCGTGTTGTGTACAATTAACTAACCTTACGTATGTGATTTAAATTCGTGTTAAACTATTGTGTGTGTAAATAGCAAATATAACGTTTTAAAAAGTGCTGAAAGTGGTTTCAATTAAATTCCCTCGTCAAGGGAACATCATCACCCCCGCCTACATCACCTGACTCCCGCGTTAATAACATTTTTGTTCCTTCGAGCCGGATCAGGTTCAACTAGAGGGAATTAATAAATAATAATAAATAATAAATTAATTAAAAAACCACATAATAATGAGTTTAAGGAGCGAAATAACCACACGCAGTAAACTACGTAAGCTAACGGAGGAAATGAGTGTTCGTAGACATCAAGAGATGGTCTCTGACTCAGGTGTGACCACCGAAAGGGCACCAGAGTCACCGTCTGTTGCACCAACGATGGCATCCACGTCTGCCCTCAATATCCCACTGACGGGTGGTCGAGTAGTCGACTTCAGTAGGAGTACGCCAGAGGGACCACAGGGAGGACAGACAGCCACTAAAGACCGACATAGATCGCCGCGAAGCAAAGGCTCGTCTAAACATAGCCGAGTCGATTACTTAAGGAAAAGAGTCGAATACGAAGCTGAGCGCGAGTTGGTGCAAATGAAGGAGAACTTAGTCAAAAAGAGACTAGAAGCTGACATCGCCGAAATAGAGGCGGCTGCTGACAGCGATGACTCTCACTCAGATGTGAGTACGACACAGCGCGTGGAAGAGTGGGTGAATACAACGCCCCAGGTGCCGCAATTGAACGAAGTATTGCGCACACCGGCTGTGTCAGGCGCGACCACTGAAATGGCTGCGCCCCGTGAACCATCTGAAACTGTAAGTAGAGTGAATCGCGTACCGAATACATACCGTGCGTCGTCAGTGCCTAATGAAAATGTGTCGCGTATAACAAGGGCATCTGAGCCAGTACCGTTACGTAACATAACGGTACCGAGTACGCCATCATACGTGCCAGTGTCAACAGAAGGTGTGAGATTTCGTCTACCCGAATATTATCCCGTCTTTACCACTCCGGTCGCAAGTGTACCTCAAGTATCAACACTTGAGTCGGATACACGGCGGCAGACGCAGTACGGAGCGGGTGAAAGAGAGAGACGGCGAGAATCGTCGGGAGACAGAGACAGCAAAATCGACAGACTGGCAGAGGCAATCTCAAGCATGGCACGACCACGGCCGGTACCAAGACAAGCTTACGAATTGCCATATTTTAATGGGGACCCATCCGACTGGATATCTTATAGAAATATGTATTGGGATACGACCCGGCAATACGAATTTAAAGCGCATGAAAACTTAGCACGGTTAAAAACCTCATTACAAGGCGAGGCAAAGATATCAGTGGAGGATTTATTAAGGACGTCGACGGATCCCACTGATATAATGCGTGCGTTAGAGGACGAGTTTGGTCACCCAACCTTAGTGCTACAGTGCGTACTGAAGAAAGTACGAGATTTACCTAGAGTGACGGAGAGTTGCCGGGAGCTAGGTAAATTCTCTTCTACAGTAAGAAATTGTGTATCATTATTAAAAAACATACACGCAGAGGGCTACATAAATAACCCACAATTAGTGAGTGACCTGCTGAGCAAGTTAACACCGGTACAACGTACGCAGTACGGTGACTTTGCGATGGGCCTAGATAACGCGCAGGGGGTGGATTTAAGAGTGTCACCGAACTTAGAAATGTTCTCGGAATTCCTGACACACCTAACACGCTCGGCATCATACTACGCGCAAGCTAACATGTTCGAGTCGAGTCCACCCAAACAACTTGCGAAGCAACAAAAGCATGGCGCCGGTCAAACCCGACCAGTGACCAATGCACGCCCCGCTGCCAGCAGGCCACCGTGGGTTCAAAAGGTGAACACGCAAAGTGACGAATCCCTCGCACCGAAAGAGTGCATAATATGCCAGAAGAAACACACCATTGAAGAGTGTGAACAGTTTAAAAAGCTGACAGTGCAACAGCGTTGGGACACAATCAAAGATAAAAACACGTGTTTCAAGTGCCTGGTGAGAAAACACCCTAAGAGGTTTTGCCGCGCAAGTAGATGCGAAAAGTGCGGCTACGGGCATCACCTGTTGTTGCACGCGGACAAGCAGCCGAAGGAGGATAAACAGCCGAAAACTGAGAAAACAGAAAGCATCACGAACATAGGAGAGTGGCGAGCAACCGCGTTATTAAAAATAGTGCCGGTATCAATCAGCGACAATAAACAATGTTACGCATTATTAGACGATGGTGCGACGGTATCGTTGATAGACAGTTCTCTCGCTACCGACCTAGAGGGTCCGTGTGTACCTCTTTCGCTGAAGACCGCGGGCGGCCACGGAGTGACGGACCTAACCTCGCGAATGGTACAAGTGCGCGTGAAAGGACCCAATGGTCAGTGTCACAACATTAAGTGTCGCACAATGGTAGACATAAACCTACCAACGCAGACAGTGTCCGCCTCAGTGATAGGCGACAATGCCCATCTCAGCGACTTGGGTTGCGTGGAGATGAGGGGCGCGAAGCCGCTGCTGCTCCTCGGGCAGGACAACTGGGAGCTACTCGTCAGCCAGGACATCCGCCAGGGACGATCCGGTAAGCCAGTTGCCTCACTTACTAGATTAGGTTGGGTCATACATGGACCATTCAATAATTCTAGTTCTGATGAAATAGTCAATTGCATGACAGTCTCCCTCCCTGACTTACATAACTTAGTTAAGTCACAGTTTGAGCTAGAATCAATAGGCATTTCAGAAAATAAGCGCAAACATAGGGATGTCGAAAAGGCGTTAGAAGTGTTGGACAGCACTAGCCATCGCACCATAGATAAGTCGCAATGGGAAGTAGGTCTATTGTGGAAGCATAATAACGTACAATTGCCCAACAACTACAATCAGGCCCGGCAGAGGTTGTACGGTATAGAGAAACGAATGCGCAAAGACGCTAGTTTCGCAGAGGCATATGCGAAGCAAATAAATCGATTAGTGGACGAGGGTTACGCGCGCAAAGTAGAAGGCGAAGTAGCCAGTACACCGGTTTGGTATTTGCCACATTTTGCAGTGGTAAATCCCAACAAACCAGGGAAACTTCGCCTAGTGTTCGACGCGGCCGCCACGTCACATGGAACGTGTCTAAATGACAACCTACTGACCGGACCTGACTTATTAAATTCATTGTTAGGAATTTTAATAAAATTTAGAATAGGCCCTGTAGCCTTTTCAGGCGACATCGCTGACATGTTCCTAAGAGTACGAATCAGGGCAGAGGATCAAGGCGCCCAGTTATTTTTGTGGCGAGACGCGGACCAACATAGGGAACCAGATACATATGCGATGAATTCCATGATATTTGGCGCAGCCTCATCACCTACCACGGCGATATATATATTAAACAAAAATGCCAGTGAGTTTGGAACGACATATCCCGAGGCTGTTGAGGCAATAAAGACCAGGCATTACATGGACGATTATCTAGACAGTGCCTGGTCCGCAGACGAAGCCAATAGGCTGGTTGAGGAGGTGACCAGTATACACGCCTCTGGCGGGTTCATAATCCGGGGGTGGGTCACCAACTCACCAGAGCTTAGGGATAGGTTGGCAATAGATATGCCTGATAGGGTAGCCCTTGAGAAAGGAGCGGGCACTGTGGAGAGGACCCTAGGTCTGATATGGTCACCAAAGAAAGACGATTTAGGCTTTGATCTCTCATTTAAAAGGCTGCCGGCCGAAATATTGAACGGTAACCTGGTGCCCACGAAACGTCAGTTCTTGAGCATGATTATGTCAATTTATGATCCACTGGGTTTCCTTTATCCATGCGTTATTCAGTCGCGCATACTGATGCAGAGGATATGGAAATCGGGGATCCAGTGGGACGAACCCTTACTAGACAAAGACGCCAAGGTGTGGTTCATTTGGTTAAGTAATCTGAAACGTCTAGAAGACGTAAAAATACCACGGTGGTATGGTTTAAACCTAGAAAACCTAGAGTTGCATGCCTTCGGAGATGCTAGCGAACTAGCATACGCCGCGGTCATTTACCTAGTGGGTTATAACTCCGAAGGTAGCAGGGAGATTGTCATGCTGCTAGGGAAGGCTAGAGTGGCTCCACAAAAAGTAGTATCTATTCCCAGATTAGAGCTGCAAGCTGCGGTATTGGCCTGCCGGTTGGCAGACACCGCTGAGAAAGAGTTAGGTTTGCAAATTAAAAAGAAATTCTATTGGACCGACAGTAAAACTGTCTTAAAGTGGATCAATTCTGATGCCCAAGAGTTCCAACGGTTCGTTTCTCACAGACTAGCCGAGATAGATAGGTTATCAGACAGAGGCAACTGGCACTGGGTACCCTCGGAGGACAACCCAGCTGATAAAGCGACCAGGTTGTGTTGGCCTGATAACCATGCAGAGTGGCTCTCGGGCCCCTCTTTCTTACGTAACCCACAGGAGCAGTGGCCGGCATGTCGCGAGCCTGAGGAAACCGAGGCGGACCTCGAGCGCATCCAGCGGGTCCACGCGACCACAACGCCCGCGGCTCCACTTCTACAGTACGAGCGCTACTCTTCATGGGCACGCATACAGCGCGTCACAGCGCGCGTACTAATTTTTGTCGCCCGGTGTCGTAAACGCCGGGTCACTACCGAGCTAAGCCCACGTGACTTAGAGGAAGCACACGACTTCCTAATAAAGTTGTGTCAGGAAGATAGCTTCCATGACGAGCGGGCCGCAATCCTAAAAGGCCTGCCCGTCCCTATCAGCAGCAACGTCAAGGCGCTCGACCCGATGATCGCCGACGGAGGGCTGCTAAGAGTGAGGGGACGTCTAAGTGCCTGTGAGGCGCTCACATTCGGCGAGAAGCACCCAATAATTTTGGAGGGTCGTCACCCTCTGACTAGAAAGCTAATCGCACACTACCATGCGTTGGCTCTACATGCTAACCACGAAACAGTCGTTAACAACCTACGAGAGAAATACTGGGTCACAAAGGTAAGGACCTCAGTAAAAGCAGTAATCGCAAGTTGTCAGCTTTGTCGTATTTGCAGAGCTAAACCAGCCCCACCAAAGATGGGTGACCTCCCACTCGCCAGGATAGAGGTGAACCGAAGAGCCTTCGTTCGAGTGGGAGTCGACTACTTCGGCCCGATGGAGGTCGCTATCGGGCGACGGCGCGAAAAGAGGTGGGGAGCCCTATTCACCTGCCTCACTACGCGCGCCGTCCACCTGGAGTTGGCCGCCTCATTGAGCGCCGACTCCGCCATACTAGCCTTGCGGCGCCTCATAGCGCGCCGCGGGCAGCCAGCGCATCTGTACTCTGACCAGGGTACCAATTTCATCGGGGCAAATACCGAGCTCCGAGCGGCCCTGAAAGACCTCAACCATGGTCGAGTAAGGGACGAGGCCATCAATCGAGGAATCGAGTGGCATTTCAATCCCCCGGCGGCCCCACACATGGGCGGCTGCTGGGAGCGCCTGGTGAGATCCGTAAAGAACGCGCTGCGGAGCACGCTTAAAGAGCGGGCCCCCCGTGAGGAGGTTCTGTATACCCTCCTCACAGAGGCCGAACTGATCATCAACAGCCGACCATTGAGCTACGTGTACGACGACCACCACCAGCCCGTGGTCCTGACTCCGAACCATTTGCTCCTGGGCACGGCGTCCGGGAGTACTCCGATGGCACCAGCCGACGTCGACGACGTCGACTCGCGCCGGCAATGGCGGCGTGTAAACGCGCTCGCTGACATGTTCTGGCGGCGCTGGCTGCGGGAATATCTCCCAACGCTGCAACGTCGCGAAAAGTGGGCAGATAATGTGCCAAATGTGCGTGTCGGCGACGTTGTGATAATAGCCGACAATAACAAACAACGTAGTGCGTGGACTAAAGGAGTTATAAAAACAGTGTACCACGGGAGTGACGGCATCATCCGTGTAGTAGACATTAAAACTACAAACGGGGTCCTGCGTCGGCCTGTAGCTAAGATCATCGTGCTTCCCACAGACCAAGAAATGTAATACGGTTGAACCCTGTTACAGGGGGTGGAATGTAGGCGAAGCACCATGATTTGATAATACAACAACATGAGTTGTAACTATGTTTTATTTACTTATAGCATGCCATAGTCAGATATGCTGTAACAGATTGTGTTACGTATCACTTTACATGATAACAACATTGTAACATAACATGTATTTTGATAACATCATCATTTGGATAATGATCGTAATAATGCAAGGTAAAAACTCGGGTTGAAACATGCATGATCAATCTTACGCAATAATATTGTCAATTGCGTAAGATTAATCAAGTTGCAACACGATTCTGAGGTGGCGACCTAACTCAAGGCCAAACCCAGCCACGCTTTGGTAACCCGTAGCATTGTATGGAAGAAAAGTTAAAACCCTTCAGGGCCCACACGCTACTTGAGCTAATGACCAAAGCCATATATACAGAAGAAATTCAAATTAAATTAAGTTCTAAACGCTTAAAAGTTCTTATTGTGTCAGCAAGTGCAGTCTTCGACAAGTCTCCGGTGAAGTAACAGCTCCTCATAACTGTTAGCTTTACAAGTCGCGAATTTTCTATAAATAGCTCAGGGCAGTCAAGTTATCATAGCTTAGGATTATTTTACTTCTCTATTATTGTGTATTTCCGTGTACTCTTTAATGATCCTTTATGCTTATTTGACTGTATTTCCGTGTTGTGTACAATTAACTAACCTTACGTATGTGATTTAAATTCGTGTTAAACTATTGTGTGTGTAAATAGCAAATATAACGTTTTAAAAAGTGCTGAAAGTGGTTTCAATTAAATTCCCTCGTCAAGGGAACATCATCACCCCCGCCTACATCACCTGACTCCCGCGTTAATAACACTGAAGAGGGTTCAGAAAACCCACTTTTTTGCAAATTGCAAAAAAAAATATAAAAAGTAGGTAATTATATCACAATCACAACCATTACTATAGAATAGAAAAAATCCTCCTTAGAAAATAAATATATAGTTAATAATAAGGTCATGTTTTTCATGTTGGGGTGGCCCAATGCTACAGGACTCGCATTGCATGCTCGAGGTGGTGGGCTCAAATCCGGGCAAGTACCAATGTGACGTTCAATCATTCTTATACAATTTTAATTTCAACAAGGTTTTAACTTATTTTATATCGTTTTTTCTTAATATTTTGTGAATGTGAGAACGTTGTAGGATTAATAGATTGTAGATTTGTAAAACATTTTCTATTTTGTTTAGTACCACCAGGTACTCAAAATAGAAAATGTTTTTGTGAGGACAGTGACTTGTGAGTGTTGTTGGGAGGACACTGTAATTTGAAAACATTGTAAAAGGCAATTATTTCTAAAAGAATAACCGTGGAGTTTCTTGCCGGCTCTTCTACATAGGAAACGACTAATTAGAACCGTGCACCTATCTTCTGATATTTCATAAGTGTCCATGTAGGTTTATGTGAGATAAATATTTTGATTTGATTTTTTTGACATAATAATATATGTACTTTCTGACCTGGACTCATTCATATGAGTCTGATATCGCCAACCTCAACTTGATCAAGCGTGGTGATCAATGCTCGTGCCTTCTGTGTATGAGAAGAGGGTTTTGCCAAGCGGTGGGACAGCAATAGGCTGCTGTTATTATGTTTTATGTTTTTAATTTAATTCTACTTGTTTGGCTTGATCTTTAATTACACTCAACTTGGAAAGAAAATTCATTATCAAACGTTTGATAATAACATGAATTTACTATTAGTATTTATTATTATTGATTCGTTTACTGATAACGTTGTCATAGTATGGTGATTGTAAGATATTTGACCTTTTGATATGTTGTATGACCTTTTGGTATGTGTGTACCATTTGATATGTTGTTTTGACCGTAATAATAAGAAATAATCAGCTTTCCTTCAAAATCAAAATCATTTTTTTTTATTTCACAAAGCCTACATGGGCACTTATGAAACGTCAGAAGCTAGGTGCACCGTTCCAATTGGTCGTTTCCTATGGAGAAGAGCCGGCAAGACACTCCACGGTTACTCTTTTAAAAATAATTGGCCTTTATTTATGTATGTACTAAAATACAACAATAAACCGCTTAGAGAAGACAGGAGGCTGGCCAAGTGAACCTTTTGTTTTATTTCTATTAACTGGTGTACCCTGATCCGGCCAATAATGACTTGCGTTTGATTTATGATAGGACGCGTCTCCTGTGACGTCATCCGCCGGTAGTTCATGTTTTTTATACTGAAGCACATTATCATTATGATTTGTTTTTTTATGAGTTCCAAGGAAAATTGGGTAACGACATTATAGTATAATTTTAGAATGTCCTTATGTTTATTTTATAGGTTTAAGAGGTATCGTGCTATCCACTTGCTGGCTTGTGGAGGTCAGATAGGCAGTCGCTCCATGTAAAATACTGATATTCAGCTGCATCTGGTTAGACTGGAAGTGGACCGCAACGTAGTTAGGAAAAGGCTAACTTAACTGGGGCAGATGATGATGACCTATTTTGTTTATTTTGCTTTTAAATACATAATTATATCTTAACATTGATGTTTCCTCTTTAACTGCCTAGTTTCTGTCTAAATTCGGTAGATTTGTTTCTTGAGAGTAAAGTGGAAAGGATTTTTCGTAATCTTCTGAGCTAGTCAAACGAAACGTTGAAGTTTGCAGACTTGGGTTATCTCGTATCGGCATGAACTATATGATAAAATCTCATGCCATGCTAAAGGTGGTACATAAAGATGATCTTTTATTTTGTGCATTCAAAAGACATAGTACAAGATACAAAAGCACGATTAAATCATAACTAGTTACATGAATATTAGGGAATAGCTACAAGGTTACAACAAAAAAACCGGCCAAGTGTGTGTCGGACCACGTACATTGAAGGGGTCCGTAGTTGGGATGAATTTATCGCAAGAACAAACTTAACATTGTAATTGAAAAACATGTTCCCATACATTCCAACTGCAAATGTAAGTTTGTACGCACAATAAAGATACCATGTTACTTTAAGACCTAAGATTATTTTTGGTATTTTTTTTTAATTTTAGGCTCAATAGTTTCGGACGATTTTCTTGAATAAATTTAAAAGTTTTATTTTAAAATTATAAAAAAAATATATACATAGAAACCTCACAATAAGCCCTTTCATTTGATATGTCACATGGTATCGATTGCGAAACTTTTAAAAAAAAACCTCATTTGCCCCCAAAAGAGACCTCCATATTATAAATTCAATTGTATACGTTACACGTCCGTGTTTGAGTCACAGAAATTCATATGTGTACCAAGTTTCAACTTAATCGGTTCAGTAGATTCGGAGCAAATTGGCTGTGACCGACGGACATACAGACAGACAGACACATGAGTGATCCTATAAGGGTTCCGTTTTTTCCTTTTGAGTTACGGAACCCTAAAATGAAGAAAATACATTATTGTGGTGATACTATTGGCTATGAGACACTTTAAAATAATGAATTATCGAACATACAAAGTGCGGGGTGCGTCTCAAGGTTGCACCAAATGTGAGTCCAGGGCAGCATGTGTCAGGCAAATATACCTGACGCTGATATTCCAAGACGCTCACAGAAGCTAATAACCTTAGAAGCGGATGTACCTATATTAATATTGCCATTCGTAGAGGCTGTTTTTTGCACCCTGGCTATTAAAGTAATCCAAATATAATTTATTTGGATTAATTTAATAACCAGGGTGCTATATTTATGACTAAAGTGGAATAAATTTATGAAAAAAAAATTGTGGCCCAGTGGTAAAGAACCGCGACTTACGAGTTGAAGGTTGTGGGTTCTAACCCAACACAGGCAGTTTACTTTGTGCAAATTACTCCATTCATCACCATTGCTCTCAAAATTACGGTTATGGGGCATGCGGGGTGCTAACCTATAAGAAATTGTTATTAGTAAGGTTAGATTCAAGTAAAATATTATTATTAATTTTAGAATTGTAACTGTGTAAACAATTATTGGTTGGCCATTAAAGAAAAAAACATTTGAGCCGTCACGGGACGACTGGCAGATGTGAAACATCGCACTACACACACATTTACACACTACTACATATAGACTGTTTAAGTGTATAGCGGCCGATCGCCACGCGGCATGCGTCGCTCCACCAGTAATCGGTTTTACGTGCGCTTAAAGATGTTTCACATCATAAATAAAAAAACGGTTTAGGAAAACATCGTGTGGAAACCGGCATGTCCTAGAACCAAAAGTTTCGAGACAAATCCACCAATCCGCGCAATCACTTTGTTCGCGTGGTGGATTACGGTTCGACAGAGGCTTGTGTCCTAGCAGTGGGAACATTATGATTATGTTATCAGTTTATGGGCTGGAGAATGATAAGTAAGCACGAAATTTGTCAAAACCGTACTAAATACACCCTTAAAAAAATACCTTACCTAAACAAACCCACCAAGCAAGCCTAACGATACAAAATCTCGTTTAATCGTGAACAATGTTGCACTTTACTGCTGAGCGATCGTAAAGTCGCGCTAACTTTTACTTGCAGCACTTTGTTGCCGACCGTTACTTTTACGATTGTTGGTAATATTTACAATGTTGGAGACTATGTCTCTGTGCTTATGGGTAGGATTTGAAATGGAAATGAGACATGCCCCTCACTATTTTTTTTAACAATGCAACTTAACACCCGTATAGTGTTGATGAAGCTTGACGAGTGAGAGATGAGACAGATTTCTACTTACATACTTCAATCAGCTCGGCCTATTGCCATCCACTGCTGGATAGAGGCTCTCCCAAGTTGCACCAAAATATTCGGTATATCCCCGCTTTCCGCATCCAGTCCGCCCCAGCCCCAGCTGCATTCATAAGACGATCAGTTCATCTTGCTGAGGTGTGTCCACCTTTGCCGATTCACTGTATTCATATTCGCTAGAGGACTCGTCTACTTCATTGACTATTTATCCTGATACTACTATAATATCGTTACACACTTATTTACTCATTTAAACACAAAACATGTGAAACTTTATGAAGATGTTTGTATTTGGCACGTGTGACTACGTCTAGGACTAACAACGCATATGAAACTTTTCATCTTGGTACAGGAAATAGTTTCCACAGAATGCGAGTAAAACCATGGACATGTTATTTAATCATTAAATATTTCAATTACTCTAAGCACTTGAAGTTTTATTTATTTATTTTGGTTAGCCAATAATTGTTTATACAATACATTTAAAATAATTTCCTTAAAAGTACGTTTATAAGTGCAACAATTATTCACAGGCTAACACAACATGCACCGCTTATGGTTTTACATATTATTATATTACAAAGCCAAAAAGGATATTTACAATTCACGCTTATCAATAATAATAACAAAAAATGTCATTCAAAATAGTTTAACAAAAAGATTGATAACAGTCCCATTTAACAAATAAAAAATAAAAATCTCAAATAATAAAAATTAACATTCACTAAGGAAGTCATTACCAAGCTATGCCAACTATTGCCTAAACCTTATATTGACTAGGAAGCACAATGCCTACCTTGCAATATGTCTATACAGTATTTGAACTAAACCTTATTCTGACTATGAACCAAAATGCCTACCTTGCAATATGTCTATACAGTATTTGAACTAAACCTTATTCTGACTATGAACCAAAATGCCTACCTTGCAATATGTCTATACAGTATTTGAACTAAACCTTATTCTGACTATGAACCAAAATGCCTACCTTGCAATATGTCTATACAGTATTTGAACTTAACCTTATTCTGACTATGAAGGATAATTATTTTTAAAAAAATGGTTAGGTTAGGTCAAATCTGTGACCACCTACGCACGAGCTGAGCGAGCGAAGCGAGCGGTGCCGCAGCAGCGGCCGGCGAGTGCCAGAAACGACTAGATTATATAGAAAAATAATATGGAAAAAACCTAAAAAAAAGGTTATACTTTTAATAATATATATCTACATAATAATATATCGTAGATCTAATGCCAATAAACTTCCGCTACAAAACACAGTGATAGTGTTTTGCATGACTAACCCACATTGAGCGACATTTATGATTTAGATCTCCAGGCGATTTACAGCTTAGCCAATTTGCTGTGTAAACATTAATTTTAGGCATTTTGCTTCGTAGACGAATTGAAAGTTAGACATCTGATCATACTGGGGTTGTGAGAATACTCGTAGTACTCAATAATAATTTTATAATTATTAAGTTAACACCAAAAGGTGTAGAGAGTCAACAATTAGTCAAAGGATTATTCTACTTTTAGAATGTATTGTCTCTGCAGGGATCCTAAGTTCGCAATATCATTTGTCAGTAGTCGTCAAGCTCGTCTCTCCACTTTCACATTTATAATACATTGCTATTTTCTGTATCGAGACCAAAATAGCAGAATAATCAATTACGTTATCAGCTCAGCTGTTAACGGATGAATGGAATACAATATTACCAACGTCTAGCAGATTTAGATTTCCAAGCTGCAGCGCTGAGCTCAATTTAAAGGCATAAGTAAGTAAATGTTAGTGAATATGTAAACACGTAATGAGAAAATATTGTCTCGACGTCATGATCCAAACAGGGTTTACTGTAGATGTAATAGGCAGAGATTCACCCATAATAACAAAGTAACTTCTGCAAGCTACATTTGTCTACTGTCTGAAAACCATGAAATTGTAGATAGAATCTATACAGATAAATAAAATTGAAATGTCTGTTATAATGTCAAAATAACAGCTTTTTACTAAATGCTTATGAAAGTATATAATTAAATACTGTCATTATTTGACGGGACTTTCACTGGCGGATAGTGGATGTTATAAGGAGTAACTTAGTAGTGCTTCTATTCTAGGAAATACCACGTGGGCGAAGCCGCGGAAAGCAGCTAGTCTTAATAATAATAATAAATAAATTATGTTTATTTCCCAAAAACACAAACAGATAATTGTACTTTAAGTTTACAATTTTAGAATTTATGGTAGAGAACATTTACATTATTATGCAGAAATCTTTAAACAATAGATTTGAAGAAACTCTGTCTCTTAAACTAGGCCATCCTGTATCTTCAAATATTAATGAGTTATACACATGACGACGACTACTAATAGAGAAGTATTGAAGAATAAGACATTTAAGTCGACCCCAAATAAATTGAGACAAGGGCAGGAGGTCTACTCCGAACATAAATCCGAAGTATCGGCCGAATGTTCGGTCGTTTCTTTACTACGGCTAACTATCGCTGACTACGGCGAAAAAAAAAGAAGACATTTGAAGAGATAAGCCAAAATCAAAACTGTGACTTGAAGTCGGGTAAGGACTCAAAGTCAAAAAAGGAAACTGTGGAAGTTATACAACGGTCGAACATTCGGCCGATACTTCGGTTTAGCGCTTCGGAGTAGACCCCCAGGAGACTGATCATGAAGATGTTGATACACTTTTGGAGCATTTTCTCAAAGTGTTAAATGATGATGAAGACCGTATCAAAATCCATCAGGCTCGAAAGGAGAATTTATTTTATAATACGTAAATATAGATATAGATAATCTAAACAAATCCAAAACATATTACTTTTCTCTCTCTATAGTACATAACAAACTATTTCTCTTTGCAAAGTCAACTGTAAACCTGTCAGTTTCCACAAGACTAGTTTGGAAAGAATCTATGTCTCCCCACGGACAGTTACGAGCCGCCGACTGACGAGTAAAATATCATGAATGCGGGTAGTTACACGTTTCCAGCTAGTTTTACGAGTTGACTTATTTTTACGAGTTGCTACCTCTCGTTAGAGAGTAGTATATTCCTTGGTTGCTACGTACCTAGGTTTCAGTGTAAGTATTCTTTTGTGTCTAGATTGGTAGTATTATTTTTGTTCAAATGAAAAGTAACAGTAAAGTGTCTAAAGTTTGGAGTATTGCTATTATGTCACATCAATATTGTCAGCCAGACCAGCGATAACTATGATGGAAAATTCGAAAATATATTATATTGACATAAGCTACAGAAATCTTAATCTTACATAATGTCAATCCAGTTGTAAGTCGTTATACATGTACGAAACGCTTTGAAAGTGAGTGCTACTTGTCTAAGTCCTACGATCATGCCTAACACACGCTATTCTATGACCGTCTATTATAGCAGAAAATGCTTTAAATACGACACAGGGGCTTGTGGCTAATTAATAACAGCCACACAGGTCGATCGATCAGGTTAAGCTACACTTGCTGCGATTGGTCCGTAGATGAGTTGGTCCATCTTTCCATACCAAGACCTCTGTGCCTCGGAAGGCATGTTAAGCCGTTGGTCCCAGCTCTCATACGTGCATCTTTGGCAGTCGTTACGGGTCGTAAGAAGCCCAAAGTCTGACAACCAGTCTTACCAAGGGATATCGTATGATCCAGTAACTGGATTGTGGAGGTCAGGTAGGCAGTCGCTACGTAAAATACTGGTATTCAGCTGCACCCGGTTAGACTGGACCCCGACCTCAACATAGTTGGGAAAAGGCTAGACAGATGATGCTGTAAAATACGACACATGACAAATTGGTTATTTTAGAGTTACTTAACTGTTATTTTTACCAAACAAAAACATGCTGCTGTTCGTACATTAGGTACTTGCTTTAAAATACTCCCACGGGTTGACAAGTAGTCACAAACACTGCGATATAGTAATCGTAATAGAACTTGGGTTTAAATATAGGTAACATAAAAGTACACATACGAGTATATACTATTACGTCACAACGTCAAATAGATTCCCACAGAGTTGAACCAAGTGTTCGTCGACAAGATCAATGGAAAGCAATCATCGAACGCTCTAAACTAACGCATTCACCTCACACGGCCTCACACCGGTAGCTCTCACGGTTAACACTTAGTTCCGTATCTTGAAGGATTGTTACATTTAAGGGGGATGCAGGAGTTTAAGTGTATGACATAGTTACAGAAGTTAACTTCAATAAGTAAGCCAATAGATATTATATTTGGTGTGTTTTTGCGACAGAACTTCACTAATTGATTGGACCTTAGATAGAGAAGTCTGGATTTGGTCCGGTTGATGGCTCATCCCCATTGGAATTAAACATAAGTGCGGAAAAGTGGGTGTATTATTTACTCTTTATGATAATTATACAGACGCGATGTTATGTTATACCTACTTAAATTTGTTTACAATTTTTGTCAATGCTTCATAATTGTTGTAAATGACTAAATAGAAAAAAATGTAGTCACTCGTACCTATTCTTGGATAGTACATGCGATTGTTTTTTCCTGAACCACGCCCAAGACTATATCTCTGATGTATACGATCTTCAACCAGCAGATGCAACTATATTTCTATTAAAGAAACCTGTTAACAGAACGGTGATGCATGGTGCATTGAGGACATAACTCTTGTGCTGTGTTTACGAGGCGGCGGCAAATCGTAAACTTGGCTGAAATATGCTGCGCTGTCGTGTGCGGATTTAGAGAGCAGGATGAGGCAGGAGATTCTGTTGTTGTTGAGTTGCATGTTACATTGTTGTTTGATACGTGGTGCGTGGGGGGAAGATGTTTTTTTTTTTGTTTATAGTTACGTAGTTTATTTTCTGTGTGGTCAGTAATTTTGTACTTCTACTTCTTTATGAAAAATCTGCCTAGCTTTTTCCTATGTTGGGGTCAGCTTCCAGTCTAACCGGATGCTGCTGGATACAAGTATTTTACATGGAGTGGCTGCCCATAGACCTGCACAGCTGCACAGCTCACAAATACCTCTACTTCTTTATAATCGGTCCCTAAATGCTGAAGATTATGACTCATCTAGTTTTTTTTTATCTTGTCACAGCATGGCCCTAAACATCTTGGTTAAAGACTTTTGTACTAAAGTCCGACTTTAATTTATTTATTAAATACTTCGAGCACACAATTGAACCGAGGCGGAATTAATGCCTTAGCTATAAGCACAAGACAATAAATTAAATTTACGACATTAAATTTTGTTGGTAATTACTATTTGGAAACTAGTTTGTATTCAAAATATGTATTCAAATTAAGCTAAATTTAATAACTTCTTAGGAACTTAGGAAGCACTTTCTTAAAAGTTAAAACGATTTGACAAGCAGAAGATTCTACAGCTCAAAGTTCAGAATAATCACAGAAAGTTTTTTTTACCGAAAAACATGTGCGAAATTCAGTACAAAAGACATACTGCACTGGAAAAGTCTCGACCGCCTATGGAACACAAAACACCTGAAAATGCTGTAAAAACTCAACGCTGCCTTTCTCAGCATCTTTATATAAACAAACACTACAAAAAGGTACTTCGGTAGGTGTTGACCTACATCT
This sequence comes from Tiliacea citrago, assembly GCA_963921375.1. NCBI lineage: Eukaryota > Metazoa > Arthropoda > Insecta > Lepidoptera > Noctuidae > Tiliacea > Tiliacea citrago. Next base: position 17,440,457 of record OY992805.1, read on the forward strand.
GAGTTGCGGCAGTTTTATATTTTACGATAAGTCTTTTGTTCACAGTTGATACTCCACCCTTTTGATACGAGTATAATTGACGAATTTATTATGATAATTGTCTTTTAATAATATGATAGTATTGTGAATTATTTTTTCCTTTCTATTCATGGCTTTTTAGGGTTTAGTAGTCAACAAGGGGGCCGATCGCGCTAATTTTGGACGTTAATACCAAGACTAAACCACAACCAAAAACGTTACGTTAGACATATTTCGTATCGCGCTAATCATTTCAACGGAAACGATGTAGCTTTACTTTGGAATTTACGTTGGAGGAACGATCGATCGAACTTTCAGTATTGGGTAACGTCAATGATTTTGTCGCTCAGAAAAAATAGCGCGATACCGTTTCTTACATCAGCTAAACCAAAGCAAAACCAAAACCAAAAACGTTCCGTTCGAACGGTAATTACGTTGAGAAATAGCGCGATCGGCCCCAAGGAACCCTTATAGTTTCGCCATGTCCGTCCGTCTGTCTGTCTGTCCCCAGCTTAGCTCAGAGACTCTTAGTACTAGAAAGCTGTAATTTGACATAGGCGTAGGTACATATTAATCACGCCGAAAAAGTGGTGAAATAAAATCTTGATAAAAACACAAATAAAACAAAACATAAAAGCACAAAAAGTAGGGATGATATTATTTTTTCTCGTCTAGCCCATGGTATGGGGTATTGTTGAATGGGCCGTTCAAAAACATTGCGAGTTTGTATAAACCATTTGATTCAGTGATCCGTTTGCGTAATATTAAGCATTAAAGTGCTATTTTTTGTTAGTCAGATGTGTGTGTGTGCCCCTGCTAGCTAAATGGTTGTTTTTGGATACGTAAAAACATTCATGGCAGTAGCATATAATAGCGAAATTAAAAGGAAAACTATCACAGCTAAGTAGGCTTTACAAGTTAACGAGTAATAGTCGACCAACTTACATTAAAATTTGCAGTACGAGAATTGACCGTGACGTATATCGATATAAGGCAGAACATGTTTTTTAACTAGAATGTTAAGTAGGTAGGGATAAATTCATCCCAACTACGGAACTCTTCATTGTGCGTGGTCTCACACGCACTTGGCCAGTTTTTTATCCCAGGCCGATTCCCGGCCACCGTAGGCGCGGGCTTGCGGACGGTGAGCAATAGGGAGCTCTCCGTACGATAAGGACCAGGCCCGATTCGACGGCGCGTTGTGTTCCACGCGCGCCTCAAAGAGATGTCAGCACAAACTGATGGGGTCCGTTAGGGCCGATGCCTGCCAGAGTTGCGAGTTTGTTCGAAAGGGATATCGTGGCCCTGGCACACATGCAACTGAAGGAACACGGGTGGGGTTTAGTCAGTAAAAGTCTGACATGCCCTTCCGCTCTACACAGAGCGAGAGAAGTTATTTTATAATTTCCCAACCAAAAAAAAAGGAGCATCTAGATCATGTGCTGATTCCATGGTTGTGCTTCGGTATGCCTGCCACCTTGTATACTCAGGAGGATACTCGTCTAGAGGTGGAACAAGGCTGCTAATTATGATGATGATGATGGAATTGTCAACCTACATTCAGTCCCCTCTGAAAATTTTAATATTACACCTAATAATAATATTTACGAAGTTATTTCTGTATGAAAACAGCTTGTACTTTATTTGAATTTAATGGTACATTCAAATAAAATACCCATTTCAAATCCATTGAGGAATTGCCAACCAAGTAAATTGTGTTTTTATCAAAGAAGTAAGCAATGAACGTTACAAATATTGCCAATTTAAGCCATAATACATTATTTCAAACACACATACCCATAAAAAACTCCTCTTTTTCACCATCAGATCTCACAAAGGGAAATGACACCAAATAAATGATCACACACAAGGATTGATGTCTGATACATTCCTATACAAAAGATTCCTATATAAATCGTTTCTTTTAGTGATATTAATATAAGAAGAAGACAGTAATACGGAAAAGATAAGTGTTAGAGTGAGACAGGTATACGTAGTCAGTTTCCGCTACTACAGTTGAGAAGCAAAAATTTATTATTTTGACAAGACTGAGAGTGGTCTATTTATTTGAACGGTATGATAGTGATGTATAAATGAAAAGTAGGTTATTAATGGGTGAGTTAAGAAAACTGGTGAATTGTAGCAAATGGTTATTTTATTATGCTTGAGATTATTGTAACTGTAGATGATATTTACTGCTTACGTTTGTTGTGGTTCAGAGATTTGTAATTTCCTTGGTATGACATCCTGCTTTTTGTATTTTTAGAGAACAAAATACTAAGCCATGTTAATAAATATTTTGTTAAATAACATTATTTAAAAAAAAAACCTTGTGGGGCGCAAAGTTGTTTTTTTTTAACGTTTTTTACAATTTCAAGTAAAATAAAAATTCTTAATTACTTCAAATGATCAATTCTATCATTGGGGAGCTATTCTACATCTAGAGCTATAGGTGTTACTCTATACAAAATCGCTTTGTTTCAATCTACCTAACCTTTTCCCAACTATGTTGGGGTCAGCTTCCAGTCTAACCGGATACAGCTGAATAGCAGTATTTTACATGGAGCGACTGTCTATCTGACCCTCACAACCGAGTAGCTGGGTAATATGATAACCCTTGGTAAGACTGGTTGTCAGACTTTCGGACTTCTGACGACCTGTTACGACTGTCAAAGATCCACGAATGACAGCCGAGACCAACGGATTAACGTGCTTACCGAGGCATGGAAGAGTCTCTGTGTGTAAAGATGCCCACCCATCCACGGACCAACCTCGGCAAGCGTAGCTTAACCTGATCGATCGGCCCATGCGGCTGTTATTACTAAGCCACGAGCTCCTTTTAAAAATCCAAACACCATAAATCGTCTGCACTCTGTACCTACTATTTTGTCGAAACATATTATTGTTCCTTTACCCTTTAATAGTACTTTCCTTAAAAGGCACCTATAGAGGTGACCCCACGCATACTAACATATCACATCGGTACTTTAAGGACAGTTTTATCACCGCGCAACGATATTATTAAAAGACATCATTCCGAAATGCCTACTATAAACAACACATTTACGACGTGATTTCAAGCGGAACACCTAACATACATCTCTCTCTTTCACGCATAACAACTCACTATAGCCTTCTCTCGCTCATCCTTAAGTGTTCCGAATTTAATTTGGCTAAAAGCAACAATTTATAATCTTACGCGGGAGCGTCATAACCTACAGTCGTCAGTGGCGCTAGTAGTCTTTGTAAAAAGAGAAAATTGTATGGTTTCTTTTAGTTCCAGATTTCGCCGCTGGTTTATTAAAATTTGCGGAATGTGGGTTTTGTGCCAAAATACGTTCAGAAGCGTGTTTTTAGGTATTTTTTGTTTTATTTTTATTCTCTGTTTATTGTTATTGTTTTAAATTTTTACAATTTCAAGCGAGAGGAGTTTATTTGCGTAAAATATGCGTAAATGGGGATTGTCGGCGTTTTAACACGTCGTGTGCGAGTGTATCGTGCCAAATTATTTTAGGAGTTTTAATCGAATGTTTTCGATAAAAAGCAATGTACGAATACGATTCTTTTATTTCAATTTGAAATAGCTTTTTATCCTAATAGATAGATGTATAGAGTTTTTGGCGCATAAACCACTTCTTTTATTTTGAGGATACACACACACACACACACACCCTCACACACAAGAAAATAAAGAACTTTGTCTTCGTGGAAGGCCTTCTCCTAAGGAATGGAAGGCTTCATAAAAGGCGGACCGATGAGCTTGTGAAGGCCGCAGGTATTCGCTGGGTGCGAGAAGCACAGAACCGGTCGAAGTGGCGGTGCTTGGGGGAGGCCTATGTCCAGCAGTGGATGTCTTTCGGCTGAAATGATATCCTCATGTCGTTTTTAAAAAAAAAAACTATCAACCGATTCCTCAGTCACAATCATGGTGATAAGTTCCATTCATCACATCTGTACACTCTAGATACATAATAATATCATCCAAAATGAAACTTCTAAACATAAAACAAAGATGGCGGCCCATAAAACTAGCTTCACAAATATTACAATGTAACAAAAGGAACATTTTTACCTTCAGTTAACTCAAACGACGGAGATAAGCTCATATCTCCAGTAAATGACATTTGATTTTTTTAGTTAGTCATTCATTTAATATATCAGTGAATGTCTTTTACTGATAATAAAATAATTATATATAGATATTCGTTCCTCGAGTGTACATAATCTTTTATGTACACTCGTGGAACGAAAAAGTTATGCATTTTTTTCGGCTACATTCCTCTTAGATGGAACCTTTTTGAACTGTCTCTTTAGTTCATAAATGTTGCCAGTAAGTAATTATAGACTATTCCCTAATTTTTTTTTTTAATCTCTCAATTCATTTATGGACGAATGAGCAAATTGAAGCAAAAACGTGAAACTGTGATGATAGCTCACACAAGTTATAATAAGTGAAAATTTGTTCAACTCATAATAGTGTCAGTCTCGTTAAACTTCGATAAATCTTAGATTGCAGAAAATGTCAAATTAATTGCAAATCGTAATAAACTCTTTCACAAACTTTTTGAACTAAAATAAGTTACTTTAAAGTTTTATTTTCAGTATTTCCTAAAGTTATCACATCGCAGTGGGACCGACTAAGTTTTAATCGAAGAACTAACTATAGATTTGAACGGTAATAAGCTTTCAACTTTGGTTCAGCGAACTTCTTTTGATTTTACTTAAATTGCTCGTGTAATTTGACACTTGTTTTTAAGGAAAACGATTTGAATACGAGTAGATAGTTCAATACTTTCACAGTTCATGTTTTAAAATTATTGCCAAGCAATACACGCCATTAGCAACACTTGCACTTAGAAAACCACACTTACTTAATTATAAAGGCGCTGTAGGCGAAGCACCATGATTTGATAATACAACAACATGAGTTGTAACTATGTTTTATTTACTTATAGCATGCCATAGTCAGATATGCTGTAACAGATTGTGTTACGTATCACTTTACATGATAACAACATTGTAACATAACATGTATTTTGATAACATCATCATTTGGATAATGATCGTAATAATGCAAGGTAAAAACTCGGGTTGAAACATGCATGATCAATCTTACGCAATAATATTGTCAATTGCGTAAGATTAATCAAGTTGCAACACGATTCTGAGGTGGCGACCTAACTCAAGGCCAAACCCAGCCACGCTTTGGTAACCCGTAGCATTGTATGGAAGAAAAGTTAAAACCCTTCAGGGCCCACACGCTACTTGAGCTAATGACCAAAGCCATATATACAGAAGAAATTCAAATTAAATTAAGTTCTAAACGCTTAAAAGTTCTTATTGTGTCAGCAAGTGCAGTCTTCGACAAGTCTCCGGTGAAGTAACAGCTCCTCATAACTGTTAGCTTTACAAGTCGCGAATTTTCTATAAATAGCTCAGGGCAGTCAAGTTATCATAGCTTAGGATTATTTTACTTCTCTATTATTGTGTATTTCCGTGTACTCTTTAATGATCCTTTATGCTTATTTGACTGTATTTCCGTGTTGTGTACAATTAACTAACCTTACGTATGTGATTTAAATTCGTGTTAAACTATTGTGTGTGTAAATAGCAAATATAACGTTTTAAAAAGTGCTGAAAGTGGTTTCAATTAAATTCCCTCGTCAAGGGAACATCATCACCCCCGCCTACATCACCTGACTCCCGCGTTAATAACATTTTGGTCCTGTCGAGCCGGATCAGGTTCAACTAGAGGGAATTAATAAATAATAAATTAATTAAAAAACCACATAATAATGAGTTTAAGGAGCGAAATAACCACACGCAGTAAACTACGTAAGCTAACGGAGGAAATGAGTGTTTGTAGACATCAAGAGATGGTCTCTGACTCAGGTGTGACCACCGAAAGGGCACCAGAGTCACCGTCTGTTGCACCAACGATGGCATCCACGTCTGCCCTCAATATCCCACTGACGGGTGGTCGAGTAGTCGACTTCAGTAGGAGTACGCCAGAGGGACCACAGGGAGGACAGACAGCCACTAAAGACCGACATAGATCGCCGCGAAGCAAAGGCTCGTCTAAACATAGCCGAGTCGATTACTTAAGGAAAAGAGTCGAATACGAAGCTGAGCGCGAGTTGGTGCAAATGAAGGAGAACTTAGTCAAAAAGAGACTAGAAGCTGACATCGCCGAAATAGAGGCGGCTGCTGACAGCGATGACTCTCACTCAGATGTGAGTACGACACAGCGCGTGGAAGAGTGGGTGAATACAACGCCCCAGGTGCCGCAATTGAACGAAGTATTGCGCACACCGGCTGTGTCAGGCGCGACCACTGAAATGGCTGCGCCCCGTGAACCATCTGAAACTGTAAGTAGAGTGAATCGCGTACCGAATACATACCGTGCGTCGTCAGTGCCTAATGAAAATGTGTCGCGTATAACAAGGGCATCTGAGCCAGTACCGTTACGTAACATAACGGTACCGAGTACGCCATCATACGTGCCAGTGTCAACAGAAGGTGTGAGATTTCGTCTACCCGAATATTATCCCGTCTTTACCACTCCGGTCGCAAGTGTACCTCAAGTATCAACACTTGAGTCGGATACACGGCGGCAGACGCAGTACGGAGCGGGTGAAAGAGAGAGACGGCGAGAATCGTCGGGAGACAGAGACAGCAAAATCGACAGACTGGCAGAGGCAATCTCAAGCATGGCACGACCACGGCCGGTACCAAGACAAGCTTACGAATTGCCATATTTTAATGGGGACCCATCCGACTGGATATCTTATAGAAATATGTATTGGGATACGACCCGGCAATACGAATTTAAAGCGCATGAAAACTTAGCACGGTTAAAAACCTCATTACAAGGCGAGGCAAAGATATCAGTGGAGGATTTATTAAGGACGTCGACGGATCCCACTGATATAATGCGTGCGTTAGAGGACGAGTTTGGTCACCCAACCTTAGTACTACAGTGCGTACTGAAGAAAGTACGAGATTTACCTAGAGTGACGGAGAGTTGCCGGGAGCTAGGTAAATTCTCTTCTACAGTAAGAAATTGTGTATCATTATTAAAAAACATACACGCAGAGGGCTACATAAATAACCCACAATTAGTGAGTGACCTGCTGAGCAAGTTAACACCGGTACAACGTACGCAGTACGGTGACTTTGCGATGGGCCTAGATAACGCGCAGGGGGTGGATTTAAGAGTGTCACCGAACTTAGAAATGTTCTCGGAATTCCTGACACACCTAACACGCTCGGCATCATACTACGCGCAAGCTAACATGTTCGAGTCGAGTCCACCCAAACAACTTGCGAAGCAACAAAAGCATGGCGCCGGTCAAACCCGACCAGTGACCAATGCACGCCCCGCTGCCAGCAGGCCACCGTGGGTTCAAAAGGTGAACACGCAAAGTGACGAATCCCTCGCACCGAAAGAGTGCATAATATGCCAGAAGAAACACACCATTGAAGAGTGTGAACAGTTTAAAAAGCTGACAGTGCAACAGCGTTGGGACACAATCAAAGATAAAAACACGTGTTTCAAGTGCCTGGTGAGAAAACACCCTAAGAGGTTTTGCCGCGCAAGTAGATGCGAAAAGTGCGGCTACGGGCATCACCTGTTGTTGCACGCGGACAAGCAGCCGAAGGAGGATAAACAGCCGAAAACTGAGAAAACAGAAAGCATCACGAACATAGGAGAGTGGCGAGCAACCGCGTTATTAAAAATAGTGCCGGTATCAATCAGCGACAATAAACAATGTTACGCATTATTAGACGATGGTGCGACGGTATCGTTGATAGACAGTTCTCTCGCTACCGACCTAGAGGGTCCGTGTGTACCTCTTTCGCTGAAGACCGCGGGCGGCCACGGAGTGACGGACCTAACCTCGCGAATGGTACAAGTGCGCGTGAAAGGACCCAATGGTCAGTGTCACAACATTAAGTGTCGCACAATGGTAGACATAAACCTACCAACGCAGACAGTGTCCGCCTCAGTGATAGGCGACAATGCCCATCTCAGCGACTTGGGTTGCGTGGAGATGAGGGGCGCGAAGCCGCTGCTGCTCCTCGGGCAGGACAACTGGGAGCTACTCGTCAGCCAGGACATCCGCCAGGGACGATCCGGTAAGCCAGTTGCCTCACTTACTAGATTAGGTTGGGTCATACATGGACCATTCAATAATTCTAGTTCTGATGAAATAGTCAATTGCATGACAGTCTCCCTCCCTGACTTACATAACTTAGTTAAGTCACAGTTTGAGCTAGAATCAATAGGCATTTCAGAAAATAAGCGCAAACATAGGGATGTCGAAAAGGCGTTAGAAGTGTTGGACAGCACTAGCCATCGCACCATAGATAAGTCGCAATGGGAAGTAGGTCTATTGTGGAAGCATAATAACGTACAATTGCCCAACAACTACAATCAGGCCCGGCAGAGGTTGTACGGTATAGAGAAACGAATGCGCAAAGACGCTAGTTTCGCAGAGGCATATGCGAAGCAAATAAATCGATTAGTGGACGAGGGTTACGCGCGCAAAGTAGAAGGCGAAGTAGCCAGTACACCGGTTTGGTATTTGCCACATTTTGCAGTGGTAAATCCCAACAAACCAGGGAAACTTCGCCTAGTGTTCGACGCGGCCGCCACGTCACATGGAACGTGTCTAAATGACAACCTACTGACCGGACCTGACTTATTAAATTCATTGTTAGGAATTTTAATAAAATTTAGAATAGGCCCTGTAGCCTTTTCAGGCGACATCGCTGACATGTTCCTAAGAGTACGAATCAGGGCAGAGGATCAAGGCGCCCAGTTATTTTTGTGGCGAGACGCGGACCAACATAGGGAACCAGATACATATGCGATGAATTCCATGATATTTGGCGCAGCCTCATCACCTACCACGGCGATATATATATTAAACAAAAATGCCAGTGAGTTTGGAACGACATATCCCGAGGCTGTTGAGGCAATAAAGACCAGGCATTACATGGACGATTATCTAGACAGTGCCTGGTCCGCAGACGAAGCCAATAGGCTGGTTGAGGAGGTGACCAGTATACACGCCTCTGGCGGGTTCATAATCCGGGGGTGGGTCACCAACTCACCAGAGCTTAGGGATAGGTTGGCAATAGATATGCCTGATAGGGTAGCCCTTGAGAAAGGAGCGGGCACTGTGGAGAGGACCCTAGGTCTGATATGGTCACCAAAGAAAGACGATTTAGGCTTTGATCTCTCATTTAAAAGGCTGCCGGCCGAAATATTGAACGGTAACCTGGTGCCCACGAAACGTCAGTTCTTGAGCATGATTATGTCAATTTATGATCCACTGGGTTTCCTTTATCCATGCGTTATTCAGTCGCGCATACTGATGCAGAGGATATGGAAATCGGGGATCCAGTGGGACGAACCCTTACTAGACAAAGACGCCAAGGTGTGGTTCATTTGGTTAAGTAATCTGAAACGTCTAGAAGACGTAAAAATACCACGGTGGTATGGTTTAAACCTAGAAAACCTAGAGTTGCATGCCTTCGGAGATGCTAGCGAACTAGCATACGCCGCGGTCATTTACCTAGTGGGTTATAACTCCGAAGGTAGCAGGGAGATTGTCATGCTGCTAGGGAAGGCTAGAGTGGCTCCACAAAAAGTAGTATCTATTCCCAGATTAGAGCTGCAAGCTGCGGTATTGGCCTGCCGGTTGGCAGACACCGCTGAGAAAGAGTTAGGTTTGCAAATTAAAAAGAAATTCTATTGGACCGACAGTAAAACTGTCTTAAAGTGGATCAATTCTGATGCCCAAGAGTTCCAACGGTTCGTTTCTCACAGACTAGCCGAGATAGATAGGTTATCAGACAGAGGCAACTGGCACTGGGTACCCTCGGAGGACAACCCAGCTGATAAAGCGACCAGGTTGTGTTGGCCTGATAACCATGCAGAGTGGCTCTCGGGCCCCTCTTTCTTACGTAACCCACAGGAGCAGTGGCCGGCATGTCGCGAGCCTGAGGAAACCGAGGCGGACCTCGAGCGCATCCAGCGGGTCCACGCGACCACAACGCCCGCGGCTCCACTTCTACAGTACGAGCGCTACTCTTCATGGGCACGCATACAGCGCGTCACAGCGCGCGTACTAATTTTTGTCGCCCGGTGTCGTAAACGCCGGGTCACTACCGAGCTAAGCCCACGTGACTTAGAGGAAGCACACGACTTCCTAATAAAGTTGTGTCAGGAAGATAGCTTCCATGACGAGCGGGCCGCAATCCTAAAAGGCCTGCCCGTCCCTATCAGCAGCAACGTCAAGGCGCTCGACCCGATGATCGCCGACGGAGGGCTGCTAAGAGTGAGGGGACGTCTAAGTGCCTGTGAGGCGCTCACATTCGGCGAGAAGCACCCAATAATTTTGGAGGGTCGTCACCCTCTGACTAGAAAGCTAATCGCACACTACCATGCGTTGGCTCTACATGCTAACCACGAAACAGTCGTTAACAACCTACGAGAGAAATACTGGGTCACAAAGGTAAGGACCTCAGTAAAAGCAGTAATCGCAAGTTGTCAGCTTTGTCGTATTTGCAGAGCTAAACCAGCCCCACCAAAGATGGGTGACCTCCCACTCGCCAGGATAGAGGTGAACCGAAGAGCCTTCGTTCGAGTGGGAGTCGACTACTTCGGCCCGATGGAGGTCGCTATCGGGCGACGGCGCGAAAAGAGGTGGGGAGCCCTATTCACCTGCCTCACTACGCGCGCCGTCCACCTGGAGTTGGCCGCCTCATTGAGCGCCGACTCCGCCATACTAGCCTTGCGGCGCCTCATAGCGCGCCGCGGGCAGCCAGCGCATCTGTACTCTGACCAGGGTACCAATTTCATCGGGGCAAATACCGAGCTCCGAGCGGCCCTGAAAGACCTCAACCATGGTCGAGTAAGGGACGAGGCCATCAATCGAGGAATCGAGTGGCATTTCAATCCCCCGGCGGCCCCACACATGGGCGGCTGCTGGGAGCGCCTGGTGAGATCCGTAAAGAACGCGCTGCGGAGCACGCTTAAAGAGCGGGCCCCCCGTGAGGAGGTTCTGTATACCCTCCTCACAGAGGCCGAACTGATCATCAACAGCCGACCATTGAGCTACGTGTACGACGACCACCACCAGCCCGTGGTCCTGACTCCGAACCATTTGCTCCTGGGCACGGCGTCCGGGAGTACTCCGATGGCACCAGCCGACGTCGACGACGTCGACTCGCGCCGGCAATGGCGGCGTGTAAACGCGCTCGCTGACATGTTCTGGCGGCGCTGGCTGCGGGAATATCTCCCAACGCTGCAACGTCGCGAAAAGTGGGCAGATAATGTGCCAAATGTGCGTGTCGGCGACGTTGTGATAATAGCCGACAATAACAAACAACGTAGTGCGTGGACTAAAGGAGTTATAAAAACAGTGTACCACGGGAGTGACGGCATCATCCGTGTAGTAGACATTAAAACTACAAACGGGGTCCTGCGTCGGCCTGTAGCTAAGATCATCGTGCTTCCCACAGACCAAGAAATGTAATACGGTTGAACCCTGTTACAGGGGGTGGAATGTAGGCGAAGCACCATGATTTGATAATACAACAACATGAGTTGTAACTATGTTTTATTTACTTATAGCATGCCATAGTCAGATATGCTGTAACAGATTGTGTTACGTATCACTTTACATGATAACAACATTGTAACATAACATGTATTTTGATAACATCATCATTTGGATAATGATCGTAATAATGCAAGGTAAAAACTCGGGTTGAAACATGCATGATCAATCTTACGCAATAATATTGTCAATTGCGTAAGATTAATCAAGTTGCAACACGATTCTGAGGTGGCGACCTAACTCAAGGCCAAACCCAGCCACGCTTTGGTAACCCGTAGCATTGTATGGAAGAAAAGTTAAAACCCTTCAGGGCCCACACGCTACTTGAGCTAATGACCAAAGCCATATATACAGAAGAAATTCAAATTAAATTAAGTTCTAAACGCTTAAAAGTTCTTATTGTGTCAGCAAGTGCAGTCTTCGACAAGTCTCCGGTGAAGTAACAGCTCCTCATAACTGTTAGCTTTACAAGTCGCGAATTTTCTATAAATAGCTCAGGGCAGTCAAGTTATCATAGCTTAGGATTATTTTACTTCTCTATTATTGTGTATTTCCGTGTACTCTTTAATGATCCTTTATGCTTATTTGACTGTATTTCCGTGTTGTGTACAATTAACTAACCTTACGTATGTGATTTAAATTCGTGTTAAACTATTGTGTGTGTAAATAGCAAATATAACGTTTTAAAAAGTGCTGAAAGTGGTTTCAATTAAATTCCCTCGTCAAGGGAACATCATCACCCCCGCCTACATCACCTGACTCCCGCGTTAATAACAGGCGCTGTCAATGGCTGACTGTACAGTTGAGGAATAAAAAGGTTAACCACGTTCAGGTCAAATTTTAGTAGCAAACTGCATCAGTCTGCGTCGGGAAAATTAACTGCACATCAGTAATCACATACTTTGAACATTGAAAACGCCACTCTGTCGTATCAGTAAGGGCTAATTTCGTATTGGAAATGCTACCACTGATGTGCGTTTTATTATATACTATTTATTAAAATAGAGAAATGCACTTCCCTATGTGTGTGTTATTCTAGCGTGTGGCACTCATGGGCTGCAGCTTAAAATTAGCGTCAGGTAGTACACCTTGTGTTGTCTTCTGACATTATGCTGAGCAGACGCTCTTTTGGCATTATAAGCAGTTTTCTGTTTGTTTTTAGGGTTCCGTACCTCAAAAGGAAAAAACGGAACCCTTATAATAGGATCACTTGTCTTGGTTGTCCGTCCGTCTGTCTGTCTGTCATAAAAATAATACATCTGAAAACCTTTCAACAAGCCCTTAAAATCGAAGTATCGCACTCCAGTTTTTTTTTTTTTCTAATTAGACCTCCAAAAGTGACCTCCTTAATCAAAATTCATGTATTTCCGTTACACGTCCGTGTTTGGGTCACAGACATTCATATGTGCACCAAATTTCAACTTAATCGGTCCTGTAAATTCGGAGCAAATCGGCTGTGACAGACGGACAGACAGACAGACACACGAGTGATCCTATAAGGGTTCCGTTTTTTCTTTTGAGGTACAGAACCCTAAAAAGGGAGCCTCCTCTTAATTTACCACTTGGTATACCTACATTTGAATTTCTGTGACCTAAACACGGACGTACTGCGTAAATAAATGCATTTTGAATATTGGGGTCACTGTGGGAGTCAAATTAGAAAATAATAAAAAAAGCTTTACGAACTGTATCGTGTGACACATTAAATGAAACAGCCTACTGTGAAAATTTGCTTTCCTCTGTCGGTTTGTTGCTACTCCTCTACTGGTCGAATTTTACAACCCATCGGGACGAAACTTGGTATACAGGTTTTACGACTTTATAGATTTTTCGACGTCGGGGATTTTTGATTGGAGAGGTACTTCCTCCAAAACAGGGCAAAGAGATACTGGATATCTCCTCCTTATAAGATCAGATTTCGATGATCCTTTATTTTTTGAAAGTTAGTAACTTTAATCAGTTAGCTGGTTAGTTATTGGTCGTATAGAAATTTGGTGAAGATCTGATGAGGATCTTCGGCGTGATGAGCAGAATAGCTCCTCAAAATGCAGTAAATTGCTCACTTTTAGATTTCTACCATTGAAATCGGCCCTTTAACTACCAGACTTGGGATTACCTTCTACATGTTACAAGAAGCAACAATCTCAAAAAAAAATCCTTACAGAAAACTTCAACAATCGCAAACAATACTTTGACTTTACAAACAACCAATTTCCATATCCCCAATAGATTTCCCTTCAAAATCAACTAGCTAGCCAGTCCACTTGATGAAATCTAATTCAACGTATAAATTTTGAACTACACAGCGAGTTCGGACGCTTGTGTCAAAGAGATAAAGTTTTCCATCATGGCGGCTGATTTTCAAATGAGTTTTATTGTATTATACTAAGTTTGGCGTTCAAAAATATATTGAAAGTAGTTTGTTGTTGTTGATGGAAATTTTCTGTTTTTAGAAAGGTTATTTTTGAGTAGGATGGGATTTGAAAGGATACCAAAGAAACGATGGATGGCCTGTCATGTTCTTGAACGGGCGCCGTAAGTTGGGGCGGGCCATCTCTTAGCTGTAATATATTATTTTAATTATTCTTAGGCTCACTCTAATTCCTCGCATTCCTCTTCATTGTCCTGGGTTCAATTCCCAGGTCGGGCACAAGTGTTATTGGATTTTTCCATCTGGAATTTCTCAGTAGCAGCCCGGAGTCTGGATTCGTGCCCGGCAATAGGCTCGCCCCTATTATATGGGACTTAAACATAACTGGAGAAATGTGGGTGTAGTTTTAGGTACACCTCTGCCTAACCCTTCGGGGAGTACAAGCGTGATGTTATGTTATTTTAATTATTTTATTTTTAAATTGTTTTAATTTATTAACTTTTTGCTCTGAATGCTTTTGCACGTCTTTGTACATCATGGTTTTCACAATAAGTACCTAGCTACAATTTCAACATGGATGATGTGACCAATATATTGATTTAAACAAGGCCCGTGGAGTTTCTTGCCTGTTCTTCTCCATAGGAACCTACTACGCTTTGGAATTGACAACTAGGTTCATCTTTGATCATATTTGATTGATCGACTCCCGGAGAATTTAAAAGTAGCTGTAAATGGTTTAATTAAAATTACCCAGTTACTTGGTTGTAGACGTCAGATAGGCGCTCCATGTAAAATACTGGTATTCAGCTGGATCCAGTTAGACGGAAAACTGACTCCAACATAGTTGAAAAAAGGCTAGGCATATTGATTAAACGCTCGGTCTTCTTATTAATCCATAAACACAATCTAGTGTTTTTGAATTTTTCATAGTATTTGTCAATATTTAATCAGCAAATTTTCCATTGCAGTCCGCCCAACGCATAGTAATCACGAGAGTATAAAATATGCATAGAAATATCAAATACAAAGATAAACTATTTATGTAATTTGTATTCTAACAGTCAACGAACCTCTTAAGTCTTGCGTGAAATATTAAAAATCAGAATGCATTTATTCTTTAAAAATGCTTTTTCAAATAATTAATATTGCAGCTCTATGCTATTTTTGCATATTTCTCATTTTGTAAATTCTTTCTGTACTTTGAGGTTGTTTTATTATATTTTTACCTTTGAATCTTGAATTATTAATTAATGTCAATTTACCTTTATCATTATGGGTCGTCAGAAGTCAGAAAATCTGACAACCAGTCTTACCAAGGGGTAACACCCAGTTACTGGGATGTGATGGTCAGATTGGCCGTCGCTCCATGTAAAATACTGGTATTCAACTGCATCCGGTTAGACTGGAAGCCAACCTCCCACCTGAACATAGTTGGGAAAAGGCTAGGCAGACTGATGTATTGTATTTGTAATTTGTAGTCTTCCATACCCTATGCTGCAAGGCGGCAAAGATAGATGTGTTGTTTAGTCGGGAAAATATTTTTTTAAGCAAATTGAACCCGACCCCACGTCCATTTTCGGTGTTATAACTTATCTATTTCATATATCATTTCAGTTAAAGAATGACAGTTGTGATTTGAATATACGAACTAATTACCTGCATTCTGAATAAGGTCATAATCGCTCACAGCGCTCGCATCAATAAAATGCGTTCCGATTTAGATATCACAATTTATGACAGCTGAGAGCTGTCAACAATTCAGAACGCTCGTGAACGCCCTCTCAGTTGAATTAAAGTATTTCTTTGTGTATACACCACAATTTTGTTCTTATTCTTTGGTTAGTTGGCGACTGTAGCCTGAAGCACAATTTCGAAAATGCTGCGTTAGTTTAAAGATATGATGCGACACAAAAAAACAGCACAACTGACATTTTTGACAGCGCTCACGGTGATATTAATTTAGGACATGTCATCTATGAAGATTCACGCGACATCGTTTTCGCGATCACGCTGTTTCGGGACGGGTGTAAGCGCGCTCAAATCGATTACAGCGCAACTCGGAATGCGCCCTAAGTTGGTATAATATTGGTTACAAGTAGATAGATCATCACTTGGATTCACATGTAAGGTGCCCCATATTTTATACAGTCACATGAGGTACCTACCCCCGTATGAAAGTAAAATCATGGGCAACAGCTAGTATATAGTATTGTGTTCCTGATATGCCTGTAATAAGATACAGGCATATTAGTAAGTAACAACGGCATACTTTTGCAACTAGATCGAACATTGTCGGAATTTTCGGTCGATTTAATAAAAGTAACGTAAAAACATATCGTAGTACTTATATGTTTTTTGTTTCCCTGTAATATTCGGTCCCTAGTGTTGTCAATACGTGGGTGCGGTTATCGGATAAATCGTAACGTTTTGGATATTTTTGTGTGCTGATCTACGAATTGCTTTGAAGCAACATTTTTTTAATCAAAATAAAATGTGTGTTGGTACTGGTTGTAGTTACATTTTCAGGGAATTAATTAACGGTTATAAAGAAAAAATATTTTTAACGATATAATGCAGATTAAGGTTAAATGCATTAAAAAATATTATTCATGAATATGTAAATACTGCCGTATTAATAATTGACTGAATTTAAACTTAATGTAAAACCGATGAAAATGATTTACCTTGCAATTACAAAGTGGAGTTTCTGGGTATTTTAATCGGAAGTCCTCCTATAGGTTCCAACGGAAATAATACCTCTCTCCACACAAAACTCTATCAATGCGAAGATTCTAATATTATTATCATTTCACAATAACCGAACATAGACATCATCTAAATCTAAAGCGACCATTCCACGAATAACTCGGATACCCTTCCGGGAATCCAAATTCAAATTTCGATCCAGACTATTTCGGATATCCGAACCCAAGACCTATACAACCCTATTTGGAAAAACGATACAATCAAAAATGGTCTCAATTTCTGTTGTAATAAAGCCAGGATTGGTATAAAGATATTATTTACGGCGTCACGTAAGTTTACGCGTCATTACGTAAGCAATAACTTGCAGAGAAGTAATAAACCAACAACCTTATATTAAGAGCTTCATTGACGATCCGTTACGGAGGGGCTACGGTAGGGAGGGGCTCGTGGCTATTTAAAAACAGCCGCTCGGATCGATAGAAGGTTAAGCTACGTTTGCCGCGGTCGGTTTGTGGATGGGTGACCATCCATTACATATGGAGACCCCTTCGTACCTCGGAAAGCACGTTAAGCCGTTGGTCCCGACTGTCATTTGTAGATCTTTGACAGTCGTTACGGGTAGTCAGAAGCCTGACAACCACTATTACCTGGGTGTATCGTGTTACCCAGTAACTGGGTTGTGGAGGTCAGGTAGACAGTTGCATCATGTAAAATACTGGTATTCAGCTGCATGCAGTTAGAATGGAAGCCGACCCTAACCAGATTGATATAATGACAATCCGTTACAGTGTGGTGGAGCTTTTACTAAAGTTTTCTATGTTATTGGTGTTTTTAACAACTTCTCAAGTGTGTTCACGATGTTTTGATTGTTATGGGAGTTGGTTGAAGGCTCTTTTTCAGCGGTTTACATTAAAATAAAACCTTTTAACGTCCTAAAAGCATACTAACTAAACAACTACACACTCTTTCAAAGCATTTCATTCAATTATCAAATACGTGAAATAATAAAAAGGTAACTAATATTGGCAGAATGCAAACACTGGAAAAATGTAAGTTGTTAAACAATTTGAGTCCTATCCAAGGTGTCGATCGATCGAGGAAGACCTGGATAAGACTCGCACAGACCAGGGAAGCATGACATAGAAGGAGGCATATACTCAATAGTGGGTGGGAACTAGGCTGCCGAAGATGATGACGATCCAAGGTAGATTTTTCATGTTCTAATAATAATTTTCTGGCTGTATGAAACAAAAATTAACTCGAACTCAAACTCAAAGCATTTATTTCAATTAAACCATTTACAGGCACTTTTGAATTGTCAAAGAGTCGGTCAGTTAGTCAGAAAGTGGAAGCTATTTGCCCATTCCAAAACGTAGATCTCTATGGAGAAAAACAGGTAAAAACTCCAAGGACACTCTTTTAAATCAAGATATTACAAAATCTTGGGTATATTATTCTTGTCGCTTTTCTATATGTGAGAACAATGTAAAAAACAATAAAAAAAATATTTAAAAACAATTCAAAATATAAGATTCAAATATAACAAAATAAGCCCTGGCAGTTAAGAGATGACCAGCCTCAACTGACAGCGCCCGTTCACGAACATGACGCAGGGATCAGCACCATCCAGCTCAACCACTTTTTAGGGAACCGAATGATCCAACACACGCGCCACCATCAGCGAGACATTTAAGTGAGCATGAACGTGTATTCTTTCGTTTTATTCTTAACAGTTTATAACTCAGAATTCAGAACAATGTATCAGTAGCAAAAGTGTCAATGTATCTATGTGTCTACCGTTTACTTAAAACATCAAACACTTAAAATATTCGTAAGGACACAAATATAAGTACCAATCGATTGGTACAAGCAGAAACGGTAAAAGCTATTGTATCATAAAAGTACTAGGAGAGCAGGAGTCGTAAAGACATGTTTTATACCTTCGCGTAAAAATTCAGAATGGCCCCTTTATTTGCGATACAACGATCTTCATTTTATTTGCCGTTCGAATACTTAAAATTGAACAAATCTCAACCTTAACTTTACTAAGATAAGACCGTTAAGCTAAGGAATGTTTGGTAATAACGATTTGGTTTTGCAAAACGTTTTTATTGCGTTTAATGTGCGTTTTTATTTCAGTGCGTTTCGGTTTGATGCTTAGGGGTGGGCAGTGGGAAGGAAATCGTGGAAACTTGAGACGTCGAACGTAATGAGAACGTAGGAAAACGGTACGAGTTTTCCTCACGATTTTAGATTAAATTGTTAACTAATTGAAATAGCTTTTGTTTTTCTTAAATATCCTGTTCTTTATTTACTTATTTTGACATTCATTTATGTATTATGTGTTTAATGCGGTAAGTAGTTATTTTGTTTTTCTTTC